>CM026198.1:20536613-21136613 GCA_014839995.1 Xenentodon cancila | reverse complement strand
CTTTAATTGTGAATGTTCCCGCTGATATTGCATCTCCCCGGGTGTCGCATCAGAATGATAAGTTCATCATCCCCTTGCAAAATGACGGCGTAATGGGAGTATGGATGCAGAGCCTTTGGGAGGTCCGTGAAATTGAATCCCTCTCTGGTGTAATTTTTGTCCACCAAAACAGAGCAGCAATTACCTGCCTGCTGCCACATGCATGTGAAACTTTGTGTACAAGAGAGAGAAAGAGAGACAGAGAGAGAAAGAGAGACAGAGGGAGAGAGGAAGAGATGAGGAGGGACTCTGCAGAGCTGCTGGCAGTTCATCTCTTATCTCCAGGCAGCAGTTACATCCCTCCTGCCTTGTGTCTGGCTTGGTGTTTTCATATTTCTGATACAAGTTCCCACTTAGTCAAACTGTCACTGGGGAGGAGAGGTCACCATATACAAGAGGAGGAAAAGGAGGAGGAGAGAGGAATTTGGAAAAAGGGGAGACAAGGAGCAAAGAGGGGAATGATAAGGATCGTTAGAGTGGAAAGAAAAATAAAAAGAAGGAAGTGGAAAAAAATGACAAAAAGTGATATGGGAGCAGGCGAGGGGGTAATTGGAAAGATAAGAAGACAAAAAGAAAAGAGATAAACAACAGAGAAATGAAGGAAAGATGGCAGAATAATATAAAAAGAAGGGAAAGAAGAAAAAGCAGAAGCCTGGAGAAATGGACATTGGAAAGAAAAGCGGTCAAAAGAAGGTAAATACAGAGGATATAAAACAGCAATAAATTATAGGAGAGGAGGGATTTTTTTATGGGGGGTGTGTGTGTGGGGGTGGGGGGTGGGGGGGGTTGTTCCAGAATAAACTCTGCTGTTTATCGTTCAATCCCCTCAGGAAAGTTTGAAATCTTGTGAGAACTGACTACTGTGGAACCCTGGACAGACTCCATGTGGAGTCTTACACACACACACACACACACACACACACACACACACACACACACACACACACACACACACAGACTACCATCACAACTCAGCAGGGCGCAAAGTGTTGAGAACTGTTGCACAGCATCTTGCAACCTGCTCCGAGTCTATTGTGACAGCTGAGATATTGATTGAACCGAAGATGTTCAGTGGCAGTTTTATCACGGCATAAAGTTACAAGACCATGACTGTCAGGATGTAGATGATGAATCATAACGACCGAGAGCCAGAATGTCGGCGTTTGTTTCAGAAACGGATCAGGCTGCTCAAGTCAAAGTGTTTTATCATGCATTTGAAATATGAAGACATGCATTTTGACCACATGCGTGTCTCTTTAATTCTTGAGCAACATGCTGAGAATGCTAGTGTGATGCGTTTCTATTTCACGTTTCATGTTATGGGAGATTGATGTCTGTATTTCCTGCAGACAACTCCCCCACGGTCCAAGTAATTCCCCCAGAAACAAACAAAATCTCAAAAACGTGACGAGGCAAGAGTGCGAGTCCATGCCAGATGTCATCATCCCTGAAGCTCGGTTCAGACTTTTTTTTTGGTTTGTTTTTGGTCCTTTTCTCTTCTCTACACCAGCCTGACTCGGCTCTATGTTCACGCACAATTACAACAGAAATTATTCTCCTATCAGTATTCCTGTCTAAGCTCTCTCCCCACTGGCGTCTACTTCTTTGCTGCCCATCTGTTTTTATAATATTCTCCAACTAATTTTTAAACTCAAATGGATCAGTGAAAGATCACTGACTTAATAAATTACATATGAGTAATAAAGAACATTAAAATAAATAATTAAATTAATCCTCTTTCTTTTGTTATCTTAACTAAAGCAGGAAAAATAATCATTCAAAACAGGGATTTTAAATAAAACGAATTTGTGCGCCATATTTTTGAGTTTCCTGAAAACATATCCACATGGGATGTGAGGGGAAGAGGCAGATGGATGGGAGGTTAAAGGCCAGACACAGTGCGGAGGATTGAGAGCAGATCTGAAAACCGGAATCCTCTCTTTGTGTTTCTGCTAAGATCTAAACATGTCACAACGCTAATCTCAATGCTCGATTTAATGCTCATAATGCGAGGAGAGACCAGCGAACACACGCTAAGAAACAGCGGCGGTCGGTGAACCTGAGGGCGAGTCATGTGGCTCCCCGTAGACTTGCTAAGAGAGCAATTTTAAGGCTGACCTTTGGTGGGAAGGGACGTTATGAATTCATTGGCATAGTTTAACAGCCTTTCTGCTGCTGGAGACAACCTGAGCACAGATCAGGCGGCGAGGCTACGCGGAGGAAAATCACTCCAATATGGTCGTCTGACGCTTGTGTGGTAAAAGGAGGCGTCTTTTGAAAACAGCATTACTCAGAGGAGGTAATTGCTTATTGGAACGATGCCTTAAAAACCGTTATTTATTCAGCGCAATACAGTCTAATGGGCTGCAACAAAGCTCCGCTGTCACTCAGTTTGGATTGAATAAAATTGATTCAGCAGTAAAGTCAAGCTTCGGCCACCTCTTTTCTCCTGATCCACCAAAAGTACATTTGTCCCCAAATTAAAACAATTACCGAGTCTGTGTATTCTTCTAAGAGAAAGAACAAAGATTGAGGTGTGCTGCTTTTGTTTCAAGTGAAAAGAAAAGCGGTATTCAAGTTAGGAAGCAAATATTTGCCACCGCACTTTTATCACCCATTACAATAACGCAGCTGTCCTTCTAATGACTTTTTCAATTTTGCATAATGTCCCAGGGGTTTCAGACCCTTATTCTCTCAGCTGCAGCAATGTTTAATGTACACACTTCTTGCTCACAGGGCCCTGGTGTGCTGGGAACCTTTCCAGAGAGAATACCTGTGGTTTTCTTCCATTTGTGTTTGCCTGCCACATAACCCAATTCTCCCATAAATATGGGCTACCGTGTCCATTTTCCATGTCTGGGCCTCAGACTAATTTACCAGTTGCATTGATATGAAAGATGAGCCTTTTGTATCAGTGAAATAGGATTATTGTCATTGCTGGGAAAAAGCAGAATCACATCTGCTTTGACAGAGAGAAAAAAAAGGAAGGAAGGGGATTGCTACACGAGAGGATGAGAGTCTGAACACATTTTGGATAGGATGTAATATATACAGGAATTACAAGAGCTTGTAGTGCTGCAGAGGCTTCAAGGTCTTCTTCACACAAAATAGAGCCGGTTTTATCATATAGATGAGATAAAGCTTGTGTTCTTGCCAAAGCAAATTCACTTCACTCTCTCTGAGGTCTCTCTCAGGCTTTTTCATTGATACGTATAACAGGCAAGTGCTGCTTGTGAATTTTGGCTCTCATCTCAGTTTGCTGTTTGTTTCCATCATAATAAATCATGCTGAGAGTTTACCTTGTACTTTTTACCTTCCTCTGATCCTGTCTTTCCATTTTTCTTCTTCCCTTTTCACTCTCCTTATTGCATTTCAAGCAACATTTCCTCCCATTTGTCTCCCACGATACAAATAGGATCTATGTCTCGATAACACCCACATATTAGATAATCAGCATCATTTGGATTCATGCTCACCGGCACACCCCTTCCAATTTTCCACAATACAGATAATCACCTGTAATGTGTTTCTTTGTCTGGGATTTGCAACCTTCCACTTCTGCTTTTATTTTCACTGAAAGGTTTAAATTACACATAAAATAACATGGCTCTGAATTATTCATATTTACCCTGTTGTGACACAACTACTGCTGCCTGTGCTGTATTTATTTATTACGTGCGTTGAGCGGATGAAAGGCCGGGTGCACGAGAGAAAGTGGGTCAGATAATAACTTTACCCATACATGACATGGAATGACAAGTCTAATTGCCTCCAGAAGTGTGTGTCATTGCGTCCCGAATAATTTGATGTCTTAAAGCAAACTGCCACTCAAATTGAGATTGCACCTCAGATGCTTTTGCAGGATCAAAAAACGAAGAAGATGCTGTGCATAAGATTAAAGTCAAAGTTAAAGTGTAGGAGAGGAAAGCAAAATTCAGACAAACAAGAACTGCTGTCTCAGTAATCTTCTTCGTGTAATTAAACAAATGCTGTTTCTCTGATCTAGATTTTCTTTTCCTGTCCGTAGTGGGTTTTGTATCTTGCAAAAAAAATGACACATCTGACAACCCTTTTTAGATGAAAACAGGCACCGCGGTCGTAACATTGCTGAGGAGTCATGTTGGGAATGTTTCGATTATCTGACAATAGTGAGTAGTACAAGGACACGGGTCTATGGCGCTTTTAAAATTTACAACCTCGGTCTAAACCCTTTTCAAGAGCCCAGGGACTAACAGTAAAAGTCTTTTTCCTTCACCAGATCTACCTTTTGCCCAAGTTTAGTTTTGGGCTTCACATCAAGCAACAGGAATGTATGTTCTCAGGGACCTTTTTTTAGCACAGTTTACATGTTTTCGTTTTCTCCAGATTTGCAAAGTCTAAACCGCATCAGTGCTTCATTTACTTTAAATGTATTATCGAACTACTGTCTCCGGCACTTAGCACCCTGACTTGAACTACAGACCTGTCCAGGATGTGACTCCCAACTCATCCAGTTTCTTAAGGGACACACTCCATAAATTACAGTTGGACGGCCCTTTCCTGTCAGCGGGGAGAGAAGTGATTGCCTGTATTTTCATTAACGGAATTGATTAGCAAATTGTGATTACAGTTGCTGGTTTGTTTGCTTGGGTCTCTCAAATATGATGTATTTACACCTGCTGATCCAGGGCAGTAGATAAGAAGTGTTACAGACATAACAGCTAACAGTTTACCATTTACTTATAATGATGACTGTCACTACTAAGTTGAAAAGTTAAAGAGTATAGTAATCCCATATATATATATATATATATATATATATATATATATATGTGTGTGTGTATGTGTGTGTATATGTAAAGAGTGTCATTCTATCTACTACTCTATCTGTAAGTGTAGGGGTGGCCATGGAAATACATATTTATACATATTTAAGCATCATTCCACCAAAACGATGCCAGTCACAACTCACACATGCCTCTCCGACTGTGAGAAAATGAGAAGCTGTTCATGGGAGGCAGGTTTCCTCACCACAGAGTAGTCTTTCTGGCCCTCGTTGGTGTACGCCCGCTCTTCTCCACCTCCCTCCACCTGTGCTCCAACACCTGCTGCTTGCCGCTGTACAAAAGTTGCTGATGATGTAGATACGAGCCCAGCAGTCCCTACAGGAAACATGTCCGAGACTTCTACGCATTCAGCATCGTCCAGTGCCTTCCTTCAATGTATGTTTCTTGGCCCTCATAGCTTTTCCACTCCACATTTACTTTTGGGTCCATTTAGACATTAGAAATTAAGGAGCTGTAGTGCAAGACACTGTATCACTCGAGCTAATTAATTGGTGCGGATGTGGCTCGGGACGCAGAGCCGTCATCTGCCACAGAAACAGGTCCTGGCCTCGCAGTGCACACGTCCTTTGACCAGACACTGAGCACCACATTACTGGGAAATGACAGGGATAGTGGACAAATGTGGAATGTATGTAGAGTGATTATCCAGAAATAAAACAACAGCTAGCGTATTGTATATGCACAATCTTGATAATGGTGACCACTGACGCTAAACTGCCTTCTGCTATCACAGAGCGACTGCGTCAAAGCTGTGCTAAACCTGACCAACACCAACTTTATTTGCGTAGCGGGCAGAAAGAAATTTGATTTGTTGTTTATCGGCATGAAGATGGCCCAAAGCGTCAGACACACCCACCTTCAAGGGTTGTAGAAACAGCTGCAATGCTCATGTGAATGCTTTATGCAAGAAGTACCCCGTTTACCTTTTACTTATTTATGCCAAATAGAAGAAAAGGGCTGGTGTTGACCCTCAGCCATCCTGCCATCCAATTTCAGTTTTCAAACGGAGTCTTTGGAAAACCTTCACCTGGGAGCTTGTCCACTTCTTCTTATACAGTCTACGAGTATCTTGAATTTAGACCCACACTGCTCCTTTAAAAAGTTATATATATATATATATATATATATATATATATATATATATATATATATATATATATATAGATATATATATATATATATATATATATATATATATATATATATATATATATATATGTTGTTTTTAAATTATGCCCACTTGGGAGATGTAAAACCAGTACTGGATTTCTTTTAACTCAGTTTTTGGTGTCAACCAGCATCTGGTGGAAAGATCTGGGTCTTCAGCTGCGACATGTTCCACTCTTTTTAACAGCCTGTTACTAAATATGTCCGTCAGCCTTGTTGTCCTGAGAGGTTAGTGTACAGCTGGCTTTTAGAGAACTTTTACGGATAACAGCTGCCTTTTCTTGCCAAACACGATGCAGTGAGAATATGCCCGTCCTGACATGTGTGAAAGCGTCGATTCTGGTCCCCTCTAAGTTCATCATCATCCAACTCTTCCCACATTGTCACATACTGTAGCTTTCACGCTGTCATTTCGTATACATAAATGTGATTGATGTTTAGTCAGTAATAGGCCTACTTAAGTAGTTGAGGGAATGACCTGAAAAACTGTTTACACAAGAGATTTTTCATCCAGCGTTATCCGCTGTTGCGTGACAGTTTGTTATAAAGAGCGCAGCCTAAAACTGACATTAACAGGTCAACGGGGTGCATCCAAAGAAACTATCTCATTAAAACTCACAAACACTTAAACAAATTAATGAACCAGCTGCTTTCATGTTTTCACTGTCGTTAAGAGCTGCAGCAATGAAACAGCAGAGCGCTTAGGTGTTATCTCCTTCAAACGCCCACTGGCCTGTCCATCAGCGCACCGTAGTCATTACAGACTCTACAGCAACCCACTTCAAATGCCCTCTAATACACTCTACTGCTGCCATGTCACCATACAAGTATTCTTCTCTGCTGTCCATCATTCCTGAAATTGTGGGAATTTCTAGAACAAACAGCTGAAATAATGGCAGGACAATACTCAACTTTAAAAACAGACAAAACTTCTTTTATCTGCAATAATTAGAGTTCAGTGTGCCCGGAACTACAAATGTGTTGTGTTTTTATCTTTAACCTCTGTTGAACACTTTTCCGTAATGTTTTTTTAATCGCGATTTTGCAAAAACAGCACTTTGATGTATTAACCGATTGATTTGGGATTGATGTGTGACAGGCCTAAATGTAACAACGCCAGTCTCAAAAAAGATGTATTTAGAAGTAAACTCTGTTTGCACAGTCAACAATTGGTCAGTTAAAAAAAAAACAGTTGTTTTTCTAGTTTAGTTTTTATGAATCCATATATCCGTGATCCATCTGTTAACTTGGACTTTTCAGGTTGCAGGGGCAGCAGCCTCGGCGAAGAGGCCCAGACCTCCCTCCCTCTGGCCACCTCCTCCTCCAGCTCTTCTGCAGGAATAGCGAGTTGTTTCCATGCCAGCCAAGAGAGCTAATCTCTCCAGTGTGTCCTGGGTCTGACCTGAAGCCTTCGACCCACTGGACATGTTTAAAACAGCTTTCCAATGAGCTATCTGGGCCTTTATAGTTCACCTATCATGTTGTATGAGAACCAGCAAAGAACTGAAGCAGTTTTTAGGTGACTTACATGAGTCAAAGATTGCTAAACTTTACAGTACTGCAAAGTTTGCAGTATATCAAAACAAGAGGTGGAGATTTGCTGCTGAGTTATTAAACCAGACCAAAAACAGGCCTGGAAGGCACAGACCAGCTGGTAGGCTCTTAGACATATCACACGTTGTTTCAGATAAAGTGACAAAAAGGTAAATACATTTAGAAATGCAATCAAAACTGTTAGATTAGAAAGTATGTCCTACAACGCACACCTCCTGTTTCTGTTGAGCTGAATCGCTGTTGTGGAACCACAGCGTCGTCCCAGCAGGACGCTGACAGCGAAGGCGCTAAAGCAGCTGCTTACGCTTGAATGAACTGCTATCAGCTAAAAATCTTCGACAATTCTGGTAACATCCCAACTGGAACTGCATCAAATCTCTAGGTGCATAATCCTCTCTGAAATGAGCACCACCCACGGCCGCGTGCAGATGACGAGGTGAAGTTTCTTGTCTTCACTTTCAGAAAATGCACCCGGGGTGGAAAGATAAGGTTGTGGATCTGATGGCCTTCAAGGCTGCATGAATATGATACTCACAGTAATGAAAATCATAACAACAGAGCAATCAACTACATAAAAACTGTCGTTTTATTGGCGGTCACTGTACCTTTACTGCACAACACACTGAAACACAAACGACACCCCTGTGAGACTTGACAACTTTTCTTTGAATTTGTTTAAAAAACTTTTCACGCACGCGTTTTCTTAAAATACCATTCATGTATTCAGTGAACTATGAAACATTTATCAAAACGGCCTGAATTGAAACTACTGCTGTGGAGCATTTCTGTGATATATTCAAGTATCCTCAAGTGTCAATAGATCTGAATGCTTCCGAGTTTCTCATTAGCAGATATTCACCATTAAGATAACTCCTCAAACACGTGGATCTTTTCACAGACTTCCAATGTGAATGCCATCGGAGCATCACTGCTCTAACTATACGGGTGCCTTTATATGCAAATAGAGAAGTGGAACATATATTTTATAAACGTTTTGGTCAATCTTGGTCCATAACTTACTCCTGTGAAGAATTGGATTTATGTTGTCTCATTGAAACAATGTCCCTTCAATTTAAATGGTGAGCATAACTCCATATCAGAACAATGTACTCCATTTTCAGAGTTTCCAGTATTTTGTCAATTTAGCCACTTTGATTGATAAGCCACAAATTCTCAGATCTGCAACTTAATTTAAAGCTTTTGCACATCACAGAATAACTCCTATGTCTCTGCTTAGATTCTTTTTTTAAGTTTTACACTGCATGTAGTGTAGTAAACATGTGACTTGGATGCGATATCAATATTTCTGCTCCTGCTCATCTATTCTGCACGTTCAAATTCTAATGGTTTCTGTGGATGAACAAAAGAAAAACAAAATAAGACAGCGTTGCAGTCTTGTAATATTTTACAAGGCAAGTGAAAAGAAATCTTAAAAAATGTATTCAAGTCACTAAAATTGAATTGAACTGGTATTAAAACAAATACTTTGACTTCTCATATGTGCAATGTTATTAAAATTAACGTTTATTTGTATATGTCAGTGTGATTTGTAATCTTAGTTGGTTCTATAATTTTTACCACGTGCATCAGCGAGACTCCCAAACAGAATAAATGATATTTTGCCACACTGACGACTTATTTCCAATCCAGGTTGTCAGAGGACATGTTTCTGAATCGCGGCCTTGCTGCTTCTGCACTCAGACGTTGCCACCTAGGTCCCTTGAATGTTAAAACCCCGCATCCTCTCCAAAGCGAATTGCTTCACAGGTGTAATAATCACGTCGCAGAATGGCGTGTGGTCTCTGAGTTATTGAGAACTGATTGCTCTCGTTCATAATGAGCTCTTGGAAAACAGATTTGTCCAGACAAATTATTTTCCTGGGAAATATCCAGTGCCTAGAGTTGTATGAGGTACCGAGTCACACCCAGAGGGGCCGACAGCTTGTCAGGCTGCTGATAATGAGACGAGGGCTCAATTTGAGATGACACCTCAGAAGCATACCATCCACCCCAAAGTGGAGCTGACAGCAAACCACAGGCAGATTGTTTCCAAAGTATAATTCAGTAATATGTTCTCCGATGGTGTGAAGTTTGATTTAGATGACAAGCGCACACTTCCTGTGAAGCTGCATGAAAGCAGGCAAATAAAAGTAGGAGCAAACAACAGTGAGTCATCAGTGGGAATATACATGCATATCGCGGCCACCTCGAATGGGCGGATGTCACCCTGAAAAAAAAAAAAAAAAAAGAAGATGAAAATATACAAAGGTTGTTGTATGTGGGTATCTGAGTGCTTCAGCAAATCATCATCGTCGTCATGACCTGCCTACGTCGGCCACCTACAGGACATGTATAACACAGACACACCCCTCCTCCCACAGCCACTTATCAACACTCATCTTCATGTCAACTACAACGTCATCCCCGCATGCATCCTCCAGCTGGAAACGTCTGTTTGTCCTGCCTCATTTCGGAGGCTGCTGATATTTTGTCCCCATGTGCACATGTATGGTAGCCGCACTGATCCGCCACGCAAGGCATGGGGGCTTGGAGACGGATGTGAACTCTAACCTGATGATCCATGCCCTGATTCCCAGAGGCCAAATGTGTGTGCATTTGCGTGTGGGTGGGTGTGTGAAGAGGGGTCTGCAGACTTTTAACAGCTGGCTCTCTCCAATAGGCTGCCAGCAACCACATCCACCTAATGCTATCACCGTTGCGTGTTTATGTAAAAGGTGGAGAGAGTCACACAGAGAGGAGCGAGAGGACAAGATGAAACAAACATGCACACAGCGGGGGTGTAGCGTACTCAGTTTATATGTAAATAAGCTATATTTGACATAATATTGTTGCATAAGATAATATTGATAGTCAGCACTGGGTTAACAGCCACAGTTTTTCCAGATTTGTTACATAAGTTTAAATGGTTTGTTTCAGTGTTGTTTATTAATCATTTCCACTGCCTTAAAAATATCAGTTATTGCCCTTTTTTTGGTAAAAAAAAAAAAAAAAAAGAGGGGTAAAAAAGCATTAGCTCTTCTGTGTGTCCAGCCAAGTCAGTCAGTAATGTGATTTGCACATTGATGTTTATCCAGGGTGGCCTAACATTAACTAAGCTTCCACTCATACCAGATACACAACAGACATGTAACCACACAACAAACCTGTGTTGGTAAGAGGTACAATGTGCAATTATTTCTCACAAATATAGAGAATTTTCTTTTCTAAAATTGGTTTGTTTTGTCTTTTTATATATATATATATATATATATATATATATATATATATATATATATATATATATATATATATATATATATATATAGATATATATATATATATATATATATATATATATATATATATATATATATATATATATATATAAGAGGCCTGTAGAGTTTGATTCCTATTGCAATGAATCTAGTTGCACACTGATTAACTACTTGATCAAATTGTAAAATGAAAAAAGGTTATATCAAGCATGAATTTTTTTATATGGAATACTTGAAAAATGTAAGCCTATTATTTAAAGTAGCATGAAGGAGTTTTGTTTTGTTTTCTTTCATCAATTTCACTTTCATTTGAACGGATATTTGATTACAGGAGGTGATGTCTTGCTCTAGAGATCTACCATGAATTCTATCAGCAAAAAACCGCATGAAAAGATTTCAGACTCCCATCCAGTTCATTTTTTGTGACAACTGCCCACTGCTTTACAGCTCTATGTCATGACACAGCACAGAACAATGGACATCATGGCAAAAGTGATTAATTGAAAACAAAAACGTGGCCAACCATGAGACCGAACCAGAGTAAATCTTGAACAGTGCCATAAAAGCATCTTCCCACACCAAGAGGGGGCATGCTGATGTCAAACTTGCAACGGTTCCTTTGTGCTGCTTAAACAAGTAACATCTGGTTTAATGCACAAGTTTAAAGATGTATTGCACAACTTAAAAACAACAAAAACAAACTGGGTGTCACATGAGTCCAGCAAAATCTAACTCCTAAAACCAAAAGTGAAGCTGTTGTGGAGTTAAAACGGACTCAGATTGTACCTTCTCTTTGTTGGAAACTTTATAACTACATAAGGTGCATCATTCAGTGGAAGAAAGGCAAACAGTCACTAGTACAGGTATTAAGATCTAGGCAATGCTTTGCAGAACAATGAAAAAAATGGACATTTTTAAAGCTGCGTTACACACAGAGCACTTTCAAATCCTACAACTGCGAACATGTTTTGGTTGTAGTTCGTGTCTGCTGACAACCTGGACAGACGACTTCAAGAGACCGAAGAACCAATGATGAACGCAGAGCTTTGATGCACATTCTCAAACAGAAGTTCACAGTAGTCAAGAGGCCTTTTGATGCATTCAGAGAGTAATTTGCTTGCTCATCAGAGAGCCCTGGCCCTGTAGTGGAAATCACAAGGGGGGCTCACCTAATTTCTTGGAAATTTTGTGTTACTGCATTGATCTTTTATTCTATTTTACTTAAACTGAATAAACTTCCTAAAAAAATCCAAGAATCTCACACAGAAATCCCCCTCTGCATGACTGTGGGCTTGTGTGTCTTGTGGGAGTGCATCCCCTCTGTTTATATGTGCAGTGAGTACTCATGGACACCACACACACTCCTCCTGCACGTACACTTTTAGAAGCGTGCAGGAAAACACTACAGCAGCTCCATGTGAGTATATATCGTACTCTTTAGCATGAAGTGCTTGGTGTACTGGCTGAAATCTCCCAGAGGAACAATTACATTTTCTGAGGATTGCACCGTGCAGCCTTTTCACTGTCAAAGGGAATCTATTTACATTTTCTTCCTCCGCAGGACAGAGCTGCATTCTTTGTATTCAATGCACAATTGACAGCTGCTCTTTTTTTTTTCAAAACTTTATAAAGAGAACATGAATACAAAAAGAAAAAAGGAGCAGAGCTATACCAGTCAAACAGGTAACAGGTTATGGTTAGACAAAACCTGTGTCTTTAAGTTAGTGACACATAACAGAAAATGATAAATGAGCTGCTACTCCTTTACCTCGCTGATCCTCGCATTACATCATCAAAGTTCATTCATATTCTGCCTTAAATTTGGGGAATACACACACTTGGAGGAATGGGGGTGTTGGGGGGTGTGGAGATTAAAAATGTAATTTAATTTGGGATTTTGACATCACAGATAAAGGCCCATGTTATCTCAGGCGTGATTAATCCTGAGACCA
This sequence comes from Xenentodon cancila, assembly GCA_014839995.1. NCBI lineage: Eukaryota > Metazoa > Chordata > Actinopteri > Beloniformes > Belonidae > Xenentodon > Xenentodon cancila. The sequence continues at coordinate 21,123,800 of CM026198.1, read as the reverse complement.
AAAAACACGTTTGCACATGGTCTGTTCAGGCTCATTTTGAGCCAAACTGCTTCTTAACCTCGAGCTAAGGTCAGATTCAACAGACCAGTGCATTTTTCGTAACTAATCTTTGCCTTTGGAGTCTCAAGTGCACTACACTACAAATGTACACTTTGCACTAAAATGTCTGTTTTCCTCCCAGGAAACTAGAGGAAATGACGCTCCTTCAGTAATTCTGCCACTGATTGTCTTCATGTTCCTAAAGCCTGGTGTGTGTGAATATGTGCTGTCAAGAAGCAAACATCTGTAAAAGGATGACATCAATGATTTGGTGGTTCACATGGCTCCCTGTGGCTATTTCAGAAAATGTGCTCACTTTATTCATTAGAGATTCTGCATTTTTACCACAAGTTATCATCGCCGTCATCTTCGTAGTCATATCATACACAAATGGCACGATACTATCCATAACAATGAAAATAGACAAAAACACAGGTCATTTTGCACAACATACAAATTCAATACATATCATGGACTTCACTTTGTTAACTTCTTTTATAAAAAATAAAAAATACAAATAAAAACAGCATTTACAATAAAAACATGTTCTGGCTGGGATTTCTCTGCGTGACCTTGGTCGGTGTTGAAGCTGTGGCGTGTGTTCTTTGAGAAGAAGATGCTGCACATCAGTGGTGGTGGTTGAAGCCGACTACGAACCTTAAAACTGTGACCCTGAACAAGCTTGAAATGTGCAGGAACACGTTCCTGGATATTTTTTCTCTTTTTTTTTTTAATAAGCCCTTAGATCGAGATGTATGGGGAATTCTGGGGAAACAAGTGTACAGATTGCAAGAATTGTATGTAACTAATTATTTTTAATATAAAAACACCACTAATGTCCATCACTGAAGGATCTGCGCTCCATTATATCCCATTTAATTTTTATTTCAAAGGAAAATATTTCTCTACCTCTGTTCATTTATCTGATTGCTTTTCAAAACAAGATTTTTGACTTATAAAATGTATGAAGCATTGTGCCAATGCATTTTTAAAAATTAAGTTTTATATAAAAGTACAGCTGAAGTGTTTTCATTTTTTTTGTTTAACAAGAAATTCACTGAATGATCACTGATATAATTTCTCACATGGAATTTCTGTTCCACCTCAGTTGCAAGTGTGTATTTACTGCCATTTCTGTTATTATTCTTTCCATTTACAGTTTGGACAACGCAACCATTTTCATAGGGGTCTTTCTGAGCTGGCAGGCTATTTCCTGACAGGTAACCGAGAAAAAATTGACAAATTAGTAGCAGTCAGTAATAACATCCATCCATGGTTTTCCTGTACCCGCTTCTTCCTGGGGCTGGGGGGGGGGGGCGTTAGAGTCTATCCCACCTGTCATCAAACAATTTACTTGTCAATTTCAATTCACTTGTATTTGTGTAGCATTTCATGTAACTTTGGACAGAAAACAGAGTCAATGCAGTATAAATCACTTCACAATTATATTCCAAATCTATTCAGCTACAATCCATTCCAATAGTGTCCAGATTCACAGTTCGTGATAATGCCAGGAGAAGCGGTAGGGAACACCCTGGACATGTCACCAGTCCTCAGTTACAAGTGAAATATTCATATAGGTGTACGTATACATAAATGCATTAGCATAAAAGGGATGAGAGGACTTTTCATTGCAAAAATACTCACGGTAATAGTAGTTTTAGTCATTTTGCTTCAGTAAAACCTCAAACACTTCTTCCACCACTGATAAAATAATGATTTAAAATCACGGCCCTGATGTGAGTGACTGGCTCCGCTGATCACTTTCACTGCTGCTGACTGACACTCACAGACTGTTTACAGTCTATTAACTGTATGCCATGTCCCTCACCAGTTGGGGAAAGAAGAAAAAGAAAAAGGTATCCCTTAAAGGTCAGAGAATATGATGATGCAAAGATTCTGTCTCATTTATATGCAACAAATAATCTACTACAACCTTGGAACACTGGGAACCGGACCAGTCACAAAAACAGCTCACTCACAGAAATCCACTGAGCCGTGAAGCAGAAGAGACTTGACTTAGAGCTTTAAATGATTTTACATTTGGCCGGTGACCACCACTGTTTGTACAACTTATTGTAGGTGTATCTGAACAATATTCAGCAACAACAACTGTAACAGCCACACTCAGTTTGAATCCATATGTTGTTGGGTTTTTTTTTTTGTTTGGTTTTTTTTAAGGCTCCTCGTCTGCTTAACTGGACGAGGCGCCACTGCTGCTCTTTAAGCTCCTGCAGGTTCAGCTAGAGCACTCACAAACTTCTGGTCCATGCACAATGGACAATATATTTTACAACGTATGTACACTATACAGTAGACAGAAAAAATAGAGCGTAAATAGAGTTATAGGTATCTTCTAGTGTCCCTCCTGCATAGTATCTTCTTGAACGATCTCCTAAAGTCGTTGTTGAAGATGGTGTAAATGATGGGGTTCAGTGCACTGTTACAATAGCCAAACCAGAAGAAGAACTTGAACAGGGTCATAGGCACAGGACAGGACTCACACAACGTCATCAGCATGTATGTAAAGAAGAAGGGAAACCAGCAAATGACAAACACTCCGATGACTACAGCCAGGACGAAGGTGAAGCGCTTCTCTCGGTTCTGCCGGCCCTTCCAGCGGCTGCCTTTGCTGCTGCTCTGCACCCGCTTTTGAACATCAGCGTCCCCTGGTTTTATTTGGCTCAGTCTGGTTTTCCCCTTGGATGCTTTCTTTTTAATGGAGCATGGATTGTTCACTTTGTGGTCAGATGAGGATGACTCCTCAGCATCCACTCCATTGACCTCGCCTTTCCCCTCATCTGCTCCTTCTTCCTCTCTCGCTCCTTCCTTCAGCTCGATGTCCTGTTCGCCGTTAACCTTCTCGTGGCAGAGGCGATCCTCTGCATCGCCCACACCATTCTCCTTCAGGTTTGTACCTGCGATGGCGGCTGGCTTTGACAGTTCTTTACTCTTCCGGTCTCCAGGTGGTGCACGTGTCCTCTTTTTGGCAATTTGGTAGATCCGTACGTAGACCAGCACCATGATGATGCAAGGGAGGAAGAAGGAGCCAGTGCAGGAGGAGATGACATACCATTTATCATTGTTGATCTTACATACTGGGATTTTGTCACTGTTCTCTTTCTCCATGGTGATCAGAGGCGGGAAGGAGATAACCGCAGCAATGACCCACACAATGAAGATAATGCACTTGATGCGGCGCGGTGTTCTCTTCAGGTTGTACTCAATGGCCTGTGTGATGGACCAGTAGCGGTCCAAGCTGATGGCACAGAGGTGGGCGATGGAGGCAGTGCAGAAAAGAACATCAAGGGCAAGATAGATCTCACACCACACTTCACCAAAGTACCAGTATCCCATGAGTTCATTGGCCAAGGAGAAAGGCATCACAAGGGTAGCCACTAAAATATCCGCCGATGCCAGAGACACCAGGAATAAGTTCTGTGGAGCCCGAAGGGCCCGGCTTGTAAAAACAGCTATGACCACCAGCACATTGCCAAAAACTATCAGCAGAATCATCATCCCCACCAGCACAGTGAGCGGGAGGGCAATCTGGAAGCTGTATGGAGCCACACTTGAAAAAGTCTGGTTGGTGTGGTTGTCAGACTCCATTGGAGCAGATTGGCCTACTTCCTGTGTGAGTTCACCTCAGGTTAATAAATATCCAACAGAAAGGACAGAACTAGTAGCTCACAGCAGGGCTGGGAAGAGATGCAACCACTTCTCTAAGGTTTTCCAAGATTTTTCCTTTCCATCTTGAGTTGCCTCCTCCAAAATAAGCCCTTATTATTTGTAAGGAAGTCAATTCATCTGAAAATATTGCAACAAGAAAAAGAAACACATTCTTCAGTGTTTTAAAATTGTATTTTGATTTAATTGTGACATACATTTCGCATCTTTACTAGTATAATCAGCTCAGGGGTTAGGTTGGGACTTAAGTTAATTTTTTTCATATATATATATATATATATATATATATATATATATATATATATATATATATATATATATATATATATATATATTTTTTTTTTTTTTTTTTTTTAAATTTAAGGAAATAGATACAAATCTAAGGAACAGCTCATCCTACCTGAAACAAGGAGCGCTGACACAACCTCTCCGGTGCCGGAGACGCACGGACACTAAAAAGCTGTAAGCTTGTAACTTCTTTAGGCAAATCGCGAGGACGCAGAGATGATCCATGTGGCGGTTGAAGCTTTCCTCCGCGTCTTCTTTTTCTCCCCTCACAATGATCTCTGTGCTGCATCTAGTTGTGCACAGCAGCGGACTTAATAGAGCGCTAATCACGTTATCCCGGGCGCTGCCGTGTCCCTGTCTGCGTGTGGAGTTTCTCTCCTCACTGTTAGGCAGTGCGCCACTCCCTCTCCTTATAACCCGCACGCTGCAAGAAGTGTCCCGTTCTCCGGCTCAGCCCCGTGCGTCCGCGGAGCGTCCACGCTGCTCACTGGCATTGTTTTGCCGTGCCGTGTTTACAACAGCAACAACAGCTACGAGTGTATTGCAGGAAGCAAATAGACGAGGAAAAAGAAACCCAGCAATTATTTTTTTAGTGGCGGACTTTTAATGTGAGGAACCATCAAGGGGCCGAAGCCTGTTTCTCACACAGGGGCCATGCATTTTTCCGACAGCCTTGCACACAATCTTGTATATGTTTCACTGTATAAATACAAAAAACACGTTATAGAAAAAAAAAAAAGCTTAGTCTGTGAACACTTTAAAAATGTTTTACTGTGCATGGACAAAATAACTTTCAAACCTACAGAGTTCATGACAACCAAGAATAACTATCAGATTTAATGCTAATGTTCCTGCCTAAACATAAGTAAGTTGTTGTTATCTGATGTCTAAAGTACAGCTAACATGGGGATTTGTAACTAATCTGGTATATATGCTTTAATGTAGCAGCTACACACTTAACTAGCTGTTGCCTACATTGTATTTGTCATTTTTTGCACATTTATTGCAAGCACAAGATGGGAGCGCAGGCGCTTTTCTGCAGTAATGAGCTTGCTTTTGTTTTGTTCGTTTATGTAGCTCAGACCCAGCCCCGACCATCTAACTTCTAGCTTGAGACCAGAGACTATAAAACAATGGATGAGGATTCAGTCACGTGATGCACCGGTTTCTATGAAGCAATTTTTACGCCCATTTTACTCTGCAGCTCTATCAGCGGAGCCCCGACAAAATTTGTCCAGAGCTGCCGGCTGATCCCCGGCGGCCAAAAAATGTTTCAAACCAGGCTGTAAATATGTTTATTTCTGCTTTAAAGTTGAACATTTAAACGTGGGAGTCAGTGGACATGAACTCGCTTTTGTTGCCATCCTCTAGCGGCCAGTCGAGGAACTGCAACACAACTTACTTCCGCATGAGACTCATTCTGGAAGTTAGATGCCGCCGACCACCTAACGTCTGGGTTGAGGCACATTGGGACTGATAGATGTTGAGTAATTTGTACAATCATCTTTCTGCTACCCAGCTGTATAGCAACACTGACGTGGCTGTAAATCTGTTGGTAGAAATACAAGGCTACCAAGCAGATCACTCATGTGTTTCCATTTGCATTGACCCGACACGTCGTAATGTTTTTGGGCTTGTCACCGTAGCACTTTGTTAGACTACAGTGGAGGTTGAAACCAGAGACTTTAATGGACAGGCAAGGCATGAAATAACCCTTGGCTTATCTGAAGAGCAATTTTAAAGCCTCTCTTCCTTCTTATGGTGTGGTGTCATGGTACATATAAGCAGGAGAAACAGGCTTAATACGCTGACTTAAGCATGCCCACCTTATGTCAATCAAAGTTTGCTGTGGCTTCCAGCTCATTCAGTCGACCCACCCCAGAGGAGCTGCAGAGTCTTTGGTGAAGATTTGCAGTGAAATCTTCCCATTTCAGATGTTGCTTCAGTTGAGAAATTAGAAATAATCTCTACATTTAACTGAAGCTGGGTTAGTACAAACTGCTATTGATTGTTTTACTTGTACTATAACGACGAGTGATCAGGAAGTGATAATGGCTAAACATTGGCTAAGCTTTGTAAGATTTTAAATCAAAGGTCTGCTCTTCATAATATGAATAAACGTATTGCTGGATATAAATTCACCTGACGTTGTCACGGCTGTGACGTGTAGCTATGGACACCAAACAGTGTTTGAACCAGGCTCTAAATACTTTTATTTCTGCTACAAAGTTGGACATTTTATCAAGGTGGTGAATTGAGATTGATTTGCTTTTAGAGCCAGCCCCCAGTAGTCAGTGGATGAAATATGATTGGCCGAGTTAACCTTAATGTGCCGAATGGCTGGTGTTTGGTTACAGTGTCGGGCGCAGTGGACATAGATTATTGGAACGAGCTTCTTGGTAAATAAGACAAAATTTAGCTTGACAGCAATGACTTTACCATGGTGAACCATAGTGAACACTATTACCCAGTTGTTTTTGCGGCAACTTTGTTCAAAACCTTCTTTTTCCTCTGTATTGACCGGTGGGCATTCCTTTTTTTTGGCACTTTAGAGCCACTAACTGGTTAGAATTAGAGCTGCATCCACCAATAATCTGATCAGAGGTTCATACACAAACGACAGAAGAATGACGAGACAGGGACACTTCAAAGAACCAATCAGTTTTCAGCTGTGGCCAGTGCCCCGTGTAGCTCCGCCCCAACAGCGTCCATGAGTCGAGCCACATTAAGAGATCATTATAATTTAAAAAGTAAACCCTAATGATAATCATAATAATAAGAATGATTAGAAGCATGAAAAGAAGAATACATTTAAAAAGGGTGTCATTGTGTAAAGTCTGTGCCTAATTTGTCTTCACAAATAAAAGGGAACAAAAGTTATATGGTGTGAAGACAATTCTGAACCACTTACCAGATGTTTACATTTTCACTTACTGAAGTTTAAACTGCAGTGACAAATATTTTTTGCAGTGCAGCTGCAAGATTCTGTTGCTAAGCAGCAGCCAAAGCCACACAACGTGAACACCAATTGTATTTTTATTTTATTTTTTTTTACTTTTGTCCAAATTTCAATTGTTTAGCCCCCTCTTTGACTGTGGTACTTATAACTGTGATTCAGGAGCAGAGGATCAGAGGCAGACAGCACAGTCATCCTCCACATAAAGAGTCTGAAGCCCCACTCTTAAGTGAATGTAAGATAAATAACAAGATGACCTGATAACCTTATTGACAAGGAGTCAGAGTTTATTTGGTGTTTTTTTTTTTTTTTTTTTGTAACATCATTGCGCATGTATTCTGCGGGACAATGTGCCTGATGTTTGAAGTCAAATATTTAACTTGACCTGACCCATGTCTTGATCTGCCTGCGAGTGCACACCTAGACCACATTTGGCTGTCAAACACGTTTCATCTCGTTTACTTTGTCCACAGGACGAAGCTATGACAGGTGATGGCTGTCATGTGACAGCTTTATTGAAGTGTTTTCGTTTTGCATGAGATGAACCGGGAATAAGAGAGACAATGAGCCAAATTTCCCACCAGGTGTATAAAACTGAGGCCGTAAGGTATGTATTTTAACATGATACAGAGAGGCATATATTTAATAGAAATGTCAATCTCTGAGCAATTTGATCTCAACAGCAGTTAGCCATGATAGAGGTGGAAGTGGGTGGAAATAACTGAGTCACATGACTTGACTAAATGCACAAACACCAATTTCTTTCTTTCAGATTCATGAATAATTGATGAATAGTGATAGATAAGCCATTGGGATATTTGTCATTGTCTAGTCCCTTAGTCTCCTTGAAGCCGGAGCTCCTTTCTCACCATGAAAACCTTGCTGAAACCTGTACTTGTGTTCCCCTCTTGTGCTAAATATAAAGTGACTCTGGGAAGGCGATTAGCAGGAGGATGTTTCTGAACGGCATTGGACTGAGCATTAGACTCAGCATCACGGATGAAAATGTCACAGTGATTCCGACTCTGGTTGTGATCGGTGCCATGTAAAAGCTGCTGGTCCCACAGACACTGCCGTTTCACCCTTAAAGCTTTAAAATGTAATATTAACTTCATGGCCTTCAATGCAGGTATATGTGGATCAAGGATGTATCGAGTTTGGCTTTTTTAAATTATGCTGAATGCAATTTGTATTTTTTAAATGGATTTATCAGGTATGGTATTTCCAAAAGAATAACCTGGGTATGCACTTAATTTAATAAAAATAATTTAAAGGAAAAAAACACAAGGGAAATGAGGACAGAGTTGAGTTTGTACGTATTTTATTCAGCGTTGCCATAAAACAGCCATGCATGCAAAAACTGTTGAAGAAAGAGAGCGCAATGCACAGCTAATCACTCATTCTTGTCACAATTAACTTAATTTCCTTCATTTAACATGTGACTTCCCCCTTTTCGGTCTGACAGCAACTTCTTTTGGTGCGTGAACAAATGAAGTACCTGAGCATGACTGACGGGTCTAAGTGACGTCACTTAAACCTATTCCCAGGGAAGCGAAAGTGTTTCCCACAGAGTGGACAAAAAAAAAAAAAAAAAAAACACCGACACGCATGCAGGAAGAAAAAAATATAGCTTAATGAATTATTAGATATTCAATTACCTCTGATGATTCACCTTCGAAGCTGTAAGCATATTTCACAATATGTAAAGGCTTTTAACTGGAACACAGGGAACATCAGAAGCGCACATCTGCAAGGCAGCGCGCGTTCGCACGCGTGGACATGCAGGACTCCTGACAACTGTCTGTCTGTCTGTCTGTCTGTCTGTCTGCCTGTCTGTCTGTGAGTCCCGCCTAGTGGAGCAGCAGCGGTGTGTATGGGTAAACACTGCGCCGTGGCTCTAATTGATCCAGGAAGGCGCGCGCAAAGCGCAAGGATACAGTGACACCTGTCGTCTGTCAAGACTGGAGACGACTCTTGCTGCACCGGAGCCGCACAGCAGCCCCAGGAGCTCCTCGCGAATTAAAATAAACGCTGGAGTGTGAGCAGGTGAAGGTCAGGCCCATGAAAAGATTCTCTGTTGGATGCAGTTATTTTTCTGTCGGTAAATAAAAAAAACAAGGAACGTGCGGAGACGGCTCTGCAACTGCACTCTGATCAATAAAACTGAACGAGTTGACTGACAGAACTGTTTTTGACACTGAAAATCAGGCTCTCATGTGAATATTTACTGACTTATAGAAGTGCAGGCTTGTCAACTTTCAGTGATTCTTTAATGCACCAGCTGAGGGCAGTGTTGCGCTGGACTCTATCTATCTATCTATCTATCTATCTATCTATCTATCTATCTATCTATCTATCTATCTATCTATCTATCTATCTATCTATCTATCTATCTATCTATCTATCTATCTATCTATCTATCTATCTATCTATCTATCTATCTATCTATCTTGTTTTCATCATACTCAGTACTTTTTTGAATGATACATTTACAAGAATTAACTGGGAAATACTGAATCTTTTTAACATTTCCAACAGGAAGCCTTGGAAAAAAGCAACTCCTGCTCCGTCACAGGTCAGTGGCAGCAAACGTTGACGTTATTCCTCAGTGTGAGCGCCAAGAATGACAGACATACCAATTATATACATAACTATATACATACTAAGCTGTGTCCAAAATCTCCCCTCACTTACTATATAGTGCACTACATTACTTCATTAGAGTGCACGCCGTGAACTTCACTTCATAGTGACCTTGGAAAAGTGCACTATGTAATGAGTGCAGAGTGATTTCGGACACAGTGCCTGACCACGTTAAAGGCGGTGTTACACTTGTGTCAGGAGCAAGTGTAACTGCATGTTAATTTCTGCCTACACAAGCTCTCTTTGTCCAAAAGGCAAACATGTCACTATGTTCTAACATGTCTGACATATTTTTGCCTCAAATCAACAGCGTTACTTTAATTGCAACTACAGTCTTAGTGCAGTTAATAGCGTGGTGCGTTCACATTGAGGAACTCCTGGTATCACTGTGACTAATAGCCCGATAGACGGCACTAATGGCCCAGAGTTTGGTACCGTTTGGTGCGTGACTGTCATTCCATCATTAAAAGGTATGAGCCAAAATAAGCACTCAGTACCCTACTCTTTTTTGGCAACTTTCTGTTCGAGTATTCAAAACATATTCTCTTGAAAATTCAAACGACTATGATTTGTTGGGTCTTTAATCACAGCTCAGAAACGAGGCTCAGAAGTCAACAGAGTGCTAAGTAGCAAAAGTGATAAGCCATTGGCTGTGTCGGCTGCCAATCAAAAGTCCATGTTACCCTATTTATAAATACAGTACGTTTATTGCTGCGAATAATTTTACTTAATGTGGTACAAAACAAATTCTCCCCCTATGCAGTTGTCATAAATGTGCAGTCCAGCAACGGATTTCAGCAAACTATCTTTTGAGCCAGACTGTAAAATATGTTTATTTCTGCTTTAAGTGAGCCACCCTGCAGTGGTCAGTAGAGGAACTGCAGCTTTTCTTAAGCTCCTTGTTGGCTTCAATGGGGAAGTTGGAAGGTTGGGCAGACTGTCCTTAACGTGGAGCTACAAACAATACCATTTACATGGAGATAAAGGCCGGATGCAGCATTTTTTTTAACGCCTTTCCTCAAACAAAACTCAACTTCTTCTTCCTGGGTGTTATTTGTTGTTGTTTCGTAATTTTATTAAGAATTAGTGAAACGCTTAAGGGCTAAATGCTTTAGAATAAAAGAAATAATGAAAATCCATACTTGTGAGAGGGTAATGAAGGATAAAGTGACATCAAATACTTTACTTAACCTGTACGAATTTCTATGACTGTGTTGTGAAAACAGTGAACTGAGGGTGTCATAATGTCGGACCTGGGCTGAGTCCCCCTCGACTCAAATAACCAAGCACAACTTTTACTTTGCGTTGACATTTCCCATTTATGTAAGACACTGAAAAACTGAAATATTCACACTCATCATGAATTTGTAAATATTTATCAGTTTATTACAGTTAAAAAGATGTATATACATACAGAACATCACCAAACGTGGTTGTTTTCACCCATTTGCAAAGTAGCGCTCTGCAACTAGTTGGTTCCATAATAACTGCCTTACAATGGGGCGACATTGACTAAGTTTATCACTTACAACCAAGCATGGAAATCAATGTAACGTTCCTCTTCTTCATTGGATAAATCATTCTTAATAAAAGCATACATCCAAAAGAGAACAATGAGAGGGAGCTTGGCAAGACAAACTGTTCATCTGCTCTTCTGAAACTCGAGTTCTGACTTTACACAGGTCTGAACATCTCAGAGTGGGTGTTGGTCACCGAAGACTCACTTAGAGGTAGTCGTGTCCGATTCTGCTCATCTGGTCAAGAGATGAGAACTTCTCTGCAGTTCACATCCGTGCAACCCAACAACCCGCATCCTTTTATCTTGTGTAAAAGAAACAAAGATAAAAATGATTATCTGTCTTTACTGATCAAATCAAATTGTCATAAAGTTTCTTAGTGCACATAAGGCAGTCATGTAAATGTATGAGGGTACCGCTGAAGGGCGTGCGAGCAGAATTTAGGTAGATATGAAGTGGTCAAAAAGTGAACAGTCAACATCACATCAAAGGGCCATTCCACCAAAAAAAAAAATTTAATTATAAGAGGTGGTGTTTTATGACGCTATGTCCTCGTCTACAGAAAAAATAAACTTTTCTGAAAACTATCACTTCCTGCCTGATCTTGATCAACATGTAAGTTTCAACAGTTTCAAATAATTGATTCAAACTGTAACGTAATTATTTAGGCTTAGCCACAAAAAAGGGATATGATTTGTGAGATTAATAATATAGAAAGAGAAAATATCTCTGCTAAAAATGGCAAAGTCGTCACAAAACAGCAATGCAAGTCAGTTTTGGTGGAATTCCCCTTTAATGCCACAGACAAGTGAGATGCAAGCTAATGCACATTGACCTGGTAGCATAATGGCATTATCTTCCAATACACTCTTTTTTTTTTTTTTTTCTTATAAAACTCATCACATTACAGATTTTGTAATACTGAGTCTACTGTAACATCAGATTACTGTACAGAGTAAAAGAAAAATAAGACAGAGAATCTAGAGCCAAATTTACATCGTAACGACCAATTGCTCCCATCAATTACAGCCAGTGGCCATAGACACAAGGAATAGCCAAACAAACACATAAAAAGAGACCAGTAAGGCTGCTCATCAATGTAGATTAAGTAGTATAAGCATTGCAATGCAACGCCTCAACAACCTTTGCAATATACAAAAGGGGAGCATTTGCAGAAACACCAAATAGCCACTAAGCTGAAGTCGTCTATGCAGAAATGCCTGGTTCTGACCCAAACAAAACAATCTCAGATGGGTTTCAAACATGCTTGTTGTTTTACCATGTTTGTGACAAAGTAACCAGGCAAGAAAATGTCAGGTTGCATGATTCAGAAACAAAAACAAACAAAAAAAAATAAAAAGCAAAAGGAGTGAAACGTCTGACCCTGTGATGCTTTCCATGACTTAGAATAATAAACACAAACACTCCACCAGGATGCAATACGTCATCGCTTTTATCAAGCAGCAATTCTCATCTCAAACTGAGTGAAATCATTGAGTGGCCTCTTCTTCATCACATTAACTACATTCCACGATTTGTTGAATGTTATGCTATTGATCGGTTGAGTTCTTCTCCTGCCGCCCTGCGTCTTCATACACGGCATTCTCTACGTTGCAAAATGGCACGAGAAAAAAGTCAAAACAGAGAATGAATGAAATAACGGGTCACAGCAGTCACGCTGCATACCTAATGCACATCTCACTTTTGAGTACTTATCAAAGGCATTTTTTTCCCCACACAATTGTATACAGCTAAAAGAAAATAAACACACACAAAAAAAAAAAAGAAACTTCCAAAGCTCTTTTATAAAACCCAGGAATGCAATGCCTCCGGTGTGTTGAGCATGAACACAGAAAGCCCTTTTTACAATTGTTTTGTCTTTTTCCGACAGTCTTGTACTATGACTGTGTCAAGCTCAAATATGCACCTTGTTGTGTTGTCACGTGACTGTGTCCGAAAGATTTGATCTGTGAGAAAACCGCCAAGCCTGGCACAAAACCGAAAAGGTCGGTGGGTTTGTCCCTCGTTAGGTCGAGTGAAGTCTTCCTCTGCGTTGGGAGTGGGTCGCTGTCCCGCCTCCTGTCCTGACCGGCTCCTGCCGTCTCAAACAGAAAATGTTTCAGTCCATGAAAAGCAGCAAAAGGTTCTGCTGGTAAATAAGAAGCAGCGTTTCATCATTAGCCCCAAATCCGACCCAATCTCCAGGTGAGCCGTGGCCCCCTCGGGACTCGGGCCTCCTGTGGAGGGGACTACCACAATCCACTACACTGCTGCAATCAAGACGACTTATATCCACACAAACCTGAATCATAATTAGATACAAATTATTTGGGTCCAAAAAAAAAAACATTTTTGAAAAAAATAATTATCTTATCTTTTTTTTATGTGATTTTTAATGTAGTTACTCAAAATAAAATGAACTGAAAACACATTTAATCCTTTAAAAAGAAAAAGAAAATCATGTTCACCTTAATTTCTATATGCAATTTTTCTTGCAACACAGAAAAAGAAAACCAGTATTAAGATGGGAAACCCTTAAGATTGACAGGATTTACATTATAACCCATCCTTTAACCATTTCAGCTTGTTTGGGGTGGGATCATTGGAATCGTATCCCAGCTGTCGTTGAGCAAGAGCTGGGGTACAACCCTGGATGGGTCACCAGTCCATCGCAGGGCCACACAGACAAGAAACAGCCATCCATGCTCACAAAACTGAGAATCATCATCCTAACGTTAATATTCCTGGACTGGAGAAAGTCACAGTTCCCAGAATATGCAAGTATGGAGCACATGTAGTCCACACTACCCCTGCTGGGATTTGAACCTGGAACCTTGTTGTTGTGAGCAGCAGTGATAACAACCACACTACCATGCTTCAATGAATGATAAACCATTTGGCATAAAAATGTTCAGGAAAATAAATGCCCCCACTGAAAGTAAAAGGAGAATAAACCATTGTGTTTGCTTTTAGGAAGAGGATGCCGGGAATTTAAAAATGTGCATAAGAGCAGCAGCATTGCTGGGACAGTGTGGGGCAAAAGATATCTGGAAAGATTTAAATTACACATCAATTTAGCAGTTTTCCAATATTCAATTAAAATGAGAAAAGTCTGTCAAAAAAGACGAAAACTGTAAAAAATTTTGAAATATTAAATTGAACAAAAAGAAAGTGTCATGTAGAAGTTACCTGTGGAGATTTTATTATCAAATCTTTTTGATGCTCTGATACACTTACCACTTGCTCCAGAGCAGAGAAAATGAAATGTTAAAAAAAAAAAAAAAAAAAACAAAAAAAAAAAACACTTGATATGTTAGTCAATGATCAACTGAATGACAGATAAAAAGACCAACACTGGAGATAATATCAAACAAGTAAACATAACTAAAAATTGCACTCAAGGCAACAACCATAAATTGCATACATATATAAAAACATCTATAATTTATCCCATCACCTATGTATATTTGACTTTTTTTTCCAATAGTTTTTTGATGCACAAAATCAACATACAGGGAGACACCTCAACACCCATTTTTGGGGGAGAAAAAAAAAATTAAGAAAAAATAAAAAAGGTCCAAGCATTTCTCCCAAGAATGAATGTTGGCATTTCTCATATCAGTACATGTCTCACTCCATGTTGAGCAAATTCTGCTGCCATTTCTTTTTAAAGCGATCTCAAATCGTCATATTTTAAAATTGACATCGCTTGCAAGACAGATTACTGCAACAGCAACAATTAAACCAAGTAGGAAAACTAAAAAGTAAAAAACAGCAGTGATAAAGTATTTCAAATAATTTATATCTTTGTATTTTCATGAAGAAATGTGTTTAGAAATGAACCACTGGATCACTCTAAACATAGGCACAGTATTCTTTTTAAACATTTAAGGTAAAAAAAAAAAAAAAAAAAAATTAAGAGAGGAAAAACAAAATACAAAAAAAATATACATATAATAATCATAACCTGTACACCATCATTAGACCTTTGTTCTCTATGGTCAAAAAGCAATTAACACAAGTTATGACCCGGGAAGATTATGTTTAAAAATATTAAAGAAAGCACAAGATGACAGTTTGAAACTATGGCAGCAGCAGTAAATGAGAAGTTCCAAAGACTTTTTGTTTGTTTTTGCATACAGTTGTATCCTTGCTCACATAATAGATGTGATAATTACTGTAAGTACATTGGCAATGGGAGCACGGTTTATACGGCTGAAATCTTGCCCTTTAGCTCATATATATATATATATATATATATATATATATATATATATATATATATATATATATATATATATATATATATATATATATATATATATATATATATATATATATCTATATATATATATATATATATATATATATATATATATATATATATAAATATAAACACACCGACACCACCATTTTGGCAAATCAGGTGGAAATATTACATATTTTCCTCTTGTTTGATCTGGGATGAAGGTTAATTGGGTTTAGGTGACTGGGGTCCCAAACTGACTGTAGAGGAGCACGGGAGTCAAGTCTCAAAAAAGGTTTGCCTCGTTTCTGCCCAGAAGTAGAGAACAAAACATTATCTTCATAAACCTCCCCTATTTCTTGCCACGGACACTGACTGTGGCGAGTCCCTTTTCTTTACAGTGTATGATACACATAACAGGGGCAGGCAGGCAAGAGGGTGCTGAGTGAGCAGACTGGAAGTTATGCAGGACTGGCACCGAGCTGCTCTTGGGTCAGACCATGGCACGGTATGGTCCCTGCATCTTCAGGAACTGGATGATGAAAGAGGGGCCTCCTGCAACAATCTGAGGCGGCAGGTGAGTGAGGGGACAGTTTTCTATGCTCATTATGGACAACTTGCTGCAGAGGGCCAGCTCGAACGGGAGGCTGTGAAGGTTAGGGTTGTCGTTGAGGTACAGTTCCTCCAAATTCTCCAACGTGCCTATGGACAGACAATAGATGGTCTTAGTTTAGTATTAAATTGCAATCCACAGAAACCAAGTCATTGGGCAAGAGGTGCGGTACACCCTGGACAAGAGATGGTGCTTCAAAGTATGAAGTGCAACCAGTTACAACATACAAACCATTACTACACTTTTATGGGCCATATTTGTATTTGTTGATTCGTTGTCCTGCGCAGTGGGCAGTGTACATGCAAGGGGTGTTACTGCCTCCCCGGTGCCTGAAGCCGAGTTGAGGTGAGGGAAGAGGAGTCAGGAGGCGTTATGGAATGGCACCGCGATGCCTCTGTCTGTTTGGTTGGCTTTGCCGACTTCTCCAACACTGGAAGAGCTGGCTGATGCTGTGCTGGGTGCTGGTTGGTCCTGGATCCATGCTGAATGACGACGGGATTTCAGGAGTAGCATCCTCCCCAAATCGTGTGGCACTTATCGAAATATGACCAGTCCGGTGTTCCTTAGCCAATCCTGCTGTTCTTGAACTTCTTTCCAAGGCTCTTCAGTTTATGCGAGTTTCATTTCTTCCAAACCTGTGCTCTGTCCTTTTAGTAGCCAGTTGCAAATTACAGTTCCCCTAATATGCCGAAGTATGGCATCCTTGGCTCTGATGATGAGGAGCTTGTGGACCTCTTTGTTTGTTATCAATAAAACAAAAGGCGGTCCACAAGACCTCTTGTGGAGAGGTCTGCTCTGTTAAGACCAGATCTGTGTTTAAGTGTACCCACAGAGATGGGTTACAGCTCGACACCAGACCCTGTGTCAGTTAATGTAAAAAGTACAGGTGACACCCAACATTGGGGTGATAAACAGGTTATTCTAAAAGGGGCTATTAACAGCTCCTTGGGTCTGTTCTTCACCATCGCTGAGGACCATGTTGCAATGCTGTAGCGAGTAGAGTAACAGAGCATATTAATGCAGTTGAGGGAAGAGGAGAAGATCTTACCAATCTCCTCAGGAAGGTGTTGTAAAAGGTTCTCCCCCAAACCAAGATGGGTCAGGTTGGTGAGGTGTCCAATGCCTCTGGGTAATGTAGTCAGCTGATTATTGGTCAACACCAATTTCTGACATGACAGGAGAGAGATTTGTATCATTGAAACACTGTTGTGTCAATCTGACGAATAAAATCATGAATTATCTGAAAACTAAAATCATAGAATCATAAAATTGTGATTTTTGTTTGAATTATGTAAATATAAGCCATTATACATCCACCTAAAATAAAAAAATCAAGGTAAGATTTAGGAAGGCTAGTAAAAGTGAGATAACGACATGACAGGCCAACAGTAGATGTTGTATGTAAAGCTAAATAACCCTGCATTTATCCCTTCATCATCAGACAAACTAACCCTCTGCTCGTGAGTCTACCACACAACTCACTGCACAGGACGTGTGACAACGGCAAAAGAGAGGGGTGACTGATCTCAAAATGTAAGGCGCTATTATTGTAAACTAATGAGGATGCAATCTCATTTTATAGAAAATTCCTCCTGAAAACCAGATAGTTTTAGTATTTAGTTAAATAATGTCAGTGTAATATGTCATGTTACTGCATGTCTGAAAATGTATTCATCTCATTTTCAGAGCGGTTAAAGACCAGATGATTTTACGTCCTGATAGGCTGATGGCTGTGCATTGAACCTTGATACAAGATGCAATAGTTGTGACAGGTTTGATAGGTATGCCATTGTTTTGACACAAGGCTTTGCTGAAAGTCCACGCAGTGGGCATCACAGAGTGAGGCAAATACACCGGTACAAAGACGCAACCGAAAAGATTGCAATGGTGGCAGCATAGTGAGCTAGTACAACACATACAGTCAAGGTTACAGCCATATATGATTGTTTTTGAAGCCCCTGCAGACGCAGGATGTCAATCAACCTAGATATACATGTTTTTGGACTGTGGGAGGAAGCCGGAGAACCTGGAGACAACCCGTGCAGGCACAGTGGAGAACATGCAAACTCCACACAAAAAGACTCCCACCGGGCCCGGGAGTCGAACCAGGAACCTTCTTGCTTCCTTCTTACAAACCACCAAGCCACTGTGCTGCCTATATTTTTACATTTTTAGCTATCTAAAGCAACTCAAAAATCATATTAGGTTAAAACGGAGGCTACATCACACCCAACTGCTTTTACATTAAACAGTTACCACGAAAAGTGATGTAACATGGATGTTCTTCAGATGAGAGAATGTAGTGAAACCAATTGCCTGATGGAAAACTCACGCAATATCATTTTGTGTCACATGTTGGCATTGTATCATCAAGCAAAGCAATGCAATCTGATCTATCCCACAATCATTCTGGATGTTGGCAATTAGCCCACACTTAGAAGCAGAAGCCGGCAGCCATCAAAGACTGACAGTGACATAAAGAACAAGGGGTCCTACAACAGATGGTGTGAACCCCCATGGAGCTCTGGTCTCAGTATGCCAAGCACCTTTAAAAGCTGCGTAAGCATAGTAAGAATAACTGGTGCAGTTTCAAAGGCAATGTTGGGTAACACCCAATACTGATTTACTTTACGTTTATCTTTACTCTGCTTCGCATAAAACTACATAACATAACATAGAAAATTGTGCAAAAAGAAAAAAGGTCTGAATTAACTACCACTTCATTCCTCCAACCGTGTAGACAACCTGATAATTAATGGGTGTCCAACATGTATAGTAACTGTGTGAAGGGCTGAGTTCGCTCCGTTTTATTTTTGTAGTTTTGCATAATCATAATAGATCAACTTGATTATCTTTCCACAGTGTATGTAATATATATATATATATATATATATATATATATATATATATATATATATATATATATATATATATATATATATATATATATATATATATATATATATATATATATATATATATATATATATATATTTTTCCCTCCCCTCTGGCTGCATTATGTCATAAGGCTGCTACACATTGTGCCAGTGGAGAAGCAGTGATGACATTTTTGATTTTGATTTTCCACATAACCACACTCACGTCACATTCCTCATCAATTACACAACATCTCTCAGACACCATGTGAGACTACAGTTTTGCCCAGATGATGCATCATGTAAAAACTCCCAAACCAGGGCTGTGACAAAAGAATGAGGTCATTTTAAATTAAAAAAACACCTGCATATATTCAAAATTGAGCATAACTGCAAGAGCTGCATGTTTTAAAAACTTACCTGTAAATCTTTAAGGTAAGCAATTTCATTTGGTAGACATTCCAGCTTGTTTTCCTCCAAGTCAAGCTCTCGTAACTTTCTTAAATTCCCAATACCATGAGGCAACTTCTTGAGAAGATTATTGGACAATATTAACACCTGAGAAAATATGAAAGTTTTTCCAACATTAAGAACAGATGTGTTCTTAAATGACAGTTATTACTCACATGCGGTAAATTACACAGACAACAGAAATACATTTTTTGGTTAATACATTAGAAGCGTGTTTCCACTAGCACCAGTTTCGGGTAGATCCTTCGTGGCAGGATTGTTCGCCCATGAACGGCCCTGCAAAACTGGTTTTTACGAATCTTTATGGGGCAAAAAAACGTCCCTGTAGTAGGAGAGGTACCCGGGTTGGCCAACAGAAACCTCCTGGTGGGGGGTCTCTGCTGACCGGGATTTCTACATTACATTCAGAACTCTCACATGAATGTGCGACAACAACTCATTTGAACCATTAGAACAGAGACATTTTGGTAAAAGTACATTTGATGAAGCTGGAGATTACAAAAAAGATGGACCAGTAAGTCGGTTCAGGTCTTGTTTGCATATTATGCCAATGTAGACGCCCATCATGGGGTTTTCTTTTAATCTCAATCATTACAACGCAGGTAATGTTAAAAAAAAAAAAAAAAAAAAAGCAATAACGCAAGTAGCGTCCATTGTTTACATGTTGTTTCTTCATTATATTCTGTTGCCGCACTCTTCTTTTTCATCTTCTTGTACGCTGCTGGCTGTTTGCAAAAAGCAAAAAATGCAAATTAGCGCCACCTCATGGTCGGCTGTGCTATTATTTCAGTCAAAGTTTCTTGTGCGGCGCTACAGGGTGATGGAGACACACCAGGTAACGGTGCCGAGAAGACAGTTGTTTCTGTTAGAGGTTCCTGTCTGATGGATTTATCCTGAACTTCTGCAAGTGGAAACACACCTAATGACGTTACCAAAAGGATGCAAAAAAGTCTTATACATTAGAGTGAAAGTAGACCTGGTCTAGCTATAAAATCTGTTTTAAATGAAATCATTAAAAAAAAAATTAAATCAGGTGTACTCCATTTTGGTCTAGGTATTAAAACTAAACCTCCTAAATTAGAGAAATCTCCCACTGAAGAGCTGTGTGGGCACAGGGAAACTCCAACAAAAATGTGTATGCCAGCCTCACCTCCAGAGAGACAAGTCCACAGACATCTTCTGGGATCTTGGTCAGCTGATTGGTGGCCAGGTTAAGTTCAACCATGCTAGTCCACGTTCCAAAATCCAGTGGTAACGATGTTAGTTGGTTGTCCTGAGGAGGAAAACAATATACCTTTATCAGCAATGCGACGAATAATCACAAGGACAGCGCTGTTTTCAAATGCTGAGCAGATCAAGGAACTGTGGCACATGGTATATTTGGTGCAGAGAAAACGGTTTTCGGGGACAATGAAATACAAACATAAAAGAAAAAGATTAACTTTGCCCAGGTCTCGCAGAATTGTTACAAAAATTGTAGTGAAGGAGAAAGAGCTGAAGTAGAGTTTACCAATCAACATGGCTTTCAGAAAATCAAGGCGATTTAGAGGACATTTTATGGTAAATGGGATTATATACTTGTGGGAAGAAAAAAAAAACAAGAGTTGGTGGGTTTTGTTGCAGCTCGAGAGCAGAGGTATGAGGACCTAGAAGACTGGGATGAAGCCAAATCTATCTGTCTGTCAGACAGACGTCAGACAGGCGACAGACAGGCGTCAGGCAGACAGACGTCAGGCAGACAGGCAGACAGACGTCAGGCAGACAGGCGTCAGGCAGACAGACGTCAGGCGTCAGGCAGACAGACGTCAGGCAGACAGACGTCAGGCGTCAGGCAGACAGACGTCAGGCGTCAGGCAGACAGACGTCAGGCGTCAGGCAGACAGACAGGCGTCAGGCAGACAGACAGGCGTCAGGCAGACAGACAGGCGTCAGGCAGACAGACAGGCGTCAGGCAGACAGACAGGCGTCAGGCAGACAGACAGACGTCAGGCAGACAGACAGACGTCAGGCAGACAGACAGACAGACGTCAGGCAGACAGACAGACGTCTAACAGACAGACGTCTGACAGACGTACATACATACATGCATGCCTGTCTGTCATACATACATAACGATCGTGGTCCCTGAATGTGTTTAGCTTGTCAGCTGACCAAATATGCAATTACATAAGGAAATTCAATCTGTGGCAGTTGACTTTTTGTGAAACGTTTATCCATTCCATTAAAATATATTCATCTTCCTGCTGATTTCACTCAACGCTGCACCTTTTGTGCTTTGAATTAGAAATGTCCTGGTCTGCAAAGCCCCTCTTACATGCTCTTTGGCAGTCCTTGGGTTAACCATACTCAATTAACTAAGATTGGTTTCAACGTGTTATTTGGATTAATGTAACAACTTTAGATTGGTTCAAGTCATATTTATCTGATGAGCTCCAATTTGGTAATGTAATTGGAGAATTTCCCTCATTTACCAGACTTAGTCAAAGTTCCACAGGGATCAATACTCAGACCGAATCTCTTCGCCTTATATTCGCTTCCATTGGGCAGTATTAGACAGCATGCCATACATTTTCATTGCTATGCTGATGATACACAGTTATACCTGTCCATGAAACCAGATGAAACTAACTATTTGGTCTGACTACAAGAATGTCTTAAAGACAAAAGGCCCAGATGACTCAAAACCTTCTACAGCTAAATTCAGTTCAAACTGAAATTGTTGTGTTTGGACCTGAGTTAGCTAGCTATACAGTTACTCTAGATGGCATTATATTGCCCTTTACTACTACAGTGAGGAAACTGGGAGTTATTTTTGACCAAAATGTGTCCTTCAATTCTTTTATTAAACTGATTTCTAAGATTGGCTTCTCTCACCTTTTTGATATTGCTAAAATAAATGCTACAGCCAGTGGGTGAGAACTACCTGGAGAGATCATGTTTCTCTAATTTTAGCTTCTCATCACTGGCTCTCTGTAAAATTCAGAAAAGAATTAAAAATTATTTTCCTCACTTATTAACCTTTCAGTGATCAAACTGTCATACCTTAAAGAGCTTATACTTCCATATTTTCCATGCAGAGCATTTGACTCTCAGGCAGCGGGTTTACTAGAGTTTCTACAGGTAGAATAGGAGGTAGAGCTTTTCATTATCAGGCCCCTCACCTGTGGAACCAGCTGCCAGTTTGTGTTGTAGTTCAATAGTTTCCGTTTTGATAGAGCTTATGTGACGACTTGGAGGCAGCTAAAACATCCCTTATTTATGCTGCTATAGACCTAGACTACTGGATGGCCTCCCATCATACACCTTTCCTCGTACTTCTCTTTTACTTGCGCAGTGTCATTTATGTCACTGTTGTTGTGATTTATCTGTGTTGCTCCTTCCCAGCAGGTGTTCCTGATTCTTTTGTTGTTGTTGTTCTTGTTTTCTCTCGTCTTTCCTGTTCTCTCAACCCCCAACCAGTCATGGTGGATGGCCATGCGCTGGTTCTGCCAGAAGTTTCTTCCTGTTAAAGGCAGGTTTTTCCTTGCCACAATGGCTTTGTGCTTACTCAGGATGGGAGACTGTATTGTCTTGAAGCAATCTGTTGGTTTCCTGAGCTAGGCAGTTGCTGCTTTTTTATTGGTTGGACTTATTTGGAATGAGTTGAATTGTACTGGGGTGCCTTGAGAGGACATTTGTTGTGATCTGGCACTATATGTTGAAATAACCACAAAAAACGTGTGCTCCAAAAAAGGATCAGCACTCAGTAAAATACTTTGGCACAACTTGACTAAGCAAGGATGTGAGCAGCGATAAATAAAGCTGAACTAAGCATTCAGAAATAACGTTATTTTCACAATGAAGCATTGCATTTATTGTGTTAGTGTTGACTTTAAATAAACATTTGTAATTTAATTATATTAATCTCTGATCACAAACATTCAAGATGTTTTCCAATCACACTTCCTGCTCTGAAGTGATTCTTCACCACAATCCTTTCAGATTTTAATAATGTGCTGGAAAGCTCTTAAACCAATTTTACAAGTTTCAAACAAACAGTCTCCTTAGTTATTCTGTTTACTTAATGCAGACCAATCATTTTTACACATACAGTATACCTGCCTGAATAAGCAAAGATTGAAACAAATATGACTTAACAGGTTGGTTTTTTTTCCTCAATACACTTGTATTGTATACAACTGATCTAGTAAGAGGACACCGTTTTCTACAGTTTTCTCTGACTTATCCAGGGATGTATGTTAACCTTTTGCCCACATCACTCCTACTAAGGTCAGTGATCTTGTACTATAAGAAAAAACGTAACTTAACTTAAGACTTAAGAGGATAAGAGATTAATGTGTGACTGTTTGTAAGGCCATTACAGTACTAGTAAAAATGTAGTATGCAACATGAAAGCTACACAATCTGCAGTATACAAAAAATAGCCTTATAGTCACAAGAAAGATATCCATTATGCAACTGAGCAGACTATCTTGCATATTGTATCCCATAACACAGTGCACAACATTGTCTACTTAATAATATAACATTTTAAATATTAAAACATCCTTATTTTTATGTTGACATTCTATGCAATAATGATGACTGTAGGACATTGGTAATAAAACAGTCTGTGAGGAGGTGTATCCTGACACTTTTACAAGTACAGCTGCTTTACTGTTCCCCAGGGCCAAAGGGTCCTTTTGATTAATTTGTACCAAATACTTGAAAATACTGCTTATTGTTTTCTGTCACTAACTGCACTTTCGACTTGCTGACAGTTCAGTTTGCTGTGGAAATAGTGACGCTTATGGAGTAATTGTTGGAATTGGCGATGAATGCATGGACTCTAGGCAGGCAGGGAATGAAGTGCCTACAATCTGTGGCAGTATCTACCATGCACTTTATTGGCATGCTATTGACTGATATCTCATCCACCTTTCCCAAACAAAGAACACAGCTCTGTCTCTCATCGTACTGATGTCGTGACATGAAAATAGTGAGTAGCAAAGACAAATTTTCTTGTAGCAAGTGCAACAAATATTACAATTTTGTAAAACTCTGATAACGTATAGCCCAATAAACACGAGGCTTCAACTTACTTGAACTCTATTTTAGATGTTTTAACACATCGCATCAATAAGTGAATTAAATAATGCCATTTGAATTCTACTGAGCTGCTTCAGTTCCAGCCTTTTAGTATTGCACATCATTACTGGAATTTACTGAACTGCTTGAATAAAAGAGGAACATTTTTAAATACAAGAAACACATGCTGCCTTGTGAAAAGCAAAAATTGCACTACTAAATACTTTTAACAACTGTTGCCCAACAGTTTAACAGGCGGGTGGGAATACCTTCATGTTAAGCTTGCTTAGCACTTTAGCCCTGGAGAAGATACCAAATGGGATCTTGTTGATATAGTTGTGCTCCATGTTGAGAGAGTAGATGGTGGAGAACTGCGATGGCCCACCCACAGGGTAAGATTGGAAACAGTTCCTCGCCAGTGTTAGACTTGTCAGGTTTACCAAACTTGACAGCAGGCCCTTACCAAACAAAGATGCATCACATTAACTATGAGATCAAGACACAAGTCTTCCCCAGCAGATATGCACAAGTTTCTTAAAGTTAAACAACGTGTGTGTAACAACTCTATCTATTATGGATGTATGATTCATCAAGTAAATAAGTATTTTAGAACATTGAAGAGGACTGTTACAGAAGCATCTACATTTTTATATAATACCAATAATGTCCATTTTACATATTCAACAACATTGCAATAAACAAAAAAAAAAAATAAATAAGCTGGTATTTATAATACAACTATTTATTATAACAATGTAGCATTAATTTTGTGGTATGAACGTCTGTTCTACTTACCTCTGGCAACACCGAGATGTTGTTGTTTTCAAGATTTAGCTCCTCCAGTTCTCTACATTTGGCTAATGACCTGGGAATGGCTGATAATCTGTTATATCGCAGACCCAAGCGATTAATGCTTGCCAAATTACCTGAAACAACAAGATTTTTTTTTTTTTAATAGTTGTTATTTAGCTAGAGTTCAATATTTACAAATAACAAAACCAAAACGTGTAAAATAAAAAGAATAAGCTTTGGGATATCAAATATAATACTAAAATTACCTATAGTCTCTGGGAGGTCCAACAGCTCATTGTGCTGCAAGTCAAGGTTGGTTATCTGTGTGCAATTTCCAATCTCCTTTGGAAGATGTTCCAACTGGTTATGGGCAACATCCAGAGTAATGAGCCTGCATAGCTCTCCTGCAAAGATCCACAAAATCCAAAATTATTCAGTCGTAATTCTCGCAGTACTATTAGACAGTGCACATAACACAGCAGTGAGCATCACAACATCATCGTCTTTAATTTTGATTTGAAAAAAGTGTTGGCATGTGAGAATGCCACAGAATTATATACACACAATAACTGGGAATTAAAAACAGTATGAAAACAGGAATACCTATGCCCTTGATTGAAAATGGCATTCGGGCAATTAACCAAAAGGTCTGCCGTTTACTTGTGCTAAAACCCGAGACATTCATTATAGGTTTTACTGACCTATCTCTGCCGGTAGCTGTTTAATCTTGTTCTCACGGATGCTGAGCATGGTGAGTTTAGACAGGTTACGGATGTCCTTCTCCACTGTTGTGATGCGATTGAAGCGCAGGTACAGCGTGGTCAGAGATGTCAGTCGATAGACAACTGCGGGTATCTCTCTGAGCTTGTTGTGCCGGAGGTCAAGCATTTGAAGCATCTTCAAGGAGTCCAGGGAGTCAGGCAAACTAGTCAAGGAGTTTTCACTGAGGGCCAGAGTGACCAGCCCCGATAGGCAACCCACCTCAGCTGGTAGGCTCTGTAGCTTGTTGCTATACAAGTAGAGTTCTGCCAATTGACTCAGTTCCTTAATAGAGGTGGGTAGCATGTGAATAGACCGCTTGGACAGGTCCAGCCTCATTGAGTTCTCCTCCCGACATTTATTAAGCTCTTTGATAACCTCTGCATTACTTGATTTCTTGCGTGTACCTTGTGCCGGGTTTGGCCGCTTTATTGTATTATCAACAGAAAAGGCAACACCAGGTGTTGAGCTGCTTGTGTCCTTCTTTCCATCTTTGGCTTCTTTCCCTTTGGTCTTCGTGTCTTTGCCACTATCTTTGACTAAGCTGGCCAAAGCCTTAGCCTCCTTTTCCCTTTCTTTACCCACTGGACCACTTTTGGGGTCCTTTTCTTTAGAATCTTTTTCTTTGCCTAAAGTACTACTCATGTTGACGTTATTGGTCCACCAGCAGCGTTGCTCATGGGACTCTCTCCTCAGGTTACTTATTTAGAAATAAAGGGACACAGACAGCGAAGGAGACTTTTAAAGAAAACATCCCCATGCAAACAAACACATTTAGAGTTACCATAGAAATAAAAGCTTTGTGATCCAAAGGTCTGTTTTGTTTTTCTTTTTTTTGGTATACTTGTAATGCTGTGTTCCTTTGCTAAAAGGCCATGAGAGAAATAATCCTTTGAAGTAGGTCATTTGGGGCAGATATGGGCCACATGCTTGAGCTTTGAACTGCATACAATCCCTGGACCTTCAGAGAGAAGTTCTTTCAGGTTGCAAAGTCCAACAAGGTGTGTTTTTTTGTTTCATAAAACGTCCTATATTTGCTGTTGAAGGGAAAAGAAAAAAAAAGAATTGTGTTAGCACTTCAATTTCTCCTGCAAACTTTACAAACATTCTATGCATTTTAAGTTTTACCAGTTGAGAGGCTCTGCCTTAAAGCATTTCTGGTCCAGCATCTATCACTTGTAGCAACAATTTCTCATAAATATTCAATTTAAAAAAAGAACCATTCCCTTCTGAAAGACCCACTAACACTCTTTTTTTTTCAAAGTTTGATATGCTTGTGCTCCTAGAAGATGTTTAAACAAATAAAATGTGCTCATTACCTTCAAGGCTCTTAATACAAGGAACTTGGGTCAAATTATGTGTCGGGAGTTGAAAGACATGTGAAAAGAGTTTCAAAATATGCTGTTCTAGAAAACAGGATTTTACATCAAACAATAATAAATAAAACTGGCAACAGGCAAATACATTCAACAGCTAAATACTGGTGATAGCCAATCCAGGCAGAAACAACCCTAACCACTCAAAAGTAATTTGGGACATCCCGTTAGAAAATGCTGCTTAAGCCCTGGTATAAAACATGCATTATCCATAAAGAACTACAAAAACAAACCACTAATATATCTGTTTGTCTGCCAACACCTTGAAATACATGGATCGGCCATAACAGGTAGCTCCTGCTCTTTTTTTTAGATTATCTTGATTTTAATAGTCCTCCAATATGTGGTTTCGCCACTTTACTCATGTTTTTGTGTAATACTGCAAAAAGTTAAGAAAATTAAAAAGAAGGCATTTTGCTGAAATGATCAAGAGACTGTTTTGCCATGCATCTAAGCTGATCCACAGCCACTGTAACTACCGCCACCACCTGATGTCAAAGGCTACATGTAACGCAGAAAGACATCAACACCATCTAAGGACATACCTGTTCACATATTGCAAGTCATATTGTTATTGCAATTTTCACCATATGGTATCACATACATAAAGTTCTTACGGTCTTGACATGCAAAAACAGTCACCAGCCGTGTCTCTCTAGCCTCCTTTCTGTTTTTAGTGTCTGTTTCTGCTGAACCTCAATGACTGTGTAAAGCTCTCCGGCAGTGGTACAAGTTAAGCTTTGGCAAAAAGAGAAGTAGGATTGGCTTAGGATCTGAACTAAAAGAAAAGGTTAGGACTGCTGAGAGTAATCTTTAGAAGTGGCCTTCAAAGCATCAGCTCTCCACCACAACAGGTCACATGACCTTTTAAGCAAGAGAGTGAAAGGCAAAAAAAAGGTAAATGGTGACACACTTTACATGTTTGCATGCCTTACAGTTTTTCTGTAATTATTAAAAGGTTATTGTTTTCTTATGATGAATAAGGACATGCAATGTTGACTTTAGGAAGCATACCTGTGTGTCAAACCATTTGTAACATTAAATGAGGATAGCCAGGCCAACCAGATTTGCTGGGGCCATGTAAACTTAACTGTGCAAGCCTTTGCCTTTTATGGTTGTACTCTTTGTATCTCCTTGTTCTGATATGTTGCTATAGTTATAACAAACATCTGTGCAGATTTTTGTCTCTGTTCAATGCCTACTCTTTTATCCCTAAAATAAATAAGGAAAAGTCAACAAAGAAAAAGAAAGATAACTAATTTAAAATAAAATAAGATTTGTAATCATCATGTAAATACTAATAATTTTAGAAAGAACATTAACCTTACTTGTGAAAGAGCTTTTTGGATTTTATCAAAAGGAGTCATGCAAACAAATATCACCATTGCCAACCAGGTGTAGTCTTATTAACATCTTCCAATTAAGTACAGTGGTTTCTTCAAAAGAACAGCATTCAAGTGTCTAAAAATAGCCATCACCTCAAAAGGGAAAAAATGCAAGTTTTATTGAAAAGCAACAGAATCACAGATTTATGACATCCAATCACTCTACAATTTCTAATAAGGACATGGTATGGAGCACATCATTAGCAATTTCTTCCTTGCATGCCAATGTCAAATATGTTTGACATTTTAAACAGGTAAAAACTTTTTATTGCTGAAAACGTAAACCTTCCTGCCACAACAAATCCAATAAACACAGCTGAAACATTTCAAACCTATTTAGAGTGCAATTTAAACAAACAATAAAGTCAATCTTTTGTAGTATAAGTAGGTCATATAAATTCCACAATGCAGAGAGAATTAAACATAGTTAAAACCCCATCAAACCTGTTTGAGTTCTCCCCCCCAAACCATTTCAAGACAATCTGTTGAACTTACTCTGCATAACCTCACATAGGCTCACTGACACTAAACAAACATGGCCCAATGGGTGTTAACATTACTGTAAACCTACAGCGCCACCTAAGCATACATTCACCTTGTTAGCCATTCCCTCTAAAATCTAAAAAACTACCACCATTTGCATTTCTAGTCTGGTTTAAGACCAGAAATGCAAAAATGAATGGATAGTAAGACATTTAACTAATTAATCTATTATATGTGCTTAAAGTGATGTTATTAAAGAATTACTTTCAAGTAGTGCTATGATTTAACAACTACAGACAGTTAACAACTTTTACACAACACTTCAAAACTGTCCATTATATTAATACACTACACTAATCTTTTAAAGGATGCTATGAAGTTATTTCTTCTACCAAGATACTGAATTATGTCAAATCACAACCAAGTGATCCAGCTACAATAAAAAAAACAAAAAAAAAAAACAATGAGTTAGTTAATTTGAATATTAGACTCAGCACAAATACAGTTTCAAGGAAAAAACCAGGGGGGAAAAAGGGAAAAGGGACTAATGTGTGTCCATCAACACTACCAAAGCACCACCATAAAAAAAGCTTCTTGGACTTCCCACATAAACACAAAAGGAAGTTTCCATTAAGCATCTCTTGGGCCCATCTACTAAAACCAGTGCAATTAGGCCAGAGTAGAACCCTTGCAGTTCTCATTTGTTTATCCATTACAATGCCTTCATGATCCAATTTGATATGCCCCAACGTCTGTTAATCATAGGACAAATGAAACATGAGCACAGACTCAAGTGTTGTGATTTGACAAAACGCACTAGACTTGGAAAAACGAAAGCCAGCTCCGGCGTCGTCGCATGACAGCACCTTATCGCGAATACGCCAGCCTGTCACTTCTGAAGACTGTTCGCGTTGTGTATTTGCGGCGTAAAAGTGCAAAACAGAGGTGAGGTGGCAGCCACGGCGACCGATACTCCACAACTCTCCACATGACCCAGCTAACTCGGAGGCTACGTGTGCAGATAACAAATTCTTAGAAACAGATTACTGACAAAATCGGAAGCTACCGGGTCGGGAAGTCAAGTCGCCTTTAGAGATTACATTTATTTGCATAACACGGACGCCAAACAGGAAAACGGCATGCCAGGGTCGGTGTCACTTGGCACTACGATCACATTTATAGCGCGTTACGTTGTGACCGTTAACCTGTGGTCGTCTACAAGTCGAGTTAACGAAACCCGCTCAACGTCAGCCCGACCAGACACCGATCCGGCCATCAAATCACCGCTGGAAGGTCATCTTCAACACAAGAAAAGTACAGACCCTGAGTTGAATTAGACGGCTGGCAACGAGACAGAATGCACCAGGTTGGTTAAACGTCAAAAGCAACGCCAACTCAGTGGTGCCGGACTGCTAACGTCAGCTAGCATGAGATTTAGCCCACCAGCTAGCAGTGTTGTAACGATCCTTTCCTCTTTTTTTTCCTCTCATTTTTTTGTCAAAGACCACGTTCGCTCTGAATCTATTCAACAAACTACTTCTGTTATGAATGGTGCACGACGTCGTTGTCTCGTACGTCCAGCACACGCGTCCAACCCGTGAGCTCATTTCAAACAGAGCCGTGGTAGCAGTAGGCCCGAGAAGAGCGGAGCGGCTGTCCGCCGTCAGTTCGCCCGAGAGGGGAAATCTGTGCTGCAGCCAGCAGAGCGACGGCAGCGGACACCCGCCGACAACAGCCGGCGGAGGCAGCTTATATCCCAGCAGAAAAGCCACGAGAGGCACCCAACGTGCGGACTAACGCCAGCACCGACTCGTAGAGCAATTTCCGTATTGAGCATTTGTGGCAGAAAAAAAGAAAACACTCCGAAAAACAGCGGCCATTCCAAAGCTGAACAAAAGAGTGCGTTCGCATTCGGAACCCCCCAAAAACGTCAAATTTGAGTTAAACACGCCGTGTCTAGATGCTCCATATACATTGACCTTCGCGTAATGTTGCTGAGGGGATAAACTGTTTACTGTTAACGTGGTAAAATAAGTAATTTACCTTCAGAGGTGTGACTCCGCCATCCCCGCTGCTTCCTCCTCTTTCCTACACTGCTGCTCACTCCCCGTGGCCCCGCCCCTCCTGGGCCACCAAACTGCGTCATTTGCGAATCTAACCAATGTTATCACGAGACTTTACATTCAATTAAATATTCAGTGATTTACAAATATTTACATATTCAAGACAAATACTTTAGCTCATAACATTAAAGTAGTTAAAGAAGGCATTTTTACAGACCATTATAAATATAAAAAGATAATGATAATAATAAAGAAGAAACAATATGCTATACAATAATTTACTTACATTTACTCTACATTATAAAAAAGGTAAAAGTTGACTTTAGGATTCCTTACAGACTCTCAAAATGTCTCTGCTTGGAAAAACATATTATGACTGCTCTGTTTCCCTATTAATAGAGGTACATGCAAACCCAGAATATATTGATTATAAGAGAAGTCAGTACACTCCCACTTCAACTATTCATTAAGAAGTAATTTTAAAAGTTGAGTTACTTCCTAGTAATTAGATTTATAAAGCTGCCAAGCACACAATCTTCTCTTACAAACAATCAACAACAAATACTTAAGACTAAGTTGAAAATGCAACGTAATAGATGTATGCACCTGTTATAACAGAAACCCAACTTTAAATATTTGTGTTATCTGAACAAAAAACATAGTATCCATGTGATTTTCAAATAGCTTATTGCATAAAAAAATATTCTTAAATGATTTCTAAACATCATATATTTCTTGTCTTTGAGTTGATTGTGTTTATCTGGATGCCTGGTTTATTGCTACATATGGAAACAATTCAGGAAGGTGAAAATCTGATAAATTAATTGAAATATTTCATGAGGTTTTAAAAAAATCAAGGTCAGTGACCAAGTCTGTCCCAGCTGTGATCAATAATTAATAATCAGGAGGTATATACTGAGACACAAAAGCACTATAAACGTGTAGTGGCAATTGGACTTTGTACTACTTAAGAATTTTAGATCTGACAAACAGAGGATTGATTCAGATTTAAGCAAGAATACCCAGTTGCTGAACAATATTTACAGCACCACTCTCGCTGTGTTCTGTAGATGATATTAGTAAGAAACGAAAGCAACAAACAAACAAACAAGGTAAAAAAGAAAGAAAACACAAACAATCAAACGAAGCCCCAGCTCTTTGGGGCAAAATGTCAAAATTAAAACTTGACCAATAAGATCACGGTAAGTAAACCCACAAGGTTATTGTTTTTCTTCCTGTATTTTAGATAGGGTATTAATTTTGATGTCTTGAAACTTACCAGGAGTTCCACAGAGAATACATAAGGTTATAATCTGGGGCTGAACAAGTGAAAAGATGCAGAGGAGAAGATCTTTAGATAACATCTTAAATGTCAGTAAATATACCAAAACGCTGGCAGACAAAAATCAAATATTCTCCAAGGGCTTGGCAGAAAAAGAATAATTTCCCTGCATGTCAACGACCCAACAAACAGTGCCAAAAATAAAAGTGAACATGTGAAAACTAGCACACGGCCAAGTACTGATGCCTGACTTGAATCCAACAGACAACTCTGGTGTGTTTTGGTGTGTAAAGTAAAACACAATCTTTTGGCATTTAAACAAGATCAGCTGAAATTAAAAAAAATAAAGAAAGGTGGATTGAGTCTGGAAAAAAAGAAAAGAAAACACACGATGTGTTGCAAAATACAATTTTAAAATGTACAGATGTTGACTTTTG
Source organism: Xenentodon cancila (assembly GCA_014839995.1). NCBI lineage: Eukaryota > Metazoa > Chordata > Actinopteri > Beloniformes > Belonidae > Xenentodon > Xenentodon cancila. Next base: position 21,090,820 of record CM026198.1, on the reverse strand, counting down.
CACTGCTGATCGTGGTGAATCTGGAACATCATAATGTATTTTAATTATTGGAGTAAACAGCTAATTGTTCAACTTAGAACCATTTAGTTTAACATTTCAGTGGCATTGTGGGTTCCCTTAGCCTTTTTTATGTCAGAAGTGTGGCTGCTGGACACATGATGTGTCGTAACATCAATGAGCCCTTTAGTCACAGTAAAGTCTGATCTACTGCATTCACATAAACATGTGTACAAATAATCCAATAATATTTGTTATAATCATTTTGGATAGATGGATTGTCATTTTCTTTGTTTGTGTATTGTCCTGTTCTAGAAATACATTGTGATTGCAATTTGACACAGTGTTGTGAGAAAACTAGACTGTAGGAGGACTTTAGTGATATACCATGTTTGATTTACTGTTCAATCTACTCAGAATGATCAGTTTCACGACTAAATTATTTCTCTCTGTAACTTTCTGGAACTGAATGAAGCTTTGCTGTAACATGTGTATCTGAGCAAAGCTTTGAAAGTATTTACATATTTAAAAAAAGTTAAAATCACTGATGATGGAGATCTATATTTTTCAGAGAAAGGCCAACTCTTATCATATTTTTCTTATTATTTGATATTATGTTATCCATGAATGTCCACTCACATATCTAAAAGTTTTACCTTAATGTTTAACTTCACGTCATCATTTATTTGGTTATTGTCTTGTGCACAACAAGCACACTACATGTGTAAATACACTTTATCACATTCTGCTCCTCAGTGATGGTCCATCCATCCATCCATCCATCCATCCATCCATCCATCCATCCATCCATCCATCCATCCATCCATCCATCCATCCATCCATCCATCCATGAAAAACATAAAATGTAAATGAAAGTGCACATTCTTTGGGTATTTATTTATTTCAGCATCAAGAGACTGCAAATACACAGTATTACATGTATTAAGAATTTCAATTTATTGTACAATATAGTTAATAAGAGTTAATAAGAGACTTAAAGCATGAAAACTAATGCAGTAATTAATTTTGCTTTGGGGATTGATCAAGTATTTTAAGTTAATTGAAGTTGAATTGCCAAAACAAGCTACTTAGAACAATGCCATTCACTTTAAAGTATTAATTATTACATCTGAATGATTAGTTAATCACAACGCTGCAACGGCTCCAAGAAAAGTACGATGCAAGTCAATCGTGTATAATAATAAGGGACGTGAAGCGCATGCGCGTGTATTGACCGTATAAGACAAGTATGACAGGCGCCTGTGCGTGTCAGCGAAGCCATGTTGTCATGCGCTTTGAGAAAGTCACGTGATGGCAGCGGAAGCGTTGGCCTGACAACTGTAGTAATCTTTACCTGCTGCTGCTAGAAAGAGAAGGTACGATTTATATTTGTGCGAATTGATTTACTATCCATTTCTCCACATTATACTAAAAAAATAAACCGTGTATTTTAGGAGATAGTTCACAAAATTTGACTGGCGGACCATCGTTATTTTTGCATGGCGCCGCGCCGCTAGCTCACTCACATGGGGCGTTAAATCACTACTAACTTGTACTACTAACTCTGCTTAATTAACTGTACTTTGTCTTAATGTTTTTGGCCCAACTATTTAATCAATTGATTTATTTCTGTGGATAAAGGCGGTATGTTGGGAAAGATACGAATCGTAAGCCAAAAGGAGCAAGGCTATTGCGTGGCCAAAGAGGTTTATTTAATGTAAGACTGACCTATATAATGTAAGATTTTAAAAATATCTCGACATTTTCTGTCAAAAGAACATCAAATGCGCTATATACTTACAACGACACAGAGTAACAAGTCCTTTATTGCGTTAGAGCCGTCTGTCTTTTTTTTTTTTTAACCTAATTTCGCACAGTTGTGCTATCTTTCTTCTTATTCTACTCACTTAAATCTTTATTGTGATTAAAAGCTCCGGTTAGATTTAGGGACTCTCAGTTACTAAATCTACAACAAGTCATGAATCACCAAATGCCAAATTGTTTTACCAGCCAATGTAAGTAAACCAGTCTTCATACTGTCTACTTACCTTTCAGCACACAAGCAGAAGACGCAATGCCAGAGGTCAAGTCAATATTTAGAGAAGTTCTGCCTAAACAAGGTTTGTGCAGCCCTGTTTACAAAAGCGTGTTTGTGGTGCTCCATATGGCATGTGAACTGTTGAGAAATGTGCTGTGTAGTCTTTTTTTTTTTAAACCTCAGATCAATTGAGTTTATTGTAATTTATGGCATTTAGGTCAATACCATTGGTAGACAATGAAAATGCACCTCCTGTGGTATTTTTGGGCTTTATCATTGCATATATAAAATGTCCCTATTTCATACAGAAGATGACTGACCATCATTGTTACAGGAATTTGAGACATTTATGAACGCTTGTGTTGTTGGAGTAACTGCAGGTCTGCTTGGTGGCCATGCAGAAGATTTAGTGACAATACTAGATTGTGCTTTCATTAAAAATGCATGACTAATTGCCAAGCAATTATATTTCCTTTTGGTAACATCCACAGGACAACTGTCCATGGAAGATGTCCCTACCATGGTTCTGTGTAAGCCGAAGTTGCTCCCACTTAAATCCGTCACACTTGAGAAGCTGGAGAAGATGCAGATGGAAGCTCAAGAAGCCGTCAAACAGCAAGAACTGGCAATGAAGGAGCAAGTGTAATAGATGCTGAGTTTAGGATTTTAACCCCAATATTTTAATTTATGTTGTTGATGGACAGCACAAGTCCATTGTGTTATGAACTGCACAGAGTGCTTGTAGAGGCTGAGGTGACAAGCAATTAAAATGTCTGGTATTTAGTTTCAGAGAGGAGAAGTAAGGAAATGGTGAGATGGAGCTTAACCACTCTCAAGATCTCCAATCTCTCATTGTTCTTAGTCATTATTGGATTTACAGAATTTTGGTAGCAAAAATTCCATCTAATACTTGTCATTTTCTTCAGTATGATCAGCTATTTCTGTGTCTGTCAAATCTTTTGCTGTTATTGCATCTATAATTTGGTGTTTTATAGATCAGTTTTTCTGGTAGGAGCTTTCTTTGCTTGATAGTGAGGCAGACACCTACATTCATGTGTGGAGCTAAGGTGTAACCTTTTGTAAATACTGTGGTTCATCGGTGACACTGAAACAATCATACATTATTTAGGAGGTATTTAATGAACAAACAAGGAGTAATATGGATGTATTTCACTCTCCAAATACAAAAATAAACACTCTTTACACTGTGTGATTGAGTAACCCAACTGGCATTTGTTTGATGTTCTGGTATCATTTTACCTTCCAAGTGACATCTTTGTACGATTAAGCAGGTAAAAGGAGAAAGTCAAGCACAACATCAGCTAGTTAAGGAGCCAATTCAGCGCTGAACCAACATTCTCCCTTTATTTTTGTTTTAAGCCACACTTCAGTAAAACTAATAACACAAACCAGTTATCTCTGTACAAACTGCTTTTTGGAAAAACACAAAAGGAGCGGAGGTGAAACCAGAAAATATAATACTGTACAAAACAACATGGAATGACTGACACAGAGGTGTGGCACTTTAGGAATAGCTTATGCTTATATAAAAACACCTTGGATAAAATTATCTACTTCGGTTTTAATCAAAAGTGCAGGTTTTTTTTTTGTTTTTGTTTTTTTTGTCTAGCCCACCTCAATTTCAGAATTTTACTGTCAGAAGGGAGAAAACTTCACTCAACTACTTTTTAAAAATATGCTAGTAAAAGAGTAGTCTCATCCTCTTCTTTACAGGAATTCTGGCGCGTAAAAAGGCCTCCTCAGTAAGATTCAAGTTTCACCACACCATCTCCCTCGCTAAAAAACCTCTTTCGGCTCCTGAAAATAGACAGATTACCAACATGGTTAACAAAAGCCAAGAAATACTTACAGATGATTATATTGTTTGTGTGAAGGAAATCAGAGCACCTACCAGCAGGGACACTGATCTTTTAACTTCACACCAATGACTCCCATGCTGAAGCTCTTGACAACAAGTTGTTCCAGGATATGGTATGCACGAGGTACATCAATGTTTATTTCAGCAATGTCCCTGTAAACTCTTTCGTAGCCCTATAAAACACAAGGTCCACCATATTTCAACCACACTATCTTTAATAACCGAAGAGCAATGCTCAATTCAAACACCAGGGGGCATCTTACCCTTTTCATCTGGTCCACTGTTATGATGGAGGAATCAGAAAGCAATTTGAGGAGATGCAGCACCATTTCAGATGTTTTCTCCCCTTTGGATTCCAGCACCATCACGATTGCCTGAGAGAAACACCACAGATATTCACCTTTTTATTTTTAGTTTTTTTTTTACTTAAACCACTGCAGTATCTAACATCAACTAACTAGTATCTACCAGGACGAGGTACGACATTCTAAACAGAAACTACTGCTTTACAGTTTTCATTGAGGATTAAAATGCATAAATTCTGTCAAAACCAGAACATATGTCCTAACAGTTTCCAAAACATTTGTTAACATTTAACATGAGCGCACCATAGTGTTCAGAAAAACCATGCTTGCCACACTTGCTTTAGGCTACCAGTTTATGTTTCTTGAAGCGAAGCCATGCATTTACCTCATAGACAAACTCGTGATGGAAATGGGGAACCTCCAGATCCCTGAGGCATCTTTCAGCCTCTTTGATGTCTCCAGATAGGATGTACTCCTTCAGTAGAAGGTTCATCTGGCATGACAAGAGAATCGTTGATCCAACTTTTAAATCTATGGCATTTTAATTACAAAGCAGCAAAGCAATCTTAAGACAAACTGGCCTACTGATGGTGTTGGCCCAAAAAAAGCCTAATTTAGTTTTTTGGAAAGAACTATCAGGTAAACTTTGACCTGAAACTACCAAATATTATATTGGAAAAAAAAAAAGAAATTGGAACTTATGTTTTACCCCTTTAATGAGCTGTATGACAGGTCTTTGGCCCCCACCTGCCCCCCACTGGTTGTCCACACGAAGCCCACCCATACTCATCTTCTGCAGCACAACAGCTCGGTCTAGTGCTGCCCTGAGGTTTAGAAAAATACAAAAATTAGTTAAACTACAAAAAGATTTTAACGATGTAAATAGATTCACAGTGTTTTCATATTTTTTGTAACGTCTGAGCAATTTTTGTACATTCATTTGTAGTATTTACTGAAAGAAACAAACAAACAAGATATGACCAAAGAGTATTTAAAAAAGTATGTGGCCACTTCATTAATTATTTCAAATGCCAATCAAATTAGTCTACAAGTGAGAATTAACAGCTGTTTGAATCTGCTTTGGCATCAACAGTTGAAGATTTTGACGTTTTCTTCAAAAATAGTACAGAGGATGGCACTCAAATCATTTCTTTGCAAGGCAGATGTATTTGCTGTTTTGCCGACAGGCTACAGCCAAAGTTGAATTTACTCTGCTACATAACAGTCTCCCGTCGCTCTGAATACATCGCCTTGTTCATTGCTCCGATTGGTCGTAGCGCCAATCAACTGCGTACAAACCCAGTTTGATAAGCTACCGTTGGTGCTGCCCCTTGAATAGGGAACCCCTATGGACCGTTTTCAGACCCTACATCCTTCTAGATGCGAGTCCGATTTATCAAACTGGAAACAATTCTCACAAGTCAAAAAGACGTCAGTGAAAATCAAATACCTTGCATATTCACAGTCAACTTTTCCTTTGTAGCCTTCAATGTATTTCTTGGACAATATTTGGTCACCAACAGCACGTGCAATGAACTGACCCACCAACTGAAAGAGAGACACCACAGAAGGTAGAAGAATTAACAATCTGAAAAACATTACGCAGCACCACATAAACCAAAATAAAAAAAAAACAAAACAAAACAAAACAGATTATTAATCTCTCAGTTATCTTTTATTCTCTGATCATATAAAGCAGGCAAACAAGACTGAATGTTTTACATTTACTGTACCAATCCAGCTGAGTAAACCGAACTATCAACAACCTGGTCTACGTTACTCAGGAATCATTTTGGTGTTTCAGTTTAAAGGCCTAGCAAAAACACTGACAGGACAGATGACGACAATGTCCTCGGGGCCACGTGTGTCTTTGTATACAGTAGTGTGTGAGCGCATGATTTATGGAAATGAAAGAGCTGGCTTTGCTCTTCTGGCCTCCACAAAGACTGCGCTCAGTACTGCTCATTGTTCCCGTGCAGACGAGAGGCAGCTACATCTCATCTGACCCGTCACTATGGCTAGACTGGCAGGCATACGTGGAGAAAGAGACTGTGAGCATGTGTGACACTGAGAAAGAGCAGAGGGTGGCGAGTGGGGGAAGGGCAGAGTCATAATGCCCTTTAAACCCATTGAGAGCTGAAAGTGGGAGACACAAATGACCAGTGAGACCAAATCAGACAGCGTAAGGCAGGGTGGGGGCGACAAATATCCCTCAGAGCATCCTTTGCTGAGCTTGCATTTTACAAGCTCAGACCAACAATAGCTAGAGATCTCATGTCTGTGCCGACTGAAAGAGCTCAAATGTGCACGCGCAACACACCGGCTCTCACAAACCAACACATGCAACCACAGCGTTGTTCCCCTCTGCTGCACCACAGGCAGCGTTAAAGCTCCTCAGACAGAAACATGTGGCCAACTTTAAACCGCTTTGTGTATTTTTGTAATAGGGCTAACAGAAACAAGCAAGACCCTTTCTGAGACGTTTGTGTACTTTTGTCCAAAATAAATTAGTAACACTGTATAATAGGTTTTTCTGTAGCTGTGTCACCTTATATACACATTTTGAAAACTGCAACATAACCCAAATCTGGATTTTTTTTTTTTTTAAACACTTATTTATCTCTGTTAACATTTGAGTACATTCTGAGATGAAATGCAGAAATGCAACAAACATACTTATTTAAGAAGTGGATAACTGCACAGATGTTATACATACATGCAAGTTCATCACCACAAGTCTCACCTGAGGGGCTCCAGGCGTGTCCAGGACTAGATCCGGCAGGTCTCTGAGCAGTTTGTCAAAAGAGCTTTCCATATCACTGTGGGACAAAACAGTCCCACACAGGTCAGCCAGCAGCGTGGATGTGAGCTCCCGGTGGCTCGCCTTTGCCTCCAGTGCTAGTGATACAGCCAGTGAGGGCACCTCACTCCGCATGGGCCCAAGGTTCAGCTCTGCCAGGAGCTCCTGGATGCGGAAAAGCACATTCCCTTACCATAGAATTCATGGTTGTGAAGAAAAGACATAAAATGGCATTTTTACTGCACAGAATGACACTTTAAAGCACTTACAATGACTTCATTTGTGTCTCCATGTTCAAAGTACTCTTGCACTATTGGGGTGACAGTCTTCTCAAAGTCCCTCTCATCCAGTGGAGGGACCACAGTCTCATACACACAGTTCTCCTGACAAAAATAAAACAAAAACAGCCAGCACATCTTTTACGTTTAGGATACAGGGATATTTTTGGCACAGAATTCAAGAACAAATGACAAAGTTAACACCATACAAACAGCCTTACCATCAACAGAAGGTTAACTATCACTACAAAGCATACATTTGTGTCACACGTGTATATGATCATGCTACTTAAAACAGTAGTGGTGTAGTGTTGCAGTCATTACCTGATCTTCATCATAGTTGGGGTCTTTCACGTCTACCGCTACCACCTCATAAACTTCACCAGACCTGCCCCACACACCTTTTCCTCCTGCCCCACCTGCAAATAACAGTCACAACAGTCACGTTTGACAAACTATCCTACCGTACAGACAATTTATGAAGGTGCACCGCCTCGTCTCAGCTTTTTTTTTTTTTTTTTTTTTTAAATGAGTCCCTAGGCATCTATTAAGAAAAAAATAAAACACTTTTGAAACACCACACATGAACAAGTAGTAAGCTTAACTGAACATATCATTTTTGAAATTGTCATTTAATTTAACTTTCTGTAACAATTTTTTTTAGATCAAAATAATATGTTTAAGATATATAGCAAAATGTAAAGTAACTAATTCCAGATTTTTTGTGAAGATTTCTTTTCCATTAACAATTCCACTTAACAAAGAAGTTTGTATTTACCTATTTTAGTATCCTGATCTCTATATTTTACAGCTATGCACAATATTTGTAATACCAAGTGTCACTAATAAGTTTTCATTTATTAGCAAATTTGTTGTAATATCAGGGACCTCAAACAAAAAGAAAAAAGTAAACTAACAAACCTCAAAGTATGTATAAAACCAAGTGGTACCTAGACCTAGAAAAGTAATTTGTAGTCATAATCTTTAGAGCTTTCCACCATAGGTTTGACTTCAAAGAGGCTTTGCCACTGATGATGATGTAATAACTGATATTTTGCTTTTCTATGACTTTTTTTGAATCCGTGTGTGTAATCCAAAGGAATACCAAGGAAACAACTATTTTAATCCCATAATTTAACAAACCCTACAATAATTGTATGTGGATTTGTTTGCACAGTTAAGAGACATAACTGCTCATATTTTAGACTTGTTTTTGATAATTAAGACCAATACAAGGAATTTACCCAATTCAGACATATAACACTGCATTCTGAATGAAAAACTGGCCTATGACACTATGACTACAACTGGAACACTGCGCCTAAATGTACATTTTCCTGTGTAGAAAAAACACATGCAGCATTGCAGCTGCTACTGATATGCAGTTTGGACAGTGTTTTCTGCATCACCACAGAACAAAAATAATACCATTTTGGGGTTCTGAGGTCAGCATCAGCAGCAGACTGTTGACACTTTAAGAGGGTTAATACCAAAGCTTGTAAACATACTCTCACCCAATATGTGGAACTGCACGTCAACGCAGAGGCTGTGAGCCTGTTCCATTTCAGCATTAGAATGATTTTAACTTTGAATTTTGGACACCGACTGTGTCGGTCTCTCTAAACTACAATGCATCAAGTTTTAATAGAGGGGAGCTTGCAGCTCAATTTACAGGGCTTCACTGGCGTGGCACTCCGTTATGTAACCAGAAGAGGGTGGAATCTGTGCCAAGAAAAACTAGACATGCCCATGGGAAGAGCACAGTGGCTGAACTATGTCGCTGTCTCAGGGTAAAATGGGCAGATCATAACTGCGTCAGTGAATGAAGATCCATGTTGGCAGTTACTAAAATCTGACTTGCTTCCACACTAATGATATTGTTGCCTTTGAAGAAATCCAGGGAAGGACCCCTTGACTCAGCAGAGCTAACTTTGACTAGAAATAGGATAATGTGATAATAGTAAGTCATTTGTGACTGAATTCCTGATGCTGAACAAAACCGACATAGTTTATAAACAAGATTACAATTACATCCTGTTTTTAATGATTTTCCCTTCATATACAACCAAATTGGGTTTGAAACAAAACATGCAAGATGTGATCAAAGCATAGACTTGTAGATTAGATTACATTGCACTTAGCAGACGTTTTTATCCAAAGCAACTTACATTTGAACACACGGACCTTTTGGGGTGCAGGAGGAAACCCACGAAAGAACGGGGCGAGCATACAAACTCCAGAAAGGCTCCTGCCAGGAGTCTAACAAGGAACCTTCTTGCTATGAGGCAGTAGTGCCAACCACTACTAAATTATTTAGACACTTATTAAAAATAAGTTCATTGGTTTATTATCTCATGACAGATTAGGCAGATAAAAGATCTGATAAAACCGTTTGTTTTTAATGGATTTTACAATTTTTTATGTCAGCTGCTTTATAAATAAAGTTAGGTGGAAGTAAAAAGAAAAAAAAAAATACTCCACAAGCATTGGATTTCAACATTGAAGAAAATGGACTAAAACATCTTTAGTCCTTGACAAATTATCGTGATTGCCGCTACCGCTGTTGAGAAAATAGTCAGATGATGAAGGCAGTGGGTGATCATTCAACTGATTATTCAGAGGCCAAGCCCTTATGTAATGTATAATGATAAAAGCAGTGTTACAGCACAACTTCATCATATTAAGGAGGCCAGAAACAGCTGGAAATTAGACTTTGGTCACTTTAGATTGACAGGCTACAGGCTTTTTCGATATTTGGTTTTGCGTAAATCTAGGGGTGATGGAAACGCGCCTATTGACAAATCGCACAATCAAGAAATGTTTTTATGAATGTAAATGGAGAAGGCTTATAACAAGGTACAAACCACTGATAACATCCAACAGGAAAGCCAGATTAGACTTCGTCAGACAAAAGTGTTAAAAGTCTTCCATGCTCTGCAGTCAGAATCTTTGAACAGACGCCAAGATAAACATGTATCAGCATAAAGGGAAAAGAAAAGTATGAAGAAGAAAAGGAACAGCTAATGATCTAAGAGGAATTCTGAGGTGTACTCTGCTCATAAATCAGCAAAATGCTCAACGATTAATAGGCTGGTGCTTTACAGTCCAGATGGATGATGTCTCCAAACATGCTGCAGAAAACAACTGCAGGCATTCTGAAGACAAAGAAACTAAATATTCCTAATGTCTATTGAATCCAGACTTCAGACAATTATTGACTGCAAAACATTTTTCATCCAGGTATTAAAAATTGTAGTTACATTGACCGTTATTGTCAATTACAGGGGTACTTTGCTAAAAATGTCTGGAAGCAATATTGCTGTGAAAGCTCTTGAATTAAAGAGAAAATCTACAATTTAAATAAATTGTGAGTGTTATTTTAAAGCAATTGTGGTGTTGTGCAAAGGCAAAAAAAGACAAAGAACATAAGAGCGCCATCATTGTCCAAAAACTTCTAGACATTGCTCTATCACTATTGCTCTGCCCTACCACTTCTCTTTTTTAAAAAAAAATTGCCCCAAAATGACTTTAAACCCGATTTAACTAAAGCATGTTCTAATATAATAGAAAAATGTTGCCACGCTTTGTAATTTATTTTGTAATGGAAATGGAGAAAAGGGCTCGAGAGAAAAGACAGCAAGACAAAAAAAATAGCACATTTAAAGGTCATAAACTGCCTAAGATCAAACAGCCATTTGCTCAAAGACTAATTGGCTCCTCACTGGATTATGGATACCTATTGGAAAGCCAACAAGCCATGACAACCGCAGGAAACAAAAGGGCATAACACATTCCCTTGGAAATGGCCCTTTGATCAACTAATTGTTGCCTGTAGTAAAGACTAAAGAAATGTAACCTTTGAAAATGGAGTGAAATTGACACCGTAGAATGCTTTCTAGTAAGAACTCAAAGAACACAAAACCCTCTTACCCTTCTTTGGCAAGCCTCTGCCTTTCCCAAGCCGGGATTTTCGGTCCAGCAGCTTGCTCTTGGGACTTGTGGGTGCTGCTGAACTTCCCCTTACTGCATCTCCATTGTCACTGAGGGAGTCCCCCCTGCCAGAGTCCCTGGAGGAGTTCTTTCGCAGCCTACGTTTGGCTTTTGCCTTGAGACGTGCCTCGTGGATGCTGTTGCTAGATGAAGTCAACCAGTTGCCATTGATCTCATTTATATTCTTATTGGAGACAACCCACCCTCCGTTGTCTTCCTCTCCAGAAATGATGGCATCACTGAAGTTCCCAGCCTCTATTAAATTACAAGGACACATGTATATAAATGCTAATAGACAATGCTAATAGACAATGTGTGTGCAGTATTCAGATATATTGTAATGACGATCACATTAGACTGTCGCTGGAAACCGTTCAACATGAACTCAATGACAAGAAGCGACGAGAAGCTGCAGATACAAATCAGCAGTTGGTGCAAGGAAGCAAGCAAATGAACCACTTCCACTTGAAAAAGCCCCACTGCCCCACATAACATCCAGCTGATGAAGCATTTAAACGACGCACGTACGTACGTGTGTGTGTGCGTGCGCGCGTGCGTGTGTGTGTGTGTGTGTGTGTGTGTGTGTGTGTGTGTGTGTGTGTGTGTCTTCACTTACCCACAGGATTAGCATTCAGCCAAGCCTCGCACTCAGATGCCATGTTTTACAGTAGAAAAGAGCTTTGGCGATGTAACTTCCAAAAAGAGAATATCTGAATAATACCTGAGATATTGAAGAAAGCATAGAAGAATTTAAATTTCCCGTGTGGACGTTTATTGAAAACATGCCCGGACATGCGGCAACACCACGGTTCTCCCTCCCCCTTTTCATTCAGTCACACTGTTGATAAACAACAGCTAACACGAGCTCCAACTGGCACTTACGGAAGCGCAAAAGCGAGTATTGCTCCCTAATAACACTACATATCTAACGTTTACAATCTAAGCAGCTGCTCTTGTGTAAGTTTAAACTCAGCTGTTTAAGCTAACGGACGTGTACGTAAAAGATGACATCAAAAAGTAATCGAGCTTTGTATGCTACTGTCAAATAAATAAACGACTCAATAAGATTAACAAAAAACTGATACACATAACATGCACATATCTAGTTCTGCTTATTAAGTTCGGTTACACAAAACCCCAAAACAAATAAAACAACCACTAACCGTGTCTCGCACTCAGGCTTCACTGACACGAACACCGTTGTTATTGTTTTACTTACCCAGCAACGCAGTCACGTAGGTCAGTTTTCCTCTAATTTGATTGGCTGATGTGAGTTGGGCTTTTAATCGAGGACCAATGAGAACGCTACACGGGATTTTCTTCTCGCAAGTTCTAAGACGTTGGTGTAGTTTATTAAGCACTGCCCCCCATCGGTGTAACTGCAGTCCAGTACTTCTTTTGTCATTAAAAACCTGTTTATGCCTCGTTGATAACGAAACATAATAAGATCGTCGATAACGACAAAAAAAAAAAAAAAGGTCGAGGATAACGATATCAAAGGTAAATATTTCGACCTTTGTCAATTACGTGCAACATCATCGCCACCAACATTTCAACAATTAATTCCCTCCTGTGAACACAAAGCAGACTCAAAATATGCCATTATTGAAAAAAAATATTAAAAAGAAGTAAAGAACTGTTATTTTTAAAATTTAAAGGAACAAATCCACTAGTTTTTCTAAATTATTTGTTGTGCTAATTTAAGTTCACTTGAAATTGAACCATAAGCTTTTCATTATGTGATGCAACATTACATCACCCTTCAATAACTGCGTTTTTTTGTATGAAACTGCAGCATTTCCTCTTATACCCATTTAAAAACATTTACTTTAGCAAGGCTGTACTGGAAATATTGGCACACAGCAAAAAACATGACATCCAAATGAATTCAATTCAGTTTTATTTATATACTGTCTATTACAATACAAGTTTTCTCTAGGTGGTTTCCAGAGAGCCAGAACATGGCCCCCAAACAATTAAATTTAATTAAATAAATGGTCCTACTACATTAGAATCACATAACCATTGTAATAAAACTATATGTGAACATAAGAAAGTTCTCAGTTTTGAACATGCATCTCATGCCTACCTACATAGTTGAATATTAAAGAACATTAGCTGCTCAAGTGATTTCCAGATTAATCATGATTAGTTTAATCTGATTTATAAACATAATCATAAACAAGCATAATCTGTCATGAAGGTGTCAGTTCTCTGCACTGAATTCCCACTGTGATGCTTGTATTTTAAATATAGTTAACCAAAATTTAGATTTTAGTAGTAGTAGTAGTCAATCAATTTAATAGAAAACACCTTTTATAAAGGTAGAAATATTGTAATTTCTGTAAGGTGATGTAGTTTTGAAATATCGGCATCTGTGTATTAATTTGCACACTTTAGGCAAAGCACCCAAATGTGTTTTTGCCTCAGCACATGGGGGAGCTGTTTTACAGCAATTTCAAGTCTTCATATTAGAACAAGTTCTCTTGGACTCATATCTCACTCAGACACAACCAACTACTTTATCACGTTTTTTTCCCCTGAACAAATCAGTAATTATTATTATTGTTGAGACTTATGTTTAACATAAAAAGAGGCAGCTTCTTTGAGACATTTGTAGTGTTTCTTTATTAATAGTTTTATTGCATCACAGGTCATATGAAGTTCACCCATGAAAACAACGGTATCGTTGATGTCATAAGATCAGCATTGACAGAATACAAAAACAGGGTTTGGCTTGGTGCGGTTGTAGAAACTAACTAAACATGAAACTCTTGATGTGTAACTTATCAACATATGGTCCAGTTAAAGCCTTTTGGTATTTTAGGTATTACATAAAATTACACATATGACTGCTTTTGTTTTACAAACTGAATTGAATTTTTATACCAAATAAAGAAAAAAAAACCTAATGAAAAAAAATCATAGTTGCATCATTAATCAAAATTCTGAGTTTTACCAGGCATATATGACAATGTACAAGCAGAGAGAGCATGAAAGAAAAGCAAACGCAAAGCCACAGATATAAATAATTTAAGTGCAGCAATTTGCATAATTAAATCTTTTAAACAGTTACAACCTGAGAATGTGCCTCAGTTCTTTTTTAACTGAGAAAAAAAAGAAAAAAAAATGCCCCTGAGAGCTCATGCCGCAACAAAATACAACCAGAGACAAAGTGAAACAATAGAGTAAACGACTAAAACAATCTGATATTTAGATCCAAGATACAAAGAAAATATTTGTATCTTTTCCTGACACCTGACATTTCTAACCAAGCTCTTAAGTTTATTCTTACCACATAACACATTCAAGTCATTTTCAAACTACAGCATAAGTGTGACACTGTTGTTTGGATAATCCACACACCAAATTTGAAATGATTTATTCCCATCAAATGGGCCATCATAATCCCAAACTATAAAATATTGCCCTCTCAGTAAGTAATTTTCACACTATAACACAAAGCTGGAAGAAAAATGATAAATCCAAAGAGAAAAATAAAGATTTTAATATTGTAGCCTCACTATACATTTCACTTCAAATATGTACAAAACTGAATAGTTCAAGAACTTGCAGCGTCCTTCTACACACTAAGTTATTTTAGTTGTTCACAAATTCAAGCTTCTTGGTGTCACATTATCCATTTGGTAGTTCTCCATAGCTTTAATACAAAACTGCACACGTACAGAGGTCTGTCCCCTGCTGTTCGCTGAGCCGGAGGTGAAAGGTTAAGCTGTTGTCACTGTACAGCAGAGGTTTCACTGAGTGCACCAGACAGACTTTCCTCTGCCAGCTGGGACAGATATTTCTGCAAAAAAAAAAAAAAAAAAAAAAAAGGTTTATAATGCACTGCCACAATTAAATATGTTGAATAGAAAAATGTTGCAATATTAGATCACCCAGGCCTAACATGATGCTGGTCCTCAGCACTGCATCAAACTACCTTGAGTCGTGTCTGACACCAAAAGAAATTCAGCAGAGCTTTTTATGCAAGTAAATGGAGTGTGTAGCCCTTGTGGATCTGACTTGCTTCAGCACAGCACCCAGCAGCCAGTTACGTACTGATGGGCCCGTCCTCAGTGAGGGGTGCCGAAACGAGCTTTGCTGCTTGATAGCGAGGTGGTGGCGAAAGCATCAATGTTAAAAAACAACAACGTGATTTGATAGCAACCAAGGTCTTTTCTTTAAAAAAGTAATGCAATGTCTGTGCTATGTTTTACATGTAAATTAGATTACATCAGTTAAGGTGAATTCAGTTCATAAAATGTATTACTGCAATCTAGATTACAAAAAAAAACAGAAAAAAATTAGCCTGATCAAGTAGTTGATTTAAAGACTTTTATATATATATATATATATATATATATATATATATATATATATATATATATATATATATATATATATATCATATATATATATATACTATATATATATACATATATATATATATATATATATATATATATATATATATATATATATATATATCTATATATATATATATATATATATATATATATATGTATATAGTGTATGTATATAGTGTCTAATGAAAACACTATGATGTTTGTATGATTGGCTCAATATTCTAGACCTGCATTGCATAAATCCATAATCAAAGGTGATACAAACTAATACAAAACACTCCTAAAAAACTAGAGTTCACATACACACGGAGCTTTGATGGGCAGCACAAGTGTTCAAAACATTTTTTTTTTTTCTTGGAACGTAATCCGTCAAATGTGAGCAAATCACGGCCTGTCATTTGCTTCAGCTGTGCTGCTGGGATGAAAGAAATGCAAGATGGCTCAGTGCTGACTGGCCAACAACTGGAAACTTAATACATTTTATACGCACTGTGTATGCTTGTGTGAATGTGTACAGTACGTGTGTCTATGTTAGTATATGTTGATATACTATATATATATATATATATATAATATAAATTTTGATTCCTTCCCTTGTGGGAAGGAATCAAAATATTTTTTCTTCTTTTTTTTGTTAAAACAAATTTTAATCCACACCAGGAACAACAAAATGTGAACAGTTATTGCACACAGGCTGGTGTGTGACAGTGAGGTGGGTACCTGCAGGTTTCTGTAGTGTACAGTGCTGCGGCAGTGAGTGGTCTTGGCAGTGTTCTCGCTGGTGTAGAAAAGTCCACAAAGCTGACAGTAGAAGCCCGTCCTCGGCACAATGAACTCCACTCCTGTTTGACAGAGAAGCCAAAAAACAGAGTTCAGCGTCAGTGATCAGCGCAGGTCCGGTTCTTACACTGGGTTCTTACGGTGATACTGAAAACAAGGATGTGAAATTTTTAACAGGTTTGGCGATTTGTTTCTGCTTTTATGTGTAATATTTACATAGTGGAGTTATCGTTTGTGCACAATCATTACAAAGAAACAAAATCATGCCTCTGTTAGTGTAGTGTAGTCTTCTTCAGTATTCCAGTTACAATCATGAACATATACGAGAGGACCTCCCGCAAAACACACATTTACTTTGACTTTGATTTCTTTGCAGACAGTATGAACTCAAGACATTTCATGGCTTTTCAGGCTTTTCACTACTTCATTTAATACACATTTATTTTTGCATTCCAGGTCTGTGCAAGAAATTATGGTATCAGGGCAAGTTAGTGCTATTAAAGAGATGAATGGATAAGGATGTTATTTACCAGGTGATGTCATCAGGTAAATGTAATTATAGTTTGGTACAAAAAAACAGTATCCATAAAAGTTTCATTGATAAGTGATGATGGGCAGAGGATATCTACTTAGTCAACAAACGTATGACCAAATTATTGAAATGGTAGAAAGAAAAATTGAAGGGGATTATCATATAACACAATTCAAAGTATCTGGAGGAATTTCAGTGAGTAAAGGGCAGGGCTGCAAGCCTAAGTTAAAACTGTAGTTTCGGATCGGACTGGTGCGGTGTTACAAATACAACCACACGTGGAAAGATTATTTTGGAAAACCTTTGTCAAGCTTTTCAATAGGGAGCTACATTTATAAACACTACAATCATTTTCTCTCTGTGTCTCTTTTAAAGCTATAATAATAAACTGTTAAAGTAATAAACTGTTTTAGACATAGTTTCACTGCACACACCTCACTGCTGGTACGTAAATGTACACACTCTTGTGGTGTTACACAACCAAAGTACCAACACATGTCATGGCACTCACTGCTGTTGTTGTGTGTATTGATGTCTATTGTTGTTGTTACACTGCAGCGGGACGTTCGCTAGGGTCCTTGCAGCAGGCTCAGCAACACTCACCATATGCTCAGCCATGTCATCCAGCACTAATGATAATACCCACGTCCCCAGGGTGTATTTCACAATAAGCTCACAAAAAAGATCAGCAAGGTCATGCCATTATAGTCAATTACAGCGTTAAAAGATTGTCCATCTACTTATTAATGAGTTACAAGGCGATGCTGTATTTTTAGGATTAAGAATTCAGTCTAAACTGCTTTAACTTGCTGATGATTTAGGAATACTGGACTTCTGCAGTTGATGAACTTTCGCAGCAGACAGTAGAGAAACTTGGAAATACACATGCTACGCTGAATTCACTCCACTGCCAGTCATGCATCCCGAAACGCATGACCATCCGGGTAATACAAGGTTGATAGTGTTGGATAAATCCAATCCCATTGATTTCCATTTGGTTCTTTATAAACAGCCTGTTACTAATAATTACTTAACCTATTCTTTTTGATGAAAAGGGCATTATTTTCTGAGAATTTTATGTTTTTACTTCTAAATCTTCTGTTGATTAGTGACAGGATATCAGGAGAGACTGAATTACATTGACGCATAAAAGCACATCTAAACCAGAGAACGACAACACAGAGCAAGAATCTCTGCATGTCTGTACTTAAACGTGTTTTGCATAACATTTTATGAAGACTGAATCAAGTTTGTGGAAGTAGTAAAAGCCCATAAAATGTTCATGTTTTTACTCCAGATGGTCAGAAAGTCAAATAACTGGGTTTAAACCAACCAATAAAATGCGATAAATCCATCCATTCATATGACATTACATCTGTTTCATATAAACGGACAAAATAAGAACCATATGGACTCTACTTCATCCTGAGTGAATGTAATCTAGTTAATGCAAACGTCATGGCAATAAATTGTGTTTTGCTTACCCAAAGGGATGCTATGTTCACTGACAGCTTTGTCTTGCTCTGCAGATGGTGAGGGGGCCTTAATATCTACGAGAGGCATCAAATAATGAGAAAGTCAGGATTTACAAAATCTCTGTTGCACTTCTTCACACTTGCTACCCTGTTTTCCTGTAAGATTAGCGCACTATGGACTAGAAAACAATAAATAAACAAATAAAAATCAACAGTTTTTTGTGTGCAGAACATATTTTTGTTATACACAGTGTATGGGAATCTTATTAAAGGTAGGATAAGCTATTTCTGGATGACATCAGGTCTGTTGGTATCAACGAATCAGAGAACTGGCTCCTCCCTGACCATCCCTGCAGTGCTCCTCAAGTGTGAATATGAATGCACAGTTTTACATCCAAACCAACTGCACAGACATGAACTCCCACCCGTGTAGACGATGGACAGATGCAGTGTTTATTAAGGCTTAGGGGCCAGTCTGTTTCCAGATTATGAGATTATGAAACCAGGGCTGTGTATAAAGACATTTTTCCTCTTCTTCTTCTTCTTCTTTTTTTTAATAGTGTATTTATTTATGGCTGATAGATTGACTAACTGTGACAAAGTGTTCTGAGTTAGAAATAACGTAGAATTGCTTACCCTCCCTCTAAGGTTGTTATCATACAAAAACATGGAAAATTAGGCATATTTCAAAAACATAGAACATGACAAAGTTATGCTTAAAAAAAAATACAGCAGCAAGAGAAAGGTTTATGAATCCTGTGAATTTAGGATTTACCATTGATTGGTTATAGAAGATGGTGAACCCATAGACTAATTACATCAATGTTTTTCTGTTTCTGTTTCTGTTTCTCCTTACGTCTTATATAAGTGTTAAATTCTTCATCTCATTTTGTTGTAAATTTTCCATCTTTTTGTTGGCTCTTAGTCTGACTTTAGTTTTGCTGGTTATCCTACCCTGGCAGCATTTTTGGTCTGGGTTTGAACATTATTCCTTCTTACATTTTAAGTCCTCGCATAACCTCCAAATCATAACAGTCCCATTAAGTAAATGAGTGTGGAGGAGTGTTTTTTTTTTAAATTTTGATTTATAAAAGACATTCAAACTGTAAAAGACACGTGAACCCTGTCTCACAGGTAGAAGATCTCCGATGAAGATATGTGATGAAGAGCAGAGCCTCTGCATGAGAGGTCCACTTGGCACTTGGTTTTATCCTCCAACTCTGAGAATGTTTAATGGGTGTGTTCAATAAAAACATGAGCTGAACTCAAACACATTGTTTTTGTCTACTATTGTGACTCAGATCATATTCTATAGCAACTTAACAGATAAATAATAAAAAATAGAAGGGTATTTAATGTGTTGTCTGATTTCGTTGGAAAACACCTTTCATGAAAGTACCCTTTTTCACGATGTCATCCCTTTGTTGAACTTCAGTATTGATAACGTCCATGGCCTGCCCTTCTTTTTGGCTCTGATTGTCCTCTGGTAAACATATATGATTTTCCACTGGATCTTCTGTTGGCTCGTTGCTTGGTACTTTCCTGTCCTCTAAGCATGTCTCCTCCAGCGCAGCTTTGAACTCCTCACTCGGGAATTCACTGAGGTTGGTGACCGGTTGCTCAGAAGGTGCCGGATTCATTTTCTGCTCTTCAGGACTGGATGCAGTTATTTCACCCCCTGCTCGCTCACTTACAGGCGTCTCTGTCTGCCCTCCTGCTTCCTCGTGAGACTTCTCCTGCTCAGATTTCTCCTTGGGTTTGTCCTGCACCTCCACGGATGATGTAGATGGTGGTGCTTGCTTTTCCAGTGATTCTTCTACTGCAGACTCTTTGGGGCAAGATGCAAACTCCTCTAGCTCGGAGAGGTCTGGCTCAATTATGGAATCATCTTCTCCTCCTACTTCATCTACAGTGACCAGCTCCTCCATGTTCTTAGGATACCAACACTCTTCATCTGTGTCTTCACCACTCTCACACTCCTTTGTCTAAGAAAAGGATGGAAAATTATTTACTTGAACTGCAAATAGTCTGCACTGTGAGAGAGTCTGAACATGTCAAACTGTCAGCCTAACTGAGTTCGAAAGTCTAGTGAAGTCCAAGATAATGACTCACCTTGTCTCTATCGTTACTACATTCAGTAGCCTCTTTTGTCTTATTGCTTTGTTGGGGTGAATTCGATTTTTCTTTCGATTGGTGATCCTGAAAAAGAAAAATACTTGCAATGAAGCATGAGCTAGAGCTGCTGTAAAGCTGCAGCACAAGATTTACAAAAGATACTCACAGTGTTTTCAGTGGTGTTTTCTCGCTCACGTTTCTCTGAAGCGGTGTGCCTCTTGCTCGACTTCTTGCTCCTGCTCCTGCCTGGCGACATCTGCTTCTTGTCTTCTGCTGTTCTGCATGGTGGCTCCTCACTCATCTCAAACTCAGAATGCCTCGACCGAACATGGTAGTCACCGCCATCCCTCCTCTTTGGCTTTGTGTCAGGCCGCTGGTAAGAAGATCTGAGCGGCTTTTCTGACTTGTACACTTGTTCCATGTAGAAATCATCTTCCATGTTCCTGTAAGAGTTGAAGGATGAGCCTTGAGGGCTGCCTCGTGTGTGCCGGTCTCTGTTGACCCTTGTCGCTTCGCTTCCTCCTCGCTCGTCTGCCGATCTCAAGCTGAGATGATCTGAGTGTTTCTGGTAGGTTTTCCGACGGTCAGCTGCCCGGCCGTTTGGCCGATCGTCATCTATGTTGCCTCCATTTCTCCAAGGATCTTCCCACTCCCTGTCATCCTCACCCCTCCTTTGGTGTGGCAGCCAATCCCAAGAGCCCCTATTGGGGCCCAGGCCATTGCTCCCTCTCTCTGGACCCCTGCATGGTGGCCCTTGGGGGCTGTGGGCAGAACTGCACGATGTAAAACTGGGGCTGTGGGAATGAGGACTCAGAGAGCGGCTGATGGGACTGCGGGAGCGTGTTCTTTCAGGCATGTAACTGAAAAAAAAAATGATAATCAAGGTCATATTATAACATTTTCAAAATCTAATTTTTTTTTGTTTTTTTTAAATGAGAAATAGAAAACTGATTAAAATGAAGCAGAAACAGGTGACATTGTCATATGAAAGAATTTCCAAAGAGCTCCGCTGCACAAAAACAAGCGCTTGAGTCTGAAAAGAGGAGGACAAAGTTGCCTTACGGTTCAAGTTCCTGCATCTCATCCCTTTCTCGTTGCGAGGTAATATCGTGGATGATTGATTGAACATCTTTGCCTGGTTTCTGAACAGAAAAAGTTAACCAACCTTAGTAGTTGCCTAATCCTACACACAGAAACCTGCCACCCTACTCTTTTCTTAATTTTTTTACCTTCAGCTGCAGCTCCTTGTACCGTTTAGACATCCGTATGAGGACTTTCTGATTGTTAATCATAGCTGGCGTCAGTTGGTAGTACTGAACCATTGCCTGAGCTGCTTCAACATATGCCATCTCCAGAAATGCCTGATGAGGGAACATAAAGTTATCATTAAGAATAATCCAACTGTGACAGCCCCCTTCTTTCAAGGCTGATTTGCTGAAACATAATTCCCACTTCATATGTCAGCGCAAATGCAAGCGGACCTTTGAGAATCATCAACACAGGTTATCATATTTCATTACCACGATAAAACAAAACAGTTGCTTTAGTCGCTGCAACTAGTACCAAAATTTGATAGGGGTGATCTGTTAAATCAAACGGTAGTACATAAGTCAGCTGTCAAGCACAGCTAATTAAAATGTCAGTAGGTTATTACAAAGTACTTCTTTTTCACAACAGCTGCTGCAGAAAAAACATGCAGATGATCATCAAAAACGATAACTTGAGAAAGTAAGTAAGGAAGTAGATCATCAGGGTAAAAGTTGAGGTTGGTTGCACATATTAAAAGCACAGAAAAGTTATTATAAAGCTTTGTGTTTGACAAGCAGCTGTACTCCACCAACACACAAAATCCTAAAAAAAAAGAGACAAAAATGTTGCAATTAATGTGAAAATGCATATAAAAAATAGATCTAAATATTTTCCCTTCTGAGATGGCGTTTGAACATTTATTGATCAAAATGGACAACTTATTTTTTACTAAACAACATTATTATTATAATTAGAAGATTGTACCTGGTGGGTCGATCGCATCAGGATGTAGTTGGTGACTTTGCCAAAGGGGAGTCCCAAGTTGATGACATCGTTCTCTGTGCAGCTGCCTTCAGGGAGGTTGCAGATGTGAACAACACGGCCTGCAGAGGTCTTTCTGGGTGGAAACGGCTGCAAATGATAATACAAATCATGTCATCATGTTGTTTTTTTGATAACTGTCAAAAATCTACTCAGCATTTGAAAAAAAAAAACAGTTATTGAAGTAAGTCTTTCAAACTTGAACCAGACAAAAATTAAAAGAATTTCACCACGTACACAGTGCAGTAAACACAACTGAGCAGCATATGATGAGCAGTGTTCAACTGTTAACTTTGGTGTACAAACATGCCAACTTCAAAATAAGGACAAGAAGTCAATAAAGTCTGGTGCTGGTCATAAACCTTGGCTTAAAAAGGAAAGCTTAGAGTGCCATAGTGTTATGTACATAAATGAGACTTGGGTTTGGCCAACTGGACAGAAATGATGGAGTCTGGAATACTGTACAAATCACATCTCTAACTGTATTCAACATCATCGCAGTGGACGCCATCTTTTAATAGCTTAATAGCAGTCACGCAGCAGCGATAATGCAAGTTTTCTTGTTTGGACTTTGGGACTTATCAGCTGGTATCAGACGTCCATAACATTTGACCCATCACCCTCTATGATTTCAAATATTATTGACCTGCTTTTGTCCGTCTAGCTATCGTTGAGAAAAAAGTACAATTAATTAAACAGTAAATTATAATATCTACTTCCAGAAGGACTGGGAAGTTTTCTAAGATTCAAGTACAATGGAAATGATGCCAGCAACTCACTGAGAATAGTTTAGAAAAGGACAAAGAAAGACAGTCCTTTTCAGAATATAGAAGAGAAACAATTGTAGAAGATCCAGCCATCGTCAGATCCAGTTGTGACAGGTGAGAGTGTTTGGACCGGATACACGAACAAAATTTACCAAAGACTAAGTCTTTCCAAGCAAGTTGTGGCTTTGTGCCACACTCTGTCAGTGAAATGCAGTTCAGTTAAAAATGTTTTTCACTGCAAATTTGCAAATGATTTTGGTTTAATATTTAGTAGAGAATTCTTCTTTTTTCCCTTCCTTTTCCTTTCTTTCCTCTCAGCTGCAACTTTATCTTTAAAACATCTAACATGAGCCGTCCCGCTGATGTACTCAGTCCTGATCCTGTCCATCCTTGTCACTCCCAAAGAGAACTTCAACATTTTAATTTCTGCTACCTCCAGCTCTGCCTGCTGTCTCTTCCTCTGTGCCTCCATCTCCAAACCATCCAACATCGCTGGACTCACCACTGTCTTGTAGACCTTTCCTTTCATTCTTGCTGGTACTCTTTTGTCACACTTTTCTCCACCTGTTCCAATCTGTTTGCACATGATTATTCACCTCTGTTCCACACTCTCCATTGCTCTGTTGCACCTTCATCCCTCTTCTTTCCTTAACTCCGCCTCTCTAGATGTTCCTCCGCCTGCTTCCTGCTCTCACAATGCCATCCGCAAACATCATGGTCCATAGAGATTCCGCTCTGACTTCATCTGTCAGTCTGTCCATCACCATAGCAAACAAGAAGGGGCTCACGGCCGATCCCTGATGCAGTCCCACCTCCACCTTGAACTCCTCCTGTCACACCTACAACACACTTCACCACTGTCTTGCAGCTCCCATACATGCTCTTTGTACCCTGTCATAAGCTTTTTCTAGGTCTACAAATACACAATGAAGCTCCATCTGGGTTTTTCTGGACTTCTCCATCAACATTCTCAAAACAAATATTGTATCTGTAGTACTTTCTAGTTCTTGTTGTAAAGCCATACTGCTGCTCAGTCCTCACTTCTGTCCTCAGTCTAGCTTCTCTGACACTTCTTCTACCTTCTATCAACTTTATTCCCCTGTAGTCGCCACAACTTTGTATTCTCCCTTGTTCTTAGAGATCTGAACCATCATACTTTGCCTCCATTCCTCAGGCATCCTCTCGCTCTCTAAGATTATGTTGAACAATAGAGTCAAAAACTCTACTTCTACCTCTCCTAGACACTTCCTTATCTCTACATGTATATCATCAGGACCAACTGCCTTTCCACTCTTCATCCTCTTCAATGCTCCCCTAACCTCACATTTACTAATCTTTGGTACTTTGTAGTCCACAACGGTCACCTCTTCTGCTCTCCGTCCTCTCTCATGTTCCTCATATATCAACTCTCCAAAGTTCTCTTTCCATCTTGCTATCACACTTCTGTCTCCAATAACTGGGATCTTGAATTCAGCAAAAATGACAGACTTGTCAAACAGATTTGTCTTGTAAAATTGCAACAATAAATATGATTAAAACATGTTTACAAAGATAGATGAACATGCATTTTTTCCAAAATGTATGAATGTGTTGTTGGCATCAAATATTTAGCTCATACAAGTCAATTAATTGCATTTATATTATTATTGCATTTCATAAAACTGTCCTACTTTTTCAGAAATGCAGTTTGTCTGTTTGACTTCATGGAGGACCACTGCAGACAGTTCTGTCTTTCACGTTCTGATTTGGTTCCTCTGTTTTTATTGCAAGTTCACATTTTCCACCTTTCTGCTGAACTGTTGATCCTTTTATATCTGCTTTTATGGCCAATGATTTTTCAAATCTCTTTCTCAGTTAAAAGTATAACGTTTAAGTATATTTCAAGCAAACAAAGCAAAAAAGGCAATTTGAATAATCTTGGAGGACATCTGTGATTTTAAACCAGAGCCCTGTCCTTGTAATTTTTTTAGGTAAAAATTCCACTGCAAACTCCTGCAAACAGACTTCATAAGATCATTTTATTCCTAAGTAAATGTACGGCTCAGTCACTTAGTGATTCGGAAGAGGGAGTCCCAGATATTATATTTTAGTTATGAAACTGCAATGGCTATTATGATTGATTACATTTTTAAAGTAAAAAAGTCAAGAAATATGTCAGCATTTAAACGCAGATGGAGAAGCATGAAAACAATGAAGCCCAGAAAAGTTATGAGATAGTTAACGAAAAGAGACAACTTAAGCACAGAACTGCATTCAGGTGATTACTTTATCATATAATTTTCAGTTTTTCACTTCAAAGTGTGATGTATTGTCACTCAAGTCCAACTGTAGAGTTTAAGATCAAGCACTTCATTTCAATATGTTTCCAAAATCTTGCTCTAACAAGCTAGGAACCTCTATCGTGATTCAAGTTAATGTTAACAATTTATGCATTACTTCATACCACTCAATGTCATAACTAAGGGAATAATGTCAGTACATTCTAGTAAAACCCAGACTTTGTTTGACATCTGCAAATGTGCAGCACAAAACAGAGATATTGAGTGTAATTTTTAAATAACCGCGGTGTTTGCTTTGATAGTCACGTGAGCTGCATACCTCTCTTTGTGGTTGTTTAACTTTTGCAAGGAACCACTTTAATACAATATAAACGCAGCAACTTTAAAATGCAAATAGTACTTTCATCAAACTAACAGGGGGACATCATTGCAGAAACCGCTTATGGATTATGTTTGATATAAGAAGGGCTCTTATTTCTACATTCACTGCGCTGCAGCTGCAGTTTTCCCAGTACCCCTCCTCCTCTTCCCTGCCTGACAAAGCTGACAGACAGTCCCATCTGCAGGACATTCTGGTGTCCTAACTCCACTCCAAACCAGCAGCCAGGGTCTCAGGTTTTAATGGGAATTTCTTAAGCGAAAATCCATAACAGTGATTTTGCTTCACTCAAGAGTGAAATGTGAAAAAAAGCAGCGTAATTCAAAAAAGAAGTCATGCACTGTTAACAAATAGTCTATAAATATCATGCTACTATTTCTAAAAAAAAAAAAACAACGTGAAATTGACATATTAAAATTTATTTCAGGCAACACTTTTCTCTAAAAGGCTGCTTTTTGCTGATGACACAATTTTTTTTTTTTTGCATACTTCACATATTGACAGCTGTAGAAAGGTTACATTATTGTCCACATAGCTTCAACCTAAAGGTGAACTGTATCTGTAATTACTTATTGTAATTGTGCCACAACTTGCAAGTTTCTTGTCAACAAAAATGAAATTAACAACGTCAGACGTAAGAGTGGCAATTCTCTTAGCAACACCAGCTCTTCTGCTGCTTCCACCAGAGGATGTAAAGGTCAGTGCAGGTTGGGTTCAATAAACAGATCCAGGAATAGGCTGTTTATGTCCTTGGAATGTTAAAGAGAAGGAGAGTCTTGGTTGTTTCTGTGGCCACTAATACCTGAACTGTAAGATAGTGTCTATTTGAAAGCTCAGAGAGTTTGATCACAGACAAAGTTGGCTCGGGCTTTGGACAGTAGCTGTTCTCTGCAGAGGACGAACCACGCGTGAAGAGTTATGCCATTTCAAACACCAACAGGGCTACGTTTTAATTAATCTAAAATCACTTGTATGGCTCCCCTACATGTAAGACTTTGTTGAGTAAAGACACAGTTTGATCCGCCAGAGTGTGGTCAGCTGTACACTGTTTGTCAAAACTTCACACTCTCAGCACTATGACCTTGAAAACCTGTGCCAGAACGCGTAAACGATGACAGCCATTTCACACAGTGTTTTCCTGTTTTCAGCGACGGTATGCTGACTGACACCAGCAGGACATGGCAGTTTATTTGCACCAAGTAGCCTCGATGTTGCATGATCCAGGGAGATGGTGAGTTTGGTTTCACAGTTTCTCCCCACGTTCCTATGCAGACTGCTCGCACACCGACTCCCCATATCGCTTTACTGATCTCTCACTAGTCTGAAACCTTACACTGTTGTCTAGGGGTGCGACCCAGGGGTCTTTAGGTCTGAGCTCCCAGCAGTAGTTAGCTGTAATCCTCTGTTTATCGCTGCTCAAGTTCTGTCACAAGAGGCTACTGTGTTACTGCAAGCCGGAGCCGTCGACGCTGCTGTGCCACGTTAATACGTCTGTTCATATATGCGTGCAGGTTGCTGTTAAAGTTGTCTCTTCAGTTTTGATGGTATAAATCTTTATAAATCTGCCAACATTATTTTCTTTTAGCTTGATATCTTCAGTATATTTCAACTAAAGTTGTTTCAATTACTTTATTACTTCAATTTTTTCATATGTGCATTTAAATGTGTAGTACTTAAAAGGTTAAAACGGGTATAGAAAATGGATGGATGGATGGAGTTTGGCGTGTTCACTTAGGAGCTCTCTAGTTCAAACAGGGCATTCAAAGCAATAAACCCCACATGTCCTGTTTAGACAGGTGTGTGTTTATAGCAACTAACATTAGCTCATGTGGAGAAGCTCATAAATATTTCTATGTGGATATCATAAACTCCTTTATCTATGACCAGTGATTGGAGAAAATGACATATGACTTCATGAGGTTCAAGGCACTGCTGGATAGATTCTCCTGGCAATGACAAAAAGAGCAAAAGGCTGATTTAAAAAGTGTCTGTGCAAATGAAAGTGCTGGCTTTACAGAGGGAGGGTGTCATTCAAACAACATGACATCCAGAAATGGATCCATGTGTGATGCCCATTCAGTCTTTTGTTGTCAGAGCTTTGCTATGTTCTGGAGCTTACTCAAACCCTTTTGTGTGTGTTTTCTTATTTAATCTTTTACCAGAAATTCTTCACCAGACAGTTGTTCTGTGTGTCTGCATAAATGCCAGCCCTATTTATACATATTATTTAAAAGGTACAGCATTGCATGTATAGACTAGACTTAAGGAGCATTTTTTTTTCTTTTTTTTTTAAGATCTGAGCTAGGTTTGAAAAAAGACAGACAACAATATGCTTTTCATACAGTCTATTAGTGCATCATTAGAAAATGCACATTAAATTAAAATAAAGTGACCAACTTCATCAAAGAAGATACATCAACGCACACAATGAAATGTTTTTCCCACATTATTTTAGTGTGCTTTGTTATTTGAATATGCTCATTTTAGGAGTATGAGATTTCCACATTTGTTGCACCAGTCTGCACTAGATAGACTGCTCATCTAGCATTTAGGTCCACCTTTTTTGAGCCACCTTTTTCTTTACGTGTATTTGTTGCTTTAGATTACAAACACTAAAGGAGGCAGCTTAAATCGTTTGAGCCTTGAATAATCCCTTGGATAAATTCAAAATGCATACAGCAGATTTGCGGTATCATGACCTAAAAGGATAGAAGTCAGTGAATCATGGAACAAGTAAAGAAAAAAGAGGAGCTGAGAAAAACAAAACAATAAAAGTGCTGTTTGTTGAGGACTGAAAGCGAGAGCAATGGCAGCACGTCCAGGTCATTTCTGTCATAATTCAAATTCTTCTGTACATGAAAATCATTTGAATGTCATAAAATTGGGAAAAAAAATGTCCTGTCAAGAGTCGATAATATCTGATGTGTTTTTTTTTATTTTGTTTTTATTATTGGTGCTATGTGATAAATCTGCAACTCAGTGAAAAAAACGGACACATAAATTACAGAACACATTAGGGCACTTTTATTTTATTTGAAAATATATTGAGAAAGGCCATAAAGTAACGATAAATACGTCGGTGGCGTATCTTGGCAAAAATTATGCAATAAACAACGCTGACGAAATTCCCATAGTAGTGTCCAAAGGTTAATTTAGCTGATGAACACACTGCGTAGTTCCCTACATACAAATCCCAACGTAGTGCAGACATCTGAAATGAGCATTGATGGACAGATTTGATCAGAATGATTGCATGGTAACACTAGTTAGGGTTATAGTGCAGCATAGGCTAAACTAAACTAGAACAGCTGGTTTGTGGGGACTGAGGTTAGGTGGGCAAGTTCTAACTTGTTGCTGGGCTTGTTCATTCATTAATATATCCCACAGTTCATTATTTATTTGCTCACTTTTGGATAAACTAATGCTGGACGAATTCAGCTTCTGCCAAGATACTTCTGAGAAGTTTTCTTCAAAATCACTCTCCAGAACATCTATAAGTGATGTTACAGCAGGTTAATCGAATTCTTTTATATAGTACAGCCTGGTATAAGTGTGCTTCGTACGAATATTTCAGATGCCCAAATTTCAACAGACTTGTACAACTTTTTAATAATTGCCAATAATCAACTGGCTGACAAATCAATTTCAAAACCATTTCAATCGAATGGGTTTGTTTAAAGTATATACCCCAATACTGTGCACATTTAAGCTCAAGACAGCCAAAAGCTGCTCGCTGGTCACTAGTGTGGTCTATCTACAGGTTTAGGATAATTTCAGGCACCTTTCACCTCTCTCATCATCTGCTTAGTGCTTTTTAAGACATCTGCTTTCATGATGGATATCAACAAGCGTCCTACTGAGTACAGTCAGTCCTGCAGTCCTTAGGAACATACTTTTAATCAACAGGAGATCTACATTCACATTTGTCTCATTGCCACTAATCTTCTATGTTTTCCTATTTTTTGAGTCTCTACATACATAAGCTTAAGTAACCTAAACTAGACCAAGAAAATGAAAATAAAAAAAGAAAAAGAAAACAAAAAGCCTTAAATTAACAGAACATTTTGTAATTATACTAAAATTAAATGTTCCAGTAATTTGCTGCAGCTAATGTGCAGAGCTGCATCAATATTTAGTTTAAAACACAAAACAGTTTTTTAATGAAATTTTCCGTCTAGAAGCATTTATGAATGTTAAAGTCTTTTCCCCATTCTGAAAAAAATGTATGAATTAGTCAAAGTAATAATATAATTAAGACCCACGTGACCCTGCAAAGGAAAAAGTGGGTATAGAAAATGAATGGATGGATGGCTGGAATTATTATCATAATAGGTTTACAATGTATCCATATGGATAGTCAGTCAGTACTTCATGAAAACAGGAATTTAAACAATATCAACACACATATATATATATATATATATATATATATATATATATATATATATATATATATATATATATATATATATATGCAAAGACCCTTGCGGGAAGGAATCAAAATATTTTTTCTTCTTTTTTTTGTGAAAACAGATAAATTTTAATTCACACCAGGAACAACAAAATGTGAACAGTTATTCCACACAGGCTGGTGTTTTTTTTGTTTGTTTTTTTTTTTTTGAAAGAACAGTTAACAACAGTTTACCTAGTTATTAGATCCAGGGAACAGATAATTGCTGCTTTTATATCCCAGCAGCTGGAATTATCTGGGTCCACGTGTTACTAAAACTTCTATACAGTGTTTATGCTGCTGAACTAAAGAAAATCTTTAAATAAACAGCAAAGAAATTTAGCAATACACATAAAATACTGCAAAGTGAAAAATCATGTTACTTCCCACTAAAAAACAAAAAAGAAATTAGGTCTTTAACTAATTTGAATAAAGCAAAACATTATAAATGAGTAAATATTCACGAATATGCATTATAACTGGTTATGAAAGCAAAAAAAAATAAAAACAAAGAATAACAAAGAAAAAGATTAATGAGCCAAGCCGGAGAAAACAATTAATCATTCAGTTCAATTCAATTCACTTAATGATTAAGAAAAATCCTCCACGAAATATGCGTCTGACCTTTGACTCTGCTTGTTGAGAGGCGAATCCTGTATCTGACTGGGGATAGATCTTCATGGCCGCGGGTGGTATGTATGATGTATTAGTACCTGAAGATACATCTGTGAAAAGAATAATAAACTTGGATTTAAATATCTGCTGAGAAATAAGTGAACGCGAAAAGTTACATATTTAAAACATGCCAATAAGAGTCATGCTCAGATCGATTTGAGCAGCTGAATCTCAAATCGATTTGAGATTCAGCTGCGTCTCATCTCAAAACGCAATAAAGGTAAACAGTAATGCTTCGGCACAGCTGCTCTTTTACCCTGTCTGGATCACTGTTTGTCTAAAAAAAAAAAAAGGGGGGGTATTCAGTACACTGCAGATGTGCACATTTCTTTTAATACTGGTATGATGGCCAACAGGTGCTCAGTTAGAAATTGCTACACATAAGTCACTTTAGTTTTTGATGCAGTAATAACCTGCATCCAAAGTTCCAAATCCACCAACTGACACAGACTAATATACAGTGTCAAACTATAAAAAAACATGCAGTGTCCCACTCACATAACTTTCAAAATAGCTTGTTTCACATTCTCCAGCAGACAGAATAACATTACTCTCGAATCAGCAGGGCAACAAAACAACAACCAAAAAACAACGGTACTTCGTTGGAGGTGGTGACCGTGGTGACGAGTGGGCTCTCCTACCTTGATTTGCAGTAGAGCAGATGGTAGGGGTTGTAGCTCCAGGGTTCAGACCTCCATCAGAAGGCCTACTGACAACATAGTGTACGGCTCCAGCTGATGCCACCCCTGAGCTGCAACAATCACAGGAGGCTGATTTTAGCTGCCGCTCCCCTGCCTTGCTTACTCGTATCTTGTGACAGAGCTCATATTCATAGAAAGATTAAGATAGCCATTCATGAAGGAAGGAAAAGTAGCTGAATAAATGCTCTCAACACTCAGGAGAGGTTTCATTTAAACTCATCAACATTCTGGGGTGTTAATTGGTCAAAATGGACACATAACATAGTGATAACAGCAAGCATTTCAACTATTACTGCTCAAAAAAGTCAGATTCAGAATTATCCATGTGCAACTACTTGCAGACTGAATGCATGTTGTATGTTGTCAGTGCCGGCCGAGCGATTTTCCTAACCACAGCCTACTTTAAACTTTGCCCATCAAATGTGGGGTCACAGATAACTCACCCATCACTTGAGTACAAAGTTCGATTCTGCAGGTGTAGTTTTCCCTTCACGTGCTGGTCCCAGTCCTAAAACACAAAGACAGACACACAGTGTCCAAACATAATCTGAAACAGCTTCCACACCCTGGACGCTCACTGCCTGCACTCCACTGGAAACTTAAATAGCTTTTGTATAAGCTCATGGCTGGAGGTAACAGGAGAAGTTCGGATTAGTTTTTCAGTTAGTGGCTTCAAATTAAAACATTTAGCTGGAGTTTATGACATTTCAAACACATATACTCTTTTTCTTTTTTCCTCAGTTGGCAAGTTAAAAATTCTTTGATTTTTTGAATAATGAACGAGCACCATATGCTGTTTTATTTGACCACAAACTACAATGTCCATCCATTCATCCATTATCTATTCTCGCTTAATCCATTTCCGGGTCACGGGGGTCTGTCGGAGCCTAACCCTGTGACGCATAGTAGGCAGAAGGCAGGGGTACACCCTGGACAGGTCGCCAGTCCATCGCAGGGCCACATACAAGACAAACAACCAATCACACTCACATTCACAGCTACAGGCAATTTAGAATGATCAATCAACCTACCCTGCATGTTTTTGGACTGTGGGAGGAAGCCGGAGTACCCGGAGGAAACCCACGCAAGCACGTGGAGAACATGCAAACTCCACACAGAAAGACCCACCGGGCCGGGAATTGAACCTGCTGTGAGGCAACAGTGCTAACCACTAAGCCACCGTGCTGCCACAAACTACAATGTCTATTTTTTTTAATTAAATAAATAATTTTTGCATTAGATACTATTGATCAAAGCATGCTATAGCTGAAACTAGGCTGTGCTATTTTGATTAAAGGATTCTCATTTGTCATATTTATCTGAGGTTGAGATGAAGCTATAGATGCTTTTTTTGGCTAATATTATCTGGAGACACTGCATATTCATTGTTACGCAGATGATACCAAGCTATTGGGCTAAATAAATCCATAGGTGACCTTTAATGTTTTTACTTGTGAATGCAGGTAAACAGAAACTTTAGAGAAATGTGAGACAGTGTTGTTTAAACTCTGGAATGTTCCTTAAGTTCTCCAAACAATCAATAACATTTTAGTTTTTAATGATTTGCACATATTACAACATGATGCAGAAGTATGTCACAAGGCAACAGTGATTACAAGGTGGTTCAAAGATCATGGGACTGGAAACATGGATGTGTGGCCAGGAAACTGCCACACTCTAAATCCAATTGAGAAGCTGTGGTCATTCCTTGACAAGGGGGTACAAACAAAACAAACAAAAAAAAAAAAGGCAAATTGTGAGCCACTACAATTTATTCCACTGCGAAAGATATTTGGCTACAACAGGTGCATATAGACTCAGATTGCTGTGGGAACTGCTCCCTTTGTTCATTGCGCATGTATATGCCATCAATTTAATGATTTTTTTTTTGTCATCTTTCTCATAGCAGATGTCTCTGGTCTGTTATATTTGTGTCTGGTTGTGTTTCTGTCCTGTCCTCTCACCCCTAAACTGGTTGAAGCTATGGCTGTACTCCCTACGTCTGGTTCTGCTGGAATTGTTTTCTATGTAAACAAAAAGAGTCTTTTTTTTTTGGTTGTCCATCACCTTGTGCATAATCAAGATTTAGGGGATTCAATCAAATTCAGTGATGTTCACCGGCTTCCTTAAATTGGCAAATTTTTGCAAATTTTGTTTTTTAAAACAATACTTTACTGGACTTAACTGAATTGGAATTTGCTAGATAACGTTTGATTGATGTAAAGAGCAAATGGAACTGGCGTGCTTGCTATGTAAACAAAATTCAATCAAAGTGAACTGAACTGAACTAAATTAAATTGGGCATTTACACATGTGCTCATATTTTGGCTGATTTATTCACTCACCTTGAGGTTATAGACCTTTTTGTCACAGATGCTACACTGGTGTGGCAGTTGAGTGGGTGTGACTGCATAATAATCATTCACTTGATAGGGTTGAAGTTTCTTGATACCCGAGGACAAGCCATCCTCACTTCCGTGCAGGGGCTGGTAACTTCCAAACCCCTTCGAACCACTTGAACCAAAAGTGGAAACCCCACTACTGCAATTTAACTTAGGCTCAGAAGTAGGCTCCTCTGGGTTGTAAAGTTCGGTTCTGGACTGTATGGGCTGTCCAACTGCTGTCCATGCCATGGGGTGATTGGAAATCACATCCACCTTTCCAGATGAGTTGTATATATTATTTTTCTTCTCGTTGGAACTAAACACAGGTGGTTGCCCCTGCATATCTTGCCCATAGAAATCTCTCTGAAAACCAGCAATGGTTTTAGCCTGAGTGTTAATTGCTGTGTATTGTCCATCACCACCACTGACCGACTCTGTAGATGTTCCTCCAACTAAGCTGTACTGAAGACGTCTGTCAGTGTCAGAAGGGTAAGTTGACCCAGTCTTTTTGCCATAGTCCCCACCCTGTTGGCCCTTCGCGCTGCCTCCGCAGGGATGATTCGGTCTCAGATTCCCTGGGTTTTGGTTAAATCCACCACCTACCAACGTCCCCATGGCTGAAGAGGGAAAACCTACGACGCCGGGGGGGAAAGCCCCTTGTGGATTCCCAACCACAGATGAAGTCCGTAGCTGATTGAATAAGGGTTGAGTCATGCTGACATTGGAGAGAAACTGATTGAGAACGCTGGCAGCATTAGCTGTGTTGCCGCCCTGAGCTAGTTTGAGGCGATGCAGAGTAAGCTGGGCCTGGAGCTGGGCGAGCTGGAGGCTTGCTGGAGTCAGGAGAAGCTGCTGGTTCTGCTGCTGAGGAACTGGCAGGTGAACACCCAGGTGGAGGCCCTTCTTCTCACTACTGTCCAAAGGTGGTGCAGTGTTGCTGCAAAAAATGAAACATCGCATAAAATAAGTCTCAAAGGACAAACAATAGGTTGATTTCTGAAGCTATCACACAGTGCAAAAAAGATTACTGTTTATGATGACAATCTGAGGTGAAATGAGATACAGTCGGTTAAAAAGGTTCTGATGTCTTAACATTAATACCTTACCATAAATACATGAATGACATTCTGATATCTTAAATATGAACTTATGTCGGATGTCAAACGTCTGTGTAAAGAACAATTTTCACACATTAAATTAGCTGTCATATGCGTAAATCCAGACGATGCAGTCTTGGGGAAACATGCATGAACCTTGTGAAACCCATGTGATGCCACAAATGAGACACAAGTGCATGTTTATCTCCAAACTACGTTTAACATTTTAGCAGCAACAGGATTCTAGGCAGCACATGGAAGTGTGGCTCATGGAAATGTAGAGGATTGTTGCGTGGTTTATTTTTTATATACTGTATTTTATACCAAGAAGAGTTAGTGGAAGGTTACACAGACTGTTTGTTTTATATATTTTAAATAGATTACAAAACAGATATATAAAAAATAAATGTCATTGTGAAGTTACTGCAATATTAATTTGTTCTCATATAACAGGTGTCTTTCCTTCTCTTGCCCTTCCCATCAACAAACAATGTTTGTTGTGTGGAGCACAGATTAACGTTTGAACTATAACCTGCTGCAACATCTTGCCAAGGTACCTTATAAAAGAGAAGAAAAAAAATAAGAAACAGAATTTAGAGGCTATAACTCAGATATAGCTGTGCTATATCTAATCATCCCCAATTTTCTTGTTTACAGAACAATCCGCAGCCTGTAGTAATTCTGTTTTCAACTAAATGTATGGGTCAAAGAGATCCTGAAAGTCTGTCAAAGTAGCACACTGCTGTGTGTAGTCAGCTCCAGTGTTTTATTTGAAATCCTGGGTGCACAGATGAAGACACAAGTTCAGATGCAGGTTTTTCCAGAGCAGCACGATCTGTTTTCTGTTTGTCAGGCTGCCAAAAATCCAAGATTGTGGAGACATGTTCCATACTCAACATGTTCCTGAGCTTCACAGCAATACAGCCGAGACTGGTAAAGGTGCACTCAACAGAGATTTGATGAAGTCAGGACTTACTGGAATTATTCATTTTAACTTGAACGCACAAGAAAAAGGGACACTAACGAATATCTGATGTGATCTGATTTAGTCCAGTCAACATACAGTATCTCTGTTACAGTTGTGTTAGAGCTGGCTTTGCAGTGATCTCTTGCAGATGCGCTCCTTTCCCTTACTGTCCTTTTCCTCTGCACTCTTCAGTTGATCTCTGTCCCTATTCCAGAAAACCTTCTGCAGTCTGCAGGCTAGTTACTTTTTCCAACCTCCACAGATGAAGGCATGAAATAAAAGATGCTGGTAACTAGAGAGTATTCAAGTGAGTATACAGGTTATGATAGAGAGAACATTTGCAGGAAGTAAAGGATCCAGGAGTATTGTCGAGTCTGACAATATAGCAAATTCGGAAAACCAAGACATTCCCCATCCATGGCCATGTTGAAAAGAACTGTTTGATGTTGTTGGCTCCAGGAATGAACCCACGAACTTGTGGTGTACAAGAATTTGCAGTCTAATCTGAAAAAATACATAATGGTATAACGTATTTTAAGTTGTTCTTATTTATCATTTGACGGAAGTCATTTTACAACTTTAGCAATGCTATGGTCAGTTCAGTCTTGATTATTGTAATTTTGCAGCAAACTGAGTCTGTCTAGTGATTTGGTTCCCTGTAACAACACTGTGCAGGTGATCACTTTGCCCCTCTTTGATACCATGTGAGCACATGTATCCAGCTCAAATACAAGTCCAATACTATGTATCTTGGTAAGGTGGATGCAGATGTGGAGGTAGAGGCGGTGGCTGATCATTGCTCTACTTCAAAACCAGTATCCATAGCCACACTTTGTGATGATCTGGCTGGGACTGTTTAGGTCTTTGCAAAACAGCAGTGGGGTCAAAGAATTTCCTTGGTACATATTACATTTTATGGTGCAGTTGGGTTTGAGTTGGTTTCTTGACTGGTTTTCCACAGTCTCATTGAGTTCTGGATAAAAGCTCTCCTGTCGCTGTTGTACAGCTCCAAGCACTAGCACTGCTGGTGTAATGGTATCATGCAAGATTCCCATTGTTGTGACCCCGGGTTTGATTCTTGGTGCGGTGCATGTGTGCTTTTATGGCCTGATGGAGCCTCCACTCAGCTGCAGGACTGTTTCGATAAAACGGACTGGAGCATCTTTGAGTCTCATGAACTGGAAGAGTCACCACTGACAATCACATCCAGGTATAACCCTGGACAACAGAATCTTTGCCTTCCGGTCAACTGATGGGCAGCCAGGGGAAACCTGGCAAACCTGCTTTACAAAAGTAAAACTGAGGACCACAGCAACGACTCACGGCAGGTGTGACTGGGGCTCCAGAACATCACCAACTACACACCCAGACCTAATGTGTTAGATGGCGATGCTGAAGAGGAGGAGCTGAACTGTTTCCTTGCCCGCTTCAAATGGAGGACATCAGAAGTGCCTCCACCACATCAAACAGCCAATACCAACCACTTCTTAAGGGTGGGGGAACATGACGTGAGGCACGTACTAAGGAAAGTAATCCTCAGGAAAACAGCAGGACCTGGTGGCGTCACTGGCAGGGTGCTTAAGGACTGCGCAGAGTAATTCAAGGAAGTGTTTACAAAAATATTCAACCTGTTCGTAGCACATGTCACCATCCTTTCCTGCTTGAAGTCCTCAACCATCATCCCTGTCCCAAACAAATCCACCGCCAGCAGCCTAAATGACTTCCGTGTGTGTTTCTAGATGTATTTAGATATATATAGATATATTTGTATATTGCACTTTTATTCTGACATACAATAAGAAGTCAGTTTACAGGAAATATAACAGCCTATTACAAATTAAAAAAAAACATTAAAAGATAGACTACTGTTGAAAATAAATAATATTTCTAACATAGAAATGACAAAGCCAAAGTAAAAGTCTCGCTTATGTTGTGAAGCCTAATCTTAATACAATAATGACGTACTTTTACCTCAGGAGACAAAAGAGAATTTATTATTTAATGAAACAATAAGATCGATTAATCATCAGTCAGGTTCAGGGGCAGAGATTCAACCATTACCACACAACTTAACAAGACAAGTAGTTACCAGACTGTATTCCCAGATCTTGTGAAATGTAGTAAAGGCGTAATATAAGAAGGTTCAAAGTTGCACAGAGGCACTGAGGCACAGAGACAGAAACCATATGCTGGGACTTTTGCAATAAAGAGAAAGTGCTTGAAGAAAAAAAAAAAGACAGCTGTATAATGCACAGTTCATATATCAAAAGGCTGGCAAGCCAACTGGTTCTCTGGCTGTTACACTGCGCTGTCCACTGGTTTCTAAATGTACGGCACCATTTCAACAAAGATTATACCCTGTGTGAAATGGGAAAATAGTTATAAAATCACAACAAGATTTATAAGGAACAATACATTCCTTTTATTAAAAAATATATACTCATCTTTAAATTGGTGCCATCAATACGACAAAGGAACAAATCCCCTAATGAAACGTTATCATCGTACAACTCATTAGCTTAATTAGAAAAATTGGTTTCAACGTTTGTTTGTCTTTTTGTTTTAATATATATTTTTGTGGCACTAGTGGCCTTTATTGGGACAGTAGGTAGACAGGAAACAGGTAGAGAGAGGGGGCAAAAACCCAGCAAAGAGCACCAGGCCGGGACTCAAACCTGCGCTGCATGCACGACGGCGATAGCCGCTGTAAAGCGCGCCCGCTCAACCCACTGAGCTATTTTCATCAAATATGGAGTTTAAGTCGTTGTTTTTTTTTTTTTAAATATATTGTTGTTTTCTGTTTTGACAGATAATTAAAGTGTCACAACTTGGGAACAATTTGTTAAAGGAAACCTGAAAAATGGCAACTGGTGTTTCCAGCGTGTGAGAACGCTCTGCCGCTTCAGTTTCTGATTAATGCTCTCACATGTTTTCTAAACTTAGTCTATCACATCAAATATGTTAAGCACCTGACGCTGTCTAGCCAGAGCTCCAGTCGCGTGTGGTGCGGTTTGTTTAAGACAAAGCTTTTTTGAGAATGCAGAATTTGACTCATTGCACATATTTCTATATCAGTTTTATTGTCACAAAAGAACTCCTGGAAAAAGAGGCGGAACTAA
This sequence comes from Xenentodon cancila, assembly GCA_014839995.1. Classification (NCBI taxonomy): domain Eukaryota; kingdom Metazoa; phylum Chordata; class Actinopteri; order Beloniformes; family Belonidae; genus Xenentodon; species Xenentodon cancila. The sequence continues at coordinate 21,051,373 of CM026198.1, read as the reverse complement.
AGATAGAGGAGGTTGTCTTTTGAAAGAAAATGAGTTCAGGAGGCATTTTCAAACATGAACTTATGTAACTGAATCTTCTAAAGGATTATCAACTCTGCATTTGTCTTCCTCTGGACTTTTTTTCTTAAGCTGTGATACAGTCTTGTGAGAACATTTCCACATCATAAATTCATCTTATCACTAGTATCACTTTAGGCTATAAAATATCTTGCTATGTACATATGCTCTGAACATCTAAAAAAGATTATCAACACTTTAGCACAACCAAACAATCAGATTTACTTTAGCAGATTTAGATAACAGCTCTCCAGCTCTCCAAGGACTAAGACACACCTGTCTCATTCTTATGCAATAATAAAAACATTAAAAAGTTAAGACACCAGGAAGAAAGGTGAAAAATGAACATATGTAAACAAATAAAATCGCATACAATACATAACAGCTACATTTGCTCTTATGAAAGGTCATGACGCACAGTCCAAGACGGCAGACGTGTATTTACAGTATGGTCATTTTCTCATTTTGTATAACTGACAGGTCCAAGTTTCTCTACTGATTTGTACACACTCTTAAGTGAACAAGCATGCTGACGGAGAGATACACTTACACCATTCCAGCTTATGACTCAAAGCTATAAATACAGGAGTCACCCTCCGCCATCCTGATACACAGTGTCCTTAAAAGACTAATATGGACTCCTGGAGAGCTGGCACACTGTCCCAGACACTTCTAACTAATCTGGTGATGATGATTTGGAATATGTTGATGTGTCAAATAAACCTCAACCAGGTGTGGAATGAAAGTGTTTCAAAGAAACTTAATATTTTCTTTAGGATCACTACACTGAAGTATTTATTATTTACATATATTTATTTAAATGTTCCCAAGTTAGGATACCTGTGACAAAGAATATAGAGAAGACAAATGGGTTTTAATGTAGTAGAAAAACAAAAATGTAGTTAATCTAATTGATAATCCAAGAAATTCTTTTAAATTAAATATCTCAGCTGTTGTTCGGAGTTCAATCAGGGTTTTTTTTGTTTTGTTTTCTTAAAAATCTTATAACTGTTGAATGTGATGAATGTGAATGTTTTTTAGATCTTCTGTAGACTTGTGGACTGCTTTTAATCAGGATTTCTATGGAAATCTATGGAACTCCACAACATTTTGATTTTTGGATGTGTTTAATTAAAAAATACACTGACAGATTTTAATGCGAAAGGCAGAGCTTCCTTTTTTCAACTGCAGAATTGTTTTAAGTGTAAGTGTGGGAAAAAAAAGACATACATGTCCAATAAAGATTTCAAATTAACAAATCAAAGTGAACGAGAGGAGTTGGATTGTTCCCATTATCTACAATCCTGCTCAAATCTTCTGACTGAGGGATATTCTGCAGGCGGTATGTCATAACAACACACTTTTACACTGTTTCTACTCTTAAAGGACTGCTGGTATATAAAAAAAATGCAGAAGGAGACAAGATGAAGTGGTGGGAAGGCATATTAGTGCAGCCTGCTTCAGTCAGAGAATACAGCCAGCTTTCAATTTGTAATTGTGTTCAAACTGTTAGGTTCTTGGCTTGCACTTCATTTGCTCCATATTAATAACAGTTATAAATATTTATTCATTTAGCATACGCTTTAATGAAAAACTCCTTGTTCGTGCCCATGAACTCATCAGTGTAACTGGTTTAATTCAGTGTCCTGGCCAAGGACATGTCAACATGTGGTCTGGGAAAGCACGGCATCAAAACAGCCAAACTCCAGTCATCCACTTGTGGCTGACTGCTCAATATGTTTGCCAAAATCTTTTATTTATTTATCTAGTTGACCCACTCTGTGTTCTCATACACCAGGTAGGTGCAGCCATCGGGTAAACACTTTATTCACTTTATTCACTTTATTTATACACGTAACTTTATTCAATTAGCGTATAATTTTCAAAGTCTGTGATTTGACTGTGCTTTTATTTGCTTTTCTAGATTTCTGTTTTTCTTCGGGCTTAAAGCGAGAGTGCTGCCTCCAAAAACCTGAGTAAAACTTTACTAAATTCTTCTGTCTCAGCAATGCAACTTAATTGCGGCTCATTCTGCCCACACAGACCTTAGCTCCGTTCACACAAACAGCCGCAACATCAAGACGCGATCTGGTGAATATTTCATCTGAAAGTTCACGTTCATATCTAAAAGTGCCCTGCATCAGACATTAACGTGAATGCAGCAGCTCGGTTTATTGGTGACACTTGGCCTTGCTGAAACTTTCCTGCGGTGCTGCTCACTGACACTCCCTTTGTTGCCGGTGCAGATCACCGACAACAACACAGAGCACATGTGTGGAGACAAAAAGCCATAATTTGTGATGCTCCTTTGTCACTCATTTTGCAGGGCCAAGTATCAGCTCTATATCTGATCAAGGACCAAACACTAACACATTTCCAATCAGACATCAGAACTGATCATCTGATGTTTGCGTCCACACAGCTCTGAAAATATCATTTATGAGTCACGTCAACAGAAAAGCATGAATATAGGCCACTTCAATCATTTTTCTGCACACTGACCAAGTATTTACTCAAAGAACTTGGGGACCGCCGTAATATTTAAAAGGAAGGCTTCTGCTGAGCAACTACATCAGCTGTATTTAAATAAAAAAAAGAATAAAAATCCTTCCTTTTTGTTGATGAAAAAAGACTAAACCTTTTCCTTTGTTGGGCGCACTGCTACGAGTGCTGTGATTCATTGAGTGGGATTTTTCATGGGGGCAGAAATGTTACAAAGGCCATCTTTTTACAGCCTAAAAAAACGTTTATGCACTTGTACAGACATTTTTAAAAGGTTTACATCATCTATTTGACAGCAGTTGGATGAGCAGGTGGATGAACATTGTTGGAATATCTCGCATCATCTGGTCTTACTCATCCTGGATAATAGGCAATCAGGTAGTGCAAAGTAACACATGTAAAACAGCATCAAGAGCCCAAAAAATAAATCTCTGATTCTACCTTTTTTTCCTGCCCAGTGACCCATCAAACAAGCACAACACTAGTTCATAACTTTGCGCCTTTGCACTGCAGACCGCCATAAACATGTTGGGAAGTATAACATAGTAGTCAAAGCATGCATCACGCAAGGGATAAAAAAGAAAAGAAATTGACAGTGCATCATTTAAAACAGCATGTCAGTATAAAAAAAAGCAGCGGCGTTCAGTTATCAATGAACTGGACTGGACTGATCCACCAGCTGCATCAGTTTGAAAGAAAAACCCAAAACCCACATTTACGACTACTATCAGTCACACACAACTGACATCAGCATAAAGCAACATCTGTGATAATTCACTACCACACACAGTCAAAGCATGATTTACAAAAAAAAAAAAAAAAAAGTCTTCAAATCTCTCAGAATAAAATCCAAACTGAAGTTTCAATGACATAAAACATGTTAGACATCATTTTGTATTTTACAAGAGAACGTTCTACTGGATTCCAAATCATGTTTTTATTCTTAATCTGGCAGAGATCAAATTCATCACAAAACACCTCATTGAGGAAAAATAACAAGTTAGAGTAAAGATTCAACGCAGTGTTGCCAGAATCCAACGACCTACCCAACCAAACACATTGCAGCTGCAGAGTCTCGATGCAGGTCTGCAACACACCAGAAAGTGCAACAGGTTCACGTACAAACACACATGCAGACATGCCGTAGGAAGCGCACAAACCTTTAAAAAAAAAGTCACGCGGTGGAAGTCCAAGTTCCACCTCTGACACTAAACTCCTTTCTGCTCCTCCATTGTGTGACCTCTGCCCAGCATCTGAGACTTACATCCATCTCTAGCCTCTGACATGACGTCTAATTGTAGCACATCTACGCCAGAATAACATCCCAGTGAGTGGTCTTCACCCTAATGTGAGCAGCCCTGCTTCCCTGCATTCAGTGGACAGGCAGAGACACATGTGATGAAAAGCCACAAGTGGTCAGCATGTGTGCGTGTGGAGATGGGGTCAGACCAACACAGACCAACTGAAGTATTTGGCCTTTGGGCAACGATGCTTCCACAGCAGCAATAAAGCCCAAAGTAGAGTCACCTGTCAGGTTCAAGGTGAGAGGAAACAGTAAATCCTCCAGATTCTCACTTTGAAACACATTCATCGTTAATGGGGAGATAATAAATCAGTCATTTCTCCTGACACCGAGTATAATCATAATTATTACTATTATTTCTAAAGAATACCAAACAATATGCCTGTAACTTTGTAATATTGGTGTGTGAGGGAAAAATTCCTGTCACTGAAAAGAGTTTTTGTCGTTTTTTATATATTATTATGATTATTATTGTTTTTTGTATTTTTCTTCTTAAATTAACACTGATAGTTAAAATGTTTTGGATTTGTTATTTGAACACTTGCTTTTTAAAGTATCAGAAAAAGAATTCAGTTGTCATTGCCAGAAACCACAGTCAATATGTAAAGTTCACTTAAAGCAGAAATGAAAGAAAAAAGCAGCAAGCGCAAAACAACGTTGAACAAAACTGAAAAATGTGTCAGGGATGCATTTTAAACACACAATGAAGTCATAGCATTTCCAGATTAATCTTAAAATAAAAACATTGTAGACAACAACAGAGAAATGATATGAACATAATAAAATATTCTTTTTTATTTCTTGCTATTAGAATTTTGTTTATACGTTCTAGTAGAATTCAAATGAAACCGAATCAAAGCACAGACAGAAAAGGCAGAAAAAAAAACCTCTGCTTGTAGCTCTTTCTTATTGTAATGTAAATATTGTTTTTATTTACAGTCTTTTTTTTTAAAGAGCTGTGTAAGTAGAATTCTTGCAGCTGTAAATGGGTACTTTATTTTAGTGCGCAAGCATTCAGCTCCGTGGGGAGACGTCACCCCTGACAGATTTACAATCACTCCATCTGTTAGCATCACACCCACATGGCAAACACACAACAAGGCACTTTTTAAGCTGTCACTACCATACAGAAATACTATTTCATTATTACTGTTATTAATAGGGCTAGGGTAAATTAAAGAAGTTGCATGCTGACTTTCAGATATGTCTCCCCTAACGTGGACTTTGGAATGTGAGTTCACAGCAACTTTCAGTTGACAGACTTCAAATTAAAACTAATTTATTAAAACAAGTAAAAAAAGAAGAAATAAAAGAAAATAGATGGCTTAAGATGTCTAATAGTTCCAGCAGGAAAGTGCGGAATATTACTATTGTGTTGAGCATGTTTGTTTGTTTTTTTAAATATATATTTATTCACTTTCTAGTTTGTCTTTTTATTTATTTAAACTTTGTCATGCTTTCAGTGTGGGTCCTGAACAAATCTGAACCGTGAGCAGCTGCAAGTTCGAGCAGGTTACCCTGGGTGCGTGTGGGAGTTTGTCTGCAAAACCGCAGCTGGATACGGACGAAAAGTCAGAAATCCCAGACGCAGACAAGTCACCAGAATTTACGTAAAGCTTTTTGGTGTTTTTGTTTTTGTTTTCACTCTACAAAGCTGTAAAAATTACGCTTATTTACTGAACCATTTTACTTTTTCTTATGTTTGTGTGTGTTTCTTTCTTCATCTTTCTCCCCAGTTGTGGTTTGACAGAGTTTATTATTAGTGTCTTTATTACAGATTATATGTAGGCGTCAAACTACCGCTAATGATAACCCAATTCATAATACAGTGAGACCACAAAAAGGTGAATCATCAAGATAAATATATACGATTAGCCACAAAATTATGATCAACCACTTAACTTTGACCAGTCAAAGTCTAGATGGAGAAGATCTGAAGGTGTCCTTGATTGTCTTCTACCAGGATGTTAGCAATAGATCCTTTGGACCTTAAGGGTCAGTGCGTAGGGCCGCTGTAGATTGGGACTGCTTCTCACAGATGCCATCAGGTCTTATCAGATTGATATCTTAAGAGTTTAGAGATCAGAGATTAGACATCTCAGACATTTTGATGAGTTCTTTCAGCACATCCCAATAAATACGCTGGTGTCCACTGGTAAACTACTGTGGTAGGGGTGGGTGATGGTCTGCAATAATATAAAAGTAGGTGGCAAGTGCCAAAATGACATTCATATGAATGGCAGGCAGCAAAACGTTGCCCTGTAACAAGATGAGCGGCGTTTGCTTATGTTACCTGTCAGTTATCATAATGTAACGGCGGATTGGTGTACATACCTCATCGCTGACTCTAAATACTTACCTTGACCGTAACAACCAGTTACCTGAGCCCCCTCTAACATTAACACAGTGTAAAACTGAATGAATCATGTGGACTTAATTGCCTCTGAAAGGTGTTGCCACAGTTTGACAGCATAACTGGTTTATAAGTCCACATCATGAGTAACACAGCCGCACGCTTTCAGCCTTCTGAAATGACTTTTCCTTTTGTAGCCCACTAGGTGGCGCCCCATCCTCGGGTCCGGGAGGTTGTGACAGAGACGCATTAGGCCACCATGTGAGGGTACACTACACTTTAAGCAACAGCCCTTATGTATCCCTTAAGAATAGCGACTGTTATGTTTACATACACCGACAGTGATTTTACTCATAATGTAACTTGTGTGACGTATTTGAAAAAGAATAAAAGCGCTTTAGAAACACCTTTTCCCCTCCTCACTTTCTTATACAGGTTTATCATACCTGCAGACACGAATTTAATAACATGTGGTACTAATCAAGGGGAAACTATCCAACCTTTACACCACCTAATAAGGTATTAACAGTTACACACATTACACAGCCTTAATTTAACTTTTCAACAAATGAGACGAAGCTGCGGCCTGCATAGTCAACACATAGTCCCCATCAAGCTATGAGAGACGGTTGCTTCGGGTGGGGTTATGGGTGAGGAAGAAAGCTCAGCTTCCCTTGCTCCACATTTGGCACAGTTGCAAGGGGGGTGGATCCTGATTTATGGTGCCATAGCAATGGGTGACGGGTCCTGGGCCCCATGGACACAGTATATAGCCCCTCATAAGCCCCATAAGGTCACTCCATCACTTTGATTCATAACACATTTCACATTATGATGATTGTAAAAATGGACAGGAACATGCTCGGGATGAAACACAGAGTTTTATGAAGTAATATCAAAAGATAAACTTTAGTTAGTGAGGTAACTAGATTCGCATGTGCCCCAACCTGGCCCCTCGCTGTGATATTATTGCTCATGCGGGACGTAAAGTCGCTGAGCCACACACAAACACGAGTTAAATCCAAAGACATGCAACTAAACCCAGTGAAGCTTATCCTGGAGAAGAAACATTTCTCTCCGCTTCTTTTACATGGAAGCTGCAGGTGATCTTGTTTCAGGCATCGGGACTGTGTACCGTGGAACATTGGGGTCACAGCGAAACACGCGGGTCAATAAGAAACTTCTGACATGACAGCTGCCTCCCAACTGTGAACTCAAAAGCATTCCAGCAAATACACCGCATTACAGGAAATCAGTGATTAGTCTTTTAATCTCTGCTGACATAGTACCCACTCGAGCGTTTTAGAGACACACCTGTTTAAGGGATTTAGCCTAGGGAGAAAACTTTCAAAAACGTCCGCGACATCCTCGTGGTCTCCATACGTCCAGTAGACTAGAAGGCTTTGAAATGAAAACTTTGACACTTTATCGGCTCTTGCACCTCTTTTCGAGCCTATCAAGTGTTTTGCAACCAGTTTTAAAGCGAGGGTGCTGACAAGAATGAGAAGGCCCTCAGGTACCTGGGATCCACTGACCGGGTGCTGAGAGCTGCCTTTGACTGACCGACTCTCAGCACAGCTTGATTCAACTTTGCACATGATTGACATCAGAGATGTTATGAGAGTAGCCCCAAATGTAATTTCAAACACTGAATGACAAATTGATACTCCATCAAAGCTCTGGAAGAACAAGGCATTTTTCATCTCTTGATGCAAAATAATTGTTTCTCGATTGCTACCGAGCCCACAGTAATGGCATTAGGCCACTCAAGTGTCTTTCCTCCTTTTTATTTCTCTCCAAATACTGGACGTAGAAGCTGACCTTGGAGCTTGAAGGGGGCGCCGGTAATTCTGTGAGGCTTACCCCTCTGTATAGTCTGAATATAGTGAAAAACACATTTGTTAACTCCAATTCTGAACTGTCTGGATGCAGTTTTATGGTTTAACATTTCTTGATGTTTCCAGCAGCAGTGTGTTTGGAGCAAAATTGTGAAGGATTTTTCAAATTTATTGTCAGTTATACTTGTATTTAATATCACATAAACTTATAAAATAACAGCATTGTATTTATAAAAAAATAAAACAAATTTTAATCAGCCAGCCAGGGTGTCACTCCAGGGCCAGGTATATTGAATTCAAGGGTTGATCACATGTATTAAATTTGCTCATTAGTCACCAAACAATTTAATAGAAGACATTATTTTTCAAAAATTTCCTCCGGGGAGCATGCCCCCAGGAGGGATGTGTGTCATACACTGAGCTCATCCCAAGTGTTTATAATGTCGGGTTCAGAGATCAATCTGGCTTGTCAAAGCTGTTGCTGGAAAAAGAAATTCCCTTAGGGAAAAATTATGCTTCTTTCATGACCAATGTCTCAGCTGGAAAAGAAAAGTGCAAGAGACAAAATGTTATGAAAAAATAAAGTTCTTTTCGCTCCTCCTGTGGAAAACTAAGGTGGGAATTCCAGAGCAGGAACCGTCACAAGACTGAGAGGTGAAGTAACATGAGCAGTGGAAGAGGATTGTGTTGGCTCTTGAACACTGAGCTTGATCGACTTTTTTTTTTTTTTTTTTTTTTTTTTACTTTTGCTGCTTTGAAATAGTTATTTATAACCACTGCCTGGGTGCAGACAGCAAGTTTCTTTTTCCAGGCTCCTGCTGAGCACTGGCACATTTGAAGTCTAAATGTTTCCTTACGAAATTCTGTAATTCCTCGCACAAGCATGTATAACAGACAGCTAAAGTTTCCACGGGTCTGAGGCTCAGCTCTGTCCGTGAGTCGCTGCAGGGTAGGGGGAGGAACTTCTAACTGAAGTCTTCCTGGGCTGCAGTCAGCAACATCAGAGCTATATTGGTTGTACAAGGTGACGCAAGTAGTGATGATTCCCACAACCCCTCCTTCTGTCCATGTCACCATCCTTCCTTCTCGTGAAATCATCCTCTCTCTGATCTTACCTCACTCTCACTCTCCTCTTTCTCAGTTTGCAGCAAGCATTGCTTTTCACCATCTGTCACTGCTGTTGTGCTTACAAATACCAAACACACCCAGCAGTCTGGTCCTGTTCCCTCGCAGCTCTCTTCTCAGCTCCCATCAATCTTTAGAAACACAAATTTTCCTGACACCAAACCTCAGAGCAGCCTCAATACTTTCCAAACGACTACATAATATTGTATGCTTATGGTGTATTAATATACGTTAAACAGCATAGTCTTAAACAGATAAAGCATTACATATGGTGATTTAAAAAAAAAAAAGACATCATAATGAGATAAAGCAAAATGTTTCAAGTAGGAATATATAGATGAAAAATTTTATAAATTACCAAAAAAAGCTTAAATTACATTTTGTAAATGAGCTTAACCTATAAAGTAAGACCTTGTATGTGACATCCAGGCTGACAGATATGGGCTTATACAAAAAAAGAACCAAATATTAAACATTATTTTGAACAAAGGCCTCCATACTCACCACTCCTGACAACAGCTGCACTATTTGCATTTGAATTTAAAAATAGCATCCAAACTGTCAACACTATGCAGGTGAAAATTAGATTTAATGAAATAATCTTCACATTTTCTATCATAATGTTAATGGTACAATTGTACAATTGGTATAACTGTATAATATATAATTCATGGAGAATAAACTCATCTTTCCTTTGTATGTCCTAAACATCCTTTTCTGTTGCAAAGAAACACAAAACATACTTAAAACTACAACCTGCTGCATGGAAACACTTGTTGTGTGAAATAACAATTACCCATTATTGATAATTGTAATAATTACCTAAAAACTCCTGTCACAGTTATGGTCTTACAACCATAGATCAGGCCTGCCACACGTTTGAAACATGTGTGACGACTGCAGACACTGCTGTGCTGTCCTCCAGACATGACACCCACACGCTCAGTGGCCACCAGATTAATAGAAAGAGGAGCGTGTCTGAAAGGGGCTAAATGGCTGTGCATAGATGATGACGTTCAAGCATTCGCACCCCACTGCAGCCTCGCGCCTATGCATATGACTTAAATAAACGACATTTTTAGAGTGGAAATATTTTTAAAAAACAAAAAACAGAAAAGGATCAGTTTGATTATAAATATTAAAAAATGGTGACTGGATCAGAAGCAGTTATTTAACCGGAGGGAAAATTAGAGAGTGCAGCTTCTAATAAGAACAATATTAAAGTACGATAAATGCCAATAGAAATGCCCATTTCAAAGGAATATATGAGGATTGGCATCAACATTGAATAGTTTCCTTAGTCATGTGTATGCATGCGTGTAACTCATGTAACAATGAAAAATGGCATGCCCAGGCTCCAGAATGCCACTTTTAAGCAGTAAAGTGTTGAGGACGGATGGGGTAAGGAGCCCAGATGGGTTGGAGATAAATAATGCTTCAAACGTGTTAAGCAGTGCTTGTAGGGGAGAGTCTGATCTCCGTCTGAAATCAGCTGATGCTTCAATTTCAACACAGTTAAGACCGTCTGCCATTTGAGTATCATTTTACCATTTTCTTAAATAATGAAAATGTATTGATATGATTGTCTCAGATGAGTTGATATATTGAGATGAATTGAAGAGGAGCACCACAGGAGCTGACATTTATGATAGCCTTGTTTGAGGGTAAGATAATGGATGGAAAAATCATTTAGAGAGAAACTGCCGATCGCATCCACACATGGTGGACATGGAAGTGGTCTGACAGCGCTGCCATATGGTCCAACATGTCTCATCTCATGACGCTGCTGGCACAGCAGGCTGCTCAAGTTGCCTCTAATTCAAATTTGTCCAAACAATGAGGGCGAGTTATCCTCGCAGCTTCTCCAACAGCTGCTCAGAAGAATCCAGACGATACAGAATTGCCAGGATGTACATAAAAAAACAAAAAAAAGTGATCCAGAGAAACCCCACTGTGAGAGAGAAATCCTCTGAAATCCAGTAAAGAGAATTGGTGGGCTTCTCACTGACGGAAGCAAATATCCGCCCTGCCGGGTCGTTGAAGAATTACACACATGATATAGGAACAATAAAGTTAGGATTTATGGCTTCAAGTCTAAAATCCTGAAATCAATCCTTACTTTATTTCATTAAATAAATAAATAAAATGAAATCCGCAGTTTTCCACTTAGCGTTTGAGACTGGAAGAAAAGCTTTTCCCATGGAAAATGATCTCGTGTGATTTGACTGTTAATAATGCTCGTTATTAACGCTGCTCATTAAGCTTTGTATCTTCTTGTTTGATGCTTTCACAACACAAGTATGATCCCAAACTTCGACATAAGCTGCTGTGCACAAACATAGGGGTCATGAATAGGAACATATTTGAATAACTGAACATTTGAAGCACAAATTGAAGTTGCAGTTTTACTGCAGGCTTGCTTTTACCAGATAACAGACTGGCTTTCAGAAACTTTAGGATGAAATTATTTTAACGGCAAACGGTGAACCAAACACAAAACCAAAAACTTAACAGGGTACATATTATAGGCTTAAGAAATAATGTTTAACATGTCAGTCTATGTATACAAAACAAAGAGCTTTAGTTGAGTCTAAAATGAAATGGTTTATTGTCTCTAACGGAGGACATGTGAATCTCCAGACTGTAGGAGAGCAGGAAGGTTACTGCTCTTGTATCGTCCCTGACAGCTGTATTAGAGTTCATCCAGACCCACACTCACAGAGGCATCTACTGCAATTTGGTTTCTGTCCTGTTGTGTTGGGCCGACTGAGAGGAAACCCTTTAGTATGGATTTGGACCACACGCTGACAAACAGGAACCCTCTGAATCCCTCACCTTCATCACACCGGGTATTTTAGGAGGGCCATTAGCATTCCTGCTTTCTAAGCCTTTTCTCCAACCGTGGTGGATGACAGCACTGCCCAGTATGTTCATTTTATCCCTCTAGTTGCTTGTATCTTTATATCTCGTAGCTCCTCGGTGTGTTTCACTCTCACTGCCTGTTTTCCTCGTCTTAAACATACTCCCGCAATCTTAGCCTTGTACACACACCCACGCACACACACACTCCATCACCCGTTGCTGACACTTGATGATAGCATTGGAAGAGGGGCTGATAGCAAAGGCCAAGAATAGGAAGTTGGTTTATCATTGTTGCTGCCTTGGAGCCGGCTCCACGAGATAGCGCTGGAAATAGGGCCTAGACGAGCACACACAGCGGAGCAACACAAGACCGCTGTATATTACAATACACTAATAATATGCTTTTCAACTCACATGCAAGAAGGTATGCAAGTAAAATTTGAAAACAGCAACACCACGCCAACATTTCATCCAGTTTCAATACGCTTCGTCTCTGTGATTCAGCAACATTTAAGGGTTTTTTTTACATTTTAACCTGCTGTTCTACCTCCGAACACACCAGCAAGTGATCTGCGATGCTGTTTAGTCATATTTATTTAAAGTGTGCTGGACTGCCTCAAAGCTGGATTTTGAAACTTTTTGCCAAACAAGAGTGGCTCAATATGACGCCGATGCTCTTTTTGATTAATGGGGTTGGCAGAATAATTAAAGTGTGATGATACATTACAGAAATTAGTTATGTCATGACTAAATTAACATCCTTTTACTTCCTCTTTTTCCATTTGCAAAAAAAAAAGTGCAAAAACAAAAGCTATTGAAGGTGAATTCTGAGTAAAGAAAGTGAAAACGGACTTGTTACATCAACACAGTGATGCTGAATGACCTGACCTGGTTTTTCAGAGAGTTGGTAAAGTTTGTTTTGACAGAGCGGAGTGACTCATCCCATTCAGATCCACACACCTTCACATGAGTCATCACTGAACCCCAAATATTCTGACCTTCTTTCCTCACCATAGTTTGAGACCGGAAATAGCACATAAAAGAGGATGCGGGTCTCGTCGCAAACCAAACTCTTGACACACATTTACCAATAGTAGATTTTATTTCTGCGTTACACAACTGCAGAACTAATGTTCATGTCTACACTACACATCCACCTTTCATTAATTATGACTAAAGAGGCTTGACTACACTAGAAGTGTATTTGGGTTTAGGACAATAATGAAATATGTTAGTAGACACAAAATCTAATGGGACCAACTATGTCCCGGAAAGATCCCCAGAACAGCATTTTTTATAACCCAAAAGACAAAAGATATTAACATGATTGCATGCATTTGACAGTTGTGTTAAAAAAACAACAAAATTCCTACGAGGGGCAAACTAGTAGGCCTGCAAAAGTGTCATGAGTGCATCACAGTATTGAACAATGTTTGAACAATGGCATTTTAAACAGATTCTTTAACAAATGCCCAGACCTCCCTCACCCCAGACACCTCCTCCAGGTCTTACGGGGGGACCCCAAGGCGTTTCCAGGCCAGCCAAGAGACATAGTCTCTCCAGCGTGTCCTGGGTCTTCCCCGGTGTCTCCTCCTGGTGGGACATGCCTGGAACACCTCTCTAGTGAGGCGTCCAGGGGGCATCCTATACAGATGCCCAAGCCACCTCAGCTGACTCTTCTTGATGTAAAGGAGCAGCGGCTCAACCCCGAGCTCCTCCTGAGTGACTGAGCTTCTCACCCTATCTCTAAGGGAGCGCCCAGCCACCCTGCGGAGGAAACTCATTTCAGCCACTTGTATCTGTGATCTTGTCCTTTTGGTCAATACTCAAAGTTCATGGCCATAGATGAGGGTGGGAGCGTAGATTGACCTATAAATCGAGAGCTTCGCCCTGTACCATCGTACCACTATTAATTCCTGATCCCTGCACTTATATTTCAGTATATGGCTCTCCCACGGACACCTTGCTTTGTTGATGTTGTTTTATGAGATATCCACCATCCTATTCCCAAAAAACAAAACAAAAAAGAAGCAGGGAGTCTGGGTTAGTCTGGAAAACAAGTATTCAACACAGGGAAGCACAACAGACTAGCAGGGGAGTAATGAGAGACATGATTAGATATACACACACACACTCACAAACACTCCAGGGAAAACAAGATACAGTGGTGTTCCTTAGGACAGACCAGAGCAAAGGAACCTACACATCCAAATAAAACAGCGGTGCAAAAGACAGAGGACAAGTAAACCATGACCAAAACGTAACAACAGGACAGGAAAGTGGAACAGAACCCAGAACAGAAACCCCAAGACTGATAGAGTTTCCCTTTCCAATTACTGAAACACCTACTATGAAAACATATCCATGTGTGTCTTAGTACAAATGGACATTTAAGATGAATTCATTCAAATGGAAATTGAAAGTGTTATAGAGAAACATGCCCTTACACTTATACGGATTACCAACGGACATTACTGCTTTTGGCTGTGGTCTAACGGCATCTACTTCAGCTGTTGGGGGACTACAGTCGAACCACCCTGCATGCTGAACGTTAAAACAATAAGCTGTTCGAAAAAATGTGACACCAAGGGATCCAAACCAAGAATCAGACTTGGGAGGTAGAATAGTTTAGCAGAGACGCATTATCACAGGAAATTCAAAACTCATTGCTTTTACTACAGCATAAGTTTATCGTCCTTCATATAACCTAAGATTAGGAGGCATCTGGTTACTGACCAGCTGCATGTTATGCTATGATGTTATTTACTGTACAGTACATAAACACATTCTCTAATTTCATTTTCCTTCCATCCATCCATCCATCCATCCATCCATCCATCCATCCATCCATCCATCCATCCATCCATCCATCCATCCATCCATCCATCCATCCATCCATCATCCCGGGGTCACAGGAAACTGCTGCAGCGTATTTTATCCATTCAGTTTGAAATCATTTCATTTTATTTTTTAAATTGTAGTGCACAGATATTTAGTTAATTATGAAAAATAAAAAGTAAAAGTTTAGATTATGTAGTCATAAAGAAATATCACAAATGTTCTATCATTTTCTGAATAGCCTGACAATGTGCCATGTTTTTTACTACATTAAAGATAATAAAAAATCGCTTGATGACAGAAACATTGGATAAGAAGAAAGTTACATGTCTAGCTGAAGCATCTGAGGCTTTGATGACAAGTGAAAACATGAAATAGTTGTAGGTTGTTGATATTTTGTCTCCAATAACGTTCTAACATCCTGTGTAAAGATGCTGAACCAGGCCTGTCCTGCAGACACCTGACACGTACTTGCTTCAAAACTGTAATGTCATAATATTTTCCTTGTACATGCATGTTTTTAGGGTTGTTTTCCTGCATTGTCCAGTAACACTGAACTTCAAAATCTACGCTTAGTTTCAAATGCATGTAATGTACGCAATGCAGAAAACCTCCGACCTCTACCACTGCACTAATACTCCGTGAGTGGAGAGTAGGAGCTCTATCAGTCAGAAATATTCACATGCTTCATATTTATCAGCTCTTCGACACAGTAGTGACAACCTTCATTTGTCTTGACACAGGCCACGAGGCGACCGGTTCTCAGCTGTCAATAATGTCCGTTAATGTCAGCTGTCCCGCTCACCTGCTCCTGCTGCTGGCAGAGGCTGGCCTGTACCCAACACTCCACGGCGGATAGCAGACATTGCTACCTATTACCACTGCTGCACTTTGCTGAGTTGTTAAGTTATATATTAACTTTAACTGTAAGAGAAGTCCAACCCCCCATTTCCCTTCGCACTCAGACCGACAAACACACACACGCCCTTCAGCTGAATTTAGGTATGAGGGGGGCCGGAGGGGGGCCGGAGGGGGCCGGGACTGTGGCATGTCTGGTAAATTCATATGTTACCCACCTGGCATTCTCCAGCGCAGATTCTGAATGTCTCCATCCCAACATTTTTAAAGCATGCTGTTGGCGTCAAATTCAAATAATCATGTATTTTTATTAAAAAAAAAAAAAAAGAAAAAAAAAAAGAAAAGCCAGCGATTACATTTTACATGTTTTATTTGAACCGTTTCCCTTAAAGTTTTTTTTCAAACATTCTGGAAACTAGAAATGAATGCCTCCTTTTTTCATTCAACTGGCATCTTCTTGAAATTGCTTTGAGGTAACATTACCTTCAAGCCCATTTTATCCCTTTAGAGAAACACAGTGTTCAGTTTCGCAGTGGACCAGTGTGTATTATTCTAATGAATACCACTTAGTAACCTCCAGACCTTTTATACAACTCTATTTCAGAAGATGCAAAATACTATAAATAAAACTGTTAACCTGTGCATATACCTGTGTTTTATCCCCGTTACCTCTGTGCCAAATATTCCCTCCACATAAAGGTCATCCTACTTTTCATGTTTTCATTATGTAAAGCACCTTGAATTGCATTCTTGCTGAAATGTGTTTTAAAAATAAACTTGCTTTGCCTGCTAATAAGAGATGACTTGATTACCATTAAAAAGTGTAAAACCAAAATAATTCCTGATCCTATAAAATGTTTATCAGTGCATCTGTCGGTATAACTAAGGCATCTGCTGCATCTGCATCCACTTTCTTTGAATTCACCTTCAGCGTTCCTCAGACCTGTTAAACTGTCATAAAACTTGACAAAGTTGAGGGTATGCCTAATATTATATTATATTATAGGCCACCTGACTATTTTGGTTGGTGGCCAGAAGAATAACATTGGTTTACAGCTGATAAAAAAAAGTTAATAATAAATCATAAGTTGCCTCTCTGCCTACTGTATCTCATTTCACATACAGAGCATTTATCTGGTGATTATGAGTATTCATATGTAGGCGATTATCACCTTCACTTCTCAGATTTCATGGGATTCCCCGCCTGAGCACCCTCTCTTAGCTTCTCAGCTTCTTTAAGGACTAAGAGGATGGACCAACCAAACAACATTCAGTACAGGAAGCCAGAGCAGTCGGTCAGAAACTTTGGGAACCTTCCCAGCGCTGCTAAACAGTTCGGTCGATGCTTCTACTTAGGAAAAATTACCATACAATGCCAAATAATCTGTAAATGTCACTTTACTGCATAGTTCAAGGATTACCATAGATCAGAAACACGCTGACGTCTGAAGCAGCTACACCCGCCAAACTTTCCAGGTGGTCCAAACTACTTTGTCTCGCTTCACAAGCTGGTTTAATAATATTTGATAACAAAAAAAAAAGAAGAAGAGAAGAACATATCAGTGTGTAAAGTTGGAGGAAAGAGCTAAACACAGCAACAAAATAAAAAACAACTGTTTGTGTTGTTGTCACAGCTGGATGGTGTAAATGTGAATGTGTGACATTTTTTAGAAGATTAGAGGAGTGCAGGACGGACGTGTCACAATGTGAGCATGTCGCCAAGAAAACTCTTCAACATTTGGTCCCAGATTAACAAATGCCATTTTATAAAAGAAAACTAAAAAAGATACCTAAAGACATTGAATTCTTTTGCAGTTAAAACAACTCATTCAGGACATTTTTTTTTTTTTTTTTGAGTTCAGGAGCAAAAACGTAAATCCTAATCTCAGCTACCCAACAAACACAGAAAAAACCAAAGTTGTAGATGCAGCACATTTGTAAAAAAGCGAACTTTAGTTTAATAAAATTACCATCAAAAACAACACTGAATATTTTAAATACCTTTCTGATTTACATGACTGCTTAATTCCAAGTGTGCCTCCAACATTTAGATGAATGCTTAACAACTGCATTTATTCTGAGGTCACGTGTCTTGAGACAAAAGATGAAAAACTCCTTTAAAAAAGCCCTTTAAAAAATTATTACTGTCAACACTAACTTCTAGCTGCCTGGCAAAATCAGCAAAGATGGAAATTATAATCATCTAATTTATATGGTCACATTTTGCTATAATGTGTTTAAAATGTTTGTCAGTATATTTTTAAATGTGCTTTCAATCAGATGATCCAGAATGGAGATATTAGTGAACAAAAGCATCTCTGAGCACCATGGAGGGGCTGCAATTTTCAAAGGGTTGTGCTTCCGACATGCCTCCGTCATACCGTGAACAACCAATCAAATTTCTTCACGAGCGCAGCACAAATGAGCCGTGGACTTTAAAACTTTAAAAAACTATCCCGTCTCCATCAGGATGTCTTCTTCTGGCCCTAGCTGCATTACTGCAATTTGATCGGCTGTTCGCGTTTGAAACCCGTCGAAAGTTGGCTGTAATGTTCAGATTTTGACGGGAAGCAACACTCCCCACAGTTCAATCGGCAATGCTCGATGTCACCCGTTCACAGTGAACGGAAGGCAACGCTTGGGATGTTGTCACTGCATACGCATGATCGCACTGCTACTGTGAGTCACGCATGACATTTATGTAAAGCTTTAAAACTGCAGAAAACTTAAAACCGCAGCTTCAATAAATGTGTAATTTGAGAGGATGTGAAAATAGCGGACTGGACTGATAGATGCTAAATGATTCGAGTGAATGGTCATCATCAGCATGTCGTCAAGGTCAGCACAAGTCTGTTAATGACACACTCATCGTATGAGGGGGTGTTGATCTAAACCATGCAGGACAGCGACTCCGAGAAGTCCGACAGCTCTGATGCTACACTCTACCACATTAGTCTGGAAAGATTATCATCATCTGAACAATCATCTTAAGCAAAAACAAAAAAAAGTATGTTCATTAACCCCATGGTTTTTGATTGGTGGCTGGAGGATTATTTCAGGACCCTTCCAAGCAAAAGTCAGCTGGGACCTGGAGTCAGGTGGGAGGGCCCCCCCCCACCCCCCATGGGGAGAGGCTGAGCGAGCGCAGGTTCCAGGGGGGGCCTGCTAGCCTTCATTTCAGCTTCCGGCATGCACTTGTTTTGGATGTTTTTTTGTTGTGTTGATGACACTTGAATGACAATGTTTGGCCAATGGTGTGATCAATGATTTGATCAGAATAATCGTATGTAAAGTTATATTAAGGGTCCAGCCCGTTGCCCAGACCGGTTTGTTCCACCCTTCTGCAACAGCTGCATGCTTTTGAAATACCTACAGGTTTTGTCAAGTTCTTCTTATAGAGTCTTTGCTGCCACACAGAAAAGAGGTGGAGTATAGGGTGGAGTGGAGTAAAGGTGGAGTATAGGTGAAGTAAAGAGAGTAAAGGTAGATTAAAGGTGAAGTAAAGGTGAAGTTAAGGGAAGAGTAAAGTGGGAGAGTAAAGGTGGAGAAAGGAAAAGGGAGTAAAGGTGGTGTAAAGGTAGTAAAGGTGGAGTAAAAGGTGGAGTAAGTAGTAAAGGGAAGGAGTAAAGGTGAAGTAAAGGTGAAGTTAAGGGAGGTAAAGGTGGAGTAAAGGTGGAGAAAAGTGTGAAGTTAAGGGAGTAGGAGTAAAGGTGGAGTAGTAAGGTGGAGAAAGAAAAGGGAGTAAAGGTGGTGTAAAGGTAGTAAAGGTGGAGTAAAGGTGGAGTAAAGGGGAGTAAGTGGAGTAAAGGTAGATAAAGGTGAAGTAAAGGTGAAGTTAAGGGAGTAAAGGTGGTGTAGGTGTAAGTAGTAAAGGTGGAGTAAAGGTGGAGTAAAGGGAGTAAAGGGAGTAAAGGTGGAGTAAAGGGAGTAAAGGTGGAGTAAAGGTGGTGTAGGTGAAGGAAAGGGGGAGTAAAGGGGGAGTAAAGGTGCTAGAGAAGAGGAATGAACTGGCTGTATGAATGGGGGGTACGAAATCTATGCAAAGTAATAAAACATTAAGGATCTTGTATAACTTTAATTGATTATCTTACAGAAGTTCGGGTTCTCAAAGGCAAACCACACCCTCAGAGTAAGACCAATCTTTCTCTTGATCCACAATATTTTAATCTAACCTCTTTGTTTTGTGAGCGTGTGAGTTTTACGTGTGTTTGACAAAGGTACAATGAATTGGATTTCCAGTAATCCGGCCAGCATTCCCACCATGGGGTTGAACGGAAGATGCCTTTGGCATGAGAACACATGCCGCAATCCCCCGCGGGCTCAGCTGTTTGTGCCGGCCTCGCGGGGTGGCTCTGTGGGACCGAAAACAACGGGGAAGGTCTACTTGTCACTTAGGCACCCGTATCAGTAAACTTGTAGGGTAACATAGATTCAGCACATTTTCCAAATCCACTGCTTTTGTGACCTTGCACTTGTGTTCTGGGGTGATTCACAGCAAAGATCTGAAATTGTCTAAGAGGAACAGAAGATCCATTATTGGCTCATCTTTTCTATTACAAGGGTTTCCATGAGACTGAGAGCCATTAAAGAAACCTTTTTAAAAAACAACTAAACATTAAACATTAAAACATTAAAACAGGAAGCTCAAACACAACCCCCGTTGTCAGGTCATGTGTGTGGTGTATAACACAGAATACATGAATATAAATGTTTTGCATGCATTAGACCATTACTGAAACAACCCTAAGTCACCTTAGCCTTATCTAAAGAGGGTGGACTACGCTGGCTACTTGCACACAAATACACTTTTGAAGCTTCTGAGGCGATTAAAAGTAAACTTTGTTTGCCACTTGTGGGGGAGCATCGACATTCAGTCCTTCTCTTTTCCTCCCTTATCTTGAATGTGACGTAGGTAAAGAGGCCTCCTACTTATGTTTTCCTTTGCAGAAGCAAATAGCACAGCAGCAGCAGCAGCAGCACGGCACAAGTCTTAAAACGGCATCTGACTCACTATGACTCATAAAATCAAATGTGGGGATTAATCTATGATGAATTCAAGCAAAGTGCCTACTTGATGAAAAACTCAACAGGACATTTTCAAGGACTTTACTCCCCTTCAAAACCTCTACTAAATGTCCTTTCTTTTCTTGAATTCGTGTCAATGACTTTCCAAGTCTAAGAGCCCTCACTTTGTGTTACTCAAAAGCAAACAAAGAAAAGTTAAAAAAAAAAACAAACACATTGCTAGATGATCATTTCTTCTTTGAATCTGCAGAGGATGACCTAAGGCTGCATGGTTCCAGAATGGGGACCCCGGACTGGTTGCAGGCTTCACAGTGGATTTGCATCTGGTTTGAGAAGCTGCATCAAGCAAGGTGGAGATGATATCTTTAAGGACTTATCAGTGTGGCAAATGAACTTCTAAAACATGCAATCACATGACAGCACCATCATTAAACATTTACTCTGTTCATTTAAAGTCAAATGCATGTCATCTGCAGTTTTACTGGTTACTGTGACGACAGCGACATTAACTCAGTGTTACAAGCAGCTCACTGCTTTTTAAAAATACCGTCATAAGTACTTATGAAATAGTTGATTGCATTGAGCATCCGATTGAATTTTCATGGCTTTCTGACCATCGAGCTCAACCAGATTACAAGTTTTTTTTTGTTACTGTTTTTAATCTTTTCACGGCTTCAGGCACAGATGGTATTTTATTATTATTCCCAAATCTTGAAACAGGAATCAAATACACGCCAAAGTAAGGTAGAAAAAAAAGCATGTTCGAATATTAAAATTGAAAACAGGATGCCCACTTTACGAACAAATATCTACAAACGAACTATTTTGTCCAATCCTTCTGAATCAGAATCAGAATTTACTCATTCGCCAGGTTTGTGCAAACAAACAAGGAATTTGATTCTGCAGATATAGTCTCTCAGGTTCAATGACAGAAACAAAATAATATCCAGATCGGGAAGCTAAGGTAGGGCTGTAAAGAGCAAATTTCTGGACGACTGCTTTACCTCTCACTTCGGTTGTCTTTCTAGTTAATTCTTTGCACCAAAGCATTTCTTCCCGCGACGCACCGAACAGACTTCAAAAACCCATGTGTTTCCTACTCTGTTGAGTTTCCTGCGTGACTCACACCAGACCGGCGCCGACGTAACTAACAGGACAAAGTCCCAAGTGAAATAAAAAGTGGTTGTTTTTTTTGTATCTAGGTCATATTGGCAGCTAAGAAGTCAACCAGAGCTCTTTACAACATTCACCGGTGAGCTTAATGACATAAAAAACCCATTTACAACCTGATGACATTCACTGATCATGTTTGCACAACCATAAACCTAAATTTCTGACAGCAAACAACACACGTTGCTGAAAGAAAACTTTGCATCTAAAAGGACTTTAATGCACCTCACTTGATGAACTGAGCAACTGAGCATGTCCCTACGTTCACAGCTCTGTAAAGTTATGACTCGTGCCTGAAAATGACTTCATTTATAATACATTTATTGCAAATGTTTGAAACGTGGGGCTTACAGACACAGATATGCCCCACAGTGAGGCAGAGGTGCAAATGCTTTTATTAATTTAACACATCAATAGGATCCAAGAAGATATCACTTGTATACTTGATTAATTCAATTTTCACAGCCCACTGGGTTTTTTTTTGTTTTTTCCAAGGGACAGCGTGCTTCATTAGTTTCATATGAACAGCTTTTTAAATTTAGATTGTGTTTACACTGTAACCTTTAAACTCTGCCAGCTAATATATTTAACCATTAGGGACTGGAGAGTTGGCGGTGAAGAAATGAGTCTGATTGTCTCTTGCAACTTGAGCTAAGGTCAATCGCTGCTCATATCAGGGGATTTAAGGGCTTTCCCATCTTTACTTCCTAAAGGATATACAGCACAAAGATAGAAGCGGAAAGCCTTATCGCACACCTGAAAGTTCGGGAAAAACCACCAATTTTAGTTTGATGAAGGAAAATAAGCCAACACAAGATCGCCGACGGCTATCTTGACATCTGTCGCAAAACTGTGACAGTCTAAATATTGTGACCGACTCTAAATATCCCTGCTAATCCTTATTGGTTTGTGGTCCCAAAGTAGAGTAACAATTAATAGTGTAATACTCACAGCAGCTGACACTTTGAAACTTAAGACTTCCGGTAACTGCAATTAATTCACACAATATTATCTTCTCATTTTATTAATACATTCAGGCCAATATATTTTTTTTTTTTTACTTTACAGCACAATAAACCTCCATGCCAGCTGACTCACATAGTTTCATTTATAGAGGCACTCGAGCTGAACCCTGAAACTGTGACGATTTCAGGATTAACCGATGTAACCCTCTCAAGCCTGCCCAAGTTATGTGCAAATCTCGTTGGTAAACGTATCCTTATGGAGATATTTGACAACTTTCTTCTCTCATTACTGTCTTTTAATGTCCATACAGTCTACAAAGATGTTTAAGCCTCTTAAAGTCCACCTTCTGCCATTTATCTAGACAGTCAGCCCTGCTAAGTCTACCAACTCAACACTTGAACAAAAACTTGCGTGCGGTCCGGGATGAGAAACACAACCAAACATCTACTGCAGTTGAAGATATTTGGTGATATGTTTGCTGATGAAATCTTACATTGTATAATTTTATAAATGGTATTATACCCATGAAGGGGAAAAACCGGAACCGGGAAGTTTTATTACCTCAAAAATCAAAGTCATCACAGCACTTCTGCAGTAGTTTCATCTCGTCAGTCCAAATCTGCAGTCAACAGTATTTTTGTCATTATTCTCTAAAGGCCAATTAAAGTTAGGTAAAGTGTAACACTGGACGTGATTTTAAAAGTCTTAGCGGCAGGACTCGTGCTTTGAACATTGGATGCAAAGCTCATGGAAACGCTGTACCCTGAGAGTTGCACCTGACACAAAGACGTTGTAGCACTCGCTTCATCCAGTAACATTACAGAGAGCACTTAGACTCGACTAATCGCGGAGTCCAATCCGTCCACAGTAATGACAAAGCTTCAGAGGCCCCCGCCTGGTGCAGACAACTGTCAGCCATTTAACATCCGGATTAACCGCAGTTGTCGCTAAATGTCAACACAGCAATGAACACATACTTAAGGTGGCGGCGGGGGACAGAGAGGTGGAAAAATGAATGTATAAGGGACTAATCTTGTCTTGTACAAGAAAGATTATGATTAATATCATGCCACCGGTGGTGAGTTGCACTACGGAAGAGGTAACATCCAGTACCCAGAGCACTGCGATACGGCTTTTATTGTCACAGAGGCTATGATATTTCAAAATACTCTTTGTTCGTGGAGCGAGACCCACTGTTCATGCATTGCCCAGGTAGTATTGAGGTTTTTTGTTGTTGTTTTTTTTTAAGACAGACTACTCAATTCCTGTCTTAAAGCTGTAAAAACCAGCTCACCAATGAATCACCATGTCGTGATCGAAACAAACACTCGACTACAGCCATGTGGTTTGGGACAAGGCGAGAAGCGGTTCATGTTTAACACCTTTTGGTCATTATGTTGGAAACTTGCCTAAATGACAGGTTCTAAGTGGGATTGTAGAAAATCTGGGTGGCTATTGATTAAACTGGTCAGCATCTTGTTCCTGATTCAGGTGCTTCTACTACAAAGATGAAGAAGAAAAAAGCAACCTGATTGTTTTTGTCAAAGTCTATTTATTGCAAAATAAAAAACAGAAACAGTCTGGGAATTACTATACTTGCTGCATCTGAAAATAATTAACCATTCATGACTGGGCAACATTCAGATTGGCTTTGCAGCTCGCCACACAGAGCCAGTGTTGCAGATTTAAACGAGCAAACAAAATTAGTTGTGGCGACAGCTGCAAGACACTTTCAACATGGTTGTTTTTTTTTGTTTTTTTTTTGCTTCACATTATCCTCTCTGTGCGTAAAGTAACTCCGTTCGAACTTTTAAAAATAAACAAATATATCACACTTCCTACAAAAGGCAGACAAACGGTCCTCAGGTTCAAAGATACTTTGCCTTACAAGTGCAGAATACCAAATCTAACAAAAGTATAAAATAGAGGAGGAGGAGGAGGCTGCCCACAATGGTAAATCACTGGGGGCCCCTGAGCAAGGCCCTTAACTCCCAATTGCTCCCCGGGGCGCTGCCCTGCTAGCAGCCCCACTGCTCACTAGTGAAACTAGTTGATGGGTTAAAAGCAGAGACTAATTTTGGTGTGCATAGTACATACAGTGTGTGCACGATGTCCACACTGACAATGAAAGAAAGGAAAAAAAAAAAGAAAAAAAAAAATGGTTATACTTCCAGAAAAACTACCACCACAACCTTTGGTCTCCAATTATCCACTGCTGATTAGTGTGAAATACATAAATAAAAAGTCATGGATAAACTACCTACAATGACTTGTCAACATATTTGGGATATGGTTAGTAGCTCTTCATTGCAACTGTCTTAACAACGCTGCTGGCACGTTTGCTTTCATCCAAGATAACTAGTTGAAAGTCTTACAAGGCTTGTGAGTGACAATTATAGGTCACTCACTGAAATCTGTTGGTCTTACACTCATGCGGTGTCAATAAATCAGGGTTTTCTGGATTTTTGTCCTCTTCAGTAGACACGAGTACCGTCTAAATAACGAGAACATTTTACAACTAGCCACAAAAGAAAAGGCACTGCCAGTTCTAAAGGACATATTTATAACTGCTTCACAAGAAAAGTCATTTTTTGACAGTGTTGGGCGTTATAAAAGGCATTATAACAGCATCTGCCTTCGCTGCCGCAGCCGCTCAATGAGAAGATGAAACCCGAAGACACAAGGGTTACGCCGAATAAATCAGGCAGACAGATCGATTGACATGATTTACCTTTCTTGTGGGAATAACACGTCGGTGCACTTATGAAGAGATGTTGGGACAGTGCAGGTACAATTTACACAGACAACTGACTTTCCTGTGTGTGCCATGCTGCCGGAGTGATATACAGCCAGCAGCTGGGACAGAGGGGTGAGATGAGCCACGGGAAACCGCCAAGAGAGAGAAGGTATGAATGCTAATGTGAAAACGGTGCGACCAAACATGTTTACCATGCTTAACTAATCCTATCAGCCACAAACCAAACAGAGAACTCAGCACCGAAACAGAAGGAAAACATGGCTGTCATACCCCACAGCTTCACGCACGTCTGACTGGTTTTTAGGTTTCACGTGTCTTGCTCGGCCGGGACCAGACCAAGCATCAACAGCACATGGTCCCTCGTAACAACAAAAGCCTTTTTCACCGTCTGTCAGAGCTTAAAAGTTTCACATCTGGACCGGTAGACATTGAGACTGCGTTTGGTGGCGAAACTTCACACACTGCACTTATGGAAGCGCTGCACTAAACTAAACCAACAACCGCGCGCTCAGCCAAGACCTTTTTTTAGGCTTTTAGTTACCCTGCTAGGACATTTAGGGTTCAAGCTGGTGTTTTACTCACTCGTTTAGTATTTCGCTTTGTTAAACCGGTATGACAATCAAAAAGGACATTTTTCAGCAAAACCGTAAGACCACAACCTGTATCTTGTGACAACATAACTGAAAAGACAGCTGTTGAGAACGCAAATGCACTTCCAGACATGAGCTCAAGCCAGGGAAAAACACGGTCCTAGTCCCGTAGGGTCGTAGGAGACGGCATTTAATGGAGTATTTTCAGGTGATACAGTTCTGAGTTGGATATAAAAGTTGGGGAAAAAAACTTTGTCCAAAAAGGATACAGGACAGAGCTGTGAGTTTGGCTTAATAATCGTGATACGTGTAGGTTTAAATATATCTTTGAACCGGTCCACATTTTATCTTTTCTTCGTTTTTGATTTTATTCTACAGTGTTTCTAAATTTATTTTCTGTCTGCAACGGTCATTACTTTTCTTTTTTTTTATTTTTTTTATTCTCACTTTTTTCTAAATGATTTCACAATACTACGTACTAACCCAATCCTGAAATGCTCGAGGGAATCTGATGCCGTAGATTATAAAGCTCCAGAAACAAAAGAATATAACGTATAAATGTGCATCCTCTAAAGCGAGCTTGACCAACGATATCATGCACGTTAGCTTTCTCAACCACGTCGATGGAAAAGATTACGTAACGTTTATGGTGCCAGCGAAGCATCGAGAGTAAAAAACGTTTAAGATGCAGCGTATAACTGAAGCAGCTAAAATGTCTAATCGAGGTTATTATGTCGTCCTTCTCCAACGATATTTCACAGATGAAATACGACTCTGAAACTCTTAATAAAAGTCAGCTAAGGTCGACGCGTATCCATAATCTGCGGATGATCTAAATTAAGCATCAGACTGCGAATCCATGTATGGATTGCTCCCGGAAACCGACGGAAATGTCACAACCTGCGAGTTCACCATGAATACAAAATCACAAGTTGTGATAATGAGCGGTAATAAACTGTATCATCACTACAGCACGCAGTACTTATTAAAATTTGTTGACCAGTTACACCATCTAGTACGCAGAGCACTGCAGAAAAGTAAATACTGTGAATAAGTGATTATTCTTTTTGAAGATAAGTAACAGTTCGCGCCCGTGATCGTGATTAAAAGCGGTACCAATGCTTCCCTGAAGAATCTGATACAAAATAATTGAAATAACAAATGCAATGCGGGTGCGTGAAGGCTTAAGTAACGTTCAGATCCGGCACTTACGCACAGATAAACAGCGATGCTGACAAACCCAGGTCCTGACGTAGTTTTTAAATGACTTTATCAGATGCAGCTTGGCTCAAAGAAATTATACTTGAATTTCCAATGTAGCAGATATGACAAATGTAAACAACAAAAAAAGCAGCAGTCTAATCCGTCAGTTTTTAATATTCGTCCATGTGCAGACTTTGCTTCAGCTGTGATTGTTTAGAGTGTTTTATGAATAAAGTAAGTAAGTAGTAAGTGAAAATTTCGTTTTAAAATGTGAAAAAATATTTGTTTAGAGAATACAGTTAATTCCCCTGTGGAAAAGTTATATAACATATACAAGATAACATAACAGCAAAGTTTTAAAGTTTAAAGTGAGGATTAAATTTCATTTTAAGTCAATAAACATTTTATAAAAATCCTAAATAACATGTTAATATTTAATGATAATTTTCACACTCTTTCCATATGGCTGTTTTTCATGAATAATCAAAATAATCATGGAAAAATTGTATTAATTAATTGGAAAATTATATACTAATTTTATTGGATTTTTTAAATGAGCGAGTGAGCATTTTATGTGTCGAATTAATACACTAGGCACAGGAATTTTTTAAATTAATTTCTCCTTTGGGATTAAGAAAGTATTTTGAATTTGAATTGTCAAATTTAACTTAAATTTTACATAAAGTCATTGTTTTTATTCTCACTTTAAAAAGCGTAGTTTTAAATATTACACAGATGTGAATGTTTTATATCATTTGTCTGTTTTTTGTCTTTAAACTTCTACCACATTTAAATTTCATTTTAAAATTGGATTTGTATTCAAAATAGTAAAATGCATAAAAAATGTCTTTTTTACTTATTTTTCCTACATTTGTTCATTTTCTTCAATTCCACTAATGTTGAGTGTATAAAGCATAAAGTAAAAGAGCATAAAACTCCATATTGTTTGATCTCAAATAAAATACATAATAAAAGAACTTATCTAAATATGTGTCTTGGTAGATATATAGATAGATTAATATACTTTACTGACCCCAAATAGGAAAACTTTTACAACTTCTGAGAGTGACTGAGGACCTCAGTTTGATTGCTATGAAAGAGCAAGAACACACACGCAGGCAGGTTGAATCTGTGAATTTCTGAGTGACTCTAAGATGACGCACCTGAAGATTATTATTATTATTTTTTTGTTTTCGCTTTGTTTTGGGGGTTTTTTCATACAGCATGCCCTCCAACTGTGTTTACCTTCTGAGTTGACGGTTTACATAATTTCCTCTTACCTCTGCAGTGGTTCACCCATCTCAGGGGGGTATCCGCCACTTTGTCCTTTTCCCAGCATTTTCCTTTGGCCTTTCTTGACACTTTCGCTGCTACTTGTCTGATCCCAAGCTTGCTGCATGGAAATGCAAACTCCCTATAGCACCACCTGCAGCCTTTACACCTCTAACCTCCAGAAACACCCCACTTGAAAATAGCTACAACAATCCAAAGACGGTAAATCCTGACGAGGCCACTTTCTCTAGCCAGCTGTTTCCTCTCGCCTTAGTGGACAGACAGATGACAAGAACGGCAGCCGAGAAAAGACGACTACTGAGCACTTCCGCTCAGCTACTCCTGATCGACAGCTGCAAAAGCACAAAAACCCCCTTTAGCCTTGTCCCTTCAACTCTCTTTCTCTGCAAACTGTGCTACATACACATTCTTCACTCCCTGTGTTCTCTCCAAAGTCAAAATATGGGGACATCAGAGTAGTTGCTCTTGAAAGGAAAACTGGGGATTGACTGAGTGAAGCTAAAGAGGGAATAACACAGGAGGTGGGCTCAGGGGACGGCAGAGGGGGCTTAGTCGAAAGGGACCAACTGGGACTCCCTGCTCCTCACGGCACAACAACAGGGACAAGAAAGTCCCTCCAGCCACTGCTGATTATCACCTCTACAGCCACGCACCCGCAGAGACTCTCGCATAGTCTGGCCAGTGAAAAGATGCAGTCCACTGAGGCTCTGGGAATGCCATCAGTCACTCAGTAGATGTCGGGATCAATTTAGCTGCTGAATCATTGGAGGGGTCCAGTTTCTAGCCCGGGAACATGGTGTCAGATTATTGACATTTGGTAATGGTCTGGCAGTCGGAGTTTTCACACATATGTCTCAAAGGGTTGGGCCTGATTGACGATAAATCAGGGATATGTGGAGGAATATAGTGAGTAAGAGCAAGAGAAGCAGTCCTTGATATATAAGGTCTCAGCGGGGTTGAACTTGGGTCATGATTCTTTATTATTCATTTCGGATGAACAGGGAATTATCCTTTTGTAGGGTGGAGGGATCGGCGTAGGAAACTAGACAGTTAAGTCCAAGATTTTCCTTAACAGCGTGGAATATGACCAAGTCCTTCTCCTACCCGGAAACACGCCCCTGGCACTAGATGTTTGTCTGATTTGACTAAAGGTCACTAAAGAAGATGACAAATCATATAAATAAATGTGGCTAATTTATAAAATAAAATAAAATAAAATTGTTGCTCAGACTTTTAAAAGTGCTGCAGCCCAAGTTTGCACGATTCCAGCTGGAATCAGCCATTTCTGCCCGTCCTTCATAAATCTAGTTCACTGAGCCGGGGAGACGAGTGGAGAAGCACTCCATACACCTGGGTGGTGCTCAAGGTGCCAACAAGCTGAACATTTGTCTGTTTACACACCGTCTGTTGGAGTCAACAGACGGTCAGCTCTTTAATTTAACCCTGAATGCAGTGCACGAGGATACAAAACGTAAATCCCAGTAAAATGGGTTGTTTTCCTCCTCGGACAACAGAGGAGGCATCCTCGCCGTCCTCATACCGTCCGCTTAAATGATGCACGGCAAGATGAAAAAGAAACATCCGATAGCCCTTGCTGACGACCCACTATCGCTATGCGTTGCGTGTGTGCAAGCGCGTGCATATATTCATGTGACAACTCTACATAACAATCCTGCCCACCACACTTATTTTTGGCCCTGCGAGATAACAGATACCACTGTAGCATGAAGTGGTTTCTATAATGGTGCACGTCTGGATTACTCAGCCCCAAGCACGGCAGTTTCATTTAAACTGTTTGGCCAGTAAAATCCTTTGTAATGTTTTAAAACGCCTCCAACAACACAAGTTCACACCACCAATGTTATGTGGTCATAAAAACATTGTGTTGGTTGTTTTTTTTTTTTTTTTTTTTATACTCCAAAGTGGGATTTTCAGAGGGCAGATTAAATGAAATGAAAAGAGTTTAAATCAGACTTTATGACAGGACGTAGATCGCATGTTCGCATTTTGTGCACACTCCTCACTCAAGAACGCCGCTAGATTGACAAATCATTTTTGAAAACAAACACCCAGGCTGATAATCCGGCCTCATAAAAATGATCACAGGGACAGAACTTCACCATCATCCATCTGAGGGAGTCCACGAGAGCGTGGCGCCCGTGTGCTGTCCACACGACCAAGCTGCCGACTCCTAACCCCCACGGTAGATGTAGTGAGGCAGAACGTGAGCCAAGTCTTCTCTGCAGCTCCAACTGTGTCCCGTCAAACCTCATTTCCCATAATTCCGCTGCGCAGTGTCACTCGCTATGATTAGTACGGTCGTGTGAACTGAGAACACGGTGAAAGGTAATTTGTCATATTCAGTGTGGCCACCTGGGGCTGAAAAGCCAAGTGATGAGAAGTCGTATTTGATGATCAAGAGTGGCAAAAAGTGGGGGGGGGGAAAAAAAAAAAAAAAAAAAAAAGGTTGATCTGTGTAGGCGTGTGATCAAGAGTCGTTGGTCTGCATAAGGCTGGGAAGGGATACGGCGTAATCTCAAAGTGTTAATGCACGCATAACTCCAAACTGGTTACAAAGGAAGACAGTTTAGCACTGAGACTTTGGTGCACTGAGTCAAGATAACATATAGAAATCCTTCCTGATTCCTCAGAGAGGAATGATCAGAAATTCCTCCTCAATGTACAGGTTTGATCCATTGCTGCGAAAGGGAATTAAATCAGCTATTAACTCCGAGGGTTCATTTTCCGCCAGCTCTGTCACTATTAGACTTGGTGTTAAATAATTACTTGTGCGTTACTGGGTTAAGCATATTGTTTTCGTCTACCACTGCAGCTTAAATGAAGATTAGAGGCCATTTTATGTAGAAACAAAACAGAAAGTCCTCTTTTCTTGCCATTGTACAGCTGTTGGAAGGAGCTTGTCATCCTCCTCAGGTGATAGCAGCAGAGTGCACGTTTAACAGGGCGCAGTCATGCACTTTTGGAGTCCCTGCAGCAGTGAACAGGTGAAACAGAGTATGTTCCAACCACACAAAACAACATGTTTTCTCAGAATATTCCTAAAACCTCGAGGCTTCCCAAACTACAAGACAACCAGCATTAAAATCCTGTCCACCAAGTCTTGCTTATATAATCACCTCTACAATAAAGTGAGTTTTTACAAGTTACCATTTGGATGTGGTTTTCTTTTTTCTTTCCTTTTCTTTTCTTTATTTTTTTAAGAGGATTTTCATATACATTTAATCAGTCAACTATACACTGTAAAACCAGGTAGTGTAGAAATAAACCTGATATTCCTAAATCTAGTCACAATTGTCTCATTACGAGCAAAATATCCCTGCCAATGGGGGTAAGCAAACTTTTCTTAACTAGAGTTCTTACATCTAAAAGTTAAAAAAGTATTTTTTTAGAAAACTATTTTAGATTATTTTGGTAGTTTTGAGTTTTTGCAGTGCAGTAAACAATATGTTTTTCAGTCATTTGCTTACTGATGCATATAATGAAGGAACACTGAACAAATTATTTTAGCACAAACGGTATTATATAAGTATAAGATAAGTGTATAAGATTCAAATTTAAGTGCCATTTGCTTGATGTCACCATTATGAAATACACAGTTCTGCATCTGTGAGGAAAACGTCTCACTTAGTTGGTCCAAACCGGTACGTGCTGATTTAAAGCAGTGCAGTTGCATCCATGAATAACAGTCACTGTTCTCTGATATATTTTTTAATTAACAAAAAGAAAAAAAATGGTTTATCACCAGTATAATTTTTGATGCAATAATAAAGATCATACAACAACACTTTATACTATTTACAAAATGTTGAAGTAATACTGTGCTAAGTAAGAAGCGGCTCCCTTTCCAAGCGATCGGTTTTCAGAAAATTCTTCCGGTGCAGCTGAGAATGCCTCTCTGAAGCCGAGCCTTCCCAGGAGGAGGGAAGGTTTGGTTTGCAGAGGAGTTGAGCTGACGTGTAAAGCCAGTCACAAGACCATTAATTAAAGTCATTCTAACAGTCTACCTCTGGCCTTTTTTTAGACAGACTAAGTGGGCTACAGCGAGCTCAAACCTCACAAGTTCATCTACTAACACCTGTGACATGCTCACACGTGCGCTTTGAAGGGTAGAAGTCCCATGCGAGACAGGATCCGACTGAAGAAGAATGTATTTCAGCAGGCCTTTGTCACATATCGTACCTCACAATGCTCCACTTCAAATGCAAATATGCAGGAAATGGTGCTAGTGTTGGGCAAGTTTGGTGCAAAAGATGTTTCAGATCTCTATAAATTCTTATTCTTTAAATTTAAACTGGCTATTAATGTAATTACTAAAGAACATATAGATTTCTCAGGCAGATTTTTCTAATAATGAAGACACAAAATCAGGCCCAGTATGCACACTACCATCGAAAATCACCAGAAAAACCACAACAAATCCACTTCTTAGACAGTTGTGCCCTTGTGGTCCAGAGTTATGACGAGTCATCAACATTTGGCCCAGAACCCAGAGTCCACATGATCCCATAAAACCAGCTTAAAAAAAGAAATGAACAATGACAGCAACAGCCTGTAAATTCCAGCGTTCACAGCGGGACGGCAGTTGTATTATTTTATTGTTGAACTAAAGTTACACAGCGACACGCAGCCCCTCCACGGCGCTCAAGATGCTTTCGTCCATGTACGTCGCTGGCTTTATGGAGCATAAACGGATTTAACCGCACTGCAAAGACGCATTTCTAAAACTATTTTTGGACAATTTTGCTACTTTTAAGATTTCTACTCAAGAACGTTTTTTTTTTACACCCATCGACAAAGATATTATTGCTTAAAATAAGACCATTTCGATTACATTTATGGGCTATTAGGCTGTTTTAAACAGAACATAAACAGGACTCTTTATTTTTTATAGACCTGAACAGGACGTAACTACAGGGAACGGATCAGTTGGACATCCTTTTAACTGTTGAAGTTAAAAAGTTAAAATACCTTATTTACAGTTTACTTTTCATAGACCTAGGGAGCCATGAGCATGAACAATAAACCCTGTAAAGTCTTTATTTACAGCTAAAAGTTATTTTTGAGCCTGTCAGAGTTTGGGAAGCACACAAGTGTCCATGAAAACACATTATTCCGTCATAATCTGTCACAATGATATGTATTAAATTTAACTTATCCCAACATTTTCAGTGTATCACATTTTTTTAATCACTTAAAGAAATATTTCCTATTAGGAATCTCTTACCATCAGAGCATCAGACAACTTAGCCTTAATGTTTGACAAATTGCATAAACAGAAGCCCTTTGAAGGCAAAGCTGGTGCACTAAGGTGCGCCTGGGTGTCCCGTGTGTAAGGACAGAGGCGGAGCGAAGGGCGGAAGCTGATGCACCGCTGACACGCCTCTCGGTCCCACAGCAGGAGGGCATGTGTGTAAGGAGTAAAACTGGAGGTCTTGAGAACTACAGGGATGCATGTAAAGCATATCACCCTTCGCGTCAGAGCAGGCATTCGGGTCATGTAAGTGACCTTTGGTTCCACTGAGGAGGGTCTCCCGCTGAGCGCCAGATGCTCCACAGCCAATGTGTGACTGCCTGTCAAGATATCAATCAGCAAAAATAAATGATACTCTGAGGAAAACTATGCAGCAGGGAAAACCTGAATCCGGGTTTTCATGTTGAAGTCATCCAGAAAACACCAAACATCTCCAGAGGCCTTTTTACAAAGAAAAAAATAAGTTGAACAGAGTGCAACTTAATCCAAATGTAATCTAGTTATATTCTATTTCATCATAATCCATTTAGGATCCATTTTACTCCACTTCATTGTACTTGTATCCTTATAATGCCAATTCATATAAAAAGCAACCAAGCACAGGAAACCAGCAGATGTCATGGAGTCTGAACTTTGAGTCTTAACCATCCCCCGTTCTGAGAGCCGCAGGGTGGCAGGTGACGGAGGACCAGGAGAAAAGAAGGAGGACCCCTCTAGAGAATAAACCGCTACATTTGAACCAGAACTCTGGCCGTTCATAGTAATTTAGGACATCGTACTAACAGATACTTGCAGTAGTCCGGTCTTGAAGACTAGTTTTCCCTGCATCCCTCTAAGATAAGATTTTTCCTTACTTTTATATAAATATTAAAATAAAAGTCTCTTCTGTGTTCACTGCGACTGTATTGGGTAAATGACCTTCATCATCGACATCGTTGTCCCATTCTCGTGCACCTTTCTACACAAGTTTCAGGACTCCGGTACAGGCTTCGGATCGACGGCAGGTTTATATGAAAGCTTTACTACAAACCACTTGTTACCTTGTCGCTGACAGAGGAGAACAGAGAGACAGGCAGACGGATGACTGACTGCTTGGCTGACAGTCGGTTAAAACAGACTGATGACTGTGGGGCAGCTAACAGAAATAACCCGTCATTCTGGGGGCCTGCGAGGCAGATGGACCACCATAAAGCTGCCCCCCACCCCACCCCCACCCCACCCCCCCTCCCCCCGCTCCACGCTGCAGTTAATAAACACCTGTTGGACAACAAATTAACTTGTTGACTATAAAATCCAAGACAGCTTTATGCTGCCTTGGATTTTATAGTCAAGAGGCCGAATGGCTGTTTTTTTCCTAATGATAAGAAGCGTGATTATGGCAGACGATGTTATGGATCCATAAATGATCTGAACACTGATACTAGAAGGGCAGCTGGACGGTTGAATATATACACGGTTTCAAGTTTTTACTGTGGAGAGAAGTGTGCATGCCAGGGGTGAAAGCAAGCAGGTCAGCGCCGTTGGAGAGTCGCTTGTAAAAGAAATAGCTGGTGTTATATAGAATAACAATAATAAACCTTAATAATACAGAATGCATTTGGATAAACCTTCTAATAATATCACAAAAAGGACATGTGGGCAATCAATCTCACAGCTGCCAGGTCGTCTTTAGTTAATCCTCGGACTCAGGAGCAACCAGAACCCCGTTTTAAAATCTCTTAAAGTCTCTTCTCACTAAAGATTTTAAAATGCAAAGAGGATTTTGGTGTTCAGGCGTTGCTTAAAAACTGAACGGCGGTGTTATGAACCAGGTGCAGCCACGGACGACGTCTGCCGGATCGCTGCTCACATTTTCGTTTTTCTTGGTATAACCGAGTTCGGTGACACGTGCTTCTTTCCCTGCACGAACCCAAACTTGTACACGTCAGTGTTTTTAGTTTTTTAATTGATTAATTACTCATTTTAAACCTAGCAGAAACACACTCTCTCCAATGGGAGGCCACTATGAGTTACCAGACTAAAAATAATGTTATGAAAAATCTCTCTTTTTGCCGTTTTAGTTTTAGAGGAACTTTGCTTGTACAGACAGGCCTCTCCTCTACCACCTTTTCCTCTTGGCACTATATCTTATTTCCATGTAGGCAGAAGACTTAAAACTTAGAAGGTTTCAGTGTTTGTTTAAACAACTGTCTGCATATGTATGATGGATTAGTGGTGAAAAAGAAAAACAAACCCTTTCATATATAAAAGTGTCCTTCACCCACCTTCATTGTGTCAAGCTTTTCTAACCTTATATCATTCAGCGTCTCACTGAAGGGAAGAAGGGAAAAGGGAATTTAAAATATTGAGGGTGTAACCCCTTTTTGGGGGTGCAGGGCCGGCTGAGTGATTATTTGAATCCGCTGATCTGGACGTTACGGGTACTCGCTGGTGCGGTGCAGCCACATAGCAGAAATCAGATCTTTGAGACGATTCACAGCAGGTTTAGTGTCAAACGTGGCATCTACAGGTGAAACAGCGCGGGATGAGGGACTGCCGTTTCTGGGTTTTACGTGATGGCTGTGCGTCAGCTGTCACGTGGTGTACAGAGCTCGTGAAAACCCTTAAAATGACTGGGCAGGTATCTGTACAGATGTTTGACTTAAGCGTACTCTCAAACCTCTCTAACACAAAGCACGCAGCTGGTACTGCAGACAGAGACGCTCTGGACGTCACAGATCCGCAACGTGGCAGACGCGCTGCCGGTGGACGGTGACGTCACACTGGAAGGAAAGCCGTACCTGCGTACCTGCGTGCCGCGCGGGCTCTCCCCCGGCTCACCTTAACCCCGGAGGATCAGGGATCTGAAAAACAAGATTTAACGCATGTAAAGGGCTGTGAAATGCGCGCCAGATGCTGACCTTGAGCCAACAGCTGCTGAATGTGCGTCTGCGGGGTCCTGGCGCTGAATCTGAAGCAGCTGTGGATCAAGTTCCCGTTTCTGGCTCGAGTCGTTTTGTGGTGAAATATATGGATTTATCATACAGGGAGTGATTATAATTAAAATCGGACAATGTAAGAGCAGGAATTTCAAACCCAGTTCATAAAACGTAGAACTTATAAATGTGAGTTGGTTAAAATCCTATTTCTAAACAGATTCAATTGCCGTTAAAGATCCACGAAAAGACGTTTAATCCATGATATAAAAATAAATGTAGTTTAGAGTAAAAGTATAATTCAGCCTGAAAGTACTTTAATCATGACGTTTTACCAGAAATGTGTCCATTTTCCTTTTAACATATTAAAGATACAGTAGCGCTGGTGCAATTATGTCAGGTCCAGGTATCAGTTGTTGAGCGCCACCTAGTGGTCTTTCATGAGGAATTAAATACAAACGTTGAGCTTGTTTTTTTAAAACCTTTTTATTTTTTTTCCAAATTTTCTAATTACATAAAAAACACACAAACACATAAACTTAAAAAGCAGATTGAAAGATAGGTACAACAGTTAATATAGGAGGAGTTTAATCCCAAACAATATTTCTATTTAGGAAATAAAGGAATGACAATGTGACCACTGTATTAGTGACGGACAGCTTCACACAGCGAGTCAGGAGGCTGTCTTCAAAAAAAAAACAAAAAAAAAAAAAAACCCAAAAAACAAAATAAAAATCAGTATCTGGAATTAAACTTTCATATATCGAAATAGCATAAAGCAAAGAATGACACACTACAGTAACAGCCATAAGAAGGAACCACAGCTATTGAACTTTTCACGCCAGGTGGCTTTTATGATGTTTGGTAAATACAGAGAATACATTGCTGAAACCCCACAGAAAAGGAGGCTGGGAATCAAGTTTAACAATCTTTCCTTTAAATATTTTAAAAACTGTCTCAACTGCACGTATGAAGGTTTGATTTCTGTGAAAATCTTGAAGGCTTTTACACCTTTGGCACTTTTCACATCACAGATAAACCTACGCTCAGATGCATCGTTAGGAAAAGTCATCAACGTAACACACACTTGACGTGCTCTCCAAGACCTTTTCAGGTAAGAAAGAAACTGTAGTTGTCGGATCCAGTGTGGCTGAAACAGAAAGGTACAGCGGAGCAGGAACATGCAACAAGCACAAATGCCCTTTTCACTAATGATTTTAAACCCTTTTTTTCAGATTTAGATTTCAACCTTCAACGATTAGTAACAGCAAACAGTTGATGCTTATTTTGGCATTTTAACACCCAAATTCAAACGTGTTCTGAGAAATGTAGACGTTCTGTTCTGTTTATCTTTAACAGAGCTAAAAAAAAAAAGAAGTCTGTGGATTGAGTGGGATATTTCTGTCTGTGACCCTCTGGAGATTTCGAGCACTGTAGAGGTGGATGAGGAGGAGGAGGAGGAGGAGGGAGCGAGGAGGCTGACAGAGATCAGAAGACCATTAACCATGGGTGGTGTCATCCTCCACAAAGTCTTTCGCCTGCTCTGCTGTGATCACGTCAATGTGACTCACCTAGACACACACACACACACACACACACACACACACACACACACACACACACACACACACACACACATTTAATGACCAATCAATATCTCTATCACAGCTGCTCTGACTCAGCAATAATTGTTACTAATCATTAGGTTTAAAACCTCAAAATCGTTTTCTTTTCTTTCAGAAGAGAACAGACAGAAACCTGTAGGACTGCAGCGAATAAGTGACGACAACAATCGCTGACAAAATTACTTGTAGTGAATTAAATCGATTATTAGTTGGTTACGCCGTCACTTGTGTTTCAGGCTGTCGACTGGAACTTGCACTTCTTGAAGGAATTATGCCATTCATGTTTCGTTTAATGACATCAGTCAAAAGCTTAAAAAAAG
This sequence comes from Xenentodon cancila, assembly GCA_014839995.1. Classification (NCBI taxonomy): domain Eukaryota; kingdom Metazoa; phylum Chordata; class Actinopteri; order Beloniformes; family Belonidae; genus Xenentodon; species Xenentodon cancila. The sequence continues at coordinate 21,012,500 of CM026198.1, read as the reverse complement.
TTGGAAAAAAGCAAGATATATTTTGTCTCAGGTGGTGGACCTGACAATAAAAGAAAATAAAAACAGACATGTTTATAGTTATTGCTTTAATTTGTTCACGGAGGTGTTCAGAAGGGTTAAGGATTTTGATTTTGGATATGTATGTTTGTGGTTACATGAACCGATCCCGTCGCAGCTCAGTTTGGGAGGCAGAGTGATTAACCCGACTCTACTAAACCCCTTCTCTCTTGAAACCTCCGTCAGAGCTGCGAGTTTCCTACTTTCAAGGTGCAGCAAATGCAGCACGATGTTGAGCGGGGTGGAGATAAAGTCGGGGCGGCTGGGTCGTTCTACTTAAATTATTAATCACAGTTTTGAAAACATCAGTCACTTCAGGCACCCAAATATCTGCTCTCAGGTACATATTTGTCTAATTCTTCTACACAAGTTCCCTTTGAAGCTTGTTGAAAAGTTCACTGACATTTTGTTCATATACAATTCAGCAGCTTGTCTTTAACTTATTTGGCCTATTAATATTAAACATCAGAATATCATGAGCAATAATAAGTGTGGAACCCTTAAGACACCTTTCAACAACCTTCTGCGCAACATCAACATTTTATGACCCTGAAAGCTAAACCGTTGCCCCCCAGTGGAAGCAGAAGATAAAGTCCCACCTTGTTCCTGAATTTAACTCCGTAGAACTTGTCCGCTGACTCGAGCAGCTCCGGCCTGAAGGTGGTGGTGATGAACTGAGCGTGGCCTGCCAGCTCCACAATCATGTCTGAAATTCAACAAAAACAAATCTCAATGACTGACCAGCTGTTAAAAGTTATTTTTCAATCCACAGCCAGTGTACATGATGACTCCACTGGAACTCATCAAATATTTAGAGGACGTGAGGAATTTCACTGTATAATAACGGCGGAAGAATCTAAAGAATCCGTATATTTATGAGAGATTAAAAACAGTTTCTGTTTTCTTCCTCACTACTTACACTCTCATAGATTCTAGGACAATATTTTGCCACAGAAACACAACCTCAAAAACTTAAAATAAATATTCGGTATTAAACAAACATGAAGAAACAATATTGAATGCATTTTTACAATCATTTACAAACTGCTCTACTGGATGTTTTAGATTACTTGGGCCATTTTATGGCTGACAGATTAACTGAAAAATGCTTTAAAATTGCAAGTCTGCTTTTAGGCCCCAACCAATGAAATGGATCTAGGTCCTCACGCAGGACATGCGAATTCTTCAAGTCCTGGTATTCTTACAAACATGCGTGTGCCAGCCGTTTACCTGAAACGGCTTTCCTGTGTTGAGCGTCCAGAGCCTGGTCAATCTCATCAAACAGGTAGAAAGGAGCAGGGTCACACTTCTGAATGGCAAATATCAGAGCCAGAGCCACCAGAGACTTCTGACCTCCAGACAGCTGCTGCATCTCCCTCATCTCACCCTGCTTCCCCGTGAACGACACCTGCGAAGGAAACGTGGAGGAGGTTAATCTAGGGCAGACCACACGAAAACAAATTCCTGCTGACATGCTGGTTGCATCATCGTGAGATTCTGTTTTGGAGGACGGACGGAACATCTGAAGTGTTAAGACAGCCATCATGCTGATCCAGATGAATTCAGTGTGAGGAGAGCACTCATTGTGATGACTAACTGCACCGAGGTTCTGTTTTGTGGTGAAGAATCAGCAGTTCGTTGATATTCTCGCCATGTTCCAGAAATACGCCTCTGTTTTACCAGACAAAAAACCTTAACCAGGAAAAAAGCTCCTGTACATAACACAAAAACCTCTTTTATAGCTGATGATGGTGAAAAAGCCCAAAGAAAACCGATGTTAGGAAACGTATCTAACCTCCAAGGCTCACCAGCGCCGTTTAAAAGTGATTTATGGGAAATTCATATTTCCTCATCTTCTGCATATCATGAACGGGACTTACACGAATGCCGACTCCAGTGAACTGGTCCACCGAGGGGACGCTGCTCTGGGAACCGGAGCCTCTCTCGCCGTCCGCACCCCCCTCTCCCTCGTCTTGAGACTGGCTGCCTTCAGCGTCGCCCTTCTTCATCACCAGAGTGGCTTTGCCACCTGGCACCAGTTTCTGGAAAACTTCACTGAAGTTCTTTGACACCTGAGAGGAAAAGAAAGAGTAGAAAGGATCATCACATCGAGTTTTAAATCACATTACTCTAAATTTATTTAATAGGAAACTTATACAAGACTGAAAAAGTAACAAAAACAAAACAAGGTGCAACAATAAACTACACATCTAAATTCGGTTAAACAATTGTAAAAAAAATACTTGTAAAAACAGCAGTTTAACAGAACCGCTTTCTGTTGCAGATATTCTGAAGTGTCATAGGATGGGTTTGACTCCCAGTTTCACTCTACCTGTTTAAAGGTGAGCTGGATGGCCTCGTACTTGCGCAGCTCCAGGACATTCATGAGCTCCATGATGGACTTATATCCACGATCCAGCTCATCCTGTCGCTTGATTAACTTCTCCTTCTGCTCGGAGAAGTTCACAAACTGGTCCAGGGCTTTCTTGTTGACGTGACTGTACTTCTTCAGCTCTGTGTTGCACTGCTCCAATTTTCTGAACAGCTGTTGAATCAGGAAATATGACATCATTTTATCTTTAAATATGGGTGATGTGAGACCAGCATTCGGTCTGCATCTTCGTCTAAACTTCAGATTCATAGGAAATTGGTGATTAATTAATTTATTCAATGCTTACTCATTTTAATAGACTGTAGTGTATTCTTCAAACGTGATTCTAAACTGGTGGGTAGCTGACCCGTTTTCAGTGGGCCTTTGCTTCAGGTAAATGTTTATATTTTTACTCTTTTTTTTAACTACTTCTCAGTTGTTGCACTTTGCACTGCTTAAAGATGGTTTGCATTTGTTGCTCATCATTTTACCTGGCGGAGAGGTTTTGGGAAAGACCACGTAACCAAGCATAATAATCATTGGCTTCCAAATTATTTTCAATGTATAATTATTTCCTTTTAAGTTGTTTTTTTTTTTTTTTAATGATAAGCTGTAAATCGGTTTCACTCAGTGACATTCAAGCTTTTAATAAATGTTCTTTTGTTGGCTTCTGTTCATATCTAAAGTTAGTCTGGCCTGATTAATAAGAACAAAGAGGCGCTCGCAGGGCTCTCAGTCTATACGTCCATCCATTTAAATCACTGATGTCCAAGGGAACGAGAACAAGTGCCATTACTGCTCAGCCCTTTTGTCCACTTCTGCAATCAGATGCAACCGTCTTGCCCCCGCGCAGAGTCCCGAGGAGAAAGATTAACTACATGAAGTGTTTGAGAAAGTGTGAAGCTATTTTCAGCTTTGTCAAGGAGGGAAGACACACAGCAGACACTCAGACACCTAAGATGCAGCCAAGTCCACTCATCACAGTCTTTGTTCCCAGAGGCAGCTGGCTGAAGGAAGAAAAAAAAAAAAAAAAAAAAAAAAAAAAGAAAATCGGCAGACCACTAAGTCAGATCTGAGTCACTGGTGAGTGGGTGGGACGTGATTGAAATCAAGATGCACCAAATGCAGTTTTCTGATCTTAACCTGAACGCTGGTTTTTTTTTTTTTTTTTTTTTAAACCAAACACTATTTCTAAGAACTATAATTGTCATTTCTTTTTTTAATTTGATAGAAACTTTGACCCTATATTCTCAATAAAACTTTACCAATAAATAACTTTTTCAGCAAGACTGCACCAGGTGACAGAACTTTGGTTAACAGTGGAAATGTTTGAAGTAAGTGCGACAAGCCGCTGTCGAGAGGAATTTGTACAAAGCGGAAATGACGTGCACTAACTGGCAAACACAGTTTCTTACCGACACTCAGCTACATAATGAAGTGCAGCAAAGTTATCATCTTGTGAGTGAACATGATGGGAGCGATGCCACGTCTTCACATATAACATCATTAGGCAGCAGAGGTTTCCGTGTGTGTTTGTGCACCTGTTTGAGCGTGAGGGTCTGGTACTTCTCAAAGGCCTCCTGCGGCAGTGAGCCCAGCTCTCGGATCTTCTTCATGCACTCTTCTTTCTTCTTAAGCAGCATGCCCTGTCTGTTAGTCATCTTCTCAAGCTCCTTGGTGTCGTGATTGATGGCGTCATTCTGCTCCTTCTCTATGTTTTTCCATCGCTCCATGCTCTTTATGTGGTCCTTGATTTCCACCTCTGTCTTGTCAACCAGAGCATCCAAATCTGGGAAAGGTGAAAAACGTGCAGTTTAAGTGGACATGAGTTAGGTCAACCTGAAACACTTGTGCTCACACAGTGTCTAAATGTCTGGTAGTGGGGGGTTGTCACATGATGGCCAAAAGGATAAAAGTAAAGCAGACAAATTACTGAATACAAACTGCAAACAAGTAGTGAATATAACAGCTGCTTAATGTCTTTAATTAGCTCAAGTCTTTATCTGTGAAAGCGTTTTCTGTTCAGGTACAAGTGCGTTGTATTGATTTCATGAGTCACAGCACAAACAGAACATGTATTCAACCATCTGTGCAGAGGCATGATACATTTTGTGACTCAAACATGTTAGTGATTCTTCACCATCTGCAGGCGGTACCAACTCAGCAACACAGAACAAAGACCTTAACACAAATCTATAAGCAGCTCCTACATCTGACCCATCGAGGCGTTTACTGAGGACTGCTAATCTACACAATTTCAAAGTCATATCAATTTCCTTTAAGAAGTTCCTCAACACAAAGAGGTTTTTCCCAGGTACTTGTAAAAATGCGTTTGCAATGATGGGGATTGCGTATAAAATATGGTCAAAACTGACAGCTAACTACTGTACTTAATAACGGTTAGCTTCAAAACTAAGGGTCCACGGAAGTATTTAGTGTGACTGCGTTAAGAGTTAAAATCGTATGAAAAACTGTTTTCAGTTAGTCTTCAGATCTTTTCCCCCCCTCTACTGTATATCATTTATTCTTTTTCCTGGCTGGTTCACACTTTGTTCAGAGCCCTGTCCGAGCAGAGTGCCCTTCAGATGACCTTCTTCTTCCTGAAGCGTTTTACGTAAAATGCCTACCATCTGATCGAGCCAAGGTTTCCTTGACACGTTTGTTGATGCCGTCGAGCTCAGATGTGGTGGCTGTGAGCACTGTGCCTCCCTCAGTCTCTCGCAACTCGTTTAGCTCCTGTGTCAATTCAAATTAAAACATTTTTATACCTACATAAGAAAACAGACAAATGTTCCCCGACAGCGTCCTGAGGGATGGTGTACCTGCTCTACTTGGTCAAGACGTTTACGCAAGTTCTCATTGAGGTACGTTTCCACTCTGGTCATGATTCCCTCCAGCTTGATTCTCTCATTCAACAACTGTCTGTTGTCCTGTAAAAGTAACGAAGGGATTAACAGACAACTATTACACATGCAAACAAAACAATTGTTCATTGCAGCAAACTCTTTCCTATCTTCGTTAACATGAAAAAAAGACTGATAAAGACCCCTGTTTACATGGATTCAAGTCATGGAAAAGATAAATCATCAATATAATGGTATAATTTTATAAGTTGACAGCTGCCAACAACAACAAAAAAAAAAATCATTAAAAAGGTGCATGATGAAGGGGTTGAGCTGTTGCACAATTCCAGTTCCATCATCCATATCGGTTATCGATTTTGTTCCTTATGGGTTCTCCTATCGATTCTCATCTCCGATGGTTTGCTGAGCAACATGCTCATCAAACAGCTTCAAAACCGGTCTTCAGAAACCAATGTGTCACGTAACATGTTGGAAACATTCTGAGCCAAAACACGAAGCATGTACATGACGTCATCACACAAATGTGTCGGACATTATCAGAACATATAAACGGATGCTTAGGCATCGTTAGGTAATTAACGATTGTACAGAATCGAACTACTTCTTGATTTCCATCCCTACTTCCTACTGCGATGTAACCCATGACATGTTGTGTGCCAGTAAACAAAAAAAAAAAAAAGTGGAGGAGCAGTCAAAAATGGAAGTCCATCATCTGTCCAACCAAGTGCTTGTGCATTTTAACTGTGGTATGTGTATGATATGTCAGTGCCAACCATCTATCTTCTGGGATGAGTCTCGTGCTAAACAAAGACTCGTTGCACTTCTCTGACTGACCGACAGAGGATGGGTCCAAAGTGAGTCCATCTCCACTGACTGCCATGATAAAATGTCCAACTTTATAGCAGAAATAAACACATTTACAGCCTGGTTCAAGAACCGTTTTGATCTCAATCCTTTGATTTCACACCCATGACACCTCTGAGGGGGCTGAATTTTTTTTGCATCACACCAGGAGAATTTATAAGACATCATTTATTTCTAATATGATTGATTGACAGTAGGCTCAGCCAATGACTAACCACTATCACTTCTCCATCGGTAGTCGCCATGCCACCACCTTTAGCTGTACGAACCCAGCGTCAGCTAGACGCAACTAATCTACCTTTGACTGACATACAGTGGGCGTGTTCCTGTAGGCTTCCAGAGCAGCATGGCTGCACGCCATATGAAGAAAAATGGGCTTATAATCAGCTCTTAGGAAACCAACAGGTATTTTTTTTTTTTTTTTTTTGGCCTGGTCGTGCTCATGTCTTCTATAAGAAGTCTGAACAGCTGTCAAATTTATCAGGCCATGTGACTTAGAGCAGGATGGAGGCTTACACATTGATGAATGGCATTTCAAAAACATTTTGTTTCCTTATTACGTACAAGCTTTGTTTGTGTCATATATATATATATATATATATATATATATATATATATATATATATATATATATATATATATATATATATATATATATATATATATATATATATATATATATATATATATATATATATATATATATATATATATATATATATATATAAAAATCAAACAAAGCTCGTACTTGAGTGCATGTCCCTGTGCACATCATTGGTGACCCTGCATACCCTTTTAGAAAATGGTAAATGAGACGCCTCCATGCATGACAGCAGAGCTTCAGTTTCTGTTTGAGCTCTGCAAGGACAGTGGGGAAAAATGCATTTGGCCACTTGAAAGGTCGTTGGAGGCCTTTCAAACAAAAGTTGTTGAAATGTAATTTCTCTTAGCCAGAGAGGGTTTTCGCCCGTTGCACAATAAACATTATTTGAGTTTCAAAAAAAACTTCTTCCTACCAGAATGAAACATGAATGAAGGCTAGGACAATAAAGTCCATATTGTGACAAGTTTCACAGCATCGTTTACCTTGCATTTGTTGGACTGGTTACATCACTGGTTACTGTGTGTGTCATGATCAGTACCACAGAAAAACGTGCGTTTCCTGACCTGTTGCAACTGACGGATCTCATCATTAAGGTCATCGACGCGCCTCTGGTCCTCAAGGCTGAGCTGCGAGAGAAGATCTGTACCGAGTTCAGCCTTTAGTGACTCCCTGGTAGACTCCATGGCATGAAGGCTGGCCTCCAAACTTTGGAGACTACGTTGCTGGTGAGAAAAGGGAAAATTTGTTAAACATGCAGACAACACAGGAAAATGACTAATGCATAATTTGCATGGGATTAAAATGATCTGGGTACCCTCTGTAATTTGTAATAATCACAGAGGATGTCTGTGATTTTAATCACATTCAAATGCATCATGTCTGTGATTTGTAAAGTAAAAGTTCCCCTGCAAATTAGCTATCCTATTTCACTAAACGCCAAGGTCATTAGATAATTTTAATCCTGTCTGAACGCACATGTCAGTGATTCAATGATGTGCGAGCTGGAATTTAAAAAAAAACAAAAACCTCTTGTTGCCTTTTCAACTTCTTTCCTGGCCAAAGTTTGGTAAGTGCTATCCATAGTGAGATGTTATGTTACGTCAGCCTCTATCCACCCCATAAAGTGAAATTATTGGATATTTTTAGCTGATAAACAAAGAATTTAAATCAACATTAAGCTTCAAACAGAGACTTATGAAACAAGAAGTCTAGATCTGCAGAAGAGCAACAATGAGATGAAGACAAGTGGCTGCATCACGCAGTAAGAAACTTTTTATCTTTCATCAAGCTCAAAGCCTCTCTGACAGCATAAAACCTTTAGGGCTTCAACCAAAACTCTGGACCAGTTACGTTTATCGTTAAGTTTACTGTTGCCACAAAAACTTACAACCAGGAAATGTATCACTTGTCAAAATGTGACGTGTCGTCACTGAAATATAACTCTTGTGTCAGATCTGATGCTTTAAATTCAATATGTATATTTAATGTTAAATAAAACGTAAACGTTTAATAAAATGCAAACCCTCGACATCACTTCCGGGATCAATGTCCAACTTTACATCAAAGCGCAAATGCACAGAACTATACACAGATGTTGGGGTGTAATTTCAGAATTACTGCTGGTCCAGAGATCTTTTTTTTTTTTTTTTTTTTTAAATTCTATGTGACTGGGACATACAACATCATCACATCTCAAGCAAAAGAATCAAGGATGTTCCATTTCCCACTAATTGGCTTTGGCATAAGTCTGAATTATGTGATAGCAACACAGGAATACAACCTTGGGCATAAAAGTCTTCTCTGACTGCTGCCTCTTCTCCTTCAGCATTTTCATTTCAGACAGAATACTGTCTCTGGAGGCCTTGAACTTCCTCTGTTGTGTCTCGATCTGCTGCATTTGGTTCATCAGTTGGTCGATCTCATTGTTGATGCGTGGAGAGCAGCAATTAAGGAATGGTAATCTATCTCAAAGGTAATTTAGCAAAGAACAAAGCAAAACATATTCAGACTTTATATTTGTAAGTGTCTACAGGAAACCGTTGACCAGAACAGAAATGTCCAAAATACAAACACCACACTAAATACGTGAAGACAACACACAGGTGCTAGAAAAGACATATACAGATGACGTGTACAGTACAAAATCTATGATGATGCAGGTGAAAAAAAAATATATATATATATATATGACCAATTATATAAGAACACAGAGGGAAGCAAGAATATACTGCAATACTGTCAAGAGTACGTTCCGAATCCCAAACCTCTGGATTAGACACTGAACACCAGTCATAACTGGTTTATCCAACTGATTTCTAGCTGTGCAGCAACCAGTGTCCCTTCTGGAAATATTCTGCACAGCATGCAATAAAAACATTATTTTTTTCCAACTGAAGAGCAGAATTAATATGACTTTCACTGTGTTATTCTCATCCGTTATAGCCTCCACAGCTTCAGGAAAGCTTGGCTTTCCACAGCATTTGCACTTGCTTTGTTATTGTGTTAAAAAAAGCGAAGACAGAAGATTTCTTAATCCGCAACAAAGCATATAAAAAGAATCAATGAGGGAATGGAAGAATTTATTGCGTTAATTGTCTTAAATTACTACTAGAACAAATTAGGAAACAAGACCATGTTGTAGATGCTGTTCCAGTTAGGAACTTCAGTCATGGGGCACCTTATATGGTTTTTATTGCAACACCAGATGCTAGAATAACTTGTGGGGGGGGGGGGGGGTCCTCTGATATCAAGGCAGAGAATTAAGAAAGGTTGCACACACTTGCCATTAAATTAAATTAACAGACAGGAATATTGATCTACCAGGACTGAAACGCTTATCAGGGCCTTTGAGCTTTAATAGGACTTAAATTAAATATTAAGGCCAATCAATGTGCTGCTTTTAGAAAGCACTGAGCACTACAACTCTGAATAAATAATGTGCATTTAAAAAAAAAAAAAAAAAAAAAAAAAAAAAAAAGGCCCAAATTCTAGTCACGATTCATGTGAATCTACAGCATAAACTTTACTCTTTAAATAAAATGTACTATTAGCTGTAAATACATTTTTTTGGGGATTATACAAATTTAATTTAATGCTTATTGAAAGAGCAGCAAGTTTTTAAATAATATACGTTTTCTGACTCATTGAAAGACATGCACCTGCTTCTCCCGTTTATGAACATGCATTCACTACAACCACGTGTCATACTGTTAACTAGCAAATGCTCCACTGGCCGACTAATCAAAGCTACACCATCATGCACGTATGAATACACATTAAATCATTCTAGGGTGCAAGTGACCACATTCAAAAGTACTGCACACACAAACACAAATCCTCTCTGGTCCAATTGTTTTGCCTTCATGTGCAGTCCTGAAGTGAGTCATGGCCCTAGCAGATATGGCCTAATACTTATTAATCCTTCTTGACCTGCTTAAACTCTCCTCCTGCTGGTTTCGAGTCAGCTACACAACCCCGATGAGTTTAATCTGACATGAGAATAGAGGCTTGGGCATATCATCATTCAATAATAATAATCATTCAATAATCATTCAATAATTCAGCGCTGGTGGTTACACTGTGCTTTTAAGCTCCTTCTTGCATATGTTAAACTGCATGGTGGCGCAGGAGCAGAAATATATATTAGCAGAAGATAGTTTGCCCTGGCATTTGGCATTTTGTACAAAATGTATGAGCCCACTTTCCTAACAATTCCTAAAGTCAATCAAAGCAGAAATGTTGGTACTACAGCCCCCTACGAGCTTAGATTTCCCAGATACCATCTCATCACACACTCACAAGAAAAGAAAAAAAGAGGATATTAAGGTGGGGTTGAGCAAGGCTCTAAATCAAATCACTGTGTCTGATTCAGGTCATGAGCTAATGGTACAGCTCTGTGTGCATCCTTAGATAAATTAGTCAGTTTAGTTTTGTCAATATTTTCTTTTAATATGTGTAAACACTACATCTGATGTTAATTATAATTCCATTCCTGGGGTTCCTATGAGAGTCTCTACATTTACTATAATGAAACCTGAGGAAAAGTGTTTGAGCTGATGTGATCATTAGCTGAAGCTTTTACAAAACCTCATGACCCACTTTCCTGTAAACGCATCCCAAACTCAGCCATAAAGGGAATGAATAATAGCTTTTTGATTTACACAGAAGTAAAAGATGTCTGCAGCACAACTGGATATACAGTCACACAAAGTAGAAATAAATAAATAAATACAGTGCAGTATACTCTCTAAGCTGCTAATGAAGAGCCCAGCAAGGCACTCATGCTTTCAGTGGTGTTTTCAAACACATATACTCATAACCCGTTTTAATAGAAAGGATATGTTCGATGTTCCTGCGCAGGTTCTCGTTGAGCTTGGCCTCCAGTTCACCCAGCTCCTCCTCAGCCTTCCTCATATCTTTCTGTAACTCCAGGCGAGACTTTCTGGTATCATAGTAGCCTCCTGTCAGAGCTCCACGATGGCTCACCTGGTCACCTAAGGTCACATTACAAGGTGTTATTTGTGAAAAATAGGTAGCACTAACATCAATCTATGATCAGTATTACGCAGTGTATGATTCTGTCATGGCTGAGATCTAAGATAATTAAACTAAAATACATATTTAATATCTTCCACAGTCAAGTGAATTGGTATCTCCTCAACTACACATCTTCTTGTGCCACCTCATTCAACATCTCATTCATATTTTTCAGCAGTTGTGAATAAAGTTTGGGTTGCAGGTCAGCTTACCCTCTAAAGTTATACAGTCCATGGTGAAAGCTCTCGCCAGCTGGGTGGAAACCTCCATGCTACGACAAATTAGGGTCTTCCCAAACACATGCTTGAAGGCCTTGTCAAAGTTAGGACTGTAGCGCAGTTTGCTGATCATGGGGATGGCATCCTTGGGGCAAAAAAAATAAAATGATATGAACCCACCTTCAAACATCAATTCATAGCTTCTACATCAGCAGTTGTCATGTCTCTAAAAGGAAAAAATACTATTTATTTTTTCCTTTAGTTTCATCCTCCTTTTGGCAGCGTTTAAATTAAGAGATGTCTTACATTGGTTTCTGGGTAGGCGGTGTCTCTGACATCCAGCTTGCTCAGAGGAAGGAACGTGACTTCTCCTGGCAGGTTCATTTTGTTGAACTCCATGAGTATTTTAGTGCTGACTTCATCAGTCTCCACGATGTGATAGAACAGCCTGTAAGACACATTTTTTTTCTCGTGAGCATTCTCGTGTGACAAACATATCTGAAATTATTTACAACCTTTCACAAACACTTCAAATCCAAATCAGATGGAAGGATACAGATTACATCTATGGAAAGCCATACAGAGAGATGTGGGGATACAATAATAAAACATACAGTTTGAAAAACTTTGTAAGTTCAGAGTAAAGCAGAGTCAGAGGTGTGCATGGAAACACTTTTTTTACATTACAAAATAACAGCTTTAAAGTTTTAATGGACTGGATTGTGGACTTTGACTGTCCAATCACTAATTAATGGCACGGTAGAGAAGGCAAGCAAAAGCTTTGTGTATGTACAGTTGAGTTGTTAGGAGACCACATGTGCACATACCTAAACAGTTGCATTGTGAATTAAAATTTGCAGATCTTGCGCTAAGCCACCGATGTGCTGTAAATGTTATATAGTGACACATCACAGAGAGAAATGTAATCAAAATGGAACAACTAAAGGGGAAATTCAATTAACTAGTTTTGGCCAAAGCTCGACTGATGTCATGTTGAGGATCAATGTCAACACCCAATTAAGTTTCAGTTTTATCAACTTTCACTAGAGATAGTTAGAATTAACAAAATTGCATCAGCCAAATCCAATTATATTTGCTTCTGCTATTTATAGTCCTGCTAAATTCATGTGCGCCGCCTTGCTCCTTATACCCACTGGACACATTTATATTTGCTTGCAGAGTGGAGGAGTTGCAGCCACTACAGCCTTTTTTTTTTTTTTTTTTTTTTTTTTTAAAAAAAATCACCCCAGGGATGTTCAGCACCCATTTTTCAGACTGGCACATTCAGGAACGGGCTCTGCCACCTCTTAAGAGACACTAAGTGACACTCACCACAGGCTTTTATGTTTAAAAGCAGAACAGCACAAAACTGTCAGAACTAATTATGTTTATGAATTACTCAAAGACATCAAGTCAAGGAAATAGCAATGCCTTAAATCTTCAATTGTGCACAAAAAAAAAAAAAAAAAAAAAAAAACTAAAAAAGAATACAATTATAGAAGCAATCGTCACCTGGTCCCAGCAGTCACTTCCACACAGGTGTAGAAGGCAGGTTCACATTCAAAGTTATTCATGACAATGCCATGGTAACCATTGATGACATGCTGGTTGATTCCTTTACGCCGGAAATGCTCCAGGACTTTATTGATACTGTCAATACCGTTCAGAATGGCCTGGGGGAGAAAGAACAGGAGCCATGGAGTCATATGTAACACAAATCAAATATTTTACAAAATCATTATCATCATCATCATCATCAACACAAAAAAATCCCATTTTAAAAATGAATTTATAATTAGTTTATTGAAGCTAAAGTCAAATATATATATGTATAGAGTAAAAATAAATAAATAAAAGACACGTCAATATCAATATTGTGGAGCACTAAAACATACTCAAAAGAAAATATAAAGTACTAGAAATGACAGAGAGATTTGAGTTCATCAAATGTCAGAGGGAGACGGTACCAAAGAAAGAAAAATGAATGCCTGACATTTATACATGAAGCAACAGCCTCCATTCATATCAGCTATTATTTTGAAGTGACATTTGATTGTGTATATACCCACTAAAAAGGACTGGACGAGGAAGAGAGGAGTGAGTCATATTTAAATGTAGCTAGCTATCATAAAGTGCAAGTAGTGAGGCAGATGAGTGAGTCCATTTGATATACCCATCCTGACAACCGGGTGAGTCACAAAGTGACTCCTTCGCAGAGTTCAGGTGGGCTATCTTAGAGAAAGAAGCACTTTGTCTGCGCCAGCCAATTTTCTCTTCAAGTCTTCTGATAAGCAAGTGCAACTAAACAAACAGTCATTCCAATTTAAAAACAAAAACAACAAAAAAAAGGAAAATTTGACTATGTGTTCAAGTAATAGGGTCAGTGTAGTATCAGACTGGATATTGCCTTCAGTCATCTGGAAACAAATTTCTATCTCTGCGTACACACAAATATTTTACTCATCTAATTTATATGGAAGATTCGGCTATCCCCTAACTGCAGTTTGCATTTTAATAATTATGCAACGGTGAATGTTGACACAGACCTTGCCTGTGGCCGCTCTAAGGAGCTGCTGCTTCTTCTCCAGGTCCTCTCGTTTGGCTGCTAGAGCCTGCTGCTCTGCATTCTCCTCACGCCACAGGTAGCTGGACAGATACACACAGAACCACACGGCCACACTTATGTCGCTGAAAGAACTGAAGCCTGAACTGCAGCCGTGATACTCTCGGAAAAAGCAGTCAGTGATTAAAAGATGGAAGAAGGAAAAAAAAAAAAAAAAAAAAAAAAAAACAGCGCTGGTCAAATAAGGCTTATGTTTATTAAAAATTATTTTAATTAGCATGCATTCATAAATATTCACATGACAAAAAGAAACATTTCATGGACTACTTTATTATTATTATTAATTTAAAAGTGAATTTTGAATGCCTTGATGTTGTACGGCTTGAAATTAAACAAGTCTTCACTAAATATAGAGTCAAAATATTTTCTTTTTTCTCTAAATTGAGACTTTGTTTGTATTCTAAACACAGCATATCAATTATTGTCAAATTTATTTATTGATTTCTTTTTTCAATTTTATCAATACAAAAATAACCTAATTTACATTTGGGTATAATTATCAATAGTAGCTGTAAACTAACTTCAGACAATATTTTAACTGGCTTTAAATAGCTTGAAGACCTTAGGTTAAAAAATTAAAAAAAAAAAAAAAAAAAAGGCCTAAGTGTTTCAGCAAACTGAGGAAGTCCAGTAGCACTAAACTGGAACATACACTGGCTTTGTGTTCAGTGTGTTGGCTTGTGAGAAGAGGGAAAAAAAAAAAAAAAAAAAAAAAAGAAGAAAAAGCAGAAAAAGCTCAAAGAGTGGCTCCAGCAGATCCCAGAAACATCAGAGATCTTGGTTCAAGAGCACAGTCCTAGGAACAGCAAATACACTGTGCAGAACCCTCAAGCTCCCAGGCCTCTGGTAGAGGACCCACGCTTAAAGAAAGACTCTAAAGAACTCTGACCTAAGATAACCCTGTCCCTTTAATTTGGACGACCCAAGTCTTAAAAAAAGTGCAATTCACTAAATAGTTCGGATTTGCAGGATACAGTTACATCACAGAACCAGATAAGAGAACAATCATCCAGCATCCTCATTTTCACTTCCATCCCACGTTACATCATGCTCTATTTGATGCGCATCAAAAATAATAGCACAGACCAGTGAAACCATTTTGAAAAGGAGGTACACCACAGACTGCATTAGAAGAACTGCACAAACCCCTGTGACATCACCCATTTTTGTTCTTATGAAGGTTTTTGATGCTGCATTACATTGAAAAATGTGGAAAAATATTATTATTATTATATTAAGAGTAGCATCACCTCTTTAAGACATGAGAACAAAAAGTTATGAAAGATTAAGTTCTTACTTTCTTTCGCTCTGGAGCTCATCTTTCTTGTTCTTCACCTCATAATACTTTTTGTCCAGCTCTTCGACACGGGTCTTGACTTCATTTAGATCCTGATCAAGTTTCTATGGCACAAATAGAAAGTGGTTGAGATCGATACTGCACAAACCGCTTTACATCCCAAATTCATGTAAAGCATTTTGTAAGTTGACCTGAGATAAAGTACTTTAAGATTATCTGACAGCAGCTACACAAACGGGATGCATGACAACAACAAGTAAAACACACAGGCACACTACCACTTCCATGGCAATAATATAATCAAATTAAACTCTGTGGCAATTGCTTATTTAGGTAAGCTGTTTAAAGAGTTTGCAGTTTCCTTACATTGTACTGCTCAAGGTTCTTCTCTTTGTTTGTCTCTGTGTCCTCCAGGTCTTTGTGGATGGCAGCGATCTGCCTCTTCTTGTCATTGATAGCCTGATCCAGAGATTTCAGCTCCTTTTTGATCCACTTGTCCCTCTCCTCCTTGGAGGTAAACTGACTGCCACGGCCCTGCTTGGCGTACAGGTCCGTCCTCTCCTGTGTAGCTTGGGCCAGCCTGAGAAGAGATAAGATCCCAAATTACTTCATCACAACTTCATATAGGAAGGGGCAATAGTCAGGTATCTTAATCTTCATCCCTAATTGTACATCCAAGCTGCTCACAAACCTTTGAGCAGATTGGATTACAGCTGGTCAGCAAGTCTTGACTGATATGGAACTGCGCATATCAAAATAGGTCCATCTCTCCTGCCCCAGAACCAGAAGAAAATCCCTTTCCAATGATGGTAAAGAATATTGCCTGCAGGGGCGAGCAGCAGTGACCGACTGATCCAGTCCACAGTGCATGCCCCATGGCTCAGCAGATCTACCCGCAGCAGCTGTGGAACGTCCTAATGGCTGTCGGGTCAATCACGCTCAGAAACTCTCGCCCACTGCTACTTTGTGTGATTTGCTTCTGTAGATGCCTCTTTTCACAGAGCATGTCAATTTTATAGGGGACGACTGCATCAGCTTCACAATCTGGAGAGAAATTTCTTCCTTTGCCATCCAACACTTCCTTGCTTTTGTTGTCATTCCAATTTCCTGGATGCGTGATCTACTAAATTGTGATGATTATTTGTGTTTAATACATAGCACAGATTTGTATTTAAGTTACTGCTAAACACTCTGCTGTGTTTCAGGCTCAACATGAATTACGTCTATTAATGAGCAGTGCTCACCTTAACGTTTTGGACACATCTAGATAGACCACCAGAGTGCTAATTTACTGGGTTCTCCGATCTGTCTGAAAGGGGTATATGATGGGTAACTCATAGGGATGTGTGTGCTCACCATCTGTGTAAGAAAGTGAAGTTGTGAATGACTCGTCCCTACCTGGAGATGCCTCGCTCCTCTTTTTCCTTCACCATGTTGAATTTGGGTTCAGTCTCCTGAAGTTCCTTCTGTTTCTCTTCTATTTTTTCCAGCAGCTTCTGGCGCTCTTTCAGCAGGCGTTTCTAAAAGAGCAAGACCAACCAAGATTGAGGTCAATTAATCACAAATGTCTTAACAGGGAGATTAATGAGGTTCTGTGGCTATTATAGAGCCTAAAGCTGGGAAAAGGAGAGGTGAAAAAAACAGAAATGAGCAACTGTGAAAAATGTCAAATCTCCTTATAAATTTCTGAGGTCAACTCAAGTGCCTCTGCATAAATGAACGAACATGTTTAGCCTGAATCTCTCCTCAGGCAAGGTGGTATACCAACTTTATAATTTATACCGCTACTTTTCCAAATGCGATATGAGAGCAAACAAAACCCGTCACACCAAGGTGATGTTGATGGAGTTTAATTTTTTGGACAAACCGTCACAGAGCTCCTTTGAAGAGTGTTAGCAAACCACAGAGGGTACTTTTTTTCCTCCTTCTTTGTCTGCCAGGAGCACCGGCGACTTAACCAAGGGCTGCATATGTTAATTATTACGTATTAGTAGCATGTATTAAAATAATGCAAAAACAGTAAAAGTGAAACAAGCAAATATTGATTGCTTTCAAATATCAAGTAAATACTAGTTTTGCTTCAAGGAGTAAAACATCACTTCAAGCGCTGAGGGTGCATCATCATAGCGATCATTACACAGACCACATTGAAGATGAGGCAAATTTAACAAAAACCGCAGAGCAGCGTTAACAGCATTCTAGTTTTCCTCCCATCCTACTTGTTGGATCAGCCACCTCAAAGCTGAAAATGCCAGGACCGCTGACAGCTACTGAGGCTTTTCATCTTGCCCCAGTAACTTTTGGCTGTTGATGTGCTAGTGACTACCAGGTGGGCCAAATCCAACTGCCAGCCAGCATGCAACCTGGGACCCATCACAGTTCACACACAGGCTGGCTAAGCCAATAAAGCTGTTATCTCTGTTCATCTTCTTCATTTCCATGCATGTTCAGAAAACACACACTCAACACAAGGCCATATGGAGAGCGATGTATGCCAACAATAATTTATACTTGATGATAGAATCTGACGCAACTTATTCTGTTTATCTGCTTCTCTACTGAGCTCATAGGGCACCTCACACTTGTATGCACACAGTGGCTTGGAAGTGCCAGTTCAAATAAAACACGGTATGAATGTTTTAGTTCCTTGCATATAATCCTTTTTTAATTTAGCAGAACAAAACATACTTTTAAAATAACCAATGTTTCATTATTGCATGTAACACCACAAATTTTTTTTTTACTTGGAGGGCCCCCTATAGGCATGTAGGTTAACGCTGGATTCTCACAACAGCATCTCCATAGACTCTTAATGGGATGAAGCCATCCATTGCTGAAATTAGTTGTGGGGTCTGTCCGTCGCATTGATTGCATTGCCACCGTCAAAAGTTGGGGGACTTTCAAGTTTTCCCACGTCAGCGCATGCCTCAACCAAACATGTTGGGGCTACACAGCTAGAGACTAGCCAATGACTTCGTACACAGAGGTGGGTCAAATATCTGCAGAGCTGCCGTCAGACATTCACAGCAGGATATACCGTTTAATATGTGGACTAGATGTCAAAATCAAAATGACAGTTGCGTTCGGCCGACACCGTTAATGCAAATGGGTTGGTTGCTTCATTAAGTGCGGTCACATAACAATAATGGACAAGGAAGTGACAACGATGCCAGTTTTAAATAAAATTGAAACTGGTATTTTAACATGAAAATAAAGTCTTTTGAGCCATTATAAGAGAGCTCTTGTTGACTTAAAACAGTTTTTTTCAGATTTACTAAAATCATTTATGTGCTATAACAATAATGCATCGGAAAGAGACAGTCCTGCTGTGGGAGGGAAGGTGAGTGGGGTATTCTGGGTCTTCTTCTGGGTATTCCTTATGCATCTTTGCAAGAATCCACTATATATTCAAGTTAAAACAACCAGCAAAAGCAAAAAGAAGACTTTGAATATGCACTCATTGTCATTTCAATGAGTTACCATGATCTTTTGACAGCAACAGAGGATGCTAAACAAACACACTAACATCTGTATTTTCACTATGCAATCCTGGCCAATGATCATCAATACTTACATGGAAGTGATATTGGTAACCACTAACACCTGATTAGATATACATGTAGGTGCATGATTGTGCAAAGGGAGCTTTAGATTTCAGTAGAACTAATGTTTATTAGTTGAAAATAAACAGTTGCTGGGTAAAGATTCCCTGCTGGCTTTGATTGACAAACAAAATATTTAATCCATTTTCTATACCCGCTTTATCCTTTGCAGGACCAAGGGGGTCTGCCGGAGCATATCCCAAATCATTACAGGTGAGAGGCAGGGGTTCACCCTGGACAGGTCGCCAGTCTATAGCTGGAGTACCCGGAGGTAACCCACGCAAGCACGGGGAGAACATCCAAACTCCACACAGAAAGACTCCCAACAGGCGCGGGAATCGGACCAGGAACCTTCTTGCTGTGAGGCAACAGTGCTATCCACCACTTCTCTCTTTCTTTGGAAAAAAATATCCCCAAATTAAACTAGACAAAAATTCATACCCTCTACACAGTGGAGGTGAGGAGGATGAAGGAAGGGGAGTGTTGCTGGTGTAGCATCACGTGTGCAGTGTGACGCAGATGGGAGGCTTCCGTACCCTCTGTTCACTGTTGCCTGCCAGCTCGTCCTGCAGGTCCTTGGCCTTCAGCTCGAGTTTGGTCCTCTGCTTGATCTGCTCCTGGCGCTCTGCCGATAGTTGCTCTCTCTCTTCCTTCATAGCGGAGACCTTTGACTTCATCTCGCGCACAACTCGCTCCGTCTCCTACAGCACGTATGCCAAAGTAAAGAAAGTGTGAAAACAACTTCCTTACTCTGCTGTGATTAAGGGACAATCCTGTCATTTACAAGACCACACTGTGTCAGGAGCCAACAACAGTGACTTTCTAAAATATATCCAATCCATTTCTAAGAAACCTCCTTGCTACAAAACAATTTTAACAATGACAGAGATAACATTAAATTTAAAGCCTCTTTGTAAATGATACCTGATAGAAAATTTGGTCTTGAAATTATAATAATCTCCACAGCCAAATCTCATGATTTCACAAGATGAAAAAAATTAACAGGCTATAACTGCATATTTTGTTTGACCTAAATGTTCTCAAAGATATTGTTCAGTCGGTTGCTTAAATGCTTCTTCCCTCAGACCTAGTCGATTCCATAAACGGATACCAGTCTTAAGATGAATTTTGTTTTTTTTTTACCTCTACTTTGTCTCTGGCATCTTGTTGAGCGTCACGTAGCTGTCTGGATTTGTCACCACAGGTCTCTCTCTTAGAGGACAACTTGAGAACAAACAAACAAAATACAAAAGTCTTGGTATAGATGCTATATACAACAAAAACAAAAAAAAAAAAAAAAACCTGCTGTGTACACCTAAACAGTCATTATTCCAGTTTTCCACTTTCAAACTAGAATCTTTCTGCATCTCAAAAGTAGTTTTTCTCCTTCATTTTGTTACCTCGTCCAGTTTGGCACGAGTCTCATTGAGCTCCTGGTTGTAAATAGTGTACTCAAGCGCTCTCCTCATCTTGTCCCACTTCTGGTACTGAGCCAGCTCTTCCTTCTCATCTTCCAGAGTGTGCAGACGCTCCTCAATGTACTTCAAAAGCTCATTGATCTTCTCTCGCTTCCCCTCTGGGAAACACAAAAAGGGCATTTTAAAAATAAATAAATAAAAACATTCACTAATTGCAAGATGATTTTAATCTAGATGTAACTGCAAGTTTTACCAGCAAATTTAAAAATTTACTGGTACAACTTGCTACAATCCCGTTGGAGCTCATTACATATGCCACCTTGTTCACTGCTCTGATTGGTCGTAGCGCTAACCAACTGCCTGTATTTGCCGATAATTGCAATGATAATATATTGTATTGCATAATTATCCAAATTAAATGTTGTGCTTTTTGCAGTTATGAGATGACAACAGCTGATTACTACAGGTTTATTTTCAAAAATAACCAAACAAGATTATAAGTTGGAATACTGTCAGCTGTCCACATACTTTTTCTTAAATTATCAAACTTACTAAGATCATACTGATGAAAACTATGAAAAACTTTTACTGACAGATGCATTAAAAATGATGACGCTGATGTAACCTAAATAAATATTTCATAATGTATAAAATTAAATAACTTATGTTAGGAAGCTTTTACCTGTCTCCTTCATGAGAGAAATGCTCTCCTCCTTACGTTCATCGTACACCCGTGTTCCTGCCACCTCCCTCAGAAGCTTCAGACGCTGGGAGTCAGGTGCAGTCGCCATTTGGTTAATCTACATGAAAAGTAGAAACAATGCAGTAAAGCCGTAAAAATGGAGTAAAGACGCTGTAAAGATGGTTTATTAAACCCCTAAAATTTTCGTCCAGAAAATTACATTTAACATTTAAATTTAATAAATAGCTCAATTCAAAATAAAAACAAAATACTTTATTAATACCTAAAGGGAAATGAAATGATGCAATCCTCATGAAAAATAAATAAAATTACATTCAACAGTTACATGAAACACAACCATTACTGCTGAAACTGTTGGAGATGATTTGGAAAATGAGAGTAAGAGTGGTCAGAACATTTCTTTGTGCCTTTCTTGAGAACTGCAATTCACAGCACACAACTGGTAGTGATGGTGGTGGAGATGGGAAACAATTGTGCTACAAAGAAGTGAGAGGTTGGCGCCGACTCCTTTCTCACCTTTCCTTGCTTGACAATGTAGTACGGGTTGCTGCGAGAGAAACCGGCACTCTCCAGAAGGTTCATGACATCATTTTTTCTGCAAAAATAGCAAATGGATTACGCAAGATCACTAATTTATCACTTTCTGTGATTACAGGCACGTGGACAGGCGATCTGCAGAAATACTTACGTCACCATCTTCTTGTCCAAGAAGTACTGGTCCTTCTTTGCGCCAATGACACGTCGAAGAGAGACTTCCTCCTTGTCAATCTACAAAGTGAATTTGTCACCAGTCAAGTTGAGAATAGTACGTAACAGATTAAGTTCCCGTGGTATTACTGGGCTGAGTACAGTTTAAATCTTGATTAAAAACAATGTGTTGCTTGTTGACATCCAGTCATTATAATGAACATAATGGGCATTGGAAGCAGTGTGGGGGAGAATTTTTACAATTCTCTCTTTTGTTTTAGAAAAGAATTATAGAAATAAATAGCCAATCCCAGTCGCACAAATGTCAGCAGAAAAAAAAAAGACAAACAATTATTGCATATTTAAGCCTAACCAATCCAATTAATGTATTGTATTATTCACAAAGAAAAGACAGTGTATTATTTGAGCATCTTACTAAATGATTCCAACCTCTTCAAGAAAAAAAGAAACGGTGTGTAGATGACAGGAGGAGGGCAGGCCTAGTAGTGGGCATCAACATTTTTTTTCTCAAAAGAAGAGCATAAAGAAAACAAAATAGAGTCCAATGTGTCTATTTAGTCTCCTGACTGACCAGATACCAATCTGACAGGACCTGATGACAACCGTGGGAAACTATCCCAACCCACAGAAACCCTACGCCACCCCACAGGACCCAAAGGCTCTATTGTTTATATGCCATTAGAAAAAACATTTCTTGGCACCCTTTGACTCGCCGGAACGTATTTGAGAGTACAAGAAATCTGCTCAACATTAAGCACGTGGTTATAACATTACAGCTGACTGCTGTAGTTGCGGATGAATCCTGACAAAGCTTCAAGGTAAAATAAATAAATAAATAAAATAATGCTATTTCACACAGACATAAAATTACATTAGCAGGATCAATACAAAATATATTCAGTTCCTACCGGCAGCCGGTTGTCAGAGTTGTCAAATATAATCTCCACAAAAGCCGAAATGACACGAGGACCAGTTCCTTCCTAAAGCGGCATGAAGGAAAAAACATATTCAAGACGACAGTTAAAGGCTTACCTTAACTTAAAAGCCTACACCTGAAATTTGCTAGAACGTACATGGAGAAGGGCCAGCCTCTGTTCAGGTCGCAGGTGGCTGAACTCATCACTAAGCACAAACTGGATGGCTGTCAAACATTTAAAAAAAAAAAGTTAGTTTTAGATGACAAAAAAAGTGCAAAATTGTTTAGCTACAATATGGCAAATACAATTAACATACCATAGAAAAAGTTACTCTTTCCTGATCCATTTCGTCCCACTGAAATGAAAGAAGAATGGAGGGGAAAACTGTAAAATGAGGGGGTTTTTTTTCATGCATTAGTAGCCTTGCTCAGATATCTCAAATACAAACAATACATTTAGGATTGGTTGGCCGCGTACTCACCAATGACATTGTGTTTCGGGCTGAAAGGGTCAACTACGGTTTGATCCCTGTAACTTCTGAACCCCTGGATGATGACCTGCACAAGAGACCACAGTGAGCACACAAACAGCTTCCCACATAACTAACCCTACTCACCTGGCTTTAAAATACAAAACAGAGGACCTAACTGGCAAACCTCGAAGTCACTGGCGGCAGTAACAAAACTTAACGTTGCATCTGGAGCCAAAAAAAAAAAAAACCCCGCTGCAGCAAATCAACTGACGACAAGCGGGACGTGGCTTCGACTAACGTTTGTTTTCATCCAGGGTGTTACCAGCTCGTTCGCATCACGAGCTGCAAGCTCGACAGCCACATACGCGTCCCGTTCACGCTTCACACGCCGCACTTTAGTCGCCGTTGGGCGCAAAGTCGCGAACAAGTGTGACACAACGGCTGCAAATGCGCGAAACAAAGTTAGCCCGGTGGCGTTAGCTTAGCAACTTGACAGGGGACGTGCAAGTGCAGGCGCAGCGAAGCAGGGCCGACTACTTCACCCGCGCGTACTTTCCGGCGGCTTTGCTCGACTGTGCCAAACCGTGATAAACGTAACTGGTGTTATTAGTAGCACCGGGCGGCCGGCGTTCAGCGGGCTGGAGCCGGGCCGCTCGCTGTTTTAGGCCAGTTCAGGTCGGCAGATGCTTACCTGCTTGATGTACATGGCTACCTAAACCGGGCGTCTGCTTGGCGGAATTCGGAGGTTAAATTCCCCCCTCCCACAAAACAAGAGAAGCCAGGAATTCGACTACGCGAACCCAACGAAAAACAATTGCATTCAAAAAACTTAATGAAATACTGCGAGCCAGCAGAGAATAACATGGAAAATGGCGGTGGGGGGCGGGATGAAATGGCTCGTACCATTCTATGATAACAGGGTTGTAGCAATACAAGTAATAAAAATAACCAGATAATTTGAGTGTGATTACAAAAACACTGATTATATAAATACAGAAAGCCTAGAATGGCGCATATAACATGTGTATTCTTGTATATCAATGAGTTTGATCCGTCTATACTTGATCGACCCTTTACTTGTACACTTGGTTTATTCCACGTGTTCTCGTCTGGGCGCCAAAGACAGTTCGGTTCTTGTAAAGGCGCCTGTACACATAAATAAATGAAGAAATACACGCGGACGTTTACGACGTGAGCGCCTTTAGGAGTCCTTAGAACACGTGGACTTGATTTTATTTTAATATTTTTGGTGAAAGTCATCTTTCTTGGGGTTCGTGGTCAAAAGGAATAAAAATAACGTGTCTGAGTAGTTTAGATCGAAAGAATAATTTAACAAGGGGATTTGTTTGATAATATACTAACAATAGTTATTATTATATTAAATTGATCCACTTGCATTTTCAAGTAAAAGCTTGTATTTTATTGTGAAGACTCATTCTGGGCATTTAAAGGTTAAAAAAGTTTTTAAAAAAAATAAAGACAAAAAAAATGACTCACTAACAGAATGTGCGCAAAGTTATGAGACACAACTTAGATATGAGGACAAAAAATGAGATACGGATCAGAGTAAAAATCAAATCATTGTCACAGTCATTAGATAGTAAGACAAGAAAAATGAAGAAGTCTAATAAATAAATATGTGACAGTTTAAAATGTTTAACACTAGCCTATTGGCTTGGAAACAGGACTTTAGGACAGAAATGACTTCATTGTAAATCTTAATTTTTCCATGTTTTACAGATTGCAGCAGAGCTCTTTGACCTTTCAACAAAAACATAGAAATAGAATTATTTAAGAAATTTAAGCAGGAGGGGTCTGGTTTGGTGACTCGGAATTGGGTCTCTCCTCTTTACGCTATCGTCTTGAATATGTTTTTTCCTTCATGCCACTTTAGGAAGGAACTGGTCCTCGTGTCATTTCGGCTTGTGTGGAGATTATATTTGACATTGGCTTCATGGGCCAATGACCTGCAACTCTCACTGGAGCAGTTCTCATCCTAATGTGACATGGCTGGGATGAGAATCAGCACCTCCAGACCTGAGACTGTAGTAGAGACAATAGTGACTGAAAGAATGCGTCTGTGGATAAAAGCGGCCAAAACAAGTTTCCTCTGCCGGGTTTCCAGGCTCTCCCTTAGATAGGGTGAGAAGCTTAGTCAGCCGGGAGGGACGTTAAAGCCGCTGCTGCGCCACATCGAGAGGAGCCTGATGAGGTGGCTGTAGATGCCCTTGACTTTTCCGCACCTCCATCAGGATCCTAACAGTGATTTCTGAAGACAATGTGGACTCCACAGTCGCTGCATTTACAGGCTTCAGGTACTGCAATCATTTTGATGGATGACCTTTGAAAGATGCTCCAAATGCCATGTGCCTTCTCTTTGAACGTATTTATGCGCTGAACTTGGAGTACCCTCAACAACTGAAAATTGTTCAATTTTTTTTCAACTTTATTCAGACTGTTTCACTTGGACACAAATCCCTTAAACCAAAAATACAAAAATAACGTGTTTGTGAAATGTTGGCCACACATTTTCCCTAGTGTTTTTGTCTCTCTTTGCTTGAATTGATTTAACACTTCTAGTTCAGCCCACGTGAAGATTTTGAGCAACTACCACTTACTTAATATAACTCAGATCTGAACTGACATCAACCACCTAATTAAGGATTTTCAAGTTTACTGCCGTGATGTGAATAGTATCAACAGTTCTTTTCAGCTTCAACAGTGTAAAATTAATGACAAACTTAACTTTGAAATTTTGAAGTAATAAGGTTCCTGATTTCCTTTTCTTTCTTTTTTCAAGTATATATAATTGATCATATTTCACAGTGAAAGATCACTGGTTTGATTACACACCCCAACTTTTATAAACAACAAAACAAATTATGTGATTGAGTCTCTATTAACAAAGTATCAAGGAAAAAAACACACATATATATATATATATATATATATATATATATATATATATATATATATATATATATATATATATATATGTAATCTGTAAATCTATATACATTGGAAAATAGATAAATATAAAAATAATTTGCCCATTTTATAATGTTTTTATTTGCTTGTCTTATCTTTAAATGATCTCATCCTTGTCTCTTTTACCGATTTTTCTTTATATTTCTTCCCTATTGTTCCATATCATAGGTTATTGATGATCTTCAAAATATATTTTTATCACTGGACAAAACATTGCTGCTCTGTCTTTTCAGGAACCCTCCGGGCTTTAAACAAACGTAGGTCTATTATTAGATGGTAATGAGGGTAAATTGATCTTTTGCAAACTACTCTCAGTAGGAGGTGAGTTAATGGCCTTTGCTTGCGTACAACTGGACAAAAGCACTGAACTGAGCCATGAACTCTCCTGCTTTTGCATCTATCGGTAATAATCTGCACATCGGTAGTCGACTTGGACACACAACAAGATGGCAGCGATTAGATGGAAATGCCTCTTCAAACCTTATTATAAACTTATTGTAAACATACAAAGATAAAATGACCTCAGTCTTTCTGTAAGGACCCTTTCCAAGCTATTTCTTTTTTGTGGTGTGACATGTTCGAGTCTTGTCAGAAGCCTAAAATAAAAATTAATTTTTAAATGTGTTAACTTTAATTACCTTTTTGCTGCAAACACATATTTCATTCTCACTCAAAACTCAAAAGCTTCATTTGACATTGTCTTGGTCCCAGACAAAAGATGATCTCCTTATCATCTGGACCTACCTGGTTGTTTTAACTCCAAAATGTTCCCCTGAACATGAATATTTTACTGATATTTTCAGATGAAAGTAATTTAATGTAATGTATGGCTCTAAATCAGGCCAGTGAGCCTGTTCAAATGAATTGGACGATTGAGACCCACTTTAAGTTTATGTTTGGATGTATTTTGCTCTGATGGAAAGAAGTTATTTCTGCAGAATTACCTGCAGTGTTATTTAATTTACCTTCTATACCACAAGTAAATGCTACAATGATATCATGACAAGTTTTTTAAGTTGTGAAAACATTTATTAAACACATCTCGATGTCCACATTATTGAAAAAAGACCATAATTTTCAAATAAATTAGGTTTAAATGCCTTACTATATTTGTGAATAGGCAAATAAATCACAATATCAACCTAAGGCATGTATATTGCAGTTTATTACTGTGCTGTGTTATTTATCACTGCAGTTCAGAAGACGAGAAAACAGCATCAGTCTGTAGCCCATCGCTTCAATAAGCCACAAGTCCTTTTGTTTCGGGAAATTCTCTTGACTCTTCTTGCTTCTGTTGCTGATCTCCAGTCTATCTGCTCCGCTGGTTTTAAGACCAGGCACACAGATCATTTATTTATTTACTTATTTATTCTTGTTTTTTCAAGTAAGACTACAAGCAGTCACAGTTTATTTTAAGGCAGTGCAGTTATAGGGCTCAGTTTGAACTGGTGGTGGACCGGGGTCTGCAGACAAGAGGTAGGGATGGTGAACACAGATGGCTCAAAGTTTTTGGTGTTAAAGGTGGTGGCGAAGTCATTGGCGAAAAATGAGGCGGACTCTGGGACGCAGGGAGTGGCAGGCTCAGGCGTGCTAGTGTGAACCGGGGCATTGGACAAGACTTCAGACTCAAACTGCAGCAGTTGGCCCATGAAGCTGAAGTTCGGTGAAATGACCGCCCGGCGCTGCTTGATGATGTCGAAGGCTTCGTCCAGCCGCAGCTGCTGGGTCCTCATGATGTAAGCCATGCAGATGGTAGGTGAGCGTGAGATGCCTGCCTCGCAGTGTACCAGGACCTTCCCTCCTGATTGCTTTACATGATCTGGGAGGAGAAGAGAGGGACACCTCTGTGTTAAGAATGCGCGTTTGCTTTTTGATCATTAGTAAACATTTTACACAGCAGTTAAACTTTGTGTAACATTATTGGTTAAAAAGCAAAAAGGGGACAGTATTTCTGTCAGTTTTGTTGTGTTTTTATTTTTAAATTTTCATTCAATTGTCTGTCTTTGCCTTAATATTACAAAGCCATATCATTGAAAATGAATAATAGGGGAGTTCTGAAGTGTAAATAAACACTATCTAATGTTGTAATCATTGCTCCCTGATTTCTCACCCGTTTCAGTGGTGCATATAAAGACAGCTCTGAGGCTCGTGTTAGTCACAAAGCACAGCTGCTCATTAGAGCTTCATTATTCCTCCTGCACTGTTGTGGTGGTGGTGGGTGGTGTTGCGTGCAGCCGTGTTCACAGACATGTGCGTTCTAATTTAAAGCTGCTACACTCCTGCACTTTTGTAAGCATCTTCTAACGCCTGCATACATATCTGCTTTCACTCATCTCTCTAAATATCCCTCTTGAAAATTATTATTACACTGAAAAACAAAACAACCCTATATGCCCATATTTCTTCCTGACCTATACTGACAGGAACAAACGTTCCACTGGCTACGGTAGAAACCCACACAAGTGTCACAAAAAGCATCAAGAACCATTTCTGTTCCTGGAATAGCCACTGCAGGGGCAGTGACTGATTGCTGACAGCTCTGATCCTTGACAAAGCATGCAAATGAATCATGAATGTCAATCTAGAGAGAGAGAGCAACAACAGTTGGGGGTGTGTTTAATGTCCACCCTTTGGCTGGAGTTGACATGTTTTAACGGCTGTTTTTATCCGGGGTGTCAATAAAGTTCATCATCTCCGCCTCAGCCTTATATCAGTCACGGTCCTGATTAGTCGATTGATTTTTACTTGATGTCTAACAGTGATGACTTTTTTTTTTTTTTTTTTTTTTTTACGACTGCATCACTTGGCATGACGGCTATTTTTTGGAGGCTTCTCTGAATGTAGGCTAAACCCGCTTCTGAAGCAATTTGCTGCTTTATGTAACAGCCGGGCTTACGCAAAGAACACATCCCCAAACAATACACACTACCAACAATAGCTGCCACCCCATACAGGTCAGCCAAGCCGCTTGTGGGCGAGCTTTGTCCTTGGTTATGCATGGCTATAAATATCCATCAGCACATTGTGTATATCTGTGCTGCTGCTGCACTTCTCTCTCCTCTTCCTCGCACTGTCTTTTCCCCTGTAACACATTATGCTTCCCTGCTGGCCACAAGTCCATCAGTGATTCCCACCTCCCAGGGGCAAGCGAACTTGCTCTCTTATTGCATATTACTCAACAGGCATTTGTGCTTCCAAACATCATAAATAACCGCGTGTGACAGTCAGCGCCCAAACTCTTCTAGCCGGCCATAGCTGAACACAACAGCGCACCCAGTTGTCACACTGACTGACCACACCCGGGAGAGCGTGATTTGGCTGGGAGGTGATGAGGGCATGAGAGGATTTTTTTCCCCCGAGCTAAATTGGAGGGCGGGGGAACAGCGGAGGGGGTGAGGTCGGAAGGGAACGAAGGAAGTGAACAAATCCTGACTGACATAAATCTGGCTGGATATGTTGATGGCGGATTGAAGGCTGGGTGATCACGTTAAACTGATTACCGCTGGGTTTCTTATAGCTTTCTATTTGTGAATGGAAGCAGGTGAATGACGGTGATAAAAGCAGCCTCATTTGGAAACTCTTAGAAAAAATAAAAATAAATAAGCGCACCTATGTATAGATGTCTGGCTAACTTTGCCTGGGTATTTTTAAGACCCGAATGAGGTTGCATTATAAATATACAACAGCTAAAGCTGATATTCTTCCAGGAAAAGACAGGAATTGATGGCGAAGCCGTTGGCTTGCTGTTTTGAGCTGTCGAGCTATTTTAAGTGTTAAGCCTGGTGAATCATCTATTCTATATGAAAACATAACATTAAAAAACTATCTTGACACAACACGTTGAATCAGAGTTAACAGTATCATAGAAAGCGGACCATGCATGCATTCCCTCTAACTCACCTATAAACTCTATGGCCTCCTGAAAGTGTGAACTGATGTCGGCCATGTGGCTGTCCTCCACTGGGATCCACTTGTAGTCATAGTGGCCCTTGGCCGGCTGCAGGTCTCTGCGGGACACGTTGAGCAAGGCTGTGATGTGAAGGTCACTGAGATAGTCCTGTCTAGAGGCGTGGTAGGCACTACCGAGGTAGAGGAAAGGCAGGATCTCTACAGGTTTACCCTGGAATGAGGGGAGACAACAGAAATGTGAGTCGAGCGCACCAGGACTAGAAACACATTACATAATACTAGACCGGCAGGCTTCATGCATCTGCTTTTACCCATCCACCCTTGGAAAATAAAAAGCACCCATGGTCCACGACTCAAATCAAAACCTGCCACCAGAACATTACGCTCATTTGAAGACGTTAATGCAGAGGAAGGCACAGACATTGACACTCTTTTTATTTAAGCCATCGACAACTCTAACCCACAATGTTCCAGCCCTAGAAATAAACGTTCTCTCAGATCTGAAAGTGCCTTTTGCTTTCTTTTAGGACAAAGAAGAGGTCAGACATAAAAGAGTTGTTTTTTTTTTCCCTTCCCTAAGGGGTGTCCTGATATGATCTGGCCATCACTGAATGGTGGCTCACATTTTGTGGCAAATATAAAAACGGAGCAAAGAAGGTCAGATACATATGATGTAACCAATGGTGCGAAAATGTTTTGTTGCCAGACAAAAGTTTCTCTGATGTCGGCATAGTCTGTTGTGCGTGTGTGTGTTTATCTCCTTTTTTGATAGGCTCCTAAATAAAGCCCGACATTGGCTGTGTGTTCTGCAGCTGCATGAGACAGGTGGAGAGGGGGGCTGCTTTGTGAGAGGTGTTTCCATACCTGATCATAATCTGGTTTGCGGTGAGAAAGCTTCTCGCTGTTGCTGCTGACTCTTTTCTCGGTTTCAGTTCCGCTCTGGTCGATGGTTTTCACCTCAGTGCAAAGTTCAGGGTATTGAGAGTGGAAGTTCTGGTATCCTCCTGTGAGAACCAGTAGAGAGAGACAGAGAGAGAGAGAGAGAGAGAAAAGCCACATACAACATGAATACACACTTTAAGAAGCTTATCCCCACCTCCACCCACCAGCACACTTATCTTGTGAAATGGCAGCGTTTGTGAAAAAGTCTTATCACCGAATTACAGCCTTTATAACCTGATTATGGACACGTAATTAATTACAGGAGCCCGCACTGAGAGAGCAGTAATCCGTTTAGCCAACATCCTGAGGACGGAGACGTGACAGACGGAGATGGGTGCGTTTCAGCACATTATCGCAATCCCCGAAGAAATTATTTAGTGAAAAAACAGAGATTTGGAAGGGGGCTTCCGTTCTTTCTTTCTTTCTTTCTTTCTTTCTTTTTTTTTTAAATAAACGAAAGTCGTTGCACCACTAATTTGGCTGCGTTACTCCAGCACTGACTCATCGGCTCCACTGACGCACGGAAAGAAATTTATGTCTCTAAGAAGTGAGGGAGAATGTCGCCTGTTCCAAATACGGACAGGAATAATCCTGGAAAGATGTTCAACATCAACAGTAAGGGAGCTATCAGGTCATCTAAACAGACTTTTGAGAGCTTGTTCCCCCCAGTGAAAGAAAATATCTCTTTTCATCACATTCATTCAGCTACAAATGAACTCTTGACTTTTCACACTGGATAGAAACATCTGACTTATTTTGAATTTAAAGCTGACTCTGAATAAGACTTTCTTAAATAATTTTCAATGAATAATAAATCAATTAACGCCCCCCCCCCCCCCCCCCCCCCAAAAAAAAAAAAGTTTGATGTGGAAAAGTGAACGGGCCAACGACATACAACAAATAATAGGTTTAACTTTCAGAAGCTCTCACCTTTCAGGAAACAAATGCTTGTCCCGCTCGCGACGTGCGACAGGGTGTTTATTACTATTTGTGCTACACTGTCCTTTTTCAGCTTTTGCCAGTGGGACGTCCGGTCATCGAGGGCCACGATAGCCGATATGCTCCCCTCACGAAGGCGATACAGGGCTCTCTCATCCGGGATGACAAACTGCAGAGGCACCAGTCCTCCTCGACATCTCCGGACCACCAGCGAATTGAGATTAACGTTGACAGAGCCTTTAATATTGGAGTTAGTGAATGAAAAATAAGGTCGGCAATCCACAATAAGGCAGCTCCCGCACTCCTTCCTGATGATTTTCTTCAGACGCCGGCAGTCTATGCTGGAGACCTTCATTTTCACGTTTAGGAGTTAATATTATTGCCTAAAGAATTAAAGTCGATGACTCCTAAAAGCGGGCGAGAGAAGAGCCCCGTGCGCGTCTGTGCCTACATTTCCTCCAAGGGGATTCCGGTCGATCAGTTTTAAATAAATGGGACCTCCGGCGCGTCACGTCACGAACCATATATGGACACGAATGACGTGTGCTCGCAGGAAAAACCCGCCCACGTCTAATGACTCTGCAGTGACTCCGCCCTCGGCCGTGGTAAACAAGAAACACTACTGCGGTGGCTTTGATTCAGCCATTACTCACCCTGCAGTTTCACCTGTCTTTTCATTTACAGGTTCCTCTTCATATTTAGTAGATTTAGTTGGCATTTAAACCGCACAATTCCCACATTTCTAAGGGAATGATATAACAAATTAAAAAAACAAAACCTGAATCTGGTCTATTGCAAAAAAAAAAAAAAAAAAAAAGATAAATATGAATCTTAAAAAACGAAGTTTCTATTTTTAGTATTAATAGTAGAAGTAGTAGTGGTAGTAGTAGTATCATTATTAGTATTATTTGTGTTATTATCATTATTAGTATCATTACTACTGTCAGTCATTACAGGTGATATTAATGTCAAAGTCTTATGAATAATCTTCCATGAAGTGTTCAGTTGTGTGGGAAGTTTCAGGAAGAGATCAGATAAAGTAGCTGACAAGAGCAAGCTGCAACTTCCGCTCAGGGCCATGTATAGCTCAAAGAACCAGCCTGTCATATCCCTCCAACGTCCCTCAGCCTCTAAGTCTAATCCCCTGAATGAGAATTAACAGGTTTAAACATCGTACTGCATGCGCTCACATGATGTGGAATCAGTCCTGACGCACAGTTCAGCGCTGTGTCTGGGTTTAATTTGCAGTTGGATCTAAAGATGTGGACTACTAGCGAAACCTTTGTGAATTTACCTCACAGTTTATCTTACAAGAAACATTGATAGGTATATACATGCACATGTTTTAAACATAGTTGGGTGGAAACTGTGGCATGGCAAGCAGGGCGATCTGCAGACTGTTGTTTCACGAAGGGGAGCATTAGTGTGACATTTTGGTACAAGATAATAAGAAGTAATCATATGTATTTTTCTAACCCTAAAGGTGTATTTTGCAGCGTATATGAACATATAATCCTAATTATATGTTTAAACTGAATATTAACCTTAACCATACACAAATGAGAGGAATGTCAAAAAGTGAGAGGCCCCTGGAAAAGTCTTGACTTAGTGTCAGATGGATGCTGAGCTCAGGTTTTCTGGTATGGAAGTTTTGTCATTGCACAAGCAATGCAGTATACACAATGTACTGCATATTGGTCGAGGAGATTAGCATGTAGTATGTCACTGTAAATGAGATTATACTCATGCACAAGCGGAAGCTAGTCACGTGACTGTTGTGTCTGGCTTCTGCTATCATGGCTTTTTGCATTATGGGATGGCAGACAAGGCAGACCGCTCAGTTGCACAATGTACATTTTTCTGGAAGGATCATACCATATATTGTGTTTATTACACAGTATGCAATATTTCACATCATACTACATAATGGATTTTGCTAAATCAGTCCATACTAATGTTGTAGTTCTGAAATTGTCCATGTAATGACATGCAAGAGGGACATGTTGCATGTTACTGTCAGCACATGGTGAGCGAGCCTCCAGATGCTAAACATGCACATGACGAATTAGAGACATGGTATAGTGATGCAGTGACATAGTTACGTATATACTGTGCACCTGTATACATCTGTGTATAGAGGGAAATCAGACTAAAATTGTATAATTGTTGAGCTCTTATTGTAAAACTGCCACATTTGTGCTATAAACCAAAGCAGTTATAATGTCACAGAGCAGATCAAATCAGCTAATCTTTTTCCTTTTTTACTGGCACTAATAGGAGTATTTTAATAGGTATCAAAATACTAAAGATGATATAACTCATTTGTTTTAACCAAGCAAAACAAACCTACATATTATAAAGCCACAGAGAGACTGTATGCAAACAAACCCAAAAAGTAGGTGTTGCAATATGTTGTGTCTGCTGAATGGATGCATGAATAAGAAGCACAACAAGGAGAGAGGAAGAGAAAGAGAGACAGAGCAACAATCCACAGAATATGAGCAGACAATGAGACAGGCATAGTGACACCTCCAGGGACAGACTCAGATGGACAGAAAATGGAAACACACACCCACCCACACACACACACACACACACACACACACACACACACACACACACACACACACACACACACACACACACACACACACACATACACACACACACACACACACACACACACACACACACACACACACGCAGACACAAAACAATAACAACACAATAGACAGTGCACTCGTTATCGTGATAGTCTCATTCAGCTGTGTAGCAAATGCTCTGCCTTTAGTGCTGATCATTGTCTATCAATGAAGGACTGGGATGCAAGGATAAGAGGTGAGATAGAGAGATGGATGGATGGATGGCAGTAGAGGATTAGAGGTGACAGCAGGCAGTGTGCCATATGGTCTGGTCTAATCTGGATTTGTGACATCATGGCTCTTGAAGGGGAGGCCCACCATCCATTTCCGAGCCCTCACTGCATTATGGGGTTTGTTATTGTCAGCCGTAAATAACAACAGTGGACTCAGGTGAGCCAGATAAACAAAATGTGTGCTGGACTGGCTTTTTTTACTTAAGCCCGTCACTCTCCGTTAGTCCCTTGTTTTCCTTTCTTTCTCTCTCTCTCCCTCTCTCTCTGCCCCCCTGTTGCTTTGTCCCTCTCCCTGACACATGAATGGTCTGTACCAGCACGTACTGTATCGCTCTAACAGGATTGCTTCAGTGTATCAGTGGCTTGGGGTAATGCAGGCAGTCAGAATTCTGCAGGTTGGCTTTTACAACTCCATTGTGTCAGCTGTGGCTGTCTGACGCAGTTGTTAATCTGCAGTATGTTGCGTGATGTCATCGGGTCACTGCTGCAATGGGTCAGTTTTTTATTTTTTTAATTTTCTTATTTTGATGCACAAGGTTATCTTGTTCAGTTGAAACATGGAAAACAGTCAGCTTTTATCTTTGAAACCAGCCGTAATGAAAGGAGTACTGAGGAACACAATCTCCTCACAAAACACACACCACTACCAATCCCACTCCCAGAGGGATAAAGGGGAGGAGGGAGATTTCTTGGGTTTAACAAGCTCACTTGTGATGAAAACATAATATTCGCCTCAAACGGATGGTCACGTCTTCCCTTCCCTGTACGCATGAAATACATGTGTATTATTGGCAGACAGAATGCCATAAGAAAAACAGATATTTTTACCAGGTGGGAATCAGGTGATCCACTCTTCCATTACTCATACCCACTTATTTCTGTTTAGGGTCACGGGGATGTGCTGAAGCCTATCTCAGCTCTAGTCGAAGTACCCGGAAAACCCATGAAGCATAGGGAAAACATGCAAACTCCACACAGAAAGGCTCCTGCTCATGTTCGGCAAAAATCCTCTCCTTCTAAGAAATTCTCTTAAGGTTGTGCTGTTCTGTGTCCTATTGAGCGCCTTTAGGAAAACAAGATTTTTTTTCCCCCACCACAACATGCTGTATCTCGAAAGAACCACTCTCTCTTTCATGCTTTGTAAGATTGTTTGTTGACAGAATCTGTTTTTGTGCTGCTTTTAGCACCTTTTCACCAGACAATAACTGCTGGCCGGGCTGCGTTTGTATGGTATGCTACTTCGTCAAGTCACTTCCTGCTGAGAATGTCCCTCTTTTCCATGTAACTTATAAAAAGAACTCGCACACAATAGATCGCCTTCGCTGGGACATGCATCCCAGCTCACCCTTCCTCCGCGCTCAGCCACGCAGGTGCTTCCTGGTTTGTGGACAGCGGCTACAGATGCTGATGCTGTTTCCTGATGAGGCCCGCATTACTCACCTCTCCTCAGCTGACCACTGAGCACAGCAGGTTGGAATTCCACCCGGATATCGGAGTGTCTCACAAAAGTCCAGTCCAATCCAGAACTATAAAGAATAGTTTGCTGCTCTTTTGTTAAAAAAATGACTGCAAGCCTTTTATTGGTCATATTGCCCACAAAAAGGAAACAAAAGTCATCACAATGCACAAGAGTACTGAGACGAGCGCTGACAAAAAGAAAAATCACGATACACGGATGTCTGAAGTTTGGTCGAGAATAAATATTTGTGGTGCTGTCATTAGCAAACCAGAATAAATCATTTTAAAACCCCACGATAAAGTTGGGTTTGCTGTGGATGATTATAGACCAGTCTCTCACAGCAATTCCTCTTTGAAGAGAGAAAAAACAAATGCTCTTTCAGAAGCTTTTTTATTTATTTACTTATTTTAATGAGAAACCATCAGCTTATAAGCCCATTAACAAAAGCGCAACCTCTGTCCTGTTATGGCAAGAAGACAAAGGAAAGAAAAAAGAACGACCACAAACGGTACAAAAAAGCAGAACAAGCGAGAAAACCCAACAAAATGTCAAAAACAGACCAGCTTCTTAGAATAATGAAAAAGTTATTTTAAACAAACGCAATAACAGAACAAGAACCCCACTAATATTCTGTCACATCAGTTATGTGGGTCAAAACTGTAGATTATTTTAAGGAGTCTGCACAGTTTCTATTTTTCAAACCTCTGTTTGGATGAATGTACATTTCAGAAAAGTAGTTTTTTATGAGGTAAAAAAAGAACAATCCAACATTAGTACGCTGGTATTTTCAGAGACTATAAACTGGCCTACTTATAAAACGCACCTGACGGTTTTTTTCTTGGGGATATAAAAGTAAAAGTAATTATGACGAATTTCTCTGGAAGTGCTGATGGCATGTTTTCACACGCGGAGTCTTATTTATGTGGATTATGATCAGAGTCATCAACAAGAAACGTCCATGTTATGAGTAATCATGCACTCAAGTCATTTCGCCTCCACTAAACTTGTGGCAGCCAGTTTAAATACGGGACAGGAATGTTTGGTATTCCCGTGTTCAAGTCATGATATGATGGCCCTTATGACACATGGTGAATAAACACACACACACACACACACACACGCACAAATGCTTCAGAGGCTTGACTCAACACTTCCACCCACCACTCCTTATCATGTTATGACTCCTCAAACCAAACTGAATGCTTGGGCAAGATGAGGAAATGAAAGGAGAGATGGTGAGATGGTTTGGCATAACAAGGACAATGTCAGTCATTATTTTCTCAAGTGCACCATAATCTTTCACTTCTGTCACATGCAGACAAACGCTCCATTGCAAAGTTGAGCCTCAGGTGGTGACAAATTCTGCTTGACCTGTTCGTGCTGCATTTGTTTGAGAGCACTTAAACAAACAAACAAACAAAAAAAAAAACACCTCCTGATTATTTAGTTTCATCCATGTGACCATTTTTCCTCTTAATGTCCCAATAAATATAGATATTTTCCTGTGACCTGGATGCTGTAACTCCCAGTAAAGCAGAATTACAGTATGTATTGTGTTGTATTGCTGTGATTCACCATATGACCTGGTTACGAGAGAGGAGGTTTATATCAGAGCTCTGAGTTTATCACATTCCTTAAAATAACACGAGTGTGCAGATAAAGAAAGACTACAATGGCGACACATAGTTTGATACGTGATGGCTGCTAAGAGAACTGTGCATTAAAAAAAACAAACAAAAAAAACAACTAAGCATTGCTGCACAAAAATTTGTGTGGCAAATCTCAGTTTACATACCTGAGAGAGAGAGAGGGGGGGTTATTTGAAGAAGAAAAATAAACAACTGGGAGGTAAAAATATGATAAAATGCCAAACAACATTGTGTAGTTGTTTCCTGTTTAGAGTTTTCAACTGGGTTATCCGGTTGTTTGCACCGAAAACATGTTTCAGTGCTGCAGCACTGTGACCTATTCCCGGTAAGACCAGGATTATACTAAATTTCCATTTGCCTCAGAAATTGGAACTCTGAGCTGGGAATAATGTCACGGCCAAGTTGACAGCGTTCAAGCTCCTAGTCAAACAAAACCGTTAGGTTTGCTTTGAAACCAGTCTAACTTTAGTTAAAAAAAAGCTAACTTAGACTTTATTATTTTTGTCAGTATATATCATGAAACACACATGCTTTCAACCCATCACTAGTTACACTAGTGGGCTGCTGTTTTTCCAGCGCCCGGGGGCAGTTGGGAGTTAAAGGCCTTGCTCAGGGGCCCACAGTGATTCACCATTGTTGCCAGCCCAGGGACTTAGAACCTGGGTCCTCCAGGCCAAGCCCACCTCTGTGACCACTAGGCCATCACTCCCCCCAAAAGTTACAGAAGGTCCCACCGAGATTTGAACTCGGATCGCTGGATTCAGAGTCCAGAGTGCTAACCATTACACCATGGAACCTTGCTAACTTTCAGTAGCTTTCGAAATGAGAGCATTCTCCTTTGTTTTCCCCATGCTGCGTGTGACTGATTTAATGGGACATGAACTGATATATGTATTGTGTTTAAACTATAAACTGGATTATGGACAAGGTCCTTGTTTTTTTATAGCTGGAAATTGGACATCAGGGGGTATTCCAGCTCATTTACACTGATGGGACCTCAGAAATTCTGACTTTCAAGTTCATACAGAGTGTAACAAAAAAGAAAAGCAGCCTTAGAGGCCAAATGATCGGTTGACTTTGCTGACATTACAAGTAGCCAAGAGAGGTAAAGCAAAAAGGTGGTTGAACAAACCATGTCTGACTCAGCATAAATGTAAAATATTTGTATTCTTGCTGATCATTCATCTCTTTTTTTTTTTCAAAATGAAAGATATAAGAAGTTTTTGTTCATGTCTAAAGTAATATTTGCAGAATATGGTATGAGAGTGTCTAATTTAATGCAAGCAGTGATGTTTCCTAACACCAAAGGTGTAAATGCTGGATCATCTGTAATATCTGATGTGCTCTTTTTTTGTTATTTTTACTTAAAACAAATGCCCAGGGTGTGCAGTCTACTATGCAGCAATTTTTGTTTCCACAAGATAAATTAAAGGAAGAAAAGTTTGTCCCTGGACACAAATCAATAGATTGAGGTCAGTGACAGTTTCACAGACTAAAACTGTCATGACAAAGTCCATCAGTGACAAAGTGAATAGTTGTTTAGTCACATGTTGTGTTGAGTGTGTTGCAGCAAATTCACGTCTGAGATTAAAAACAGGCCTGTCAAATTTTTCATTTATGACAGTTTTGATAAAAGTTGCGAAAAACTACAGTTTGTAGTTGTTTTTGTAAATTACAAAGCAATTTAAAAATATGAAACCATCAAAAATTTTGTTTTGTGTAAACAAAAGGAGTTACTATACTCTACAAAATGTTATCGTTTGTATTTAAAACTATGAGAAAGTAACAGAAGTATATCTTGTGCCCTGTATTTATTTTTGAACAAAAAAAAGTAATTTTTTCTGTATATTCAATGCAAAACAAAACAAAACAAACAAAAAAAAACAAACAAACCCTGAAACAGAAATATAGTCAGAATGCCCTATTTCTTTTATTTGGGCATGAAATAGCCTCACCTTTAATCGAGCCAACTGTACGAACTCCACAGAAAACAATTCACTGCTGTCGGCTTTCTCCGCCTTATTCCAACACTTCCTCCCTCTTTGTAACAATGTATCTGCAAAGGCTTCCTCTTTAGCTTTGCTCACGAACCATTTTAGTGCGCATAAGTATACACTACATTCTTGTCACTATGTTGTCATGTATCTAAACTTCCCCTGAGCCCAGTAGGTCATGTAAGAAAAGGTGGAAGTCCGAAGACAAACACAATGGCAGTGAAGAAAAGTCACTGGTTATCTCGATGATGTTAAATACTTTGAGTAGGTAGGAAATACTAATCTGAGCTTTTGGCAGTGTGGATCCCCGACCTACAGATAAAACCTAATGGGCACCACATATGACACATGCCACGCTTTAATGAAAAGAGAAGGTTGGAGATTAAAGTGGTCGATTTTGCAGCCTTTGGGAATATGTTACACCTTTCAGTTCACAGGTCCTCAATAACAGCTAATGTATGTAAGACAGGGTACTAATCCACACGTTACAATGACTGGTTTTAAACTGTTTTGATACAGAATCAGTGAAAGCCACATGAACGCAAATCAACAGAAATACTATTTTTTTCATAATTTAAATTGACAGCCCTTTCCAAAGCAGGCATACCTACAAATGATTTTCTTTGCTGGAATTACATTCAGAAAATTGAATGTATTTACTTGCAGTTGTAGGAGTGTGCGTTTAGGTTTGACAGTAGTGAGGCTTACGAAAAGAAAGCAAGGACAAAAATTGCAGAAAAATGTAGGTGCATGTCTAAAATGTAAATAATGTGTCACACCGATCAGTGTTCTGGTGTTCTAGTTTAGTGTGCAAGTTTACAACGCGGCTGTGTTAGAAATATCGTTCATCACGGAAACAAATAAGGTCTATGACCTTCATATGAAAACCTCAGAAATCCTCTCCTGAGCTGATCCACTATGATAAGGGATTTTTTTCTTTTGTTTTTTATTTTTGAAGACCGGAACTTGGGTGTCACAAGTGCACTTGCCCTCCCTCGGTCTCTCTGTCTCCCCTCTTCCCTCCCCCTGTCTTTCTGTGTTTCACTCCCATTCTCTTTTCCCTTCCCTTGTTGTCCAGCTTATCACCCCACTCTCCTTTTCCTCGCCATCCTCTCCTCTCATCAACTGTGTGGGAGGTACAAAGCCAAAGCCACTCAGCTGGAATTAAACTCACTGGGACCTTACAGATTGCACTGCTCCTCTTTAATCACACACACACACACACACACACACACACACACACACACACACACACACACACACACACACACACACACACACACACACACACTGACTCAGTGGATGGAAAGACTGTGGCAGGTATGGAAAGATGTAATAGATGGGAGGGCTGGGAGTGGGTGGCGGCTGGGGAGTGCCCACGTCATAGAAAGTAGGAATAAACACTGCTGTCATAACATTGGAGCCTGTGACAGCTGTGGCTCTGCACCTCTGCTCTTTAAAGAAATATAACCCAACATTATAATAGACTGTTTTCAAAATCACTGCCTGTTTACAAGACAGACATTTGTAGTCCGCTTCTCCACTTAAGGTTGATGGCTCGAGGCTACATGAGATCTCACTGGTGTAACAAGATTGCTTTCTGGGTAATTAGGCACTACACTTTGAGAAGGGTGGAGGTTTGGCATGAGAAAGGCAATTAAGTTGTAAATATGTAAATGCTGAATGAAGGGAAGCTGGTGGAGAACACACATAATTTGTCAATTTCCTTATTGAAATGGTTCCCTTAGTCTCACGCTTCACTGGCACTTTTCTGCTTATATCTCCATACCAGCTGACTTTTATTACAACTTACTGATCCAGACCCTTTAGAGTGAAGGGAAAAAAACAACTGCACTGTTTAGAAAAAAAGGAATGGGATTGGGGATGGGAATATTCCTAGTTTGACTTTGCTTAATGGTTCAGAAAGGTGTGCATGGCCTTTTCTTTTCTTTTTTTTAACTGCTTTTGAGGGTAAAGCTTTCACTATGAACACATTCAGAGAAATTCAACAATCCGGTTCTATACTGTATAATGCTTTATGACAGCTTACACTGGGTTGGTAATTTCATCTGCTTATCTTTGCTTGCACACGTTAGTATCTGATATGTCTTTATTTTGAAACCCAGCACATTGACATTAATTGTGAGATTCACAGGAAAGCTATCTCTTTGCTGGGCTCTGTCACTCCCATCTTGTTATCACTCTTAAACATCTCTGAGAGGATGAGAGGTGGGTGCTGGCCTGGTGACTCATACACTGCCTGTCTCCATTTAACTTCCCCCAGTCGGTGACAGTGGGAGGTAAGGATGAAGGATGGAAGTTTGATTCTCAATTTCATATATTTTCCTTGTCATATTGCCTGCGCTCTCAGCAGCCACGTCAGGCAATATGGAAAAAGGTTTTTCTTTTTAACCCACCTCCCACTTACAATGTAAACTCCTACAATAAAATGTGAACTTGTTTCATCTGGATAAATTTACTGTTCTGATTACAGGGAACTGCTTCTTCAAAGAGCTTGTCTGTGGAAGGGGTAATGACTTGGAGCACTATCAAGAGTAGGAGAGCCTTGTAAACGAAAGAAGAAGAATCTCAACTGCCAAGTGCTTACATCCTACACAAAACTGTCTGCTCTGTTCAGACCCAACATATTGCCTGAGTTGATATCAAAATTACCCCATTGTCTGCGATCACTGTT
Source organism: Xenentodon cancila (assembly GCA_014839995.1). NCBI lineage: Eukaryota > Metazoa > Chordata > Actinopteri > Beloniformes > Belonidae > Xenentodon > Xenentodon cancila. The sequence continues at coordinate 20,969,796 of CM026198.1, read as the reverse complement.
GTTCTTCTGTCTTCTTCACACATCCATAGCAAGGTGGTTGGTTTAATGAAATTAAAATACAATTACAACCTTGGTATCTTCAATTCAGTTCAATTCAATTTTATTCATATGGTGTCTATTACAATACAAATTGTCTTGACTCCCCAGCAATTATTAAATGTACAATGACAGGTTAAAACTTGAAAAAAAAAAGAAACCTTGAGCAGGACCTGGTCCATAAGGTGGGACCCTCCTGCCGAAGGCCAGCCGGATAGAACAATAAAAGAAGATGGAGATAGGAAGGAGAGAATGACAGACAGTGTAATCATTATCCGTTAGTTGGAGGGTTCTTTGTACATATATTATGACTGATACATGGTTAGTTAATGTACTACAGAGATGATTACATAAACAGGTGTAGACAGCAAACACTGAAATGGTCAGAGGGGGGGTATGGATGGCAACAAAGACAGCTACATAGGTGGAGCTAAACACTGGGATAGTCAGAGGGTGGGACTGCAGGTCAGCAATGAGCTGATGAAGGAAAAGAGAAGATGAGACAGAGGAGGTGAGGGGCACCAGTCAGTGGATCATGTTGGGGTCCCCCTGCAGCAGGTCTACAGCAGCAGATCCAGGATGAAGCTGTGTTGAAGACCAGCTGCTCTAGTCTGGTCCTGCAGCTGCAGCTATGACTACTGGTCCTAACACACTAAAGTTTACACTAACTATATGCTTTACTAAACAGAAATGTTTTAAGTTTAGTTTTAAAGGGGGAGGTAGTGTCAGCCTCCTTAACCCAAATCGGAAGTTGGTTTCATAGTGATGGTTTCTGATAACAGAAAGCCCGTCCTCCAAATCTACATTTGGATACTCTAGGAACTACGAGTAAACCTGCACACTGAGAACGGAGAACTCTATTAGGAACATATGGCTTACACCCATCTAAGCTTCTTCTTGAGGACTATTGCCTGCCAAAAAGAATATAGTAATAAATTATTTAATTGGCGATTCTAATGAGATGCCAAGCAAAATAGAATTTATGTCGATTCCCTGCCCTCCAAAAGTTCACCAAGCACAATGTGATAGATCAAAATAACCTTTAAAAAATAAAAACCAATACGCATTTAGCGCCAAATGAAGACTACTAAATATACAATCTTTAAGCTCTTGAGTTAGCTTTTAATACTCTTCTAGAATTGATGGGCATTTCACAAAAAGTAAACGAACCAATGCATTGCCTTAATTATATTGCAATCTCGTCCTCGTCTATGGTATAGAAAGTGTCGCCTGTAAACTACCTCCTATCCAACCACTATTTAATATTGTTCGAATTTAACATTGTCAACATTAAAGTGCAAAATATGAGGAATGACTTTAGCAGATGTCTATCCGATAAAGATATTGCTATATTTAGGAGGCCATTGCTTTTCTTCTTTCTACAGTGGAACATAGTGAAGCAGTTGAGGGCTGTGACCTCGGTTCTACCTCAGGAGATGTTGATTTCCTTGTCAGTAACACTGCACAGTTGCTGCACTCAGCATTAGATGCAATTGCTCCTTTGAGAAAGAGGGTCTCTAACCATGGGAGCTTAACTCCCTGGTATGATTCACATATTCATGTGCTGAAACAAAGTGCATAAAATGGAAAGGAAGTGGTACTCTTGTAGATCTGTAGATTCTTATTGTGTATGAAAAGATAGATAGAAAGTCCAATAGTATATAAAAAAAAAGCCCTTGGCAAAGCTAGAGCAGCTTATTATTCATTGTTGATAGAGAATAAAAAAATAACACATGTTTTCTGTTCAGCACTGTAGCCAGGCTGACAAAAAGCCACAACTCCGTAGAGCTGTGCATTCCAGCATTCCTCAATAGACTTTATGAGCTTGTTTAGCAGTAAAATTGTCAGAATTAGAGAGGAAATCCACCAGGGCCACCTGTCCGCGGCTGTGGGCATTTTGGAGCAGATCAACTTACCCCTAAACTTAGAATATGTGCCACAGGGTTTTAAAGTTGCAGTAATTGAACTTTTATTTAAAAACCCTTCTCTAGGCCCGGATAATTTTAGTTTATTATAGACCAATTTCCAACCTTCCATTTATATCTAAAATTTTGGAAAAGGTAGTTGCAAGCCAGCTGTGAGACCATTTGTATAGAAATGTTCTATTCAAAGTTTTTCAGTCAAGGTTCAGAATGTATTATAGCACAGAAACAGCACTGGTTCGAGTCACAAATGACCTTCTTATGGCCTCAGATAATGGATTAGTGGATACTGGTTCCGCTGGACCTCAGTGCTGCTTTTGATACTATATATCACAACATTTTACTGCAGAGGCTAGTATATTGTAGTATATTGAATATATTGTTGGGATTAAAGGGGCAGCTCTAGGTTGGTTTAAATCATGTCTATCTAGGTTGCTCATATTCATGAGGTTTCTTCTGTACAGACAAGGGTCTGCTACGGTGTCCCACAGGGTTCAGTGCTAGGGCCAATCTTGTTCAGTTTATACATGCAGCGCTTGGGAAGTATTATCTAGAACCACAGCATTAATTCTCATTGCTATGCTGATGATACACAGCTGTATTTGTTCATGAAACCAGATAAAAAAAAGAACCATTAGCCAAACTTCAGGCATGTCTTAAGGACATCAAGGACTGGATGTCCACTAATATTTTGCTTCTAAATTCTGATAAAACAGAGGTTGTTGTTTATGGTCCCAAACATCTTAGGAAGGGATTAGAGGCTGTTGGGATGGCCTCCAGTACAACTGTGCGAAACCTTGGTGTTAGTTTTGATTAGGATTCGTCATTTAAACAGCATATTAATTAGGTTTGTAACACAGCCTTTTTTCATCTCTGTAATATCACAAAGATCAGGAGCATCCTCTCCCAGAGTAATGCTGAAAAACGAATTCACACGTTTGTATCTTCTAGACTAGATTACTGTAATGTATTATTAGCAGGTAATTTTCTAAATAGCCTCCAGCTGGTCCAAAATGCAGCACCACCTGTATTGCTACAGGAGTGTCCTGCTGCCGTAAGGTGTGACAGTGATGTAATGCATTCATGAAACAAGGACTTATAGTTTAGGTTGCTTTCACACTGCAAGATTTAATGCTCAGTTCGTCAGTAACACAATGTTGGTGGATTGAGTGTCTAGGCTTGTTTTGCAGCCATGGGACCTGGTTACCTTACAGTTGACCATGAGATCCTCTGTAAACAAAATGTTCTGGAGTGAAATGTGAGGTCATCTGTCTAACAGTTAAAGAAGAGGTGGGGAACCCTGGTCCTGGAGGGCTGGTGTTCTGCATGTTTTAGATGTTTCCCTGATTCAGCACACCTAATTCAAATTTATGGTCGTCATCAGCTTGTCATCAAGGTCTCCACAAGTCTGTTAATGACACAGTCATTTGTATCATGCTGTGTTGAAGTAGGGAAATATCTGAATCATGCAAGACATGGAGCTTCCCACCCCTGAGTTGAACTTTGGTAAAAACTAGTCACGAAGCAAGACAATAATCCCACACTAGCACTCCAGTTGTTTCAGTACTGAAAGATTGTGACACAGTTCTTCTATAACAATGTGAGAGACAACATCATACAAACAAAATAACTTCAAGTAAGCTTGAAGGTGGTTACAGAACCTTTTAAACAATTGATTGTATTGTAGTTTTTCTCACATGCTTCTACATTTTGACTTAGTTTTTGTTGAATGAATTGAATGTTTAAATTTTTCATGTGATGCTATTCATGTATGGTTTTATTCACTTTATTTATTTAGTGGTCAATGAGAACTTAGCTACTTGACCTGGACTTGAGTGTAAAGTTTTACATCTCACATAGCCACCCAGTAACTTATTTAAAATGTCAGATGCGCATTAACATAAGCCCCTTTTCCATTATACAGTTTTTGACTAGACACGACTCGTTCTCAGTCGTTTTTCCATTACAGTTCAGTATCACCTCAATGTGGGTGGGGCCTTCGTGGCAAAAACGTGCTGCCACCTGCCATATTTAAAACCACTGCAACGGTTTTAAATATGGCGGGCGTGAAGGAGTTGATCACAAGACTCATCAGAGACATTACTCCAGAACCAGAAGACCTGACAGGTCTGGATGGTTGATACGGCAGCAGCAGGTCTCTGACGTATTTTGGTCCTAAACCATTCAGTGATTTATAAACTAAAATAACTATTTTAAAGTTTGTTATCCTAAATATAGGGAGCCTGTGTAAGGACCTCAGAACTGGAGTGATGTGGTCCACCTTGTTCTAGTGGGAGCTCAGGCAGCAGCATTCTGGATCAGCTGCAGCTGTCTGATTGAAATTTTAGGCAGACCATTTTAAGACACTGTTGCAGTAAACAATTCAACTGAAGATAAATGCATGGATGAGTTTTTCAAGATCCTGCTGAGACATTAGCCCTTGATGCTGAAGGTGTTCTTTAGGTGACAGAAGGCCGACTTACTGTAATTGTCTCTGAAGGTCCAGGTCTGAGTACATGACTTCCCCCAGATTTCAGGCCCAATCAGTTGTTTGTAGTTGTAATAACTGAAGCTGCGTGCTGACTCCTAAATGTTAATATTTTGGACCAAAAACAATTACTTCAGTTTTTACTTTTGTTTAGCAGAAGAAAATGATCACTCACTGATTTGTTCTATGCATCTACTCATTACTTGTTTATTATTATCTGAGTTAGAGGAATAATGTAGATGTTAAATAGGAGGGATCTTAGGATAGAACCCTGAGGAACTCAACATGCATTTTATCGATTCCAATGTAACGTTACCTATTGACACAAAGGAGCCCCTGTCCTTTAGGTAAGACTCAGACCAGTCGTGTACTGTGCCAGAAAGTCCGACCCCATTCTCCATGGTAGCATGGTGGACTAAAATTGCAGACTAAAGTAACAGCTGGATCCACAATGTGCAGCGGAATAGAAATGAAGGTGATCTTTGGTGTCAAAAGCATCCTAATTCAGTGACTGTGAGCATAGGTGTGTGAATGTGGAAATGTCAAACACTGTAAAGCACTTTTCAGTGGGAGAAAAGTGTAAATGTCAGTAAAAAGAACCTTTTTCTCAGAACAATAGTTCAAGATGGTTATTGAGATAGTGATCAAAAGGCCCTGGATGAGTCAGTTTGCTGTTGGGATGTATGAGTTAACGAAAGAAAAAAAAATTGACCAAAAAAAGTCACATAGACTCATTCAGACATGTCTTTGGGCAAAACTGTTGCACATCCATTTTCCTTACCACAAAGGGTAATCAAATGAACTCAGAGAGAATCAAGTTCCTTTTATCCTACAAACCGACTACTGGTGATGCACCTCTAAACCCTTTGCTCATCATTTTTTTTTTTTTTGTGGTTTTAAGCCAGTTCAGCAGAATTTGCAAAAGAAGCTGATGCTCATCATTTTGCAGTCTTGGTCAAACTTTATATTTGTAATACACTGTTAGTACAACTTCTGCAACACAAAAACCATTAAATGATTAAAATAGAAGCAAATAGTTAAAAAAATATGTGGAAAAAAGGTTATTGTGTGGACAGCCCTGAATGCTTAATACAACTAAGCTATGGGGGGTTCTTAGCTGCTAAACACACAAGTAGAAGCTACTAATACAAACCTTTAGTTTTTGATCTATTCGTTAGATTTTTGTAGAGGTCATAAAAATATTACCTTGTCGTTAACATCTTTCTTTCTTCTGTAGTTTGCTTGTTTTGTATTCTTTCCTGGTTAAACTAGTCGTCAGTTGGTCCACATGGACTGTTGCATCAGCTGGCCGGGTTAATTCATTGCATGTTTGCAACAGTGTGGTATTGAGCTGTAGGGGGCTTCAAAACTGTCCAGCAGTGTTGCTTTAAAGTCAAAGAAAAAGGTTGAATGCAAAATTTTAAATAATTCCCACCTCTATCGGTGCAATGGGGAGCTATAATCTTTAGTCCATTGTTTTAATAAAAAGGCTGCATTTTCTTTTAAAATGAAGAAAAATGAAGAAGTTGATCTCAAAAGCAGAATTTCAGATGAAGAGGAGGATTAAAGCTGAAGACAGGAAGACAGGCTGAAGAGAAAAAGAATAATGCTTACATACTAAGAAATATATGTACAGTTTGTCATCACTTTCCCAAAGTCTTAGATTTACAGGACAATGCTGCCTCTCCAAGTCTTATCATTATTTTAAACACCCAATTCTTTTTCTGGAGAAGGCTTTGGGGCGTTATTGTTGTTTTTGTTTGTTTTTTAAATAAAACAAAAAAAGATTAGGATATTAGGAAAAACAAAGCGTTAAAACAATATTGCAAAATAACTTGACATGTGTCAGTTATTTCCCAGTAATGTCCAGACAAGTTATTTCACCTTTTCATTCATCTGTTAACAGATAAGAAGTACGAGTGAATCAACACTGAAATATGGTTAGGCAGAAATATCAAATCCACGTTGAAGCCTGACATTTAAATTAAACAAAAAGTGGTCAGTACTTTAGGGTTGAAACAACTTATGCTGATTCAACATTGATTAGACGTTGACATTTCAATCATTAAAATTCGAACACAAAACAACATTGATTCAATGACATCTTTTCAACATTGGTAGTGGCTAGAATCGGACGATTGTTTGATGGTTGATTCACCATCAATCGTTGAACTTAACTAAAAATCAAACATGAATGTACAAACCTGAAATACATTTAAGTGTGTAACTGTGTATTATTTTCACGACTCCGTCAGCCAGTGACTGGTCAGCTGTGATCATTTGTTTTTCTGTTCTTCTTGCCACTCAGCAGCAAGCAAGTCTTTATATTATGTTTACCGTCATGCTGTAAAAACCACTGTGACTCATAAAGAAGGAAAAAAAAAATGATCAAAAGATAATTTCCTGTCTCAAGCCACTTTTATACAATAATGGGCATTTTATCTACTGGTGCCACTGACAGAGCATTTCACTATGTGCATCCACCCACTCTAAGGATGACGGTAATACTTTGATCCAGGTTATCTTGATCATTGTCTGTTTGAACTGTACCACTATAAATGTAAAATTCGGAGCATCGATAGGAAAGGCTCCTTGGTGTCTGTTCATTACGGAAGCGATCAATGCCCTGGAAATGAGCCCTTCTACCTGAATTGAATCAGCAACAGATTATTGTTATAATAAATTACCTATGATGAAAGGGGATGAAGCAGGCAGATGCTTCTGAGCAAGGTGGGGAGAGATGTTTGCAATTTTTCCTGAAAGTGGAATTCCTTCTGAGAATCTCAGGCCAGGAAGTTTGTATTCGTGGAGTTCTAGCCTTAAAACCAGTGGTGGGAAAAATGACTCAAACTCCAATCTGAGAAGATGGGCAATAAAATAATAAATGCATATGGAGTTGATGTCAAAAATGTTGCAGCTCAAAAACTGGCATTACAATTTTAGTATGGCTAGATTAATTATCTATTAGTGGTCACAAATATATTTTGATTTTAATGTTTTAATAGATTTTTAGATATTAAAAAGCAGCCAAATGCCTTTAACCCTATAATGCTAGATGTATCATCTTTGATGGATGGATTTCTGAGACTTTGCTATCACTCCCATAATGAAAACAAATAAAAAAGTTTTTATACTATGAACAAAATAAAAGAAAAACAATAAATAAAAAAGTACATAAAATAACCAAATGTATTCATAATGATACAAAACTTATATGTAGGACATATTATTATGTAATAGCTATTTATTATTCAAGTATAGATGATTTAGTACTGTTATAGACAAAAATTGAAGTGTTTTTAATTTCAATATTTAATAAACAATAAAAAAAATAGGATTTTCTGTGTGTTATTTTATATTTTGGGCAACATCTTATCACATCAAGTTTCTTACTTGTAGTGATAGTAGGTACACTGTAAATTATCACTGCTTTTGTAACAAAACAACTTTTTAATTCAATAAACACAAAATTCTTTACTTTTATGCAGATTTCCAGCTGGTCAGCAGGTACTGTGCTTTGCTTTATGTACTATAAGTTACACAAATGTTTCTTACTTAATAAATATGCCTTAAAATTACTAACTGCAGACATTTTAATTTGGTTGTTCCTACTTTTTCATAAATTGCAGATTTATTATAAATTCCAAAATGTGCTGAGGCCAGACCTGATTGTGATAAATCCAGCGTGTAGCAGCAGGTTTGAGTGTACAGTCACACTCTTCACAGGTACCCACTCACACACCTCAAGCGAAACGAATGTGCCACGTTGATTAAAATATGAAGGAAGTGATTGGACGAAAGAACCTGTGCATGCAGAAGCCGGATAAACATAATGAATGATTCAGACGAGGGACCACCTCCACATGTTACAGCTGATGTCTTATACGTCGTTTTGTTTCCATCTTGTTTGATGGCATTTGTTTTGCATTTTGATTCATCCGCCACCACCTACTTTCATGCGTTGCTCTCGCTGCAAATCTAACAAATGTCAGCTTAAACTTCAGGCCTCACTAGAACCAACCTTGCAGCCTCTCTTTTTACATAAGTAACTAAGTAAGCTTCACCAGCTGTGCCTGACCTGACATCTTAAAATAATCAATTAGCTTTCTCTCTTGGTTGTAACTGCTCCAATGGGTTCATTCGTCTATACGTACAAATACACACCAAGCGCTCACGTTGTTTACGTCTATTCGGTTGGCTGAGGCTGTCAGGCATCGCCCGATGAGTTACCATCTGTCACCACCCGCCTGCATTTACACTTTTGTTAGCAGCTCCTATCATCAGAGAGGTAACGATGCAGCTGACCTCAGTGGCTATGACCTGTGAGGTCACGATGAGACTGCACTGAGCCCATTGCAGTGTCTTTTGTTTTTTCTTTCTGAGATTTCAAAAAGAGTGAGATTTCATAGTTGAGAGGAAGGGGGTCCTTTGGTAGGTTTTATTTTAATTAGCTGTTGAGGACTGGGAAGTGAAACGTCAGATATGAAAACTTTTATTTCTATATTTCTCTTGGAGGATAACATCCTTCTAACCTCACTCTGCCTGATGATGGGCAGCATCTTCTGGAGTCTGTGCTTTCAGTTTGTAAAACAAGAAGGCTAAAAAGTCCAGTCTGAGATAATGCATGATGATGTCACTGCGAATAAACGAGGGCTTTTATGAAAACACATTCTCATTACAATATGTTATTATACAGTTTGTACAGGTCTTTATTAATAATATAATTACAATTCACTTATGTTAAAGGCTGTAACAAGCAGCATATAATTGTGTTTTTAAGTTTAAGTTAAGTTCAATTTAACAGAAAACAAGATGATGCTCAGGTTCTGTGCTTTATTTTAGTTGATTACATCATACTTTACTTCTAAAATGAGGCAGTCGTTTCTGTTCTGATGGTAAATTCATCTGAAAAGGAAACAGCTGCTGTGCTGTATTTAAAAGAGCAGCCTACAAAATAATGACAAGCATATTGACAAATGTATTGAAAACATGTTTTAATGAATAAAAATCTTTCACTTCGGCCAGGGTCCCCAAAAATCACATTAACACGACACTACTCACATAAATATATCAAATATATCAAATTAAACAGGAGCAACTCTGCTAAAAGCACAAATAAGTGATATTAACACTTCCTGGTCTTTCCTGTGAGTTACCTGTTTCTAGTGCTTCTGACATCATCTCTTGCTTTGCCCCTTTTGGATTTGCCTGCATAGTTGTCATTGGATTTGTGTTTTTTTGTTGTTGTTGTTGTTTTCTTTGGCTCTTGGACTGACTTTGTGGAATATGGCTCTAATTACACCCTTTTCTGGATTATCCTGCATCGCTTCGGACGGCTTCGGTTTATTGACACAGACCGAAGAATAGGATGGGAGTAGAGTTTCTGCACGACATCAGCTGGACCATCAACAGTATCGTCAGTGTTGCTCTACTGTGGAAACTCAGTACAGAAGCAGCGAAAGAAACGTAAATAACTGCATGTTTACAGTGAGTTACAAAGATTCTGTCTTTTTGTCTCTTTTATTTTCTGCTAAAAGGTTTTAGCTGAGAGCATCAACTGCTGATTAAGTTGCTCCAACATGTCTGTCTTTTTCTTTTTATGTCCATTTACGTTGAAATCCAACGTCAGTTTTGTTTTTGGAGGTCTTTTTGTGGGGGAGAATGCAGTCACATTTGGTTGGCTCATAGTGGATTTGCTTCCTTGTTGTCAGCCTATGGTGTGTCTTACACAAATGTTCATACCCGCCCTCAAATCTATTAACCTTTCGAAAAAGGTCTTAGTCATCTAAATTGACCAATCAAAGTTAAGTTACTGCAAAAGTGTAAATACTGTGACTATTTTTGAACAGGTTTTGATTTTAAAAAAATGGCAGAAAAATACAGAAAACCCCAAACAATAGAGGAAGTGATGCAAATGATATTTGAGGGGATTCCCAGGGACCCCGTTTGTCCTGTAGACTCTTCGTCTTCTGACGAGGACCGACACTGTTGACTTGGATTATGAGACTGTTTTTTTTAAGAGTTAGAGTTTAAATAGTCATTTTGTTTTTTTATTTGTTTTTGTTATTTGTTTATTCTTTTTAAGGTAAATAATAGATTTTACTTTGATTCAAACTTCAGTTGTTTTGTATGCTTTTCTGTGACAAATCAATGGAGGTTGGGTTAAATGTTCAAAAAAAGCCAAAAACTGTAAATTGATGTGATGAACGTCAATAGTGACATAAAAATGAAATATGTAATTGGGAACATTGAAAATATCAAATGGCATAGATGGCAGCAAAAAGGACCCAAAAAGCCTGTTTTTGTAGATCCCACTTGAAAAGTTTGTACTGAAAGAGTCAAACTTGGCACAGCTAATGTTCACACATATGGATATTCCTTTTATGTACATTTAGAGATGCAACCACATTACCTCAAAGATATATTCTTTGTAAAAATATGAATTTTTATTAGACAGACATCTTACTTTATTTTTGCTTTACTTCACACATAGGCCACACCCACTGCCTTAAATAAAATACTGAAACTATTCAAATAAACCTAGTAGTTGCAGAGATACTGTATATACTCAATTCATTTTGGGTATGTCATTTTCGAGCAGAGGCTTTAAAAAGAGGCTGGATCTTAAAGGGCCGAGTGGAAACCCAGGCAGCAAAGTAAACCCTAAAACAAAACGCAATATGCGTGAATAAAACCCATTATGGTCTAGTCCTCATCTTACAATCCTACTAGGTTCAGTCCACACTGACAACACCAAGAGGAGCAGGGAGCATACATGCAAGCGTATTCATGAGGACTCCTCAATCAAGTGGATGTAAAAGAAGCTAGAAATCAAATTTCACAATTCAAAGTAAAAAGGCAAAAAAACAAAAAAAAAATTAAAAATAAACCTATTTTATTAAAACTTAAAACACCCCTGTGAAAGTCAATCACATATCAACCAAATTTAGGATAGTCTTGGGTTGAATAATACTTTATTGTCTGATAAGCTTCACTTATGAAGAAACAAATCTTTTTCAAACCAGTAACTGAAACATAGATAAATGTCCTGCTTCGATTTCACTAAGCAGAAACCAATTAAATTTTAAACTACCAAGGCTCTCATTTATTTATTCAACTTTTGACAAGGCAAAAAAAAACAAAACAAAAAAACAACGGACAAACAAACTTTATCATTTGTAAGGGGTCTAGTCTGCTCTTCCAGATAAATGTTACTTGTTTGAAAGAAAAGGTTATAGGATGGAATTATGTTGTGTGCATGTCTTTTTTTTTTTTGTTGACAGGATCAACAAATTTAACACTTTCCATGTGTAAAACAAAACTGTGGATTCAGCAGTAAAGCAGTACAGATATGGAGGGTTATCCAAACATTGCTCTCGCCAATGTTTAGTGTGCTGCAGGGAACAGTTTCCTGTTGGCCAATGTACTCTTCCTGTCTCCGCTGATGCTGAACTTCCTTTATAACAGGAAATTCCCTCTTTTATTTTCAGCATGCCAGTAAACATTTTTGGATTATGAAAAAAATGTACAGTAACTTCTTTTTGTCTTTCAGGGACAGCGCAGTGATATGGAAGATGATGTACTATTTGCATTATTTGAGTTGTTGAAGTCTGTCAGGCTGTCAGAAGTCAAATCTTGCACAGTACAATCTTTGTGTCAACGATTTCGACTTGAGAACTTCTCAGCATGAAAGATGACTTACAACCTAAACTCTGGTGACCATGACGACGAGGCTCCTGTCAGGGAGTTGAGCCGCTGTGTAAGCAAAAGAAAACAGCGTGATTAGCAGATAAAATATGCCGGATAGCTGCTCCAAGCTCCACTCTTTGTCTCATCTTGTGTTTTTTGCAATTACTACCAAATGTATTTATTTTGAAGTGAAATGCATGCATGTTGGTGATGTATGATAAAGTTTCTGCCACACTGGAAGCAAATATGTCAACATGTCGTTTTTGTTTCATACAATAATTAATAACCTTACTGAACATCTTTATGGGTTAGTCACCCGCTGCTGTTTTTGCCATCACTGAATGATCGCCATCATTCTATGGGCTTGTTTAATCCTTTAAATAACGCTCGCATTCATTTCAATTAACTTGGTAACTAATAAGGTTATATATATTTATATATATATCTTTCCGACACTTCTGCGGTCAAGCAAAAGTACTTAGAAAAAGTAACAGAGGGTGCCTTTGTTTGTCTTTGTTGTTTTTTGACTCTTTGATCACACCCTAGGAGTTGTGATGGGTTGGATTTCACAGGAGCTGACACGCAAATCACACCCTGCAGGAGGTCCACTGCATTTTCCCTGGATATCAGAGCATTGGTAACAAGGAACATGAAAATCAGAACCATGAAAGTTACTGCTCACATTCATTGTACATCAACCAGAAGTGAAGATTCAGTCTTGCTACATACATTCAGGATGACTTTATTTATGACTGAAAGTGTAGAAAACTATGCTTCTTTTTTTTAATGAAAGATTTTGACACATTTTTTAATGTGTCAAACATTTTTTTTCAAATTGTTATTTGGTGTTTTTGAATGTTTCTGTCATCGTAGAAGTGTCTAAATGTCTAATCCTCGCAGAGGTGGTTACGGTTATTGATGAAACAATTCCCTTTTAAAATCTATCTAGAGTAATACTATATTTTCCTCGGGTGTATTACGTTCTGTTACTAACTTGATTTGGAGGTCTTATCTAATGCTGAACACTCCCTGTGAAATTGGCTGGATCCTGGGGGGAAGGAAACAGACATGGTATCTGGACCTAGCACTCTCGGCCGCTGTTTACCCACTAACATCCTGCACAAACTGGCCTGCCTCAGAGTCAGACAACAGTGAGTAATCTTGGCCAATCTGTTCCTCCATTCCTCTGGCTTCTGCTTCCTCCCAGCAGGCTACAACTCTGAGCCAAGGGCTCAGCTCGCGTCATGCCGAGCCACCGGGCGGGTGCACGGTGTGCTGTGTGCGCACGCAGCCCACCTGGCTGTTAAACTTGGTGTGATGTGTGAGGCCGATGATAACAGGGAGTAGTGTCAGTGAGGATGATCATGACAAAGCTGATGTACAGCAGCAAATGGGATCCCATCTGGGAAGAATCGCTGATGAGCGCCGGAGCTGGCCAGTTTGACTTATGCTCCGGTGGAGCTCCAGTTTTGCATAATTTTATGTAATTCAGGCTGACACATGGGCAGTTCATGCTGGGCTTGTGACTGCAGTCAGAAACTGAACAGAGACTGAACAGAAGAGGGGCTGACAATGAAACAGGATGTGGCATGACACAGGTGTATCATCTCTGGAAATTAGCTTGACATCTCAAAATGCAAAGCATGAGTTTTCTGTTAGAGAAAAGAAGGGAGAGAGGTTAGTCCAAAGCAGCACAAGATGAAAGTGAAACGCGCAGCGGAAAGCACCGGGGAACATCTGGATTTACCCATTGACATCAGTACTGCTGCTGTTTGACTCTAACAATAACAGATACTATAGCGATGCTGAGCGTTCTGATAGGAATAATCCACCTATGAACCTCTAAGATGACTGATGGCTAATACATTTAATGTCAGCTCACAGGGGTGACTCGGCCTCCAGTTCCTGACGGTTCCTGATGCTGCTGGCTTGTACAGAGGAGTGGGAGGTGATGCTTGAGGCTGTGGAAACACAGCAAGAAACATGCTGTGTGACCTTGCCCCATAATCCTGACCCATCATCAAATCCAGTGACTTCAGTCATCATTCAATTCACTGTTTGAGTCATTTGCAATACATGGTGTTCAACATGTATTTTTTAATGAATATTTTTTGAGTTTTGCATTATCATCATTTGGAGACAATATAGAGCTTTTCTCTTCCTCGCTTTTGGTGGTTTTGAAAAAGCTTATGGAAAGACTGAATCACCCTGTGTGAATATGTTCTGACATAGCAGACACGTTTCCATTGCAACACTCAGCTGATGAAACACTGATGATGTGCCCCTCAAGTACATCCCATAAAAGACTACAGCAAGCAGTCCGAATAAGTCCAAATAAAATCAATATTAAATATCTTTATCTTCAGGTTTGTTGTTTAACGTGCAAACAAAAGAGTGGGCAAGCAATCTGTTCGGACACAGACACAAACAGCCAAGTATCCCCAAAATGGCAAGCAGTTGATGAATTATGTGAATTACCCGTGAGGCTTTGGTCCACAGTGTCAGAACAGAGAGCGGGGCTTCGATCCCACGAATACTGAAGCATGTGCTCGCCTCGGTTTCTCATGTGACATTTGCTTTTATGGCCAGCAGACGAGAACGATGAGGCCTTCAGAGCAGACTTGCAGGCCTGCGAGAGGCGAGGCTGAGGTCTGTGACTCAGCTGCCACACTTCCCAACGAGAATTACAAAGACTTATTCATAACTTACTCATTAAGTGTGACAGAATGTCAGCATGTCAATTTTTGCTGCTCATGTTCACACCCATCTTCATGTTCATATTCTATATTTTCACTTTCTTTTATTGATTAGCATCAAAACAAGATACCGACACCTAAATAAGACGGTGACGTTTCAGTCACAAGGCGAGTTCAAACTGTTGCAGGAGTTGCAGCAGCAAACACCTGGTCACACCCCTGTACATTATGCATCCACATACCTTTCTTATTAGTCACCTTTTTTTGTTTTGTTTGTTTTATTTCCTATGCGTCACAAAGTGGCCTCCTGAGTTCATACAAGATGTTTTACAAACGATCACGAGTCTACATTTAAGCCTAACTGGGTGTTTTAAAGTAGTTGAGGGCTGGTTCACAGTCCAAGACCCTGTTGTAGTTATAAACGATAAAAAAAGGAAAAAAAAAAAAAGAAATTCACCACCTGTCAGGAATTTCACCTCTGAATAAAACAACACAATCACATCATTTCATCACCAACTTACGGATTAGCTCAGTTTTCGTTTTTTGTTGTTTTTATATATATCACCAATTTTTTGTTTGCAAGCAAAAAAAATTCATGCTGCTGTTGTCTTCCTTAAATGTTAAATGAAAAGTTGCGTAATTTGTTGCGTAACTGTTAAAAAGCCCCAAGTCTTTCAAGGTCCTGCTCAACCTCACAGTTTGCGAAGGAATACCTGTTGTCTCAAGTGACCACCTGTGGTCTGATAGTCACCCCTCTGGTCTAGTTTCAAATAAAATCTTGTGAAACCAAACATGAAGAATTCTGCACAGGCGAAGTTAGTTTAACGTTGCGTGAAATCCCGGGTTTTCTGTATCCTGAAGGTGGTTCTTACTGAGTTACAACACCAGGTTTGGGATGAGAGATAGCTTTGATAGGCCAGCTCACACCAAGCAGACTGCCAGGTATCTCTACTGTTGTTTTCTTCTCGTTGCTCCATGCGGTTGCCCGTGTGTGTGTGTATGTGTGTTTGTGTGTGTGTTTGTGTATGTGGGTTGTTCCCAGTTCTCTGGAAGCCACCTGGCACAGCTACAGCTCTTTGACTCATCGCTACTGAGTATTACTACTCTGATCTCCTCACCACTCGTCATCAGGTTTTGTTTCATGCTGCTGGCGTAAAGTTCAGACTACCTGAAGAAGGTTCATTGCTTTTACATGCCTGTCCTGTCTGGTAACTTCTTTTTTTTTGTGTCTCAGACCACCTGCCAGGTCTCTTGAATGACAACTGGTCAAATTTTAAATTTCTTCCCACCTCTCAGCTCATCATTCATTTATTTTCTACTCTGAAACAACTTAAGATGAGAAAAAAGTAAAAATAAAATAAAATAACAATCTAAGGATGAACATCTAGAAGCAAGAATGGGGAAAAAACGGACGTGGCAGAGAAACAGATGAGATTTAAGAGCAGGACGAGGCATAAACTACTAACACAGAGTTCGTACTTCTCTACAAATCTGAAAAGAAAAAAAAACAAGCATCCATGAGGTTTAAAGAGACACTACTTTTCATTTTTTTCTTTCTGTCGTGCAGATGACACGTTAGAGGTAAGTCATAATCATGTGTGTGTTCAGTCTATACCACCATAACGAAGCACACGGTAATTGTGCAGAGGCACACACCCTTCACTTCTGATGACATGTGTGTAAAGTGTCATCTTTGGCAGCGATGATGATCTGACCTGAAACCCGGAGGGACCAGTCCTCGCCGCTCAACCCGTTAAATGACTCAAGCCCAGATACAGCTGTCTCCAGCTGGGGAGACAGTTTTGTCATGTCAGCCTCTCTTTTCAGAAACCCGGTTAAGGCTGGAGTCATCAACTTCACTGCTTCACAACCTCCCACGAGCCCTCAGGCAGCTCTAAGGAAAGTTAACTCCCACAGTGTGAGATGAAGGGTGGGGTGTTATTTTCAGCTACGTGCTTACGTATGAAGGTGTATTATTACGTAAAGCTGCGTTAAGTTTGAGGTGTGAGATGGACAAAGAGACTGTACTTACACATATTTGGGCAGAGTTTCTGGGATTAACTCTGATCATACTCTCCTCTGCCTGTGTATGAGACCACTCCATATCAAATTCCTCTCAGTAAATGTGGGCATTAATCTGCCTCTGCATATATACACAGAATGACTCTACAGACTAATTTTCTCTGGCCATCGTTGTTTCTCTTAATACTTGTTTTATTCTGGTCTTCTTCATAGCTATCAGGCAGGTAATTATGCGTGTGGCTGTTGTTTGTGGAGCGCTCGTGCATCTACGTTTCTTAATCTTGTTACCTCTAAAACTCCTGCGTGGATCCAGGTTTGTTAATGGTAAATTGTCCTCATTCCTCTCTCTTATGCTGCTTCTATCCTGAGTTGTGCTTTGTCAATTCTGACTCTGAAGGGCTCTAAATGTTATTGTAGCGCACATAAATCCCCCAAAATCCTACACTTGGCTATATCTTCAATTCAAAATTTCAATTTAATTTTATTTGTATAGCGTCTATTACCACACAAGTTGTCTTTAGCCGCTTTCCAGAGACCCAGAAAATGACCCAATTATTACATAAACAACAGCAGGTAAAAAACTCCTCTAGTGGGAGAAAAACCTTAAGCCAAACGGTGGCAAGAAAAACTCCTCTTTAGGAGGGAAGAAACCTGATACATGGTTAGTTGGTGATCTACAGAGATGACTAAACAGGTGTAGACAGCAGAAACTGGGATGGTCAGAGGGTGGGACTGCAATTCAATTCAATTCATTTTTATTTATATAGCGTCTATTACAACACAAGTTGTCTCTAGGATCTTTCCAAAGACCCAGAACATGACCCCCGAGCAATTATTACATAAACAGCGGCAGGTAAAAACTCCCCTAGTGGAAGAAAAACCTTAAGCCAAACAGTGGCAAGGAAAAACTCCCCTTTAAGAAGAAACCTTGAGCAGGACCTGGCTCATGAGGGGGGACCCTCCTGCCGAAGACCAGCCGGGTAGAGCAAGAAATAAGAAAGAATAGAAACAAAGAGACACCGTCAAAGGTACAAGACAGGATACAATAGTAACTGTCCTTGGTAGTCCAATTAGACTTCTGTGAATATGGGTGATATATGGATAGACGGTGATACAAGGGGATGAGGACTGCAGGTCGGGATGTCAGCAAGTATCCAACAGACATCCACAGAGACAGGTGAAGGCAAACACTGGGATGGTCAGCAAGCAGCTCCTGAGGCTCTGGTCCGCAGGACATGCAAAGAAGAGGAAAAGAAGGGCCAGACAAGCACAAAAAACTACCAGAACAATGGACCACAATTAAGTTTATGGGATATTGTTAATAAATGAGGGTTGAGGTGAAGAAGAGACAGAGAAGGCAAAGAGAAACAGAGAAGGTGAAAGGCACCACTCAGTGGATCATGTTGGTGCCCCCCTGCAGCATAGGCCTATAACAGCATATCTACACCGAAGCTGTTTAAAATGAGCTGCTCTAATCTGGTCCTGTAGCTGCAGCTTTGACTACTGGCCCTGACACATTAAGGTACTAAATATACACTAACTATATGCTTTATTAAACAGAAATGTTTTAAGTTTAGTTTTAAAGGTGGAGGTGGTATCAGCCTCCTTAACCCAAACTGGAAGTTGGTTCCAGAGTGATGGTGCCTGATAACAGAAGACCCGTCCTCCAAATCTACATTTCGATACTCTAGGAACTACGAGTAAACCTGCACCCTGAGAACGGAGAGCTCTATTAGGAACGTACGGTACTATCAGGTCTTGCAAATATCGCGGCGCTAGGCCATTTTGGACTTTATATGCCAGTAATAAAATTTTAAATTGGATTCTAAATTTTACGGGGAGCCAATGGAGGGAAGCTAAAACTGGAGAGATGTGGTCTCTCTTGTTGATTCCTGTCAGCACTCGCACTGCTGCATTCTGGATCAGCTGGAGGCTGTTAAGAGAATTACTTGGACATCCAGCCAACAACACGTTACAGTAATCTAGTCTAGAAGATACGAACGCATGAATTAGTTTTTCGGCATCACTCTGCGAGAGGATGCTCCTAATCTTTGCGATATTACGGAGGTGGAAAAACGCAGTTTTACAAACCTGATTAATATGCTGTTTAAATGACAAATCCTGATCGAATATAACGCCAAGGTTTCGCACAGTTTTACTGGAGGCCATCGCAAGACCATCTAATCCCTTCCTAAGCTGTTTGGTACCACAAACAACAACTTCTGTTTTATCAGAATTTTGTAGCAAAAAATTTCTGGACATCCAGTCCTTGATGTCCTTAATACACATCTGAAGTTTGTCTAATGGTTCTGTTTCATCTGGCTTCATAGACAGATACAGCTGCGTATCATCAGCATAACAATGAAAATCAATGCCGTGGTTCCGGATAATACTTCCCAAGAGCTGCATGTATAAACTGAACAGGATTGGCCCTAGCACTGAACCCTGCGGGACACCATAGCAGACCCTCGTCTGTACGGAAGAAACCTCATGAACATGAACAAACTGGAATCTATCAGACAGATATGATTTAAACCAATCTAGAGCTGTCCCTTTATTCCCAACAACATACTCTAGCCTCTGCAGTAAAATGCTGTGATCTATAGTATCAAAAGCAGCGCTGAGGTCCAGCAGAACCAGTATGGACACTAACCCATTATCTGAGGCCATAAGAAGGTCATTCGAGACTCGAACCAGTGCTGTTTCTGTGCTATGATTCATTCTGAACCCTGACTGAAAAATTTCAAATAGATCATTTCTATACAAATGCTCACACAGCTGGCTTGCAACTACCCTTTCCAGAATTTTAGAGATAAATGGAAGGTTGGAAATTGGTCTATAGTTAGCTAAAATGTCTGGGTCAAGAGAGGGTTTTTTAAGTAATGGTTTGATTACTGCGACTTTAAAAGCCTGTGGTACATATCCTAAGACTAGGGACAAGTTGATCTGTTTCAGTATTGTCGGTCCAATAAGAGAGAAAACATTTTTGAGTAGTCGAGTAGGGATTGGGTCTAACAGACACGTGGATGATTTAGATCCATTGACGACTGAGGTCAGCTCAGAGAGGTCAACAGGAACAAAACAGTCTAGAGTCAGGTCGGAGCATAAGGGAGTCGCCGAGGTTGAAGAAATTCCCACAGCCACTGCCGGGTGGGCCTGGCCGATTTCCTCTCTAATTCTGACAATTTTATTGCTAAAGAAGCTCATAAAGTCTTCACTACTGAGAGCTGCAGGGATGCACGGCTCAACAGAGTTGTGGCTCTTTGTCAGCCTGGCTACAGTGCTGAACAGAAAACGTGGGTTATTTTTATTATCCTCTATTAACACTGAATAATAGGCTGTTCTAGCTTTGCGAAGCGCTTTTTTATACACTATTAGACTATCTTTCCATGCATAATAAATATCTACAGACCTACTAGAGTACCACTTTCTTTCCATTTTACGCACTTTCTGTTTTAACATGCGAATATGTGAGTTAAACCAGGGAGTTAAGCTCCTATGGTTAGAGACCCTCTTTCTCAAAGGAGCAACTACATCTAAAGCTGTATGCAACACAGGTCAGGATGTCAGCAGGTATCCAACAGAGACGTCTACACAGACAGGTGGAGGTGAACACTGGGATGGTCAGAGGTGGGACTGCAGCTCAGGATGTCAGCAGGTCTCCAACAGAGACGTCTATACAGACAGGTGGAGGTGAACACTGGGATGGTCAGAGGTGGGACTGCAGGTCAGGATGTCAGCAGGTCTCCAACAGAGACGTCTATACAGACAGGTGGAGGTGAACACTGGGATGGTCAGAGGGTGGGACTGCAGGTCAGGATGCAGCTCCTGAGGTTCTGGTCTGCAAACATGTACAGAAGAGAAAAAGAGACAGACCAGCACAACAAACTACAAGAACAATGGAGCACAATTATACGTATGAGATACTTCTGAATAATAACTGAGGATTGAGCTGACAAAGGGAAAGAGAAACAGAGGAGGTGAGGGGCACCAGTCAGTGGATCATGTTGGGGTCCCCCTGCAGCAGGTCTACAGCAGCAGATCTAGGATGAAGCTGTGTTGAAGACCAGCTGCTCCAGTCTGGTCCTGCAGCTGCAGCTGTGACTACTGGTCCTAACACACTAAAGTTTATACTAAATATATGTTTTACTAAACAGAAATGTTTTAAATTTGGTTTTAAAGGGGGAGGTAGTGTCAGCCTCCTTAACCCAAATCGGAAGTTGGTTTCATAGTGATGGTTTCTGATAACAGAAAGCCCGTCCTCCAAATCTACATTTGGATACTCTAGGAACTACGAGTAAACCTGCACACTGAGAACGGAGAACTCTATTAGGAACATATGGCTTACACCCATCTAAGCTGCTTCTTGAGGACTATTCCCTGCCAAAAAGAATATAGTAATAAATTATTTAATTGGCGATTCTAATGAGATGCCAAGCAAAATAGAATTTATGTCGATTCCCTGCCCTCCAAAAGTTCACCAAGCACAATGTGATAGATCAAAATAACCTTTAAAAAATAAAAACCAATACGCATTTAGCGCCAAATGAAGACTACTAAATATACAATCTTTAAGCTCTTGAGTTAGCTTTTAATACTCTTCTAGAATTGATGGGCATTTCACAAAAAGTAAACGAACCAATGCATTGCCTTAATTATATTTGCAATCTCGTCCTCGTCTATGGTATAGAAAGTGTCGCCTGTAAACTACCTCCTATCCAACCACTATTTAATATTGTTCGAATTTAACATTGTCAACATTAAAGTGCAAAATATGAGGAATGACTTTAGCAGATGTCTATCCGATAAAGATATTGCTATATTTAGGAGGCCATTGCTTTTCTTCTTTCTACAGTGGAACATAGTGAAGCAGTTGAGGGCTGTGACCTCGGTTCTACCTCAGGAGATGTTGATTTCCTTGTCAGTAACACTGCACAGTTGCTGCACTCAGCATTAGATGCAATTGCTCCTTTGAGAAAGAGGGTCTCTAACCATGGGAGCTTAACTCCCTGGTATGATTCACATATTCATGTGCTGAAACAAAGTGCATAAAATGGAAAGGAAGTGGTACTCTTGTAGATCTGTAGATTCTTATTGTGTATGATAAGATAGTCCAATAGTATATAATAAAAAAAAAGCCCTTGGCAAAGCTAGAGCAGCTTATTATTCATTGTTGATAGAGAATAAAAAAATAACCCAAGTTTTGTTTTAAAGGTGGAGGTGGTGTCAGCCTTCTGAACCCAAACTGGAAGTTGGTTCCAGAGTGATGGTTCCTGATAACAGAAAGCCCGTCCTCCAAATCTACATCTGGATACTCTAGGAACTACAAGTAAACCTGCACTCTGAGAACGGAGAACATAGTGTTATTAGGAACATATGGTTCTATCAGGTCTTGCAAATATCGCAGCTGAATTGGATTCTAAGTTTTACGGGGAGCCAACGGAGGGAGGTTAACACTGGAGAGTCGTGGTATCTCTTGTTGATTCCCGTCAGCACTGCTGCATTTTGGATCAACTGGAGGCTCTTCAGAGAATTATTTGAACATCCTGCTAATAATACATTACAGTAATCTAGTCTAGAAGGTACAAACATGTTTATTAGTTTTTCAGCATCACTCTGGGAGAGGATGCTCCTAATGTTTGCAATATTACAATAATAGAACAAGGCTGTCTTACAGACCTGATCAATATGCTGTTTAAATGACAAATCCTGATCAAAGGTAACATCAAGGTTTCACACAGTTGTACTGGAGGTTATCACAACACCGTCTAACCCCTTCCTAAGGTGTTTGGGACCACAACAATAAGGAATAAGCTCTATTGGAATTTAGGAGCAAATAATTATTGGACATCCAGTCCTTGATATCCTTAAGACATGCCTGAAGTTTGGTTAATAGTTCTGTTTCATCTGGTTTCATAGACAAATACAGCTGCATATCATCAGCTTAGCAATGAAAATATTGCTGTGGTTCTGGATAATACTTCCCAAGGGCTGCATGAATAAACTGAGCAAAATTGGCCCCAGCACTGAACCCTGCGGGACACCATAGCAGACCCTCATCTGTACTGAAGAAACCTCATGAACATGAACAAACTGGAGTTTATCAGATAGATGTGATGTAAACTAACCTAAGGTTCCCCTTTAATCCCAACATCATACGCTAGCTCTTTGCAGTAATGCTGTGATCTATAGTATCAAAAGCACTGAGGTCCAGCAGAACCAGTTTCTTTGCTGAAGCTGAAGAAATGTCCACAGCTGCTGCTGGGTGGGCCTAGTTGTTTTCCTCTCTAATTCTGACAATTTTACTGCTAAAGAAGCTCATAAAGTCTATAGAGACTACGTAGAGCTGCAGGAATGCACAGCTCAACGGAGTTGTGGCTTTTTGTCAGCCTGGCTACAGTGCTGAACAGAAAACATGGGTTATTTTTTATTATTCTCTATCAACAATGAATAATAAGCTGCTCTAGCTTTGCGAAGGTTTTTTTTTTTTTTTTTTTTTTACATACTATTACACTATCTTTCCATACACAATAAGAATCTACAGCCCTAAAAGAGTACCACTTGTTTCAGCACATGAATATACGAATCATACCAGGGAGTTAAGATCCAATGGTTAGAGACCCTCTTTCTTACAGGAGAAACTGCATCTACAGCTGGGTGCAGCAACTGTGCAGTGTTACTGACAAGGAAATCAACATCTGCATAGGTAGAAACGAGGTCACAGACCTCAACTGCTTCACTATGTTCCACTGTAGGAAGATGAGAAGCAATGCCCAATGGGGTTGTTTTGGATTCACTGCACTCGTGGTTGCTTAAGTATTGCTGTTATTGTGACACATTTATGAGTTGCACCAAACACAAAGCACAGTTCAACAGTAACACAGCGGTTTACAACCACATACCATAGTAAATAGCTTTGTTGTAACTGTCCAGGAACCTGCTGTAAACAAACGTCACAGCACATGAACAAGTCTGAAAACATCCTAGCACATGAAGCACAAAAAATGCCATTAAAACTCTTAAAAATCTCACGTTGGTGAGCAAGTTAAAGATACCAGTGACAAACTTTTTTCAGATTGCCTCCCAATACAACACATGCTCTCATTTTACCAGTCAAGAACGTTTGGGTTTAAAAGAAAATGAAATGCTATACATGAACTATAGCAGCTATTTTTAAAACATTAAAGGTTAAAGTCAAAGTGAGAATGTGCAAATATATTTAGGAATGAAGGAAGATCACGTTTTCCTGAAAGTGAGC
Source organism: Xenentodon cancila (assembly GCA_014839995.1). NCBI lineage: Eukaryota > Metazoa > Chordata > Actinopteri > Beloniformes > Belonidae > Xenentodon > Xenentodon cancila. The sequence goes on along the minus strand of CM026198.1, from coordinate 20,945,685 downwards.
GTAAATGCTGAAAGCAACTTTTAGCCCAGTGACATTGACTGCAGCCTAATAGTGTGCTTGTGCCCAGTTTTGGGAGGTTATTTCAGGCTTTAATGGGCTCAAACACACAAGATGAATACATTTACATAGTCTACCTCAATTCACCAGCTGCTGCAGCCCTGCAGTCACTTACCATAGTCCAGTATCAGACAGCATCACTGCCTCTTTTGTCTGCCCAACTTTGCTTGATGCAGAGACATCACTAACATCATTATTGTACACCTGCCCAAGGGCATTCAGATTATATTAACAAATACAAAGACAAGAGCACAAAGCCATCAAAACCCTGGCTCTTATCTTCACTGAAGCATTTTTGTCTGCGGCAGTCAGCTGAATGTTGACGTCAGGCAGCGTGCTCCCTTTTGTGTGTTCAGGGATGGTTTTCTACTGTTTCTGTGAGTTTATACATGAATATTCCACTTCTGTTTGTGGAATTAAAACATGAGATTAATTAGAAAATGAAAAATCACACACACACACACACACACACACACACACACGCAAGAAGAAACTGCCAGTGATTTCCATAAGATTTTATCCTTTTTATACAACTCTATGCCCTTAGAAACATAACAAGTTTACACGTTCAACAATCAGTCCTTTCTAATAAAATACGTATGTATTTCATGCATTATTCACATGTCCAAACACTCTAAAACGAGATTTGCAGATACACTTATATTGAGAAAAAGAAATCCTGCAGGCATAAATACACATAACAACAACAACAACAACAAAAGAGAAAGACAGATGGCGAAAAAAGCCTTCAGGCATTACCACACAATGAGACAAACAGACACCAGACACCAGCGAGGCACCAGAAAAACAGAGCTAACCAAGCAGAAGAAAAGACAGAAGCAGAGCACATAAAGAAGGACGCTTTAATATAAAACTTACTGGTGACTCATGCGCTTTTGTCAAATGTGTCTCACACATGCAGCCATACAGAGATCTGCAGTCGCATTCCTCTTTCTGAAACTGGTCTGATGTAACAGCACGCGAGTGCACGTTGATTGTACTTTCTGTTTCTTTTTCATTGAGACAATGGTAAAAATACCAAAATAAATAAAAAAAAAACAACTAGTGTGGATGTGAAAGATGGACAGATAATCTTCATTTCAGGTCAAAAAATGTTTAAAAACAATGTTCCTCAAAGAAACATTGATGCTGATTTGTGTGTTTTTCCTAAACGCATCATGAACATGAGCGTACGCTAAGCGACACCCTTGATCTCAGATCCCTCAGGCCTTACTGCACCAGGAACCGTCATTCACCAGTAGCTCATGTAACCACTAGGGCAAAGGATTTATTAGGGAAATCTTTGCTGAGCACTACAATAAAGAGCTACATTCACAAATGCCTTTGAAAAAAAAATGACTGCGCAAACAAGATGTAAATGTCAATATTGCTCAGAGGTGATGTCACCGTCTCTGGGCTCACAAGCATCTGGAGATGAACCGTCACACACTGGAAATGTGGACTGTGGTCAGACAGATCAATACTGCAGATCTTTTTTGAAGTAAATAATGACATTGCCTTCTGAACCAAAGATGAGTGTCAGTTCTTTCCAGCTGTCACCGCTGATGATATTTATGAGGCCTGAGTTGCTGTAGATGGTGAAAATTCACTCCTCATTCTGAGTAGCTGTAAGCCTCGCTCCCCATCTGACTTTACTAGTGACTAGACACTAACTACTCAGACTCCACAAAACCCCACTTTAAAAAGAAGTTTTGTGTGGAAGGAAAAGTACATGCATGGTTTTTTTGTGTTCATTCATCATTTTATGCATAAGACCACAGGACTTTGCCTTTCATCCTCCAAAGAAGTGAGGGACACTAGATGGAGAGGAGCATCGACTATTCATATATGCAGGATTTGGGTTGCATTTGGGTCATGGGAACACTGAAACCATCATCTGTTCATTGATCTGTAAACTATTCAGACACAAAAGAGAACAGACTGGGGGAAGTCACCCTCTACTACTTACCATGAAGTAGTAGAGACTTCTTAGAAAACACATTAAGCTTGGTCACAAAAGCTCTATTAAGATGTGCAGTGATGACATGACTGTGATCCCAGTGTGATTCACTCTTCCTCATTTCCTGTTGATCGCAGTCAGGGAGGCACAAAGCATCGCAAGGATCAAGGCGGACAGAGAGCAGAGCGGTGGAGATCAGAAGCAGAGGAACAGGCGAAAACGTGACTGTTTCATCATCATGGAGTCAGTCACCCCAGAGAGTTTTCATTAGTGTGTGATACGATAAGGTGTGAATGACGCTGAGAGTTCGGCATACCAGATCTCACACTGTCACAGTCTCCTATCTAATTGGATCGGCGGCAGCGTTACTCATGTTGTGTTTCTTTGAGGGAAGGCAGGGCTGACTGAAGGATGCTCAGAGGCAAAATAAATAAACAAAAACAGCAAAATAATATCTACGATGTTCTTACTCACACAAATCTGCGTGGTGCTTAAGTCAGCAGGTTAAATTACAACAGTAAACCCCCATGACCTTGTTTCCTTCACACATAAGCTTCCCCAAACGTCCACGTTACTCCTTTGATTCCCATATGAATATAGTAAACAGAGCAAAAGCAGCACACAAATCTTCAAAGTCCAAGCTCTGGTAGGTGATTTAGTAGATCTGAATTCCTTTCACACAGTTTTCCTCCGCTGCTGGAAGACGTGGTGGTGCGGGGGTGTCAATGCTTGTGCCGTTGACATAGCAATTATCCCTCTCGCCGCCCAGCATTATAGCAAATCCTAGATGATTAAGGGCATGAAAGAAGAAGAGTTAGTCATTATCCCGTCACAAGCATCATCATCATCACCATCATACATACAGTATGTCCTTATGCATTATGTATATGTGCTTATTAACATACTGTAGATGTACATTCATTAACAAACTCTGCAGGAGGAATTCATTAAAAACTGTAAAATTCCTTTTTTTTTTTTTTTTTATGCAAAATGAAATTCACAAATGACTGAGAACTGCAGCCACCAGCAGCTCAGTTAAATTATGTACAAGGAGCTAATTTTATCAGCCCAACATATCCATATTTTGCTGGCACCTCTGACAACTGTGCTGTTTAGCATGCAAAACATTGATTCTGAATACTTGTTGCATTTATTGTAAAAGCTTCTCCACACGAGGTGGTTCTGAGGTGTTTGCTCGGGGTTACAAATGTCATCGAGGACTTTCGTAAGAAGCTTCTGTGCTGGATTCTGTGATTTGTTCTATCTGCACAAGCAGAAAGAAACAATAAATCGTGTGGTTTTGTAACCAACAAATTCTATGATCATCTTTGTTTTACGTAAATATTGAATATAGTGTTAACAGCTACCAATATCTGGGAACGAATTTAGATATATATATATAACACAGCGTTGGATTAATATGAAGTATTAGTGCTACTATGACGCTTTAGTGTGTTTCCTGACTTGCATCTTTGGTTTAGCAAATGCAGTTGATTAATCTGCACTAGACCAGCAAGGCAGCAAATTTGTGTGGGTTTTGTTTTTTATCCACAATACTTCACACAGTCCTTCTTGTGAACCAAGCCCAGCACACTGCCGAGTATTTTAAGAAGACAAAATTCAAAGTCTGAGCTGTTAAACCAACATGGATCACCATCATGGATAGACTGACCGCTGCCGAGTATCACACGTTTATGTTCTGCTTCTAGATGAAAAAAAGAAATCAACTAATAATAATGTATAAATAGATACTTGACTGTTGGCAACTATGAACTCATAGCAGTTTGGCATCAATATTATTAGTATTTCTTGGCTGATGACGTTTTTGACTCAGTCTGCATTTTACCACACCTCCCACACCTACATCTCCTCACACTGGCATATACGGAAAAAACAAATATATAGATGGTGAGTCATTGAAAGACAACATCATTTGATATTTACTGAGCAGAGACATGCTCCTGCAACCTGCGTTGTGTTTTATAATATGAATCAAATCTCAAACAGGTATTTGAAGGTTTAAGGTCATTTAATGTTTAAAAAACAACAATAAGAAACACTGAAAAACACACAATATTAAACATGTTGAAAACGTGTGTTTGTCTGGCAGTGGAATTTGTGCAGGTTTGTGAGATGTTCACCTTTTTAGAGAAGTTAGGGAATTATGAGCAATGTAGTTATTTCAAACGCAGGGGATTACAGGAGATCATTACAATATATATTATTTTCCATTTTGTACATTTTCTTCTGAATTTTCTACGTCCACTGACGTTAACAAATATGATTAATGTCAGTCTGTGAGGTTACAGGACCCAAATGCAGGAGGTCCATAGGCAGCAGGAGTGCAAACAAGCACTTTATTAAAAAAGAAAGAATAAAGCATTGCACCAGCAGGTAATAAAAAAAAAAAAACTTTCAACAGAAAACAAAGAAAATCCAAAATACAACTGGTTTACATGCAGACAGGCCAACGCACAGGGTGAAAGACAGACGGACCAGCAGAGAGGAAGAGAAAGACGAGACGATTACATATATAATCACAGGGACTGAAGAGACACAGGTGCGAACAATCAGAATCACAGAATTGAGGGAAGTCAAACGAGAGGTTAACTCACAAGGACTTTCAAAATAAAGTCGGAAACAAGTCATAAACACAAGATAAAACCTAAAAAACAGCAAGTAAAACACAAGAAAGCCCTACAGAAACCGTAGACCTTGACGGCTCTGCCCACTGGCATCCAGGAAATTCAACCGACGAAAACATTTGAGCCACTTCTGCTGTTTTTAAGAGAAGCCTCTCCTTCTGGTTCTTAGTCTTTGTAGTTCTGAAATAATAATTACAGGCTTCTGCTGTGTGCTAAAAGCTACTCTAGCAGTACCAAACAAAAACCGAGATGACCAAAAACTAACATAATATGGCCATTTTGAGGTTTAGTAAAACATGTATTCATGCAGTTTATTTCTTTATGAGTAATTCAAAGTTTAACAATATTTGGGTCATCTAATTGGTCAAATATTTGAGTTCTACACACACTGATTACAGATCGTTCATACAACTAACGCGCAAAGAAAAAAAAAGGGTGTTGTCCTGGCAAGTCCTCAAATTCCTTCAACAAGGTGCTGGAAACATCCCTCTGATATCTTGGTCTATGTGGACATCACTCAGTTGTTGCAGATGTTGTGAGTCTTCCACTTAACTGCAGTCTGTGAAGTGCTCTACTGGACTGAGATCTAGTGAACGTGGAGAGCGTTTGAGACCTCACTGCTGCGAGGAGAGGAGAAAACGGTTTCATTCTCAGACGGAGTTAGGAGAAATGCCACTCAGTCAGTAAACTCTTGTAAAGGCCAATCATCATGGGAGGGGGCTCTCGAGGAAAAAAGAAGCTAAATGCCCTGTGGCAATTTCATCTCGGGCTTAGGGCTTTAATATAGCAACCCTGCTTTACGGTCAGCTGGGGGCACAGACTTTGAAAGAAATTGAATTTTACAAGACTTAGGGGGGGCGTTCTGATAAAACACGCTGGCATTTTGCAACATATTTTGGACAATGACTCACTCAAGTGACAAGTCAGGATAACTTAACCCTTGCAGTTCAAACCCTCTGATTCTCATTAACAAACAAACGTAACAAAAACCCCGTGGTCGTTACGTTAGCGACAACTTCAACCATGATGACAGACATCAAATTTCCCAGTTCAGGCTGTAAATTTTAATTAAAAAATGTACTTATTTTATCGCAGAAACATTTGTTTCACCCATATAATTGCATAAAGCCCGTTTTCATAATAAGTAGAGAAAACATCACTTTTCATATTCATCTAAGAAATTAGTGTGATAACAGTGTCATTCAAAAACCTGTATTTTTGACAAGTATATACATTAGATTATACTTAAATACCTTTGGATCACATTTTCTGAGATTTGTTCCCGTCTGGTGTTACTGGGGTTATAAAAAGTAGCTGTGAATGAGATGCAGAGGAATGTTGAGAAAGAGAGGCTGATGAAGCTCAGCTCCTGGTAGCTGGAGGAGCCGTCTTGTCATTCATACCAAAAACACTGGTGACTCATAAGCGCCACTCTATTTTTTACCCTCACACACACACTATTGTTTTTTTTTTTTCTTCATCTTTGTGTGTTTTTTGTCTGAAAAGTTGCCTGTAGATCTTTCTGTTTCACACCGACTACTATGGTTTTAGAGAACATCGGACTAAATCATACTAATCCCGCCTTTGACAAGCACCCGTCCCTGCCTGAACCAGGGGGCAGGTGAGGAGACAGCTGGAGGGTTCTCCACCACAGTGAGGCTGCTGCCCTGGAGGTGTCAGCAGGTTTCTGAGGAGCCCTGCCAACCAGCTGCCTGCACTCATGAGTCATACTAACAACATGAGCCTGAGCTCAGAAACGATCCCAGTGCTGTAGGAGGCCGCCTGTCGGATTTCTGATCCTGAGAAGCAGCTTCAATCTTGCCTCTCCAGTCCAGCCCCCATCCACAATGTTCCCTCACAGTTCGTGTGATTAAGGGTAATTGAGAGGCTCACCTGCCTGATGTCACGGGAGTAGGTATTGTTTTATGGAGGGATTCTACCTGTGGCCAATGCAATTTCCCTTCTGCCGTCTGCTTTAAGCACACCGGTGCATTGGTCAAACTGATCGAGAACAGCTTTCATACAGCCCCTGATGCTGTGGGAGGAGGCCACTGAATGCATTGTTATCCATCATGGGTGATTTTGACCTCCCCTCTTCATTAGCCGCAGTTCAGACAGCAGAGCTTTGATCCAGCTCAGTGCCGCAAGGGATAATGGCGGGAAATCTTTGCTGTTCCTGGGACTGTGTAGTAACATTATGTCCCTAAACTGTGAGCAAGCGTCATACGACAAACACACGTGTCTAATGCGATGCTGACACATCCCATGATGCAGCCCTGTTAAAATGCTGACACCTTCGCTGTTGCAGCGAGACCACCTGTCCGGTACCACCTGTACTGTACCTGTTCTTCCTAGAAGTGGGGAGCCCGCTCAGATGTCTCCGAAGGCACAGCGCAGACTCCGCGAGTAGTCTGGAAGTAAAATCAGAAGTAAATACAGCTTTTAATACACTTTGTTCAGAGAAAATCCAAAACCGGTGGTTTCGTAACGCTGGAGTCACTGACTGCAGTCAAAACTTTAATCCTCTTAACTTTATTTTTAGCAGACTTTACTTGTCATGAAAAAAAACCCCCGACTCAGTCTCAGTTTGGATAGAAGAATGCGCGTATGATCACAGAACGTTTTGTTAGTTTAGTGGGGAGGACAAATGATGTGACACGGAGCCTGCTCCCTGTCCAAACAGGCATGTGGTTACACACACCACCTACCAAGCCCTGGATGTCTGACTCAGCAACATTAGTGGTGGATGATTATCATCCGAGACTTCTTCAGGGCAGCTGCTCCAGCTGGCTCAGTCCACTCTGCAAACGGTGCCATTTAAACCACGGGACGTCTCTTTGCTTCTGCAGTCCCACTTCTACACGCTAAAACAATTCACACGCACATGTCGCAGTGAAGAAAAATCATACCATATGCTTGACTAGTGACCAGCTATGCAGCTTAGAACCTCACCTTTTCTTTGTTTCAACTTCACTTCCTTGTCGTTCCTGTGAAGTTCTGCTTCCCTATTCTTGAATCACACCTGGCCCGAGTTTGCAGGTGGCATTGTGTTGGCCAGCAACAGTGAACTGCGCATACACAGCAGTAAATACTATATAGTGATACAGCATTATTGTTAGTACATAGTATGTCACCGTAGCGTTGCCGCTGAGACCGTCTTCTGCTGTAGAGGCTCGTGGCATTATGGGATCTGTACGTAAGGTAGAGTGGTAAGTTGAGGACTGGAAGTAGTCCGGATGTAGGTGAATTCTGAGAACATGAGAGTATTGACAGGAAAGAGGAACTAGTCTGTACCAAGTCTGTCACTACAAGAATTGTAAATATAGTTTTACACTGGAACATTTCCTCTTCTGCAAATTATGAAGAGTTGCAGAAGAGGAAGCACATCAATAAAAAAACAAAAAATAAATCATTTCCTTCAGTTTTCTCATCAGGCAGTGCGATGCGAGACGACATGTACAATACCTGGACCCTGAAACTGAAGAACTTGGATGGAAATGTATCATTAAATGCAAAGCTGACTTGTGGACGGCACCTTCATAAGCTTCTCTTTTCATTTGTTATTTACAACTATGCATCGGTCTTCCCGTTTGGAATATTTTCAGCACATTTCTGCTTTTTGCCATGCTTCACTGTCACCAGCTCATTTAGAGAGAAAGAGTGATGCTGCCATGAGAGGAAGGGCGGTGCAGTCAAGGATAAGTGAGGCAAGGGTGATGGATCCCTGCAGCTGTCCTCCAAAGCTGTCACCTCTCCAGGGGCTGCAGACACTAAGAATGAAAAGTCCGGAGGAGGAGGAAAGGCCAGAGGTTTGGAGCGGAAAGAGGGATGACGAGAAGGGGGGTCTGGGGTAAGAAAGTAACTAAAAACTAAAAATGCAAAAAAGAGGTTCATCGTCAGTCCCTGCATACAAACCCCCACCAACCTTTAGTGTCCTGCAAGTAGTCCTGTCTTCGGAATATCATGGAAGAGTGTATGTGCATGTGTCATCAAAATGAGTGCATGTAGGAGTGCGTGTGTGTGTGTGAGTGAGATGTAGGACAGTGAGAATGACACGTCACTCCAGCAAACAAGTGCTACTTTGCAACATTCATCACTAAAGAGATGGTGCTCAGCGAAACAGAGGCTAGATGGGAGTTCAGAGCAGGAGGCGGGACCTTCTTACCCACGTAGGAACGAGATTTGTCATTGCCGCTCATGTGTCACGCCGTGAGGCAAAAAGAATGGTATAAAGTGCTTGTTAGTCACTCAAAGTATTTTCTTTGTCTCCTTATATCGCTCACTTTCATTTTTACATATATCTACCACGCGAATACACACACAAACACACTCACACATAATTCACACATGAAAAAGGTTTTAATAGAAATTTGACATCCACAAAACCACGGTGGGCACAGATGAAGGTAACTTGCATTCACTGGCACATCTGCGAAGGCATCCTTGATGCAGAACTGCAAAGACACGCGTGGCGCGAGGCAACAACGGGAAAATATTCTGCTCTTCGTTGGTCAGTTTCATCGTGCTGGAGGAGTTTTGTTAACAGATGAAGTCAGTCAGTAGTGGTGAACACGATCCTGTCAGAGCTTTTTTGAAATTTCAAGAGATGCTAGAGAAAGAGAAATGCAAGAGGAAAAAAATGCAGCCAACCTTTTTGGACTCAAGGTTGCACTTTTATGAACCGGTTACAAATAGATAAGTAAATAAATAAATAAGTGTTGCTAGAGGCATTAAATTACACGACTGAAATTTAGTGAAAGCCATGTTCAATCGGGTTTCCTAAATGAAAATGAAAGACAATTGTGAAATGATAACAATAACAATGTTTTGGTGTCAGCCAGTCATTTCCATGCTATTTCTTTTTTTCTCCATCAAACACAGTCGGATGTCTCTGATCTACAAACGTGACGCACTCGACGGGGTATTTAATGTCGCAGCAAAGAAGGATACGCAACGACAAATTTAGCAAGCCGAATAAAGTCAAATGAAAGAAAACACCCCTCAAATAAAAATAATTCCGAGTCTTTTGTGGTCCAGACACCAGTGGTCTTCTTTCAAAATATCACAACAGCCGGCCTCAGAGAGGGTCCACCTGTCGCCTTAGCCTTGCCCACCTGTTAAACGGGAAATGTATTTATGGAAGTGCAAATTGGTCGCAGGAGCCGGTTGTTATGTTGTCACCTGCTCCACTCAGAGAGAAACACGAATGGATGCTGGGATAAGAAAAATGTACTTTGTTCAACAAATGCGTTCCATTCTTTATGTGCAATTTGTTTGTTCAAGCAACAACAAAACAGAGCGGGGACTAAACAGATCCCTGCAACGTGAGTGACGCTGTGTTCATGAGAAAGGCAGAAGAAAAACCAAATATTAACTTATCCATCCCCTGACATCAGGATTCGTGAGTCTGCCCCAACGACACGCGTCCGGGCTGCTTTCGTCCTGACGAATCAGCTCCACCGATGCAACTGGCACACAAGCGGCAACAAAACAAGTGACAGCTTTGTTCCTTTCTTTCTTTCTATCTTTTTTTTTTTTTTTTTTTTTACATTTGTCGGGCTGACTCACAGGTCATGACCTCCAAATTTTCCATCCAGGCTTTTATCATGGTTTTTTTTCTTCATTTTTTTTACATTGTGTTTGCCAGGGTCTGAAATGGCCGGGCTACGTGAGGCGAGGCAGAGCACTACGTGCCTGCTGGGTCTCCTCTTCCTGACGCCGTGACTAAACCCATAGCAGAGACACAAGCAGACACAGAGAGAAAAAGCTTGTTATGAATGGGTGCCTGGAGCCTGGTCAGGGCATGACGTCCACCAGCCTCTTACACTCGCTGTCTGTCACAGACACACTGCCGTCCCACTAAAGATAAACCCCTCAGGTTTGACGACATGCCTCCAGTGTACTTCGAGAAGTGATGCATAATTTGTTGTGATCCCACCTCCCTTATCCATCAGCAGTGAAGGACATTTGCAGGGAATTGCTTTCCTCTGTTAAGGCCGCTGTGATGTCAGAAGCCCAGTCGCCTTGGGGATGGTGACTCATACACATCATCAGAGGAAACCTCCCCGCTCCCCCTCCCCCTTCCCCAACCCCAACACGAAGCCCCACTGCCCTGCTTAATTTCTCCTCCTCTTAAACCCCCGTGGACCCCCGCCACTCCTCTCTCAGTGCTGTAATTGGCTGCCTGGGTTTGCTCCCCCGCAGGCGTACTGGAGGGGGGTTGAACAGCAACCACAATCTGGAGATGAGGTGCACAGTATGAGTCATGTAGGAAGTGAAAATGAGGCAGACATTCCTTTAAATAGTAAATCTCCCATTGATGTGTTTTTCGCAGGGCTGACAGACCTCCAGTGAAGAGGGAAATGTGACCTTGAGAGAAGTGCCAATCAACTGTGAAATAAAGCCACGTGAAAAACAACAAAAAAAAAAAACCCCACACCTCCGTGTTTGCTTGCAAGCCGCCTCCTGAATATTTGATTCATGTCTACGGACTCTGTGACCTCAAACCCCAGCTGCAGAAATGGGGTTTCTCTTTTAGCTGCTTCTTGATTTCGCCAGGTGACTCAGGTGGAATCGGTCTTTACCTGACAGCTGATTTCCACTATAAAGTGCTGCTGAAATATTTATGAGACGCTGATGAAGGAGCAGCGTCTCAACTTCAGCTGCATGAACTGTCTTTGTCATGAAGTCTTTTTTGCATCATTGCTGACAGTGAGAGAGAGAGAAAAAAAAGAAGAAAGAACAGCATATATTGACATTTGCAGGTTTAACTGAGCAGATAGTGTAGCAGCTCTCCAGAGGACAACTGTCCACTGTCTTTCTCGATGACATTTACTGGACAATAAGATCACCAGTGCCGTTTGCGATGTGACGCTTCCTGCAGCTTTTGTTGACTGTCAACCCAGGAGCACAGCCTTAATATTTTTATCTAGTTTTTCCATTTATGGACCTTCTTTTTCAAGTTTGCCAGCCTCCAATTATGAACAAGTGGTGATTATGTAGTAAGGAGCACAGTTAGTGGTTAATATTTTTACAAAAGGCAGTTACTTGTGACCGAGGCAGCAAAGGTCAGCGTGACATCATTTCTTTTTATTTTAGAGTGTTTTTGTTGTTTTTCCACTGAGAAGACTGAATCTTTCCAGATGTGCACAGAGGTTTGAACATGTTACGTTTTGGACAATATATAAGCCCCCCCCCTCACCTTTTTTTTTTTTTTTCATCTGCCCTCTTTTAGTCTACCGTTTTTTATTTTTTTAATAAATGGAAAATTGCTCCAAGTGTACGTGTAGTCAGTGCACCAGGTCCACTCGGTGAAAACTCAACGACTGCCCCTTTGTGGCGTGAGTGCGACACAGAGTCTGTCATCAGTACCGATGAGTGAGTGAGGGTCCAGCAGGGTCTTCTGTGGCTGTGCAAAAAAAAAAAAAAAAACTGTAACCACGTGGGCTGAGAATGCTGACTCGGCATGTGCCTGTAAGATTCAATTAGGTGCATGCTTGGTCACCAATACATTGTACTGTATCCTGATTATACATGCATGCATGGGAACCTTTGGCACAACTGACCCAAAATCTGACATGAATAGAAACACGTGCACATGTGCAAACCTCCAGAAACACAGAAACACCGAAGACAGTTTTAGTGGGCAATGGAGGGAGCCCGTGGTCCGTCTTGCAATGCTGCACACACTTTCCCCACAACTCATTTCTAAGAGAGTAGAAAAAATAAAAGCCTTGTCTCAAGAAAATTAGAGGACTGTTTTATACTATTTTGCTAGTTTTGGGAATTCTAGTCATCCGTACACCACTGAGAAAGATATTTTGCTTAAAATAAAATAATTTTGACTAGACTGATGGATTTTAGGCTCATTTCTAGAGGGGCTGTTTTTGCAGTGCAGTGATAGATACAGTAGGCCAGGCTTTGCAAGTACATTAACAAAGAATAGGTATTTTACAGCTGTATTTGCATGATCGAAGCTTTATATCGCAGTGAGCTGTAAACACTAAATGATTGACAAGTGAAGATGATCTAAGGGAGCAGAGTAGCTGGGAGTAACAGGTGTGCAGATGACAGAAAATCAGCACCTGGTCTAAACAGGCACGAGTTCAGACAACAATCTGCCTTAATGAATGGAAAAGTCCTTTGGGCTTTGTGCTGAAGCAAGTCCACAGTTACAAAGGTCCACCAGGAGGTTAAAGAGCAAAACCCTGGATGTAAACAAGCCTTCGTTCGTATGTGACCTCTGGATGCATGGATGAAATCTTGACTGAAGACTTTACAGAGCCTGAGGTTCACTCTAGGAGCTCAGGGGGACGATATTTAGTTTACTTAGTTTACTTAGTTTACTACCATTTATGCAGCAGTGTCATAAATCTGAGCCAGTACCAGACAGCGTCATCAACGTTTTCTTTTTCTATCTAATCAGAAGAGAACGGCGGACCACTAAGGATCAAGTCGCAGATAAATCTTCCTGGTCACTGTCCTTCATGACTGTCACAATCAAACAGGTCTCATGGTTTTATAATCACAGATGAAATGGAACTTTAATGGGGGTGTATTGTTTTAATATGCAAAGTACGAACAAAAGATGAGAATTTATTTGCAAAGTGGTTCCCTGAAATGACAAATTCAGTTCAATCTGATTTAATTATGCAAATAGATAAATATCTAATAAATAATGTCTGTTAGTGTGTCAGTGGGGACTCGAGAGAGTCGGGATAACACATTTTACTTTGGAAGATATCAGAGAAACAACAAAACTATAATGATAAGAGCTGGTTAAACTGTTAAAACTGTTAGATTAATTCAGTCACAGCAGCTAGGGTTTAATTAATAAATATCTGTGTAAGGGGTTGCGGGTTAGTGTGAGAGCAAATGTGAGCACATCGGGTGAAGAACAGGTCGGTGGGTCCAGAAGATGGATGGACGGATGGTCATTTGAAAGTGTCTTGTGCCACCTAGTGGTGGATGCTGCGCTGCATCACAAGGACGTGATTTAGAAAAGGTGATTTTGTGAACGGCCTCAGTTTATAACTGACTTTGTTCATCTTGACCAAATATTGGTATTTCACGTTCTTATGGATTTAATCTGCATTTTCGTACTCAGTCTCATATGGATGAGACAACATTGGAGTCTGAGATTACAGCCAATATTCTGTATTTTCTTTTAGGGTTGGATTTTATCCCTTTCATTGTTACACTGTACACGCTGATATAGTCCTGCATCTATTGATATATTTTAAGCATGTCCACAGAGAGATTGAGTTTGCTGCTCAAGGTCAGTTTTTTTCTGCAGAGCAACTGATGTTTTTCTTCATCAGTGTTGTTCTCTTGTCAAAATATTGTTTATGTACCACCAGAGAGGCTGTTGTGAAGTATTCACATTAGGCACCAGCCCTCCCCCCCCCCCCCCTCCTGTTAAGGCTATACAAGGCTGAGTTAGAGGAAAATGAGATGTTTGGACAGACGACATGTTGGCTTACAAAAAAAGGCAAGTATTCAAGCCTGAGGAGACCATCATTACTGATAAACATGATGGCTCTTCATAACGTTCTCTTCTTCTTTGCCAATAAAGCAAGGAGTCTTCTCAAGGTAAATATTATCATGTCAAAAGAGGATCAAATTAAGATTCTAGAGGAACATATCAGGCAGTCTGATGAAAAATAAATTGGCCTCTGACAGCAGTTGCCTCTCCAGCGATCAAATGAAACATAGTACCAAAGCTATTAATAAATTATCAGCGGAAAGCATTATTAACTTTGAAGTGACTTGGAGACCAGGCCTGGACCAGATCCAATATCCACTGAAGGAACTGAAGATCTGAGTTGTGGAAAAAAAACGACTTCCAACCTTAAAGATACAGGCGTCACTACAAAGGATGGGTGGGCTTTAATACCAGTAGAGAAACACAGAAAACTAGTTAATGGATAAAATGCGTTAGGTGATGCAGAGAAAGTGTATGAAAAATGTTTGCGAAGACATTTTTCAGAAAACAAATGAAAGGTTAACAGTTGATGTGATGCGATGGTGTAACAGTGTCTTTTTCCAGCCACAAGTCCTACTGATAAAATAAATGTACTTATGAAGGAAATACATTGTGTTCAGGTTAAACTTGGGTTGAACGGCGTATGTTAAATTTTAAAATGTGTTCACTGTAAACCTGACTGACTGAACTATCTGAACTACTATGTCAGTCTTTCCTGGTTGTGACAGATTACGAGGTGGTTCCAACAAAATGTTTTCATCTTAATGTTAAGTTATCTGAACAACTTTGAAGACAGAATAAAAGTACTTTACATTGTGTCTTTTAAAACTGCATGTGATCGTGAGTCTACCCGCTGATATTTTTCATTATGTCACCCAAACTTTATCAGATATTGAGACGCTTTGTGTGTATGTAGTGATTACTGCAGTCAAACCATATCTCTCCAAATACGTACATACAAACTGTCCTTTTAACTACTGATACCTACTGAGAAACTAGATCATTCAAAGGACTGATGCCAAGCATTCAGCCTGCAAATTCATGTGAACCTGTGAGTTTAAAGAATCCTTAAAATCAAACGCCTCCGTCACTGCAGTCGGGTTTTTTTTTACACTTGATGATAGCGACACACGTGGATACAGTCAGTGTTTGTAAGTTGTTGACATATCAGTAACAGCTGACAGGGCATTGCAATTAGACCCGCATTGAAGTCACTGTGACTTTAATGCGGGTCAGGGTAGGGTCAACATCTTCATTTCCACATCCCTCAGCCTGTGGAACATGGTGGTTTGGTTGCTTTGTGGGGAGTTGAGCCTCTAAATCTTCTGTTGCATAGCTGTGATCTTTTTTTTTTTTTAAAGAATAATAATGTGTGCAGCACATGTGGCCTGCGTAGAGTCCTGCGATCATGTGCATGTCATGTGATCTTAGAAGTGATTTACAGCATGTGCAGACTGCTGCTTTATGTGGTTTTAAAAGCAGTGTGCACTTTTGGAAAATATGCCACTAGACAGAAAAAAAAACGAGCAGCAGTGAACTACGATCCAGATTTTATTTTCTTACGAGTATGATAGCTCCACTGTGTCCTCTTGCAGAAGACAAGTGACCCTTTTCTGCTATTTTTTTTAACATTATCCTGCAGTTTTACTTTAAATAAATAACCTAACATTACATTTAACAGATGCTTTTATACAAAGCGACTTACAACAGAGTAATGCAATCAAGCAATAGGAACATAGTTGATCACAAAGTGGGTGGAGATAGACAGAATTGTGTATCATCTGCATAACAGTGACATGAGTAGCAGTGTGAATGAATCATCTGGTTCAGGGAGGTGGTGTGTTTGGGAAAGAGAAGGGGCCCAAGTACTGTAGCTTGGGGCACCCCTGTGGAGAGGCGATGTAATGAAGACGCTCCCCTCTGCCATGGCACTTTAAAGGAAAGCCTGGTGAGTAGGAACAGAACCAGGAATGGACTGATCCTGAGATCCCCAAGTCTGAGAGTATAGATAGCAGTGTGCTGTGGTATCTGTATTGAAGGCAGAAGATAGGTCAAGGATAAGCACGGAGGATTGATCCGCTGCTCGCACTATTCTTAGGGCTTCTGTCCCAGACAGAAGATTTGTTTCAGTGGAAAGCCCGACTGGAATTACATGTAGGCCTCAACTCTTGAGGGCTACAGGAACAATGCGAGATTGTTTTTCAGATCTGTGGTCTACTGGTGAGGGTTCCCAGCCCTGCAGAACTGAGAGTTCTACTTCATATTAACAGACTGATGTCAACACTGATATTCACAGATGAACACTAAACTCAGTTGTCAACGACCATATAAAGCAAAAAGACCAAAAAAGCAGAACACATGTCATGGTATTAAGAGACCACTTCAGTCCATGAGGTTTTTAAATTGTTTATTTTTTTTATTTTTATTTTATTATAAGTATTGCATCTTCAACGTACACTGCTAGAATCATCATCATCGGAGTGCATGTTTTACAAAGGACGGCCACAGGTTCAGAACAATAAGAGGGCACCCTTGTTGCACACGAGACTTCTTGTTGAAGTGGGCTGACCTGACTTCATGGACCCGTTTGCTCCAATCGGCCTCCCGAGAGACCGACATCAGAAAGGGGTGTGGCTTACAAATGACACTGCAACTTCCAGCTCGGCAGAGCGATTCACTCCCGGCCAAGCTGCAGAACTACAACTCAACCATAACCACACTTTATATCTCAAACATGAAGGAGAAAAATATAGCTTTATGACTGCCAGCTTATGAAGATATGCTTATGAATCTGCAGCACAGCCAGAAACATTTAATCAGACCTCCCAGCTGACTGATCCAGGTCCAGTCAACGCTAAACTGACAATAAGCTCAAGACTGTGGTGGATAGATCGGTCATTTCGCGGTAAATATTCTCCAAAAAGCCTGATACTCTGAATAGCAGCCTGCAAAGATCTGTGCACACTAGTCCTGGATCAGACACCTTCCCAGACGTCAGACTTGGTAAGAACAGGAAGACACACATACAAAGCACACTCACACAAGAAAGGGCAGGCCTATCTTCAGTCGAACCAGTTCTTACAGTTTGTTTCAACCCGTGGTGAATGTTGACATGTGGTGACAGTGGCAGAGCTTGCAAACAATCTGATTTGTCCCAGTGCGGGAAAACACAACATGTCGTACAGGTTAAAACTCAAGCATCTGACGCAGGTCTGAAGGTGGAGCCAAACCCGTCCGTCACCGGACACGGGACCCTTCTCCTGTCAGCGGCGCAGGTTCAAACGACCAATACATAAGGAAGAAAACAAAGCAACAGTAAGATGAAGGTTAATAACTTAAACGGGGAGCAGAATAAATGTAAACTGTCCCTCAGAGAGAGATGAAGAGAGAGGACACTGAGGTGTTCTGAGGTGTTTTTGGCATTTTTCTTTTCTAAACATACTCCAGCACCAAATATGGTGACTTTCCAATTTAGTGCCAAGTCCAACAACCTCAACAGAGCTCTGCCGAGAGCTGACATGTCAAACTCTACACCTTAGTGATTTCCTTCAGAGAAACCAGAGCTTTGTTCTTTTGTATTTATTTTTTTTTTCTTTAAATCCTCAGTTGGAGGCCTTAAAAACATAAGACACATTTTGTCAACTAAAACACAAGTCTATTAGAGACTACCATCCCCCTAATAGAGGAAAGTGGAGTTTTGGACCCCCTTTTATCATGTAGTAGCCCGCTCAATGTTTGCCAGTAGGTTCTGGACTATCAGTGAGTCTTGAGCAGAGTTGACTTCCCCAGAACGAGACGGAGAACCTCGGGAAAACAGCAGGCAGCCGTTATGTTGGATGTGCGTGAAAGGTCACAAGCATGGCATGCTGTCGGGGAGCGAGCTCTGGACAAGGCTGGTGATTCGTAACAGGCAAGGCTCAGCACTAGGAGCAGCGAAGGGGCCAATTACATTTCAAGTGTCCATTGAATAAAAGTAGCAGAAAAAACAAAAAAAAACAAAAAAAACAACCCCAGAATGGCTACACTTTCATCCCATCCCACCCCCCACCCCACAAACCCAGCAAGAAAAAACAAAACTTAACAATAACCCATAAAATATACAATTCTTAAAATAAGGAATGACGAATATGCATCAAAAATAGGACTAAAATAAAACAGAACCAAAATAAGTTAACTTTTTTTTTTTTCCCCATTTCTTGTGCTCTTCGAGGGACTGAGAAATAAATATTCAAAGTGGCGGCGGTCTTCTCTTTTTTCTTTTCACACACCCAAAAAATGGATGACCGCCCAATGAGACGGCGAAAAAGAAAATAAAGAAAACTGTGGCTGAAGTGCAATTCTTAATGCCAGTCAGTGGTGCTGGGATGGAGATCATTGACATCATAAAACCCGTTTTCTATTTCTTTTGTTTCTTTCTTCCCTCGCCGAACTTCAAACACCTGACCACCAGTGGAATGCCACATGCAGCTACACCCCATCCCCGCCCCCCTTTTTACCAGAAATATATTTAAAAAAAAACAAAAAAACGAGGGGGGGGGGGTCCTAATAAATACTAACAGTGCCAAACAAAATCTGCATGGTCTGAAATTAAATCCTACTGGATGGGGAGCTGCTCTGCTCTTCTTGAAAATTACACAAACGTGTTCTGTTCCCTCGTAAAAGGTGGGAACTAAATGGGTAACTTCAACCAGAAAACAAATGCTGCATTCACTGCCACTCCAAAGATTAAAAAAAAAAAAGAAAAAAAAGAAAAAAGAATCGTTCCAAAAACTGATTTTAAAATGCACAATAAACACAGGTCAAACAGCAACAGAGGCTATACTTCTATCCAGGAGCTCTAGCTTTTTTTGTTTTTTTAAACTCATTTATAAAGTTTTATTTCTTTAGCTATTTGTATGTACAAAAAAACTAATTTGATTTTATTTTTTTGGGAAGATCACACGCACACACACGTACTCTCACACACGCTCTCGCACGCGTCTTTACGGAAGGGAGGGAAACGAATTAAAAACAGGAGGGAGCTCAAACGGTCTAGACAAAAACAACTACAAGAGTTATTGCTCGTTACTGCTGGAAAGAGGATGAACATCTATTCCGAAGCTTGTGGCTGCTTGGACGTTTTTCCTTGTTGCTGTTTCGTGTGTGTTTCTGCTCTCGGTTTGTGCCTCGTCTGTGGACAGTTCTACCGTAGGCAAGTCTGGGATCGCTCGTTGTAGCTGCTTGTTGTAGGGTAAGGAACCAAAACGGAACGTGCACATACTCACAGTTACATTTTACACTCTTTGAAAATGCATTAAGAGCCCACGTTCAGCAGGAATGTTTTTTTTTTTTTTTTTTTCATTTGTTCCTCCGTGTTTGCAACCATGTTCCTCCACGCTTGGTGGAAATCATTCGCTGCAGATGCGCTTTGCTTTTAAAAGCTCAGCGAAGGTGGGCCGGATCCGCTTTGCTGCTGCTTGGTCTGTTTCACAATAGCACCAGTTCAAGAGTTCGAGCTTCTGTGGTGTCAAGCAGAGGTAATAATGAAAAACAGAAAACAAAAACAGTACGACAGGGATTCAGTTTCGGCCCTAACGAAGGGTTTTCGGGGCCGAGCTACCTGCATCGATATGACTGTTCATTTAATGTGCTCCGGTTTACGTGGGTCCAGCACCAGAACGTTTCTAGGAGATGCACGGGGCCGCCCCACTTAGAGGGAAACAAATATAAACTCTGAATTACAGCAATATTAGAATTTAAGTGCATTTTGAGGTAAATTTAAGGGCCGTGAATCTTTTGAAAATTTTAAAAAAATGAATGATTCAAAGAAATATCAGAAATAAAAACAAAACTTGTTTTTGTTAAGGGTTTAAAAATTCAATATATATATATAGTCTCTGATCTCCCTTTAAATTGAGCTTCATTAGGCAGTCTCGCAGCGTCTGGATCTCTGGTACCAGTGTTGGTCGGGGTGGCTCAAGGTTCCGAGGCGAGGCGAGAGCCATCACCGGAGTTCATCCAGCAGTGGTTTCAAGGACAAAAAGGGAACGGACAAAAAACTAAAAGGCTCGGCGTGTGGGCGGGGTGATGGGGTGTGGGAGGGGTAATGGGGGACGCCGCTAGCTGGGGAGCTGTGCCCATGGTAGCAGGTGACGGCAAGGCTCGGTGGGTAAACACGCGGGAGGGCCGGCGGGTTTGGCAGGGGCGGCGGTGGTCATAGTGCCGTGAGGTTCTAGGAGGAGAAGGCAAGCTTGACACTGCAGGAGGAGTAGCCCTCGTCACTGCCCAGGCTCTGCAGGCTGCTGTGGTCGTCCAGGTCACTGGTGCTGGCTGTGCTCACACTGTCAAGCTCTCCATGGGAGAACTCCGTGCTTTCCACATCAACCTCGATCTCCTCTGCAACCGAAGCCGGAGAGATGGAGAAAAGAGGAAAGAGGAGAAAAAAAATGAGAAGTTAAATATTTTCCTCTTCTTGTCACACAGAATCTTTTTCTCCTTCTCCACATTATAAAGGATCAGTCAAGGTTTTTAAAGTGCATTCATTGATCCCGTAGATATTGTCAATCCCTTTCAATAACAAATACCTGCGCATACATTCCCACAGGACCTCTGACTATTCCATCATCAGTGTTGAGCAGGTGGAAGATTTCTCACCTTGGTCGGAGTCGGAGCGGTCAGAGCAGAGAGTCGACCCGATGCTGTCCATGCGTATCCTCTCCCCCTCTGCTGGGCTGCTCTGGACCACAGCACCGTTGCTCCCCCGCAGCAGCTCTAGCTGACGCTGGAGGTGCCTCTGCTCGCGCTCCAGAGACTCCAGCTGGTACTGGCTCCTTCGGTCTGCCTCTTCAAGTTTCTGAAATTAAAGGTCACCTGTGGTCAGCACAGTCCAGGACTGCTGGAGCAGTAATGATGGTAAATTTAGGAGACTTTTCAAATGCTGGGACTGTCCAACTGTGACCAGGTTGAACTGACCGGTTTCCTTGTGAGATGATTCAGCGTTAAAACAGATGTTGTAACATACGGTACAATTAATCAATCTATCATTTACCACTTTGTGACCACTCTTATAACTATCTTAATGATAGTTAATAGTATACCAAGCAGAGGAAAGACAGATAATGATTACTAAAAAAGAAAAGAGTGAGTGAAAAACCCTGAAGAACCACAGGAGAGATGAGCGAGAGAAGGAAGGCAACTTGAAACACCAGTACTGACTTTGGTTTCATTATGATGTGAGGAAATTCCAGTCATCAAAAGGCTGCTGACTTACAAACACATTATCACAAAGACAAAAACAACCACGAGCTATTTCCATCATTTAATATGTTGGGTTCTCCTGGGTCTTCCTCTGCGAGCTATGGAGACTGCAAATTAAGTTTTTTAACCAGTTTTTCCGCTACACGCGGCCTTTGTTCACGTCCTACGCCGTTGGGATGCGAGCAGGAGCGTGACTCCCGGTGACGGACCAAAACAAAAGGCCATCAATAAGCAATGCAGAGCCTTCAGTTGACGGTGGCAGAAGTGCAGAGTTGTGGTGGGGGGGAGCAACAGTATTGGCTTTATTCTCCCTCCCTTGCAACGTGAATGCAAGCTAAACCAGGCTTTTCAAACACAGACTGCTCAATGTGACGTCGTCACATGCCTCTTTTTTACAGTTGACTGCAAAGTGCGAGCCATCATTTCCTAATGCCGTCTACAATTTTCCAAACTCACCTTTATGTGTGCTTTGGCTTTGGTGAGTAGGCCCAGGGTGGTGTGGCGGTTGCAGTCAGGTCCCAGAGGTATGAGGGCCTTCAACCGCTCCAGACACAGTCGCAGGTGAGCTCGTCTACAAAAAGGACAGACACAAAACAGATTCATTCAGATGTGAAAAATGCCTGGGGTGAGGTGTGGGCGGCGGAAAGTACAAATGGAATCTGGTAGGTAAAGATGCGGAGCTCCTGGAGTTGATTTCAATAATAATATTAAAACCAGTAGTTTACAGGTTGAAATTAGTGATAGCTTTTGAGACATCATTAAAACACTTCGGTTCTTAGTGGGTAGAAATCCACCAGTGACACCTGCAGCTCACGTGCAGCTCACTCTTCAGGTCCACACATGACTCGTGTCCAACAAGAAGCCACGAGGCCTTAACCTCTGCAGGTATTCCTCGTCACACGCTTAGCACTTGTTCTCGTCTGTGTGATGTTGTTTAAGCGTAATGGTATTTCCTGGATCCTGCTCGGTTCGTACACTCCATCATTCTGACAGAACCGTATTCTGTGATCAGGGACAGGTACCATCCATCCTGCTAATGGAGCCGAGGCCAGACGTAAAGGGAGATAATTGTAGCTTTAACACAATCAGCGCTCCATTAGTAGGGGCTGCTATTTCAGCTAGCCTGTAGGGAAGGGCGGAGAGACACTAAGAGTCGGTAGACTTGCTGGAGCGACCCCGAATGGGAGTGGTCTCTGGGGAGCCCAAAAGAGACAGGCCCAGAGGAGTAGTGCGGGAATGCACCAACACATGCCGGGCTGCACAGCGCTCTGCCATGCTGCGCGAAGATCGGCGGATGCGCGTGACTGCCAGCCTCAGCATATCTGATCGTCTGCGTGCCTGTGTGGTCGTGGATGGTGCTGGCGAGAACACGAGAGCAAGACATTCCTGCTCTCACACTAGTCCTTCAAACAAGTGAGCATGCATGTCTGCGGAGGGACAAGGAGGTGCTATGATGCAGTCTGCAGTGCTACAAGTTTGGAAGTCACTGGTCACACACACGCGCACACACGCGCACACACGCACGCACGCACGCACGCACGCACGCACGCACGCACGCACGCACGCACGCACTCTGCAACTGTGAATGTTTGTATGATGCCTATCAGTCTGGCACTGGCCATCTGTCTGTTCAATCAGCTCTATTCAGCCCACCTTTTGTCTTCATGTGAGGAATGTTTACCTGGACATTCATCTGCACACACACAAAATATCAGTTGGCACCTATTTACTCCTTTACAACAGCTTGCATGCAGCTTCACCTGACCGCAGACACAACATGGCAGAACATTTCTTTAAAGTATGTAAACACACTGGATTACAATGTAAACACTCTAGCCAAGATAATTAGCGGATTATGGACATATTATATCCTTCACGTAGAATGATGCAACATTTGTGACGTTCCATTAAATCATTTATTTATTGTGATGCTGCAACCGATGAACCTGACCAAATACAATTTTACATTATGCAAAGGAGCGACCATGTACTTTTGCATAATGTATAATAATCCCAAAAACAAACATTTTATCATTGATATTTATGGGATGCCTGATGGTTGTTTCTTCCCAGAGGAGCAGGAAACGGTGGTCACGTCCTGGTCCGTCTGCCTTGGTGTCTGGCCTATCAGGTATGAAATGAACTAGCTCCAGACACGTGAGACTCTTAGTGGAGATTTAAACCACTATCTTGGCAGGCAACCCCAGATAACCCCTGTTTACAGGCACTCCTGTCTTCTGTTTCCCGTCCTGCCTTCACTTTGGTCTACTGACATGACAAATGTTCACAGGAAGTAGAGTGTCGCCACATTTCTAGCCCTGGCTGCAAAATATCTCAATGTGATTCTTTGCACGTAGACCACAACTACAGTGTTTGGTGTGAGGTGTCACTATTTGCTGAACCACTGTAAAACCACAAGCATCCTTGCATGGCCAATAATGTTGATCTGGATGAAGCGTCTCCTTTTTTTTTGCCTTTTGGGTTCTTGGTTGTGCTAATTATGCTGTAGTCTGATAACAACAGATGGCAAAGAAGCCACTTGAAAAGCATAAGAGGGACACATTTATCATCCAACGGGTTTGTACGTAGAAATCTGGGCTGTGCAGCCGCACGTTTTCTTCCTACTGGCTTCTACTTCATGTCCTTGCAGAACTTAAAAGCTTTCCATGATATATGAATATATGAAACGATAATGTATGCATATATGAAAAGCTTTGCATGAATTATTTAACAACCTAAAAGATCTAACAGTAGATCAGGGCCACCCCGCCAGACTCCCAACCCCCACTCCATTCCCCCACCTCCAGCTCTTCCCTTGAGTTTTTATTTGTACAAACAGCTCTGTTAGGCAACCTGGAGAACTTTATGTTTTAGACAAGAGATGTTATTAAGTGTGAATGTTTTTAGTATGAGAACACAGTTGAAAGTGAAATTAAGAACCATAATTTAAAAAAAAAAAAAAAAAAGGATTTTACATGGTGTCACTTATAACCATCGTTTTTCTTAATTCATCTATAGAAACTAGAATTTAATACCATTTAGTACAATTCTAAATTATATTAATCAGAGCCGCAGGCATGTAAAGGGATTGGCAGAAACAGGCTTATGTTGGTTACCACCAATGTTTTACATCAGACAATATATGTAAACGACACTCAAAATGTCAATAAACTCACAATTAGAGATACATCAATTGTAATTTTCTTGTTTGATTCCGATTTCATTAAACGTCTGATCTTACATTATCAATATCTGTCCGAGTCCAGTGTTCTAAGAACTCAAATTAATTACATACGGGGAAAATAACGACTTAATGAACGATAACAGGTTGCAGGCCGTGTGCGCATCTAGATTTATTTTTCCTCTCTGAGGCGCCGCTAACTTCAAAGCGCCGAACACGTTCAGCACAATGATGCTCTCTTCAAGTGTTGGATTAAATTTGCTTACAAAAACATTCTGGATGTTTTTCTACCAAAGGCTATTTTTTTTTTTTTTTTTACTTTGCTGGCTGTGTGAATTGCCATCTTAGGTTATTTTGCATTCATAGTGAAAAATTTCCACATCACAGACATGTCATTCTTGCTAAGGAAAAAAAAAAGAAAAAAAGAAAAGTGGGAGTGAGGTTTCTCTGTGCTCCATGCTGTTGCATCTACTGATGATGAAACCTGCATTTATTTTGTGTCTGGCAGTGATGCGGGTATCTAAAGTATATAGAGACCCCTGCATCGCTGTATGAATGGGATGCAGCCGCCTCACAATGAGGCTACAGGTTATTCGCTCCGGGCTGCTAGTGACGCTCCACAGTGTTGGACCTTAATCCCCGAAAAGGCTTGTTTATCGTGCACATCCACAGCCAAAAAATCTAAAGCCACGCACAGCTTAAAATATGAGTGGCAGCTTATAACCACAAACACCTGCGTACTGCAGGCAGAGCTGCTGTTGGCCTCCACCCTCTTGTAGCTATGTAAGCAGCAACACAGCCTTTTGTTTCCTGGGTTCTCAGAAAAGACTAGAGCTGCTTACATAAACAGCTATGGATTTACTGTGAAGTCCCATAACTTTATGTCCTCAGCTGCTCAGGCTAAAGTATTAGTTAAGTCTGCTTGGTTAAAGGATGTGCAGGATCACGGGCAGGTTTGTTGTGTGACTGTTAATGCCGTCGGACTCTCGTGCAACAACCTATTTTTTTCCCCCTCTCTCCCCTTTCCAGGGAATTTGTTGCCATAAAAAGCCAAACTTCCTTTTTTTTTTTTTTTTTTTTTAACAACCATAAATGAGACCCCCTTCGAGTATTCAAGCAGGTTTCAAAGACTAAACGTCCAGTTTAGAGACCAAAACTCAGCTTAATGTTTACGTGGCACCATCAAGCTCCGGCAGGAACAAAATTCAATGAGATGAAAATGTTTTCTCGATAAGCATACACGAGAACAACAAGAGCACAGATAAGTAGCTGCTGTGCACTTTGCACCTGCAGCGTCCAGCGTCTAATGAATGGCACAGCGAGCTGAATCAGGAAGGCTTCATCTGTTGCGGATTACATAACACGTGGCCAGTTGCTACAGGGACCTTTGCTCCGAACTGTCACGCACAGCAGGGATATCAAATCCCTCGCTGCCAAAATGACAACACAGGCAAAACGGTGTTGCTTGTCCTTGTGTGCAGTAGTGGGAGATTCCTGAGAATCGAAGCAAATATCACAGCGCGGTTCGTTTCGTGCTGCCTTGTGGGTACATGTAGGCAAACAGGTGCCTTTGAAAGCCCACGCTCTCTTTCACAGCCAATAGTCAGGTTGATTTATAATGTAACTGCCTACTTATATTAAAAAAAAACAAACAAAAAACAACACTTCAAGCATTTTAGTTCCCACATTAACGACAAGACAGTCAGCAGTGAAAGTTCTTCAATACAAATACTGTGTCGAAGGCTTTACTGCAAAACGTCGTGAAACTGTATGCATTACTCCGCTGCTGTATCCTGGAGAAGATTCTGGGAAGCAGCCAGTCTTTGCCGCTCCTCATGACACAATGAGGTGCTTCCAGTCTACTTCCTCCACTACCCCATGTACACATGTACGTCCATCGTGTTAGGGGCGTCGAGTGCGCTCTCGTGACTTGTATTGCTGATGGGCCCCAGATGGGAACGCAGGCAGGCAGCTCTGCCTTTTGGCTTTGACATATGAGCGAGCAGCCAGCCAGTCCTGGGTCACTGCACTACACCTTTCCTCTACAATTATCCCGCTCTCCTAACCAGACTCCTTTTGAATCTTGTGCACACCATTCCTTTTCTTTTTCTTCTTCCAAATGACAATGTTTAGCCTTGCAGCAAAATAAGGTGCAGTAACAGATGAGCAGATATTATATCTAACACAGATAGACGGACTGCCATATCATATTCTGGCCAAGTATCATTCTGAGAACTACAAACGACCGCATACACGTAACTTAATCAACCAGTGAAAGCTGACGGGGGCTGTTGGCTGTGTGCTCCACTAGCCGAGCTGTTGGTACCTTCATAGTGCTCATGCTCAGCAGTGTGATAAACTTGAATGAGTTTTGTTTTTTTTGTTTTTTTGATCAATCAATGCATCTCCAATGCTATAATTACGATTTCATGTCTGTGCTGCCATTGCACTTGTTGAAAAGCCTCAAACTGCCTCCGGTGTGGCTGACGCAGTGAAGCAGAATCCTTTTTAGAGGCGCACTTTGAAGCTCTCCCTGCTGGTATGGAAGAGCTGCCTGCCGTAACACTTACAGAACCTACGCACATCCTATGTACCAAAGCTCAGCATTCACCTCCCACTGTTCATGAACACACGTGCAGGGTGCATGTGCCTTCAGCGGAGGAATAAAAATTTCAGTATGCACTGTAATTATTTTATGAAACACAATAACACAGTGGCAGACAGATAAAAATCCTTGTAATAGTCCCTGTGATGTGAAACGAGCGTAATGAAGAATATCATGAACGAAGCCCTGAAGGTAAATTCCCTGCTGTGCATAAAAATAGGCAAAGGCTGCTTTTTTTAAATCTTTGTTGTTTTTTTTTTGTTAAAAAGATTCAGCACAGAAATTTAGAAAGTCATTTAAGGTGATAAACAAAATATATAATTTTTTATTTTTTTATTTTTTACTGCCAGTGTAAAAATGTAAGCAATTATTTGCTCAAATGCATTCAGTTACGCAGACCTATACATTATTAGGGAGCTTCAAAGTAAATATCTGATTTGTTACTTATACAAACAAAGTTCATGTTCTGGTAATAAGAGTTGTGTTACTTATGACCGCTGGGTTTCCTCCCTTGTGTTGTCTGTATTTGAACAGCTTTCTGTTACCTGGTACAAAAAGAAATGGCGAGAACTGGCGGCAGCTTGTGCAAAGCCAGTTTCATCTTCAAATATCTACGGTTCGCTACCGTGGGCTGTTGTGCCTTCTTGTAGTTTCAGGCATCAAACACCTTCACATGATTAAAAATTGTATTTTAACACCTTTTTCTAATCCAGCATCATGGAAATCCCACGACAGAATCCTTGACAAGGTGTGAAAGAATAGTGCATTTTCCTGCATGCATGGGTTAATAAAATAAATGGCAAGCAAACAAACTTCATCCTAAGGAGCAGTATGAAAAGCACTAGGGACTACGGTTTCTGCTCAGCAAACAAAAGCAGACAAAGCCGGCAACAACGAAGCAATCTCCTTATGAACATTCCCTGGAATGAGCACAGGGAACTGAAGCATCATCTCTGGAAGACCAAAGAAATTACAGTTGCCCTGGATTCCGAACTTGGTAGCATGTGAATAATGGATAACGTCTCTGGCCATCCGTGTCTGACATAATTACTGGACAAGCGTTTAAAGTGAGGGGCAGATTTCCAACCCAAATTCAACTCCCCCACACTTTAAACCCCATTTTACATGCATGTACTGCACACAGACTTGACCTACTTCTAATACATTTAGAGAGAGGAAACGTGACCCTGTAGCCTGTTATTATACCAATTACACATCACCAATGACTGCCTCCGTGGTAAATCTCTTAAATTGACATAAGAAAGGAAATTAAGACATCATTAGACAAGCCCTATTAAAAGTGAGAGAGAAAAAACTTTTATGAAGGAAATCCACTGTTCCTCCTCTGCCTCAGTCCATCTGCAGGATCAGGGCTCATTTAAAGCTGCCATGAATCATGATTCTCCTCAAGGGGAAAGATTATTGGAGTCATTACAGTATTTTGAAATGAAAAGTCCCATTTGAAGAAGACAAAGCCTTGACCACCGAGTACTATATCTAACTGACAACTAACTATTTCGCTGTATGGAGAAGGGCAATTAAAATCAACCAAAAATTGTGAGTACTGGATATTCATTGTCCATGTTTCCCATAACATCAAATTGTACTTGTGGCAGTTCTTGGGTGGTAATTTTGGTAATGTGTGTGTATTGGTGGTGTTGTTGATTGTGGGGTGAGTGCATCAGGACTTGGTACTTACTGTATAAAAGTTACGCTGAAAGCAACAGATGAAGTCATCTGAACCGTTCTCTTACTCACTCACACTTTATACTGCAACATAATTTTCATTTTTATTAAAAAAAAAAAAAGAACAGAATTGAATCATCTGTTTTGCTGCCACATGCTCTTTCTGCGAACAGACTATGGCCAACTAGTCCCCTGCCACATGGACTTAGTGAAATGAGTTTTTGCCAGATTCGTGGTTATTCTGACCATTATAGTAATACACAACGAGGAAGTTCTTCCTCCACCCTGCTTTAAGAGGAGAGGAGGCAGCATGAGGGACAAAGTAGTGTGCTGAAGGCATTGAAAGTTTTTAGTGTATTTGCAGGAACATTTGACTATTTTAGGAAGCGTAGTCCATCTCTCGTGATTTTCCCTCACTACCGTCAGCAAAACCACCAGAAGGACTTTGGACCACCGTGCCAGTCATCTCTCACATCAGCTGCTCGTCGCTTTACAACGCTGATGAAGATGAAGCCAGCTCACAGAGTTGCAGTGGACATGATTGAGGGGATTCAGAGACGCAAGAAAGTCAAGAGAGAAGAAGCAAAGAAAGCGAGACTAACAAGTGTCCCAATAATGACTTCACCTACATGTGTATGGGGGATCCTTACAGGTAAAAACTGCTATCGTTCATCTGTGTTTATTAGGTTGCGGGGTGAATCAAAGCAGTACGTGCAGCTCTATAGTGGTGGATTTCACTGTTTTGGGCAATAAAAAGTCTTACGTGACAATGGGGAAAAAATGGACCCCTTCAATAAAGCATAAATCATGTATAAAGGTGATTTATACACACATTTAAGGTTATTTATGTTTTATTCATCACCTATAAGAGTATTTATGCTTCCATGCCAACCTATGTAAAATTAAATTTAATCAATCAATCGTAGAATGAGCCATGTGAACCACAGATAATCTGAGATCCTGTACAGCTCCTGTAAACCCCCCCGCCCCCACAATAGGAAAGCTACTATTCTCTGGATTAACTCCAGGAACAGTCATCAACAAGGCACCAGCCTGGCTGCAAAACTTGAGGACTTTATACGTGCTTTAGGTAATTACAACTTTATTATACGAGCTACAGATTGCAGGTTAAGTAAATGACAAGTGCTGGCAGAACCAAACCGCAATGTTGACAATGTCCCCAAATGGAAGGCAACGTCATTATGTTAGGTTACTATGAAAACTTGGGTGCTGATAACTTATAATTTGATAAGAATTACCCAGTGACTGGAAAATAATGTGATATCTCATCATCGAACAATTGAAAATGCTCTGGGCTGAAGCTGCCTGAAATTAAAGAGTGGTACAACCTACAGAGGCAACGATAACCAAATATAAGATCTGTAAACCGAGTGCGATGCGGTAAAAGTTTCGTTTTGTCCGCTGCCGACACATTGGGATGTCCGTTACGCTGTACATCCACATGCACACACGAGATTAGAGCAATCTTCCCCCTACAGCATTGTTTCTCAGTTCCAGTCCTGGGGACCCTCTGTCCTACATGTTTTAGATGTTGCCCTGCTTCAACACACCTGATTCTACTTAATGGTCCTCATTAGCTTGTCATCAAGGTGTGCTGAAGTAGGGCAGCATATAAAACGTGCAGGACAGGGGTCCCGAGGACCGGAATTGAGAAACACTGCCCTGCAGCAATAATATACACATTTTCTCTGACAGACTGATGCCTACCCAATCTCATCTATGGAACATGGACAGATGGGGTTGATGTAGAGAGTTGGAGGGAGATAGTGAGGGTTGAGAGACATAGTGAGTGGGGGAGGAAGGGGAGTGTTCAGTCTGTGTAATCTGCCCAGAAACTAGCCATGGGCACCAATGTGAGCCAGTCCATAAGGAATTCCAACGGCTTTAGCAAAAGCAAAAATCTATGCTTGATAACCATGCTTGATTGGAGTCTCCGTGTTATAGTTAAACATCCACACGGTATGTCGAAAGACCAAAGCATGCAATCAAAGCTGACAGTAAAATATATAATTTGATGAACAATACAGTGGACTTCTTTTTTCTCCTACGCAAATGGCGTAATCTCTCTTTTCTGAAAAGTTCAACGTTCCTTAACAATACTTGAGATTTCATGGGAGTAAAGGCACACGAGGAGCGGTTGTCTGGTTGGAGCAGGGAACTGATAAATAGATAAATAGAAAATATGCTGTGGGACTGAAAATGAATTTCTGCATGTGGGTGGATGGGAAGACTTCTGTACATTCAGGCAGTTGTGACCTAAATCCCAAAAAAAGAATATTCAGCTGAAGAGAGCGGAAGAAATCTTTTCCAAGTGGTAGTTAGCTCACAATAAACATTTAATGCAGACGAGCATTTAAGGGAAAAAAAAAAAAAAAAAAAAAATTTATATATAGATATATATATATATATATATATATATATATATTATATATATAATATTATATATATATATATTATATAATAATAAATAATATAGATAGTATATATATATAATATAGTACTCTATAATAGATATATATATATAAATATATATATATATATATAATACATAACATACATACATACATACATACAATACACACAAGCATATATATCATACATACACACACAACACACACACACATACATACATACATATAACACCACAACAACATATACATACATACATATACACACATCACATTACAACATCAACACACATACATATATATACACACAAACACACACACACACACACACACACACACACAGGAAAGTGAAAGCAAAGGAGATGCCAATAGGAGTTGAAAATCAACATGGATTTGCACACAAGTACACTAATTACAAGGTTATAAGAGGTAAATAAGGTAAAACACAGTTAATTACTTGGCAGAACAATACTGTGGTCACGTGGACCCCACTGAGGCCCAGCTCATGACACATGGCAACAGTGCAGAACAGAGATGGAGGATAAAAATGCACTAAAGTGGAAATATGAAGCCAAAAGAAATGACTGAAAGGAGCGGGATGAAAGACGGCGTAAGTTACCCTCTGCAAGCAACCACCACTGACATAAACACGTGCTCACACACATGTGGACTTTATCGGGGGGGGGGACACTCTCTGTGCAGCTGGGCCAAGAGACTGGGGCTGAAACCCATCACTAACGCACAGATTAGTTCACACATGCATACTCCCTTTTAATCTGCTCTGCTGAAAAAAATGCTGGAATAGAGAGCACAAGAAAGAAGATGAGACAAACCAATGGACTGAATGAATGGGATGGCCATGGAAACTGAGCCAGAAGGAGGAGGGGGGTGGGGATACGCTTTTAAGGGCACAGAATCCTGCTACCTAAAAGTTAAACAAGCACTGTAATCAACTCATCTGACTTGGGCAAATAATACAAATCCAACACACGCAGCTTCTGAGTGGATTATCCATTCAAGAAAAACACAAACATTTACATCGATTTATTCAAATCGTTTTGGCTTCATCTATTATAACATTGAGCTTAAGCAGCCTTCTTTCTGAATTCCAACCTTTCACTTTCCCTTCTAGCTCTCTGTGACTGGACAGATGAAGACAGCAACTCTGGATTAGAGGTCCAATGTGGCCTTGCTCCAAAAATGTCTATTTTAAAGCCACAGATCTTGCCAGATGTCAACAAGGGGGCGGATTTGGAGGAAGGGATGTGTGAGTAAGTTAAGGGGATGTCCTTACAGTTGTTGATGCGTTTTAATTCAAAAAAATCTATGTCCTTAATGCACATTAAAACACACGAGTTAAACATGTGTCTCAGGCAGGCAACAAGTTAATTTTGTCACTTTAAACAATAACTATGTGAAGTAGCTGTTATGGCAGAAAGGGGTGGAGACTTCTGCTCCTGCTCCCTCAGCTGACGCGTCTCATTGGCGAGGAGATAACCTCCATGATTGGTCAAAGGGCAAATGTGTTTCCCCGTTTTCCATGGCTTTGCAGCTAAAAATAGAACCCACATTCCAATTTAGCCTAATTGAGATCATCTTAGATCCTGAACAAGCATCTTAGTTTCGCGCTTACCATCTTTCTTGTCTGAGATTAACTTTAGCACAGCTGCGACGCACCAGGAGTCAGGAAAGAAAATCAGAAGTATTTCTTCCTGAAAAAGCATGTAGCCGCAGCCTCAATCATTAGGCACAAAGCGAGATTACCAGCAGGTCAGCAGGTGTTCAAAGCACGGGTCATTGGAGCATCTGTGTGGATCGTAACAAAGATGACTTCTGGTTTTAGACTCGATGGTCGTCCAACATTTAACATTAAGCCGGTAGAGGTGCCGGCGCGTGCCCTTGGGGTCGTCCAGCTCTGCACTGAAATTCCCACAACTTGAGAAGTGGATCGTGCTCCAACAGT
Source organism: Xenentodon cancila (assembly GCA_014839995.1). NCBI lineage: Eukaryota > Metazoa > Chordata > Actinopteri > Beloniformes > Belonidae > Xenentodon > Xenentodon cancila. The sequence goes on along the minus strand of CM026198.1, from coordinate 20,912,439 downwards.
TAGATGGGTGGTTCAATCCCCAGCCATGTAGCGTGTCAAGGCCGCCTTGTGTGAGACACTGAACCTTTATATTACCCTCACATTACTGGTGTCTGCAGAAACAAAGCACCATACGTGCATGTGCGAGCGTGCACGCACGTACACACAGACAGACAGACAGACAGACATAAGATGAGATTGTGTTGATGGGTGATTTAAAAGTGCTTTATAGAATCTAGACAAGGTTTAAAAAAAAAAAAATACAAAATTCAAGTATGAACAATTTAGAAGGTACTTTATAAGCATTTAGTCTCACCTTACGGCATTTGGTACAGATATTAAGAGATTGGCTGATTCAAATAAATAATAAGGGGAGTGCCAGAGTTACCTTAAGCCTCTACTACATAGAACACCCCCTTATTCAAACTATTAAACTAATTTCTCTTTACTAAGGAGGCCCTTACTGGGAAAAGTGGCTACTTCAGGTTAAATTTAATTTAAAGATGCCATAAATGGAAAACATGTGCTCGCTCTTACACTCATTGCTCAACAGTGCCCTTGTTTCTTCATCACCTACGCTTCAGACTTGTTGCTAAGGCTTTATCCATCCAATCTGTCGATCAGGAGTTTAAAAAAAGAAAACAAAACTGTTTTAAGGCCAGCAGATATTTCTCAGCAGGTAGCCTGATATTGGTTTATGCTTCAGTGAAGTCCTTATAGGAAGGAAATGATCAGTGTACACAAACTGGAGTAGCAGAACAGACTTGTGTGTGCCTCAAGCCTTTCATTAGTGAGGTGTGTTTTACCAGTCTCTCTACTCATCCCATTTGCCTGTCAATTACTTCCTTGTTCTCTGAGACCATCGTTCGCTAAGCCAAAGCCAAAGCCAAGCCATGCCGTTGAGAATTAGGACCGGGTGGCCTTAGAGGGAGGGTAGTTGAAATGCCACAGCACGTGTGCATTGCTCTAACTGGGCTCAACAGACCAAAGATCAAGTCCCTTAAGCTGCTTTTCTGGGACAAAAAAAAATAAAAACTTACAAGTTGTCACGTTGCTTCGAACAAACGGTCCCAGTTTTAAGCCCCCTCAGAAGAGCCGGCGACTGGGCCGAACTCACTGGGCAGGCAGCAGAGAGACTGGTGACGGGTTTTTCCGCGGTTTGCTTTCCTCAAGGAGCATCGGCACAGCTAGGAAATGTAACCCAAGCTTTTTCATGTTTGACTGCTCATCCTGGCCCAAGGCCAGAAAAACACTTCTGAGTTCACTGGTTACAGAGAATAAATACACGAAGAGCTTCAGTCCAAAGATTTGTTTCATTTAAAAATGGAGTTTATGGAAATACTTTAAGGAATATTCAGTTTTACACTTGACGCACAAAATGTTCCTTCACAAAGCTAAAGGGAAAGGAAAAAAAAAAAGATGCAATGGACATAGATAAGTTGAAAAATAAGATTACAATTCATTAAAGAGGAAAAGCACAGCTCAGTTTACATTAATAGATCGTCTACCTTCAGTCTGCAGCCGGATGAAACTCATAACAGAAGTTTCCTAACATGAGGAGGGAAAACTAATTTTACTTCAGCTGAATAAAACATTTTTTTCCAAATTTGTGAGCTGTGAAGGTTCAAATCTGGCAACAGGATGTGTTAAGGTTATGTAAGAGCAGCCTGTAGCATGAGACACTGTCACGCAAGTGCACAGGTGTTCCAAAAAGTGGGAATTCTGCTTAGTTGCATACATATTGAGACCTCACCGATGCTCTGTGCATGCAACCAGCGTATAGATATATAAACAAAAGTGATCCTGTTTAATATTCCACATGCAAACACTGACGTGTTTAAAGTGCACTGTTTGATCAGCTCCACTCATAAATCATCAAGCAGAAAAACACTGCATCTGCTACCTGGGTACGTGGAGGAGGGGCGTTTAAATGTGGTTTATGATGCTGGTAAAAAGTACAAAAATATTAAAGTGGATAAGCCACAGTTGATGAGGAACTCAGATGATCAGCAACAGTTCTCGTAACTTTAGGTAAAGACTAGCTTTATTGATTATCTACAAACACTCCTCCAAAGGTACGACAAGGAGGAAACAAAGAAAAAAATAAAAACACATACAGACACTTAAACACATATAGGTTAAAGCTGAGTCCTTAATTTTATTTTACCATTTACACAAATCTTTACCATAACAGACCAAAAAAAAAAAAAAAAAAAAAAAAAAAAAAAAAAATCAAGCAACACCCAGAGTTTGGGAATTTATAATTAGCCTGTTTAAAAGGACTGAAAGAAAAAAAAAACTGAGATCAAAGGGGTGGAAGTGCGTGCCTGCAAACCTTTTCCTGGTAAATCTTACTAAGGGAGTGTAATTTAGTAGTGACATGTCAAATAAGACTATTAGGAGGTATGTGATCAAAGTGGCAGAGCCACCACGTTATCTTCTCCTACCGCCAAGCCTAAGTATCTGCAATGCGCCCCGCCACCCCGTCTTTCAGCGCTTTTTATCTGCCTCCTGAGGTCTCTGCTGTCACGATGCTTCACATTACAGAGGTTATCAGGAGCTGTACTGCCCATGTAAGGCAAACTGTCTCGTTGGCTGCTGATACACAGGTTTGATAAGTGGTTGAAAGAAGCCTGTGTCACAATTTCCAAGATGGGCCAGTAGATAAATTCATACTGCGGGTACCTTTTACACAGATCTTATTATCTATTATAAAAACTCCATGCAACCATGAAGGAATGTTTGCCTGGTAGGGATCTACCAAAATCTTCAAAACCTTCAGAGAGCCGCAAAAACATTTTGATCTAAATGCACTTAAAAGCTACTCTTGCTGGTGTTGTCGCAGAAAATTGGGTTAACGATCATGCTTGATGCATATAACTTGTAGTCAAATTTCTGCTCTAAAGAAATTGAATTAGCTGCAAGCAAAATTCAAAGATAATACATTATTTTGGACTTTAAGCGTAGTTCTTATAACTTGGATTATCATTTCAATTTTTGCCCTCTTTTCTTCTAATGGAAATCACTTAATTTAGTTTAGTCGTGCCATATAACTGGACTCCTTTCTTTTTTGTTACATATGTACATGAGAGGTGAATCCGTTTACCGGCCAAAGTATCTCAACCTCCGCCACAGCAGGTGGCGATGGTCCCACTTTCAGCTTTTTAGCACAGAGCTTTTTCAGTTGACCTACTGAAAAACACTCCAAAACAAGATGCATATCTTTGGTTTAGCTGTCAGCAGCAAAAAGTGAAAGAACAAACTTGCAGCTCTGTGCATGTTATTCATATTTTGAGCTTTATTTTTTTCCCTCTTCTTACCAATTTCAGCTTCTTCAGTTTTTCCACTTCAAAGTGCGGGTTGAGAGTACATGCCGAACATGAAGGCCAGTTTCAGGACAGTTAAACACGCATGAATTAACCCCACTTCAACTATGTTATCTGGGTGTGTCTTACTATAAGAAGTTAAATTTAGTTTAATTTCACCCGTTTACATTTTTGTTAATCCACGGCAACAATATAGCAACGTATAGTTCTACCATGTTCTACCAAGTAGTGAGATGTGCCGAAGCGACTAGATATTAATAAAAAGACCTCTCCGTGGCCACCCTGAGCATGAAGATGAAGAAGCAGATTTCTTTTATTTCATCCGCTGCAACAGCAACAGGAGACGACTAGCCCTCCACCTCATTAGGCCTGAGTCACACTTCTTTGACTTCGTAGACGTAACACCAACACTACGCCCGGTGTGCTGTCTGTCTTGATCGCAGTGTGAAAAATATATGTGTGTTATGCATGGATGGGCTGTGATGGCAAACACCAAAACAAATATACTGCTTGTATGAAAACGCAGTGAAAACTAACCAAGTCTGTTTTCTATGGGGCTGAAGCTGAGGACACACAGGCTTGATGGCAATCGTGTTTTCAGCTATTCATCAATAAAACATGCCTGTTTATCTGTCAGACGTGCACTAACCGGAGCCCAAAGACGTGTACAGAGAAGAGTGCTTTCTAGGGCAGAACCGGGTCTGTTTTATAGTGTTTCTGGACATTCTTCCTCTATTTTCCACTGCTGCCTGAACATTATTAAAAGATATTGCTGTGAATGTTTTCAAGATTTCAGACATCAGAAGAACCAACCTTGCAGGATTTTAAACAATTACGTGCAGGAATGGGCTTAAACGTGAGCTTTGTGCTGAAAATCAAACCCTGAAATACAGAAATACGTCACATAAAACACAAGGCTGTGAACCGCAATGCTGTCAAATGTAAGATTCAGTTAGAAAACCAACTAAATAGTCTGTTGTTTCGAGATGCGCTGACAGCAGGTTTCTCGGCTGATTCCGATATGTGACCTGCTGATACACATTTTGCCGGTTGCTTATTCTTTTTTTTTTTTTTTTTTGTAAGAACTCTAACTATACAATTCACTCAAAACTTAACCATTTTTTTTGCATCATGGTTTTTATTATTTAGCATATATTGTGCCATTTTTATGGTATTGTATAATTTGTACAAAAAATAGTAGTTATAGTTATTTGCTGCTATGTATAACTTTGATGTTTTGTTTTGTTTTTTTATATTATAGAAACAGTAGGCTATAAACTTTAACTTTATAACTTGCTTGTGATAAACAACTCTGGACAAAGTGAACTGTAGCTTCTCTTTGGTGTCGCTGAACCTCCTCTGACGTTCATCCAGCTGTGTGCTTCTGGTGATACACAGATGTCAACAATTATAGTGGATCAAAACATTTAATCTAAGTCTTTCTATGACAAGAATGGATAATGTTCAAAATTCTTTCACAACTTTTTAGTGTGTTTTTAATCCACTTCAAATGTTGCCTACTGCATGTTATAATTTTGCACCACATCAGGTGAATTTATAAGATATTTTTGCTTTATACGAATTTCATATGAAAATGCAACTTTGCAACAGAAATTACTAGATTTTACATCCAATAAGGCTCTAATACCACACCGTATTGGCATACGGTGGGCGTGTTCAAGTCGCCTTCCTGTGCCCATTTATAACATGGCGCCCAGAATCATGAAAAAAAAAGAGACGTGAAAACTGCTCTTCAGAAAACCTCATCTGTCCAACAATACTTCACGCCCACATTACCGTGTTGCTCCTGCTACGTGTATACGCATACTGCTACGAGTAATTTGCTGCATAGCGACCAGCAAGTCAACAGTCAGGCCGATGAAGCCGAAAATCTGCAAATTCCGGTCAATCGTTGCATCTCTACTCTTTTGTATATTTTTGTCAACTTAAATTTGAATTTCACATTGATAAGAATTTCCTTGAACCACTTTTAAAAACAAATGACCCGTAAGTCTTTGATACGTGTAATTTAGTGGTACGCCACCAGAGACAACCAATCCACAGTGGTCCGTTTCGTTTTGCCATCTACAGGCTGTTTTCTAGTCTGTTCTGTTCAACAGCCGTGACTGGATGCCATTGATTTCCATAGTAGGAGGCCATACAACAAAGATAGCCTGCAAGATAAGGCTCAAACAACAAGCGAACAGTCTTCACCATCTTTTGCAGGAACACACAAGTGAGCTGACACCTTGTTTCTACATGTAATTTTGTGGGTGGAACACTGAAAAGGGCAATCCTGCATTGCTGCAGCAATCTGTGGAAGACAGGCAGCCGAACGGCCGGCCTTGGCCAGCTATGCATATGAGCACTAGGATGACACATCAACTCCTGTCTATATTTAACTCCCTGGATCTCCTTCCAATGTTCCCATCCTTTCAGAGGACGCTGCCAGGAGCATGGTGAGAGAAGCAGGCTAAGGTGATGTGTAATTATACTAAATTGATCCGGCCTCCTACATCCCTTCACTGTACCCATACGCTTTGAGATAATGACATGGAAAAAAAAAAAAAAAGAAGCATTTTCTTTTTACTATAAATCTAGCCAGTCCTATTTATAGTGTGAAAGAAAAACCTTTACAGTTTGAGCCTTCAAGTCTGCAAAGTCACAGAGCAAACACCCTATGTGGGTTGTAATGTCTGTCCTGATAAGGAATTATCTGAAATTAGCAAGAGCTGGTTTCAGAGAATCCCTTGGCGTGGTAACAATCACATACCAAGGTCTTTCTGAATACCCCATTCCTTACACTGTAGATAGATGCCATGCTGAATGCAGAGATAAAACTTTGTAAAGAACCATGTCTGGGAAACACACGCCAACATTTGTTGGGACAGTCAACTTTGTAGCCAGTAAAATACGCTGTGTAACATCAAGACAAGCACTCGGCTTGATTTCTGCCCGTGTTGAGTTTTGCTGGCAGATACCACTGGTCTTCATGTACCTACATAGTGTTTGTACAACTGGGTGGATGGATATAAAGACGAACCAGAAAACCTCAGAAAACAGGGCACGTCAAGCTGCTCACAAACAAAAGTTAATGACATCTGAATCACAGAGACCACATAGCCACATGGAAAAAGATGGAGGTCACCAACCTAACTACGGCATGCGCGGAGTTTGACACAAAGAGTTTAGAGTATGTTATATGTGTAAATCCGAAATGAAAAACAGAGTGATGCAAAAGACAAAAAAGGAGAGGATGTCATGGACTTCATCTGACAACTCCTCACTTTAACCTTTAAAGACCTATTGAAGAGGAGGTTTTTTTTTTTGAATAAGCACAAAAACCCTAGAACAAAATGAACAAAATGGGCTTGCCAACTCACCTGTTCTTTTCCAGCTCATTATGTGTCGACCTGCGAAAACAGAAAACAGAAGCAGTCAAAAAAAAGCCCCTGTAGACAGAAGAAAAACACAGGCCTAACGTGTCTTTGCTGGGAAATCCTTCTCACTATATAAGTTTGTAATATTAAGCGTGCTTCCACAAATTCCACTTTGGTCCATTTGAAAACAGACTTTTAAGTGACTTGGTGGGTTTCATTTTAACCAGTTATTACTGCGTTCACACTGAATTATCTGGTAAACTCTGATGTAGTCCTCCTGGTGAGTACACACACCCAACCAAAAAGGCTAAAAAAAAAAAAAAGGCTCTTGGATAATTTTATGATCACATTAATTTTCTTCAGCTGATGAGCATACCACATTTTACTTAAACTAATACACCTCCGATACCATTTTGCAAAGTGGCTTTGGCGAATCCAGTGCATCAAATCATTCCTCTCCAATCATAGCTGTGCATTATTTTTAAATATAATCACTTTTGTTCTCGTGACAGATGCGTCTGTCTGTCTGTGCTAAGGACGTTGTTGCATGGCTTGAAATAACACATTTAGGCACACTTAGATTTTACTCTGGCTCAAAAGAAACCAAATAAAGGAGAAAATGCTACAAACTGAAAAGATTTGGACCGGGGCAAACAAACTCAGGTGTGAAAGCACCTCAAGACAGTAGGTAAACAAGGTAGAACAACAGAGACTCAGAGGCCCGTGTTGAATTGGAGTGTCTACCATGATTTCTTGATTTAATCACGCTAATCGCCGAATAAAAAACAGTAAATTCAGCCTACTGAAGTCTCAACACTAACAAATGCCCATGTGGCATCCAGATATGCACTGTAGGATTATACAGCCAATTTCTCAGTAATGCACAGCATTATTGTCTGGGAAAGCATAAGCATGCAGTCTCATGTACGCAAGCAGGCAGGGTTCAAAACTCTGTAAATAACGTGAAGTGACTCCGCCGGTCCCTGAGAGTGCCTTTGTGTGGTAACAAACTGATGGGACACAAGCGCTTCTCCTCTTAAATGGACACATTTCCGCCCACACAAATTGCACTTTGTCTCAACTGAGGGGGGATAGAGTTGATGTATGTTGCTTTATAAAAACATGCGTCTTCATTGTACCATATCAGTAGTTCAATATAACCGAGTACTCTATTTATTTCTTCAAACACTGAGCTGGGTTGACTACATATACACAGAAAAAGGTTAAGAAAAAAAAAAAAAAGTATGGGATAAGAACAGAGGGAATCCAAACCGTCCAAGACCAAAAGGAAATTGTTTGAAGTTTAATTATTTAAAGCAATAATCTCACCACACATGAGAATGCGTTACTCTTCCCGTGGTTGGATGTGCAAGACTGCACACCGAGTCAACGGTGGTAATATTTTTCATTTAAGACAACGAGGTCTACGAGCAGGCTGTGCAGCTGCTATCTCACCTAAAAGCACGACTCGCATGTAAGCTGGCGCAGGCCAGTTCCTGAAAATCTATGTGCGCTTTAGTGCTCACACATGCGGTCTTGATAGGATGACTTACATATTCGCTGCGGTCCTAGACTGGTCATGCATGGATATGATCCAAGACAGGGAATTCAGATAATCGTACTAGAAATCGTACTGACAAGTCTAAACCAGCATCACATTTACACTTTTACAGTTTAGATCCTACTTAAAGGTCAAAAAAAGAGCTGAACGTGTTAACATTTCTTTATTGATTAAAAAAAAAAAAAAAAAAAAGGATTTTTGTTGTTTGTTTTTGATTTTTTGGAAGGGGGCCGTACTGTACATGTTAGAAAGTGTTCAACAAGGTCTGAAAAGTGTTCAGATGTATATAAAAGTACATAAATACATACAAATATAAAACTGCATCCCATTATGGATTCTCATTTTGAGAAATTATTTTAAATGGAGGTAATTTCTCGTCAGCTTTAATCATCACAAACCTTTTCCCTGCCACCTGCATCAGATACGTGCATGTCTGGAGAGTGGAGTGACAACAGTCCCATGCAGATTATAAACTGGCTCAAGGCCACACATAACAGCATCAAGTTTCCTCCTCTCTCATGCAAGTCTGTGTGCGCATGTATGCACACGCACATACAGAGTGGGTCAAAGAGATAAAGCATCCCTGCTATAAACGGTAACCAAGAGAGGACAGAGTCAGATAAGCCCATCACTTTAAGCCTCCACACGCTACTGAGAAGGCAGCTATAACTGGAACAGTTATAGCTGCCTTCCACTAGAAACAGAAAGAAAATATTCAGATTATAATTTATACATAAATGTAACAGCTGAATATTCGCTACAGCTTTATGCTGCATCAAAGAAAAAAAAAGAACATTTGCATATAACAAGAATGTGTAAATGTAGTATAATGCTCATAAAGAGACATCATTTTTCATTCATGACATTAATATTTTTTTTAATTTAACATGTAGACAAAAAGTGACAAGAATTGAGGCTTTTAAACTGGGACCTCTCCTACAATGCATGAGGGCTTTATTTCTGCGTCAGTCACAAAATAACATTGCACTATACCAAAATATCTTTGACAAATTTGCAGGACTTTTAATGGAAGACATTTGCAGCGCTGCTGATTAAAGTTGATCACTAACAAAACAATGTCCCCAACATCCAAACAGCACAGTTGTCGTGATTTGCACAGGTTATAATTTAAATGGGATTTTTTTTTTATTACACACACACACACACACACACACACACACACACACACACACACACACACACACACACACACACACACACACACACACACACACACACACACACACACACACACACACACACACACACACACACACACACACGCTCAGACATGGTGTTACATACTAAATGTGTCAAATTAAGGAGAGTTGTAAATATATCTCTCCAAAGACAACAAGGCCAGCAGCAGACATGATTCCTGCACAGTCTAAAGTAATTCCCTGTGAAACTATTTTCTCTCCTCCACAGCCCATTATATAGTATCTATCCGTTTATGGAAGATGATGAAGATGAAGAAGGAGATGAAGAGGAAGTAGTAGTAGTAGAAATAGTTCAGAGCCAACATCCTATGTAGAAGCTTATTATCCCATTTTAAACAGCATATTAGTCTAAACATCATCCGTGCAGCCAGTTTTATACATTTGCCTTAATGGGAGCAAATCATATAAAGCACTATAAATAGGGCAACAGACTTGCAGTTTATCTGATCATGGCTGTTGCCATGCAGATTGGGGCAGTCTTCAGTGCTCATGATGAGTAATATACAGTTCCTGTTTGTGGCATTCTCCTGCATTAATATTAAAAGGCTCCCAGAAAGATGGCAAGGAGCTTGTGTTTAATACATGACTGTAAATCAACAGATTGTGCTTGCTCAAGCCACAGACAATGCCAGTAGGTCTTAACTTTGGAGATCCTCTCCATTCTACATAAACAAGTTCTGCTCGGTTAGAAGGACTTTAATTTAGGTGCCAGCTAATTATGTTATCAGGTAGTGTTGCATCGATAGGGAACAGACACGATGTGCGAGAAGTGTCACATATTCACAGTTAAATATCTGCAAACCACATCAGCAATAAGCAGTAATATTTCCACTTTAAAGGAAAAGAGAAACCATAATTCATAGGGGAAATTTAATAGCACGTCAACCACCTCTGGCCTAAACATGCAAATATGTTGGCCCGACATAAACGTGGTTCCTCGTTTTAAAGCCCCAGCAATCGCAATGATCTCTAACCTGCACCACTGCAGTCTGTTGGACAATCAGCTGATGAAACCTTGCTGCGCTGACTCAAAGCAAGAAAAACAGAGACGTGCACACTCAAATGTGCACTTTCATGTTGCAAGCATAGACAGAAGAGCCATATTTGAAGATTATAAATGCACCCAGGCAGCATCTGATGACAAATCGCCTCATTACCAAACTGGCACGATCACAGGCTGTCTCTGCAGAACGCTCAACCTCCCGTGTAAACGGTTGCTCCATTACTGGCACAAATAATTAGCAGCAGTTGACGTTACAAAAGGCATCAAGGGATCAAGTAATGACAGAGTAGTTACTTACCTATTATGGTTACTGCTGAACTTCTTATTTCGAAATTTCCTTTGCCTCTGGTAGTTTGTGCTTTGATTTGACGGAAAGGTCGAAGCATATCCGTGTTCGCACTCTGTTGAAAAAAAAACAACAACTGGTGGTTAACTTGAAGCCATGGTGAAGTTTGGACACTTTTTCACATTAGGGTGACAAGAGAGGGTCAGGGCAGCACCCAATATGACAGATAATGTTTTACCAGCGCTTCCTTTTTTTTTTTTTTGTCATCATACGTCTCAAAATCGGAGCTATACACACACACACACGCGATGCCGCTGACATATGAATATACATATATATAATCACCTCTTTCTCTCCTGTCTAGATATTCCGCTGCCTCCAGTAATCGTTGGATATTTGTAAGCTGAACAGCCGTCATTCTTCCCTGAAGTTGGTCGTCGTTAACGTTGTTACATTAAACGTTTAGCGTCAGCTTCAAAAATAGCAGGAGCAACCAATCGCTTTTAAATACAGGGGATACAGTACATAGGTGCACCAGTTGGAAACAAGGTGTTTAAAGCTTGGTCAGTGCATTTATCTCAACATTTTTGTCGAAAGGAAGGAGCCCCAGTCTTTACAGGCTAGCAAGCTCCAGTCAATCCTTGCCAAGCTTCGACGTTACAAAATGTAAAAACCTCTGTATCAGTTCATTTAAAAGTGTCTAATAAAGAGGATATCAAAATGTTTACAAAAAATTGATATAAATAATACAAAAAAAAATCCCCGAGTGAGTCGAAAGCCAGCAAAACGCTTGCTGCTGTTCGTTTCCTCTGCCCAGTTTGTTTACCTAGCTGCTCAGCTGGGAGGCGGGAACCTGTTGGAAAGAGGCCGGTTCAAACACAATGCATGCTGGGAAACTGTGTCTTTTACCGTGTTTGCGAACGCTATGAGAATCATGCGCTCACAATGTTTTGGTTTTTCTTTTTTTTTTTTTTTTTAAACAATCTTCCACACTTCTCTTAGCCTCTCTATCAAAATAAATGATACTGAGATTAGTCAATTTCATTGCAGCGCATACATTTAATTAGTTAACGTGGTCTAGATATGTAGAAATATATTCAATTCCATTTTATTCATATAGCGTCTATTACAATACTAGTTGTCTCTAGGCGCTTTCCAGAGACCCAGAACATGACCCCCGTGTAATTACTACATTAACATTAACAACGGCGGGTAAAAACTCTCCTAGTGGGAGAAAAACTTACGCCAAACAGTGGCAAGAAATTTTTTTTTCGAGATCAATACAGTAGTTCACAGGTCAGAAACAAGCACTAAAATGTTTTGTGGTCATAGTTTAATAAGATTACAAGCAGTTTCATTAGCAATAGTTTGAGCTGTGTTTTATACGTTTGTAGTTCATTACAAACACCCAACATTTCTCGTAAAAGAAATAAGACACTATTTTTATGCTTAAAAGGAAAAGGAAAAGGAAAAGGAAAAAAAAACACCTACAAGTCCCATGCTTCACCGGGATCATGGGCGTATACTTGCCGGCTGAAGCCAGGCCCAGCAACACGTGACGTAGTTGCCGTTTGGGCGCTTGATTGGCTGTGTGCCGTTTGATAGGCGAGGAGGGTTGAGCTGGCAGTTGACCAACCACAAGAGCGCTTTGCGCCATGTGGAAACCTATCCGGCACGCCCCCGAATTGCAGGAAGCAAACAATTGAGGGGAGACCTGTCTCCTGCGATCTAATAAAAATTCCCACGTTGCAATGTCAGATGCAAGACTACATTTAAAAAAATACTTTTTTGCACTCATCAGCTCCAGCGATCGCAATGACTGCAAGAAATACCCATGCACAAACCGGGCGAATTTGACGGTGTTTAAAGAGTCGATTCATCATTTTTAATAAATCATGACTGGTTATAGGGAAACGAGGGCAGCGTTAACAATACTCATGAGCCGTTTCGTTATGTACTGGTCAAATGTCCTGACATTAAGTTATATGTAGACCAGACAGAGTCCATTTTGAGATATTTGCATTGTCACAACTTATCTGCAGTCGTGCAATTTCTCACAAACAGACAATCTAACAAACTCCTTCGCCAGTTAAGACGTTACTATGTATTATATTCAGTTATGACAACAACGATTTAATTATAAAGTCCTCCATATTTTTTTTTTTCCAAATGGTAGAGTCTGCGGGGGCACAATGACATCATCCTAAAGTAAGCAGGAGGACGCCGCAATGTGATTAGATTCGTTATAACGGAATGGAAACCAAAATTCACGCTCGTACATCTAATCATTGTGTTTATGCTGCTTCGTCTGTGCTGCAGGGGGGAAAATGCCTTGATTAAAAATTGTGGATGCGCCAAGATACGGCACCGCCGCGCGGAAAATACACATAAAACAAAATAGTTGAGTAAGTAACGTAAACATGTAGTTTCACCGTCTGAACGATGAGAAATGCAATGATGAGAAAATCACCCTTATTTGTCTGGTGGCTTGTCATAGACTCTGCTTACAGTAGGCATTGGTGCTTAGTTGAATGAACTCAGCCTTTTGTTGTCTGAGTATGTTGACAATGAAGTCTTGGTTTTCTTTCTTTTTTTTTCTTTTTTTCTTCCCTGAATTCAGATGAGCATGTACAATGATTAAACGCTGCACAAATAAACTCACTTCCGTCCTTCCGCTCGGCGCTCTCAAGAAACCTAGCAGCCTCCAGCAAAACTTGTACATTTTTCAGAAAAGTGTTGATCTGCTCCATGTGGGAGTCTTTGGAGTTGAAGACGTCATTGAAAGGGCAACTAGACATCTCGAAATCTTGCTGATCCAAGAGAGACGCCTCGGACTCAAAGAAGAACTCCTCACTCTTCAAACTTCCTCTTTGCCTCTCACTTTTGGCCATTTCGCGTCTTAGTTTCAGTGGTTTCTGGCGATGTGCTCCGCGGAATAAACAGTGAGGCAGCTGCCAGTGGACGTTGCTCTTGCTGGCTGATTTCTTGTTCCTATTTTTCTTTTTTCTTTTCTTTTTTTTTCTATGAAGGCAGGGTGTTCAATGTGGAGCAGTGGCCAATGTCAGTGAATCCTGGTACATGGGAAAGAGACAGCCCGGCCCCTCGATGCCCGAGGAGCCTACATGGTCCCTGTGCCCACCTTGTTTAAGCATCCATCTGGAATAAAATGCCAAGACTAGAAAAGGAAAACTACTTTTCGCGGCACATCATCATTATTCATTTAGAAATGAACCGGCTACAAATAGTTCACACAAAAGGGATAAGGCTTGTTATAAAAGTTAAAAAAAAAAACAACAAAAAAACAGTTTCATTTCATATCTAGTTTCATCGCCCACATGTTTGTAGTGTTATTTATTTGCCTTTATACCTTTCAGAGTATATATATTTTTACTTTATATGGCATAATAATACAAGAAGCATATTTGGATACCCATAAGCCATTCCAAAACAATGTAGTGGCATTAATCAAAACTACAATAACATTAAATAAGAAAAAACAAATATTTCTGCTGAATATCAGAAGATTGGGACCCGCTTACTCCGTCTCCGGAGTCACAGTCACAGGGGTCTGTCGGAGCCGATCCCAACATAGTAGGCGAAAGGCAGGGGATACACCCTGGACAGGTTGCCAGTCCATCGCAGGGCAAAGACAAACAACCAGTCACCCTCACATTCACACCTACGGGCAATTTAGAATGATCAATTAACCTAATATGCTTTGGACTGTGGGAGGAAGCCGGAGAACCTGGAGGGAACCCACGCAAGCACGGGGAGAACATGTAAACTCCACACAGAAAGACCCACTGGGCCGGAAATCAACCACTAAACCACCGTGGTGACATCTTAAATATAACAACACATTACGCAAATGTCTTTTAACCAAAAAACAAAACACCATGGGCGTTTTGGTGAAGCAGGTGTTGCATGCTCTTTTAACATTTCAAAAACATTGAGTGACACTGACGGTGGTTAACGCTTATCTGTTATCACTTTAGCCACTTAGCAGTTAGCGCCGTCATGACTTGACTTCTGAGCTGCAAATACAAATCTAACAGTGCATTGTCATTTTTATCTTGAAGACAATATGTTTTGTCTTGCTGTTAATTAAAAAGCACCAACGCCAGCTGTGTGTTGGCCTGGAAGAATCAAAAGACAAAACTAAGCTGTGCAACAGTTAGAAGCTACCTTCATCCACTGATGCATGCGAAACCCGGCTAAACCCGGTTAAACCCGGTTTAACTGGTGAACGGCCTCTGGCTCATTGGCTGTTCGCCCTGACGGCAACCCAATTTGAAGATCTGTGTGCATCATCAGACGAGCTGCCTGTATGTCACAGAAAAATGACCAGAAAGATAAGTTCCTAGCCTTGATCTCCAGCCATTTTCCCCCAGAACTCTACATGAGCTTCAGCAGGAGTCTGTTTTGAACCAGAACATGTCGAGGCCGCAGTCTGCACTCAGTCCCGAACCCCCACCTTTCACCACCACCCATTTTGCCACTTCAAAGAGGCACCGGCAGCCCATGATCTTTTGATGTAAAGTTCACAGAAACAGAAACTTTCAAGTTTAACACACAGATAGATCTCTGAAGGTCCCTCCTTACTCTGCCCCTCCAAATTCAGTCAGGGGTAGTTGCAGTGGAAGTAAACCTTTTTGAGATCCCTCCATTTTTGACTGCTGCCAGCAGTAGCACATGACAAAATAGGAGGATTTTAAAAAGCCCTTGGCAACAGTCTCCATAAGGATTTTAGCCCAGAGTCCTCATTTTAGGTGGCTGGGTAAATTTTGTAGGCTGTGCTTTTAGGTTGCTATTTTTTCCCCCTGGGGTGCATTTATCATCAGTGCAACCATCTTTCACTGCTAAGAAGCATAATGCAACAGTATATTAAAACAGCATGAGGCGCTCTGAAGACTTGATCATTGTAATTTGGCTTTACATGTTGGGTCTGTCTAGTTGTGTGTAGCACAAAAAAGGGAATTAAAAAAAAATCTGCAAAGCTTGAGGCACATGTCCCAGTCGGCAATGCTTTTTGCAGCAGGAAGGTAAAAATTATTAGAGATTATGCAACACTATCTTAGGGCTATAGGTGTCCTATATGCACAGGGTCAAGTCAAACCATTCCTCTTCCCTATATCACTCTGTTTAAATGCCACACTATGACCCTTTATTTGAGGGCAAAGCCCATGACAAAACAAGCTGCAGTCAACCAAATTAGATATCCACAGGAGAGATGGACACAGAGGTCAAACACTTGTAAGAAGTCAGTTTAATTTTTTCAAGCCTGAGGGGACAAACCATCACGAGTGTCAACTTACAGGTTAAAAAAGGCAAGTAGGAAAAAAAAACTGTGCTTATGTCTCCCAAAGGGGAATGAAATTGGCTGCCACACAGATGGTCCATTAACTAAAAAAATAGTCTAATTATTATAAAAGTAGGGTGCAGGTAATTAAATGATAATCTAATCACTTGTGTTAAATTGTGAGTTTAAAAAGTGTGCATACCAATGCTAATGTCAGTGTGCACTGAATTGTTTTAATTTAGTCAGAATGCACATACAGTGGCAAGCAACACTGGGCGTCAGGAGGCCATATACTCTTTGTGACACTACAGCACAATTTCAGTTTGAAAAGGGCTTTTGAAAACCCTTTTTATTTGCCACAATTGTTCTAGTTAAAGGCTTGACATGAATTCATCTTTCATTACACCCTTAGGGTCAAGATGGCTTGGCTGAGGTGCAGATCGAGACCTCTCAGGTATCTGTTCTGTGATTGGTCAATCATAACGTGAACTTGACTCTCGCAGGTGATGTTTGATGTATAAGTGTCCCCCTCACACCCTAACTGGTTTGTTGATGAAGATGATTGTTGCTCATAAATGATGTCCATGTTTAAAATAAGGTGATAAGGATGAATAAGTATGCTGATAAGATATGTGCGATTGTTTTGTCCTGAAAATATAACATAGTGGCACATTTTAGTGGCAGGCAGCATGGTGGCTTGTTAGTTTGCACTGTTTCCTCACACCATGAAGCTTCTTGGTTTGGATCTCAGCAAAGGTCTTTCTGTGTGGAGTTTGCATATTCTCCCTGTGCTTGCTTGGGTTTTCTTGAGGTATTCCAGCTTTTTCCAACAGTCCAAATACACAAATGGCAGCTTAAACGGTGAATTGGTAAGCAGGGTTGTTCATCTTTATGTGACCCTGCATTTAACTGGCAACCTGTCCTCCTACCTTTTGCCTGAAGCTGAGAGTGGATCCAGCAGATCCCCTTGACCCCTAAATAGGAATAAGCAGGTACAGTTGATGGATTGGTATTTTATTGGAAAACACGTTGGACAATCCAGCATGTGTAGACCATAGGTTCTAGAGTTTAGTGCCTTTCTGTTTTAAACGTGTTTTCAATCAAACTGCCACAGTGACTACCTGCTGGAGGTCTCTGCTTGCTGAAGACAACAGAACCACATCATCTGCAAAAAGCAGAAAAGCACATTTAAACTCTCCATTATCTTGTTATGCCCAGAAATTCTGTCCTTAAAAGATATAGACAGAATCAGCGGCAAATAGCAGCCCTGGTAGAGTCCAGAACCAGAAAAGGATCGGATTTACCTCGTCAATGTGAATCTACTTGGTTTGTACTACCAGCAGTAAGTAAAGTAGAAATGTTTAGAACAACTATTGGGCAGCACGGTGGCTTGTGGTTAGTCAGAAAAATAAGCTTTTAGGGTCGACTCATAGCTGGGCTTTTCTGTGTAGAGTTTGTTTGTTCTCTCTGTGCATGCTTGGGTTTTCTTCAGGTGGTCAAGCCTCATCCCTTAGTTTAAAAACCTGTTTGTTACTTTAGTCGCATTTCCATTACAATTTTTTTGCAAAAAGAAAATCGAAACTCTGACTTTCCAATAAAGGTAGCGTTGCAGGGGGTCGGTGTTTTTAGATTAAACATAGTTCTTGTAAGTCTCCTTGTTCAGTAAGACTCTTCTTCAAAACAACGATAAAGAAAAGAAAATGACAAAAAAGAAGAAAAATGAAAAGGAATAGAAGAGAATGCACTAAAACATCTTTAATCTTTGACAAATTATCGCGATTGCCGCTACCGCTGTTGAGAAAATGATTTAATTATTATTCAGAGGCAAAGCCTGTATGTAATGCATAATGATTAAGTAGTGTATAGCACAACTACATTGTATTAATGAGGCCAAAAAAACGCTGGAAACTAGATTTTGATTGCTTTAGATTGACCGACTACATCACATCCAGCACTGCTAGACATGTGGAAATGCAAAGAAAGCGCTTCCATTACAATTTTGCGATAAACTGGATATTTCGGATAATTGAAAAA
Source organism: Xenentodon cancila (assembly GCA_014839995.1). Taxonomy (NCBI): domain Eukaryota; kingdom Metazoa; phylum Chordata; class Actinopteri; order Beloniformes; family Belonidae; genus Xenentodon; species Xenentodon cancila. Next base: position 20,894,351 of record CM026198.1, on the reverse strand, counting down.
CCACCTTGTGGAAGCGTAAAAAGTTTTTTGCAATATTTGTGAGTTGTTTTTTTTTTGTTTTTTTCGAATTGGAGCTATTTCCATAACAGTTTCCTTTTTGATATTTTGGTTTTACGCAAATCTAGGGGTAATGGAAACACGACTTTTGATAGGTGATCCCAAAATGACATTTAGAGTGAGAGCATGGATAATTGTTTGTAACCCTGTGATAGACTGGAGACAAGTTGAGACCATACCCAACTCTTACTTGAAGGCAGCAGTGATAGACTCCAGCCCCACCCTCCTGAAACCCGGCAAGATATGATTCAGGTATTAAAGAAATCAAGGGATGGATTGACAAATATTACAAAGACACACTTATCATTCATCATTCATAGTCAACACTATTCTATTTTGCCATGGGACAATTTTAGAGTTTGTTTTGCAGAGGCCTTTCTGCGTCATTCCCTTAGTCAACCCCATCTGCTAAGTCTCAGTAGACTGAAGCCATATTAGCTCTGGTAAAATGAAAGTCCCAAATCTTTTGAAGTAGTAATACAGGAATGGTAGATATATTGCCACAATAAAAAAGGCTTTACTATAATGGTTCTCTATCATTTCTTATTGCTTTCTGTAAAAACTCACTGACATTTTCATAAATGCCACCAATTTACATCATTCTCCGAGGACCGTTTCAGCTGGAGCTTGTGCGTGGGTAATTACGTAAATGTGCTCTCGGGATGGTGGAGTGGGAGTGAAAGGGAAATAAAAAACGTGGGATGGAGTAACACCAAAAGGAAGAAGAACAGTTAAAAAGCTTTAAAGAAACATAGTCATATTTTAATTGGAAATGAATCTCTTTACAACAGACTAGCAGGGCCTTCCCCGGTAACAGGTTTTGCCGCTGTGATGGTGCACGCAGCCATTCATTCTGCTGACCTTTTTAAATCCTGTGTGTTTAGCTTTTCTAAACACCAGAACCACCCTTTTACTTCCCATTCATCGAATCAGCCTTTTTACTTGCAGTGTTTCCACACGGAGGGAATGTATGAAAGTGTGAGTTTTGAGTGCAGCAGAGGGAAATACGCTTAAGATTAAACAACATAATTCAAGTGAACACATCTGCATACATGTTAAATCAGCAGATTAGTAGATTGTGAATTAGTATGTAGTGAGAGTGAAGATACATGGTGTTAGTGTCAGCTGTGAAGCACCAACATAAATCAACCTGACTCTTCTGTTTTGGCTTCTGTCCACTAGTGTGCTTAACAAGGCCTCTGACAGAGACCCTCATTTATAACCTTTATGTTCTTTTCTCATCAGAAACAATAGATATTTGTTCTCCGTGGGAGGTCAAGCCTCATGACACAAACACTAAAAACAAGTCATTCTTAGGGTCCTTTCCCTACATAGATCAATTACTATAATTGATGGCTTACATGTGAACCTACTATAGTGGTTCTTTCCATTGGCACGCTCAGATCCACAAATCTCCCGCTGAGCTGTCCTAACTTCTGGCTAAATTTAACTGGCTAAATTGTATTTACAAAGCTCACGCAGGTGCCTGTTTTTAACCCTATAAGGCCAGATGTGTCATATTTTATACATGGATTTCTGAGATCTCTGTACCACCCCTATAATAAAGAAAAGTTTTATACAATAAAAAGAGAATAAAAGAAAACAAATAAATAGAAGAAAAATACATAAAACTACCCAATGCAATCATAATTACACAAATAATATTGTTTAGAAATCGTGACTGAAGAAACTGAAGAACTGAAGAATTGTAATTTCAATATATAATCAAGACCTTAAATTAAATCTCATATACCAGGCATTGAAGGGCTAATTGCTGTTTGCTCAAAACAAAGTCCATCAGTACGAACATTTGTCCGAGGAAATGGATGGATGAAAGTCATGGAGTTAGGTTTTATTTCTTTCCACCCCATTAGAGCCTCTCCTGTTGACCTCACGTTGACACTGTAGGTTCAGCTACTGTCAGTGTGCTGACTTTCCCAAGGCCAAAAGCTGTGTGGCTCACTGCTTTGTCAGGAGTTTCTAGCCAAGATACTAATCTGTCTTCCATCAAGATTGCAGGCAGGCTTTTCTTTTGTTTGGCTTGAAATGTGCAGCCACTGGGGAAATGCTTTCTGGCTATTATCGCCATTCCAGGATATTCTCAGCCTCTCCTTTTGATACAGTATCAAAACAACACATTATATGGTTACACCGCGCCCTGTTCCTCAAATCAGCAACGCTGATGCAGCTACAACTGCATCTCTCAATCTCAATCCTCACTTCCTGTCACAACGCTCGGGATCCTGTGCATGCCTTCTCCACCTTTGAAACTACCACTTCAGTGGGCCATCGTGGGAGAACACACCCGTAAAACACCCACAGCACCCACTCCTTTGCTGATGAAAAGACACGGTGGGTGAAACACAAACCTGTTGCCCCTCCCCAGTCAATTGCCTTTTGGCTCTTAGTGACCATTGTTTGCCTCTGTTCCCAGGCACTGACATCTGGTGACAATAGTCACATCGGGAAGTAGGAACGCAAGTACACACAAGCACACAGACATGCACATAGAAAAGTATGTTAGCAGACTTTAGAGAAACTAACAAACTTGGGTACATATGGAACTGAAACAAGACTCACACATGAGCACAAAGAACACAAACAAAAGAGGAAACCAAATATCTGCACTGAAATTCACTTGAAGGCACAGTCTGAAAAGCAAATGAAGAATAACATAAATAAACACCCTCACATTTGCAGACTGTTGAACCCCCAAGCTCCCCCAGAAAGAGGCAACACACACTCCTACACACATACTGACACAAGCAGAGCTCAATGAAAAATAGCACAGGCAACTCAGATGTGTAAATGCTTATTAAGAGTTTAAAGGATCACATAAAAAGCAGTACACAAGCACACAGAGGCAGATATTTTCAACTTCTCAAGGAGAAAGCATGACAAACAGGTAGTGTGTGTCTGTGTGTGTGTGTGAGAAGGGGGGGGGGGGGCACAATCCCTCTCTCAGCAGGTCCTTTGCAACACACCAATGAAAAAATAGTTTGGATGCTGAGCTGTCATTTATCCACAGGGGCTTCAGACTGCTGTCTCTGAGTTTCTGCAGCCACACCGGAGGTGTGGCACTTTACTTCCCCACAGCACTAAAACAACCCTCCCTTCACCCACCTACCTTTACGCGTCGTCTCTGATGGGAGACGTTGCCAAATTAGATGGGAAGTCTTTGGGACAGTGTGTCTCCTCTGCAAATTAGAGAGGAGGGAGAGAGAGCAGAGTGAGATCAAGAGCAGAGGGTGTGCCCAGGTCAGAGAAAGACAGCGGGTTCAAAGAGTTAATGAACTGGATTGTGGCAGTAATGGAAGTTATGTGAAGGGAGTCATCGAGAAAGAGGCACAGGCCCTTCATTGTTGTTTCTTTAGTCAGATCAATGACATACATTTGTGCAGTCACACTGCAGAAGTGGCACTGGAGGCTTGTTTCTGATGACTCTCTCCTAGTCTGTCCTAGACCACGTTAACGCAGTTCCCGCGAATGAACTATTTCACATCATTCACTTCTGTTTCAGCACTGACCAGAAACAATGTGAATGTGAATGTGAATCACGTCTGCGTTAGTAAACTTGATGGGTCAACAGAGCCGACACGACACCATTCTCCTTTTTTAAACATCTCAACATTTTTTAATCTTCTCAACATTCAGTCAAAGGATAATTTTTGCCTTTTTTTTTTTTTTTTTCACAGTTTATACGTGAAGTTTCCCCAGAACTGAACATGACAGCTCTGTATAGATGGACTCATCAGGAAAACGCTTCAAAACATTGATGTCACTTTGACAAAAAAAATAAAGTATATAGTGAAGAAAAGAATATAATAGAAGTGTTGTGAGAAATTCTCTACTTTAACTGAAGATGAAAGTCAGTGTAAGTAGGTCACAAATATAAATATTCACTTAAGAAGAAGGAGAGTTTTCTGCAGACATGCACTGGTTTTATTATTTACAGCAGTAGATACTGCCTGTGGGTTTGACTCAGAATTAACTTCTGCACCCATTTTGGTGAGGAAACATGCCACTCAGTCCAACGGCGTGGTGAAGGGAAGCGTTGTTCACACGCAGAGACACAAGAAAAATCAGACATTGTACACACACAGTTCCTGTTAGACAATATCTACTAATGACAATTCCTCATTTGCATATTTTGACAAAAAGAAAATGTATCCAGAAGGTCATCATAATTATCCTTTTCATATTGCAATAGTCGGTGGATTAGTGGTTAGCACTGCTGCCTCACAGCAAGAAGGTTCCTGGTTCGATTCCCGGCCCGGTGGGTCTTTCTGTGTGGAGTTTGCATGTTCTCCCCGTGCTTGCGTGGGTTTCCTCCGGGTACTCCGGCTTCCTCCCACAGTCCAAAAACATGCAGGTAGGTTAATTGATCACACTAAATTGCCCGTAGGTGTGAATGTGAGTGCGCATGATTGTCTGTCTTGTGTGTGGTCCTGCGATGGACTGGCGACCTGTCCAGGGTGTACCCCTGCCTTTCGCCTACTATGCGTCGGGATCGGCTCCGACAGACCCCCGTGACCCTGAGAAGGAGTAAGCGGGAATAGATAATGGATGGATATTGCAATAGTTCAAGTCCTAAATGGAAAATTGATTTGTTTCTTTTTGATAAGGCCTTAATTCTGTGACTAGCACAAACATTGTGTTTTACCTTCAGGTAATCTTAATGTTTTAATCCGCACTTCAAACTACTCGACCTTTCTTTGTTTAAGGGTTGTCTGTAATTAACAAGATGGACGGTATTAGATATTCATATTGTTCGCTTCTTTGTTATCAGTTTAGTGCATTGCATACTACTAAACATGGTACTTGTTATAACTGAAAGTTTGAAGATGAACAACATTAGATGGTTTTCAGACAATTCCCACTGTCAATACACCAGGACGCCCGTACAACCCAACGCATGTAGCTGCAGGCACACTGAATGATATGTCCCTGTTGTCTTTCTTGCAGCTGCAAACGAGTAACCTCAGACCCCTGAAACACCAGATGAAGGCAGAAATACTTAGGCAGAGGTGAGAAGAGGAGCCAGAGGAGAGGTAGAAAGCAGCAAGACGGACAGAGATGCAGTGGGAATCTGCCCTCTATCATTCTCTTACAGGGTTTCCTGTTGTCACTGCTCCCTTTTCCTGTCCCAGAGGAACTCCTCTATTCTTCAGCTCACACATCCCACAATTCTCCTTTCAGTCTGTGTTTATTTCTCTGCCCGGTCTCTTAAACACATTTTTATTTTGGGGATGAATACCTGTGGCATTTCCATCTGAATTCAGGAATAGAGTTTCAGTGCCAAACAATGCGTCTGTATATCCAGAGCACTTCTTATTATGTGGAAACATAATGTGCTTCATCTTCAAAATGACACAAAACATCAAGTGTATTGATTGGGATTGGGTTAAAAGAGGGAAAATGGATTTGAAATGAATCAGAAGAAGCCCACTGTTCACCAGTCTAATGTTCTGATTACACTGGAACCAATGACAGATTTGACATGGTCAACGCATCTAACTGCTTTATGCCATGTGACCTTCGTGCAGCCACTTCTATCATCCAAGCCTTGTTGGATATTTTTCCCGTCACCTTCTTCTCCCTTGGGTGAGTCTATTAGCCTCCTCCTCTCTCTCTCCTCCATGCCCCCACATATTGTAAGACGGGAAGGTGGCGGGGGAGGGGGGATTGAAGTCTGGCTGGGGATGTCGCCTGTGAGAAGAACGTTAACCTTTCTTTGGGTCTTTTTCTGATTTCATTATTTTCATTATTGCAAGACTTCCACCATGGCAATCCCATTAGGATAAGACGGGGCCCAGCAGGAGAGGGCATGCTGCCTGAGGGTATCGAGTGTGTTTTGTGTGTGTGCCGCCAGTGGAGGGTGTGGAGGTCCTGCACGATAAAAGACTAAACTTAAGCACAGCTGTGTTAAAACCCGACTGTCAAGGGCTTTGAATTGTGAACGTCTCCGTTTTTAGCTTCGCAAGAGCTTCATAAAAGATGGACTGCTCATGTAATTCATCTAATTGGCTGAGTGGAGTGTGATATAACCCAGACTTTACAATCATGGCAGTTTGCTGAAAATTTACGAAATCATCAAAAGCCGAAAGAAAGTTGATCACCACATTGTTTTTGTACAGGCAAGTTCCAAACAGGTGAGGCGTGACAAAAAGTAAGTTTTGGTCAACTACCTTAAAAAAGGGACTAGTTTCTAAGCTATTTATACAAACTCTAATCCAATTAAGGCGATGGACTTTCCTCTGCAGTCACTGAAGAAAGTATGCGTATTTTCTTAATTGCCTGACATGTCTTTGAGTTATTATTATTCTGTAACTTATAGCTCATTTCAATAAAATCTGATTACTAATGGTGGCTTATTTCTTTTGGGAGTATTTTGTCATCTTTTAGAGATATGAAACATGATAGAAAGAAAACATAATTTCTGAGAGGTATGTATAATTAAAAACCTGTAACACACAAATGTGCATGGGTGTGATGTTTATGACCATTTTCAGGCAAACATTATCTGTATCTTTTAGTATCACTGATGAGGTTGGCCAGGGAGCAGAGGAGCCATTTAGCCAATGAGTCATCATGGACATGAAGGGACGTGGACCTCAGAGGCCTCCCCACAACATCGTCATTGGGTGCTGAACTCCCGCCATCACCCTGACAGCTTAAATACTCCATTTAGCATCCTTTTGTGTATTTGTATGTGTGTGAGTGTGGGTGGAAATGTAGGCGGTGAACAAAGGGCTTAAGAGCCTCATTTGAAAATATGTTAGATAAAAATATATGCACCAACCATTTCAACATGCAACATAGCATCTCTAAATCAGATGTGTATATACACTATAACACACACATACACACAAGGCTCTGCTCCAACAGACCCCTCAACGTGTGGCCAAATCCTTGTAGGTCAAATACTTCACTGCTATAGTTAGTATAAATAAAAATAATTAAAAAAAACAAACAAAAAACAAAACCTTCTTGCCACGAACTGGATATTACATGATGTCACGCAAAAGGAAATATATGAAGGGCAGTTACTGTGCTGGCTAATTGCTGGTCTTAAACAAACATTTAAACAGGATTAATTGGAGATGACAGATAAACACAAAATAATGAAATTAGACTTGAGACCGAAGCATGCTGGTTGATTAACTTGTAAACTATCATGTGTCACAAGCACACACATCAGTCTACGAGAGAATCCTCCCATGACGACATTCTCACATTCCCTTCTGGTTAGGCTATAAATGTTACTGAACTACATCATCTCATGTGCTGTCTAACTACATCTAAAATAATAATGATAAAAAAATATTTATAGCAGCTCTGAGCGACAATTTGTTACGGCTGAAAAAAACATTGCTTGTAATGGAGATGAGATAGACAACAAGTAGGCCAAGCTGTTCAACCATCTGATAGGTGGCATTGATGGATTTTGTACTCAATATTTGGTAGTCTTTTAAAATTTGAGTCATTTCCATTACATTGTTCAATATTTGCTTTTGCCCAAATCTAGGGCTAATGGAAATGTGCGTTCTGTCCATGTAAAGTCCATGTCTTCCCTGATTGGGCCTGTTTTTCATCAGCTTGTGTGTGTCTGTGTGTCTTCTCCCCTTGTCGGTCCATCTGTCCGCCTTGTCTCTGCTTGCATTGCTGCTATTTTCATACTTTCATACTTTTTTTTTTTTTTTTTGCTATGACAGCATTTTCAACAAACTTCCTGTTTTGCCATTCCTGGTCTCCAGTATTTGGTTCCTCAGATCACACCACCTTAGAGTATGAAAATCACTGTGAAACACAGACAGACTGCACAGACCTCCTCCAACAAGCAAGTCACATGATGATTTTCTGGATAAACTATGTGAACTCAGTCTGCAGGAGGAAACAGGCTTTCAGTGCTCAACGTCACCTGATGCTTGTGGGCTGAACTGGGTCTCCGTGTCGTTTTTTTGCCATATGACACAACATCATCAAGGATATAAGGAGAGTAAGTTCATCTGCATTTTGACAAATGCCAATTGAGTCTTTCATATAATCAATGGTGATAATTATTTTTATATCATTTTGTAACACCTACATACATGGTAAAGCCTCCAGCCACAATACCTTTCTTCATACTCAGCACTAAATCAGTAGAACCTTCTTTGAATTTAGAAATTCGGAGTGAGGATCAGGTGGCCGATATATGACAAGAGAGAAAACAGAGTAGTGGTTGTCATGATTGGCTCTTTAGGTGAGTGAAACGGAGACACCCAGAAGAGCCATAACTAAGTCAGGCTCTGGGCTGGTTAACACACTCGAATGGTAGACTGCTGACACTTTTCCTCCTTGGCTTATGCTTCGAGGAATGTGGAAAATTTAAATAGCTAGAAGGCACTGACTCATTAATGCAAACACAATACTCCCACTGCACTAAAGTTTGTGTAAGACAGAATTAAACCGTTATCATAATCACCAGTCAAGTTATTTACTAAGAGATGCTTTGATTAAAGAAATCTAAAAAACATTTATTGTGTTTTTCTTTATTCTATCAATGTAATCGTCTTTATTTTTAGAAGGTTTTTAAGCATCTCTTCTCTTGCATTTATTTTTGAATTAATTATTTGTTGTTGACAGGGAGCAGACACGGTTGCTATAGCGCTGTTCAGACGTTGCATTGAACTGCATCCTGGGAAATGTTATGACCTGGCATTAAAATGTTTACTAAAATTCTCGCTCTATATGCGAATTACCGTGCATGTGATTTTCACTTGCTAACACCATATCGTAAATAATTAAGGGTGTCCCACAGACAATCCGTCCAAGGATGCTTTCGTATTCAAACTACACAGAGAACGTGGACATCAGTGTCCCAGACCACTTTCAAATGTGTCCTGAAAGATTAGATCTGAATTCATCCTGAAATGTGTTCAACCTTCGCATTAGTGTGGCCACTTCAGATTTCCTTGAATGCATTTTAATTCAAGGTGTGAATGGAGTCTATGTGGTTTTAGGGGGTGCCAGCAGGTGAGAAACTGCAGAAAAGTTTGAAATCCTTCAACTCTGTCTCCTAGCAACAACTCCGGATTGGCAAACCTCTGAGATGCTAAGGATTGCTCCTTATTTCTAAATATCCATCCATTTAGATCGGGATGGATGGATCTAGAGCTATATATAGATCCATCTCTCTTAATCAGATTTTTCTCCATTAGTTTTTTTAAATTATTGTTCTAGCCCACATTGTTTGCTGGACACCAACCTAGAAAGCTGGCGGCTGAAGGATGACATGCAGACAAACATGTCATCATTGGACAGAGAAAAATACGGTTTACTCAAGTACTGTAGGTACTTTAGTACCCTCTCACAGTCCAAACATATGCATGTTAGACTGATTGGTAATTCTAAATTGCACAGAAAAGTAAGTGTGCATGTGTGTGGTTGTCTATATATGGGCCTGTAGTGGACCTGTCCAGGGTTTTGTCCCGTTTTTGCCTGAAGACAGCTGGAATAGACTGCAGCAGAACCCCACGACCTGAGCAAACAAGAAAACTGGTGTAGATAATGGACGGACGGGCGGGCGGACAGACGGACGGACGGGCGGGCGGACGGACGGACGGACGGACGGACGGACGGGCGGGCGGGCGGACGGGCGGACGGGCGGGCAGACACACAGCTGCAACATTAGTCTCCAGCTGTCATAACCGGGTGTTACTGCCACTAATGTGAAGAAAAGTTTTACTTTTTACTGTTAGTTTTAGCAAGCAGCTTTAAATAAGACTCCATTGTCACTTACTTTGGTCCCAGAAATACATTTGACTATGGCTGCTGGATTCCACAATACCACATTTTATACAGTGAAGCCAATTACCAGGGTTTCTCCAAAGTCTGTGTGCCACTGAGTGGTGAAAACTTGTTAGAAATGTGGTCTTGTTGGTAATGAGACACAGTATTGGGGTTTTTTTTTTTGGTAGTGGAGCAGTGGAGGAGTGTTAAACTGTATCGTGATAGAATGATATTTAGTGAGCCAAGATGAGCAAGCAACTGAGTAGAGTACAAGTAAGGTAAACAGGAAAGGAAAGAATACGCCTTAAAGCGAATGTCAGCAGTCATCACATTCCTTTTATGGAAAACCAACAAGCTTCACTTGCGTACACAGATGTTGCTGGACGTACTGTAACTCCCGTTCTTGCGTGTCTGACAGATATCACTAGTTAGGACCAGTTGTGACCATAGTGGGTGAGCATGTGCGAATGAAGATCCCTGCAGATTCTGTTCACTGGGACAGGACCTGCAGCACTCCTGGCTTGTTAACGTGCCAGTTCCTGTGTCTGTCTAAAATGCTGTCAGCAAGAAAAAAATAAAAAATAAAAATCCAGGAAAAGAATGAAAAGAATTTGCACATTTGTGAGAAATATCTAGTGTTAGTATGGTAATTTGGGGTAAAAGAAGGTCAAACTGACCTTGTTTCCTGTGGTTAATGACATGATAAAAGTATACTTATCTTATAAGTATACTTTTTTATAAGTGCCTTATATACTTACTTTACATATGGTTCTCTTTATTCATCTAGGTATGTGGTATGTTACTATATATGTATCCCAATACCACTACTCTCACAGGCTGTTTGCAAGTATTTTAACATGTATATAGTTGAATCTGCACTTAATTTTTGAAACTGTAAATAAACGTATATAAAAACCATGACAAAGATGCTCTCTGCCTCCCCTTTGACCACTGGTGATAACAGGGTGACCTTAGCAGTTGGCTGATTCTGGGTAAATAGGTCCAGGACGGGCCCGGAGCAAAGCAGAGGCCCGGCCAAACAATAGGAGCCGAAGGGAAAGAGCAGCAGAAAGGGTCCTCCAGTCCTCCAACTTCTATAGCCAAAACTAGGTCTTTCATTCACCAAGCTGCTCTCCACGGACAATGGGGCTGGATGGGGGGTGAGTGACTGGGTGAGTGAGAACTTTACAGGCACGTTGAGGTTGTTGGTACCAGGCGAGGACATGTAGAAAGAGTTCATGTGTGCGAACTGCCTTCATCAAGACAAACATTCATGAACCAAATACATAAACGCAGACACAAGGCGTCCCTTTTTGTTTAGAGGCGCAATTAAATTGTGGTTGTTCCGCAGTCTGAATATGTCTCCAGTTTGGACATCTGTGCTCTACCAAAAGCAAATAAGTACTCCTCTATTCATGCTCAGCTCCTGTTGCCTCAGAGTGGAGATTTGATTTGTATTGTTCAGGTCTGTATACGTGAAGCCTGTTCTGTGACATTTTACTCTCAGAGAGATTTGGACAAAGAATGGGCTTTAGTATCCTGTTTCTATTGCTTATTACATGTCAGAACTTTAGTTTTTGTTTGTTCTGCTCCTGTCTAGACATTAAAATGATCCGTGAGATACACTGAAGCTTTCATCGAGGAGGCTTTTCTTTTCCCTTCTATGCTATTTACAAAACGTAGTCCGCTGTTTCTTGTGAAAGTAACTGCAGTAAGAAGTTAGTACATTTATAAACTATTTAAAAATCGCCATCGAGGGAGTGAGGGTGTTGTTTTTTTTTTTCCCTCCTCTCAAAATGTCAGGGCTGAGAAAATGAGCTGCGTGAACAATTTCAGAGTCAATCAGCAACTCCCAGACAAACACAGCCTTTCATTGTGTGCCAGTGTGATGGGAGAAACTGAAGGAAAGAAAGAAGTGGGAAAAGTTGATATATCACACTGAGTGAGCAAGAGGAGGAGCAGAGGATGACAGACTCAGCTGCAAAGGAGATGCAAAGAAAGGGAAAGAGAAATTACTTCTTTCTTTCTTTCTTTCTTTCTTTCTTTCTTTCTTTCTTTCTTTCTTTCTTTCTTTCTTTCTTTCTTTCTTTCTTTCTTTCTTTGTCAAATATGAAGAGTGATAAGGAGAGCAGATTGACAGCAAAGGGGCAGATATCGCCCTCTTTGTAAAAAAGAAAAATCTTTAAAGTTGCCCCTCTTTTGCAGGCTGTCCTGTTTGCGTATGTGTGTGAAGGGGTGTGTGTAGAAAAGAAATGGGGTAGCTATCCCCCTTCTTAGACAAAGGGCGCAGATGGCTGGCTGGCCCTCCTTAGCTTTGGGGTGGGGTGGTGCGAGCAGACGCCTGCAACGGAGCGACATGCCCTCCCATGGAGTTCATTTCAGTCCTCCTACTGAAAGAGACAGCAGACGGGGGCGGTGGGGGGAACCCTTATAACAAGAAGGCCTTAGAGATCCTGAACTCACCCCCTCTTCAACACCCCAGCACCCCTCACCACTGACCCTTGCACCTCACCAGGTCATAACCACAGATACGAAAGTGGGAGCAACGCCAACGCAGAAAGAGGAAAGAAGGAACACGACCGAGGCAACCTGATCAGGAAGACCATTTAAAAGGGAATAGATCATATTCACTTTGACAACTGGCTTGTCTTTGTTTTTGTAATTAGAAAACTTGACTAAGTTAACATAACATAAATTTAAACATTCACACTCATATGTAAGTAGAATAGGTGATCAGGTTAGTGTTCATAAAGCCTACGTTGTTAAGAATCAAGCTGCGTCCGCATCTTTGGTAAATTACAGGATTATTAGCCGGTCTGCTTGTGTGCAGCTCCACACTCGTAACTCCTTGTGTCCTGACTGAGAGAACCCTGTTTTGTCTTGTCTTTGTCTGCGTTATTTTTTGGATTTTTCCCTGCAGAAGTTGACGCTCCTTCTGTTTTTGCTTTGTGACCACACTGTCGTTTACTGAGAAATCTGTCTCTTTGTTTAGCAACATATGCTGAGGATAAATGCTCATAACCCTTGAGATAAAATGTTCTAGTGCTTCAACAAACCACAGCAGGTTGTTAAGCACAGAAATAACATGGTAGAAGAGAAGAGGAGAAGGTAAACATAGTGAACAAGTCCCTGCCAAATATCTGAAATAGGCCTGTTTTATGTGGAAGGAAATCGTGAGCTCATCACTGTCACACCCCCCACCCACCCCCCCCCCCCCCTAACCTGACCCAGAGCAGACCATGTTTAGCACACCTCCCACTCGTGTTTAGGCCACACCAAAACCCATCAGCATACATCGTCTACTTTCCCTAAGACGAGTTTGATTAAGAGCGGGATTCGATGAGGGATAATCTGCAGGTGATTATCTGCATTAGATAGCAAGAAGAAAAGGGAGGCACATTCATAATTCCTATTTAATACACAGCACTTCGTCCCTTTGACCCAATGACCCATATCCAGTCTTGTAGAAGAGGGAGCCGATATTGTAATACAGAAAGGCTTACAATGGCTTATCTCGAACGACTGCAGGCACAGTGAGGCGCTTTTCAGCCCACTCCTCAACCAGGGGGATTTGACCACAATGTGTGTATTATGAAGGGCACTGGGATGTATGTAAGTGCTTTGGCAGCTGTCCCATACACTGTAGAGAGAGTATAGTAGATGTGTGTACTGGTTGCAGAAGATGGGGACGAGGAGTGTTTGCAAAGGGCATAAAGGCACAGAGGGCTGGATGAAATATTGTTCATCAGTCAAAGAGTGCATGCATTGTTTACCATATACTGTATAATGTGTAAATATTTGCCTGTGAGTATGTGGATGAGGGTGAACGTCTGCATGATTATCCTCCATTTGTAGGGCTGCCTGAGAGCTGAGACTTGGTATTTGGAACCAGACTGAAAGCAGGTTGGGATTTGGGTTTGAGTCATGGTTAGGGTTTGACATTCACTAGAAAAACGTGCATATATGCTTGAGTGCATGAACGTCTGAGGCAAGACGAGTACATCACCATTCATATGAAACATGTATGCATATGTACGTGCAGATTATTTGCAATTCTGAGTACATGCTACACAGTTTTGGTGGATCAGTGCGACTCGCTGAGCGTGTATGACTGTATTGTGCAATGTGAGGGATAAAGGATGGATTGTGCAAGTGGCCGTTTTGCATGAAAACATTGTGCGTAGCTGGAATAAGGGAGCAGAAGTGCACTGTGGCACTTGTGTAATAAATGCATGAGTGTCTGCAGAGTCCTATAGAGTGTAGCATTACAGTGTGTGGTGTCTGAGCCCTCATTAGCAAACCAGTGAATCGAGGTCAGTGTGACTCCTTCATAGCGGTGTAGAAGCAAGAAAACATGGCAGCTAGAGGATGAATCAACAGCTCCTCCCTCACCTCTCTTGTACAGTCTCTCCCTCCCCCTTTCCATTCCTCCACTCCTTAAAAAACCCTAACTACTGATGCTGTAAATTTCAAATCTTCACAAAAAGACGTAAACAAAACAACATCAAATCCACATGAAAACTCAGACTGTTACACCACCATGAGGCCGGGGCAGTCTGACCCATGACTGTGCTCCCCATCTGTGTTTAATGTGGACAGAAAACTGCTAATCTGCGGTATGAAAGGATGAGTGGACTTGAGGATTTGACAAATGTGAGTTGAAAGCTTCTGCGTCAAAACAAGGTTTATACTCAATAAATGAACAAAATTTATCTTGAGAGAAGCATAAACATGTGATGAGCACGATTTCTCTCCTTTAAATGAATTATGGGGTAAATCATATATTCACCATCCATTCATTTTATCCGTTTTTTTTTTAAATTCCCGTTTAGGTTCAAAGGGGCTTGAACCCACTCCAGATGTTAGCAGATGAGACGCAAGCGTTCAGCCCGGATTGCCAGTCAGTCACAGGGCATTATTCCTCCTTCTGGGTAAACATCTAACCTCTTGCCACAAGGTTATTTTTACTTTATTTATTAATTTTGTCACATTATTTCTGTGGTGAAATATTTCCTGAATGTGTTTGTTCGAGTCTCGCTGACTAAGTGCATACTTCCGCGATGACGCTCCAAGCGCAGCTCATTTCATTCTCCTTCCCCTTGTTTACCTGAAGGTTACTGTTTCGGAAATGCCCTTTGGAATGTTCAGGGTGTAGATTTAGGCGGCGTCCGGGCTTCAGTCTCCATCCTGAAAATGGAAAGTTAACGTGGAAGAACTGGATCACGCAGTAAAGCAGGCTCGCTGGGATCACTTGGTTACAAAGATGAACAGACACAATATTTGCGGGTACATTTTTGTATGTTTCTGTATTCCTTCCTCCCAAACATTTTCCTACTTTACAACATTTCACAGGAGCAATATTTGCTGCAACCTGAGTGTAGCACTGCACAAGAAGACTGTGATTGCTTTGAAGAAAGCTATTTTTTTCTTTCCCTTGACCAGGAATGTTAACGGAGTGCAGTTGCACCGTCTCCAAGTGTAGATTATGCAACAAAAATGATTTGGTCTCAGTCACACACCAGTGAAACTTCGTTTTGATGTAGGTACCAAAACAATTTGCTTTGGGTTGGGAAAGTTGTGATTTGGCATAAAATAACAGCATCTATTGTCACCTGTTTTTTGTTGGTGTTTTTTGGCACAAAATCACAGAGTGTGTAGAAATGAGCAGTTTAAATGAGAACTAGCAGCATTTTACTCTGTTTACAGTCCTCTGACATTGTGATAGGAGCTGTTTTTGTTACTTAATGAGTCATTTGGGTAAAAGCTGACACACCAGGATCAATTTTAAAAACACTTTACTATATGTGCGTTTTTTACACCCACAAACGGTCACCTACGTGACCGCTGCCATTTTTGGCTTCATGACTAATCAAAATGAAATGTAGAAGGTTTTCAAAAAGTACAAATCTCTTTTTTTCACCATGCTGTCATTCCTATGATCTACCTGTTATATATTCACACTAGACTGAAATACAATCTCTGAGTGTAAGAAAGAGCCTCAAAGATCTCATGTTCCCCAATACCATGCAGACATATCCATGCAGCAAGCTTAGTTTCATCCTAATTTTCTGCACTTTTCACTCTCTTCTCCATCTGCTTCACCTTTCGTCTACACCATCCTTTTCATTTATCTCTCCCTTCTTCTTCTCTTGTTTTTATCTTCTTGGCAGAGAGTTGGTCTTTGGGGATTCACACTTCTATCACACGTCCCTCCTCCCATCAGTAACCCCCACCGTTGTTGTTGCCCTCTGAATCTCTCCTGGCAGAGGATAGAGGGGGCGAGTGAGGCAGACAGAAAACTCCCTGCCAAACCGTCTTTACCCTCCCCCATTGTTGCTGCCGTTACTCCTCCAAATCTCTGTTGGCATGATATAGACACGGGGATAGAGAAGGTGGCAGTGAGTCTTGTCGACGGGGCAAAAGCTCTCTGGACGGCAGAAATTACCCAAGTTGTTTTTCAGTAATCCTTTTTTTAATATCAGATTTTGGGACAAGCAGATAGGAGAGGATAAGAATGCATGAGTGCAGACAAACAGGAATGAGAGGCCAGATACAGGCCAGACTAAATGATTGCTGTCCCCATGGGGGCGAACATAAGTTCCACCCAGAAGTTATAAGGGCAAAATATATAAATGCTCTTATAACAGATCCCCAGGTACTTATTACAATGCTTGTGGATCATTTAGTTTCTTCTTGCAGCATGTCCCAAGCATGCTCCATCAAATAGGGATCCGGGGAAACTGGAGTGCAAATCAGCAGCTTGGATACGCCTGGTATGAATATCCGTCCCATGTGATCAGATCACAAGAGGACAGTTCTGTTCACACTTGATATTAACATGTCTAATGTAGCTTCTCAAGCAGCAACCTGTGATCAGATATCAAGCACCCATCTTATATGCAAATGAACAAAGTACACGACTTCCACTTGCAAAAACCAAATGTGGTTTTGAGAGTAAAAGTTAGACATAGAACTACATTCAGTGGTCTGTAAACGTAGACAACTCAAACACTGCAAAGGTGTCTGAGGACTTTCCTTTTGCTGCCAAATCCAGGGATGTTGGACACGGTCCCATAGACGTTAAACTTCTGAATGGAATTTGCAGCTGTAGTCACAGGAACATTAAGCTGCTTGGAGATGGTCTTATAACAATAACCTTTAACGTGCTCTAACTTTCTTTCTGATCTCCTCAGACAACTCTGCTTTGGCTTCTCTGGTCCATGTTCAGTGTGGTGAACCGTGAATAGCAGAGTGATGACTTTTCACCCTTTAAATAGGAAGACACCTGTGATGCTAATTATAGGAAGACACTTTACTGTAATATGTCACCATGGTTCGATTATTTTCAATCCAATTTTTCCAGGCCAGTTTCACTTGTGTTTTTTTTTTTTTTTTTTCCTTTTTTTTGTTTTAGTGATTCTTTTCAACTACAATTCAAAAGCAAAGTTTGATTTTTCTCAATAGATTTTCAGTAAATTCCATCCATCCATCTATCCATTTTCATCTGCTTATCCAGGACCGGGTCGCGGGGGCTGCAGTCGGAGCAGAGATGCCCAGACCTCCCTCACTTCCTCCAGCTCTTCCGCGGGGATTCTGAGGCATTCCCATGCCAGCTGAGAGACATAGTTTCTCCAGCGTGTGCTGTGACTTCCTCAGGGTCTCCTCCTGGTGGGACATGCCTGGAACCAGTCTCTAGGGAGGCGTCCAGGGGTCATCTGATATAGATGTCCAGCTGACACTTTTGGATGTGAAGGAGCAGCGGTTCCACTCCGAACTCCTCCCGAGTGACTGAGCTTCTCACCCTATCTCTAAGAGCCACCCTGCAGAGGAAACTCATTTCAGCCGCGTGTATCCGTGCTCTTGTCCTTTCCGTCATCACCCGAAGTTCATAACCATAGGTGAGGGTGGGAGCGTAGATTGGCCGGTAAATCGAGAGCTTCGCTTTGATGAGTAACACGGTTTTCAGTAAATTCTGATCTATTATAACTTTTTGTTATAAAGTTATAAAGTTTTTCTTTCTTTTAATAGAAGGGTATTAACAAATGTGTCCGTGCGTCTATTTGGAGAACAACAGAGCATTCAGGAACCGGTGAAAACCAAACTAAACCAGCACTAAACCAGCTTTGCGTTAAATGGACAGGCTTTTGTTGACAACTTCACTTTACAAAGAACACCATGTAATGACGGGGAATGAAACAATGACATTCTTTTAACACTTCAAAGAACTTTTACTCAACTTCCAAAAAGTGAAAAAAAAGAGACCTTTAAAGGCACGCTTCACTTCAGACTTCAAGGCCAGATAAGTATGGGCTCATACTGATAAGGAGGATAAGAAGGATCTGCGCCTGCATTCTCAGCAATTAATCAGTGTCAGTTAGGGAAAACCAAGCCTCCCATTAGTGCTCCATTGTAGAGATAGAGACTGACACAAAGGAGGATCAGGCCACAAGACACAACTCACAGTAGCAGGGCTCATCTATTGACCTCTTTTACAGCAGATGCACGTCTTTTGAAAAGGAACTAAGCATCTGCCTTGGCTGTCCTCATCTCCTTTTTTTAAACAGGGTACACTACAGAGGAGAGATGTAAGAAAATGAAATAAAATAAGAAAACAATGGCATTGTCAGCTAAATGTATTTCGCCCACCCTGTTTTCACGATGCCTCATGACCCTGTTTGCAGTTTAGAGATAATAAATGTGTCCTTACAACACCAGCATACCACACATTTGCATATCTGGCAAGAGTTGAGAAATGTCTGCATTTCTAGATGTCAGGGAAAGCAGAAAAGGGTGTTTTGCTCTTTGTTTTGTGTTTTAACTCGTGCAACACGGGTTTAAAACAAAAGAAAATGTTAAAAAGTAAAACTCAGTCAGCTTCTTTAAGCCTCTAAACTTATCAATAAAATCTGCTGTTAACGTTCACGTACAGATTTGACTTTTTTGACGTGTAGCTTATAACTTAAAGAGAAACTTTAACTTGAAGTGATGTTCCGTTTCCTTCCGAAGGGTTGTGGGATGCACTTACGCACTGTTACTGTCATACCTGGCAGTGCTCGCAGATGTTTACGCCACGCCACGCCACGCCACGCCACGCCACGCCACGCCACGCCACGCCAGTTATTTAGTTTCAGACAACATGTTCTTAAACATAGAAGAACATCTGTGTTGCAACACAGTATGTGGTCGGTGTAACACGGTTCACACCGTGTCATTGTGTCCCAACACAGACACAATGTGTTACACATACTAGGTTTGAGTAAGTGTCTGGTAAAAAAAGTAACTCGGCAAACAAGAGTTTCCTTCAGAAAAGCATTTGCATTGTTCCAAAGCCTACGTGCAGTACGAGATGCACATGTGCCAAAACACAAGTGAACCGGCATACCGTTACGACTGGCGGTTTTTGAACTGAAGATAAGACGGACGGTCATCTCCTTTAGGTCAGCTCCGCACTACATGGCTTTCAATGTCAGCAGATTGCGGTGGTGTTCAGATTAGTGAACTTGCAGTCATGTAATTGGGAGCCTTTGATGCGTCTTTGAGTGGTTCACTCATAATGATTGAATACCGGCTGGTGAACTTTGATCCCTCGCTGACTTGTTTCCAATCAAGTGATTTTGTCAGAGAGCTTGGAGACTTGCAACTTGGGGTTAAAATTGTGTAATTTGAAGGCAGCTTAGGCCTGCGGGATGCAAGGTTCATGATTTCCAAGGTCACTGTAAAAGTTCAGGTCCTGTAATTCTGGAGATGAAATTCTCCTTGAACAAGTGCGACTTAAATTGTTCAGGAACGACTCACCGTGTCATTACACGTTTAATCAACACATGTATAATTTTATGCCATACAGTCACAAGCAGCACTTTTACCCAAATCTTTTCACTCTGCAAAATTCCTTTCATGTACTTGTTGGCCACCAACGCTCAGACGTGCAGTTCTGCTTCCGTCTTATCCAGCTCTCCTCTGGTCAATTTCATTGACTGGAGTCATGCCCAAGGCAGTCCAACCCCAGCTCAGTGCAGCCTACTTTATCCCTCTTCAGCTAAATCCAGCAGGGTGGCCGAGTGTACCTACTTTCCAAGCGTAGTCTCATCTTCCCTCTCAACCAGCATCAAGCCAAACCGAGCTTAGATCAACACTTTTCAGGCCCTTCTCCATCTCTTCCTTCCTGCAATCCCTGGTTTCTGATGATAAGGAGGCTATGAAGTGTGTGATGTGTGTTTACGGTTACAAAGGGACAATAGATCACTTTGAGTAGTCCTACGTCTTCCCTTTTCTGCTGAGGATGCACAAACACGAGCGTAATCCTTTTTTGTAAAAGAACATTGATCCTCAATGCAGATCGCAACAACAAATGATCAGGTCGGCATGGGGACATTGCAACAACACTCATCAATACACCTAAAGGTCAGCATATGTGCTTAGTTTGATATAAATGGTAAGTTTTACTATATACAAGCAGGATTCCAGTTCATGTTACTACTCCACTGAAGCTTTGACAAACGCAGGGGAAATACGATGCCATTGATCTTCTATAGAAGATTGGATTTCCAGTTGGGAGAGGATACAAGTCCTTTTGTACAATAGGAGGAGCATATAACAAAGTGGACTATATATAACCCGTAGCAGAGAGTCGATAGAAGGGAATAAATGATACTGTGGCTAAATGCTCCATGTTACTAATTCCTCCCATCAATTGTTGAATTTGTCACGTGGATCTCTTAATAGAGGTAAAAGGTAAAGCAGAGGCCAGAAAGAGTTTTATTCCAGGATGCTTTGTGTATCACACTGGGTTAGTTAAAAGTGCATCCACGGTTTCTCTTTGCATTCCTTTATTTTGTGTTTATAATCCTCTATAATGCTGCTATGTTACAGTTTTTGCTTTTTCGCCACCGTTGTTCTACAGTTGCTTTTCTACTTTATTGTTGTGCAATTTTCTTTCTGATGCAAACCTTTGATTTTAAATTGCACATACAGTATGAAGTATGGTGTTATTTTTTTTTTCCGTATCTCTAGTCACTTTTTTAATATTTTCAGGCAGCGACCCTTTTTGATTCACTCACATATCAACTTAATTTGATCCTCAGTTGGAAAAGGGTGGAGTGCCCTCTCCGGGTCGGGAATCAGACACTGTCCCAAGTGGAGGAGTG
The DNA here is from genome assembly GCA_014839995.1 of Xenentodon cancila. Taxonomy (NCBI): domain Eukaryota; kingdom Metazoa; phylum Chordata; class Actinopteri; order Beloniformes; family Belonidae; genus Xenentodon; species Xenentodon cancila. The sequence goes on along the minus strand of CM026198.1, from coordinate 20,873,376 downwards.
CAAGTATCTTGGGTTCTTGTTCACAAGTGAGGGAAGAATGGAGCGGAAGATTGATAGGCGGAGTGTTACGGAGTCTGCAGGGATGTGGACTCCGAAAGGAGCTGAGCCAAAAAGTGAAGCTTCCCAGGAGAGCCCGGGGAGAAACTATGTCTGTCAGCTGGCCTGGGAACACCTTGGGTTTTCCTCGACGAGCTGGACAAAGTGGCTGGGGAGAGGGAAGTCTGGGCTTCCCTGCTTAGGCTACTGCCCCCACGAGCCAACCTCGGATAAGCACTAGTGTGCTCCCTGCCTTAAAAAATGCAAACAAGTAAGTCCTTTAGAAAAAGTTTGTATTAGCTGTTATGTCTATGATGTTTTAGTATTTTTAAGTTTTAAGTATGACTACTGCAAATGCAAAAAAAAAAAAATGGTATTTTATTCCACTGCACCTAAAAACTGAATAATAAAAAGTGTGTTCTATATATTTGGATGTGCATGGTGTTTCATTAAGTTTCCATCTCAAACTGTTTAAGTATGAAAAGCCTTTTGTGGAGGATTTGTGAACTCTTCAGTTTGTACAAAAATGAACTGCATTACATATTTCCATCAGGAAAGCAGAGTTCAATTTTCACAACCAATTCAAGCATTCAGACTACCGACATTTAATTACAGGTTTGTTCTCCAACCTCAGATCATTGTAAAGGACTCCATTGTGTCTCCTGTCCTTGAATGTTGATTCTAAAAAATGGCACCGGGTTGCTGGTTTTAGGAGCAATGATTAAAAACCAAGATAAAGCCACTCAGCAAAAGTCCTTGTGTTGGTTTCCCAAACAACATCCATAATGTCTGTCTGAAGACTACAATAAATTAAAGATTAAGAGGCAGTAAGTGAGATCCTTACTGACGGCTCAAAATGAAAATAATACATCTTCAAGGATTTGATAGAGCAGCTGATCAATAACGCTCACTCTGCAAGATAATAGCCCCCAACAAACAAGCACACAAACATTGCTTTGCACTTTAAAGCTGCAGCGATAAAGGAATGTGCAGGGGGACAATTACAGTACGTCATGACAACAACTCCAGTAACATAACAATATTGTAATCACAATATAAGTCATTGCAATGACTTGCAATGCAATTAACTATCCCATCACAATATGCCTCTGTGGAAGGTCTAAAGAGTTTGTTTTTTTTTTGTGCAAAAAGTGATTTTGTCAGATCTGAATGTTGCAGCCTGTTGGGATTTCTCATCACTGTGAGTTTATTAGCTCTCAGATTTACTCCACAGCACTGTATCAGCACAGAAGAATGTTCTGGTGGGCATCTAATGTCTTTTTAGGTGAAGAAGCTACGTTTACAAATGATAAATGGTACTAAAACTTCCATCCATCCATTATCTATACCTGCTTATTCCAATTCAGGGTCACGGGGATCTGCCGGAGCCTATCTGGGCCTTACGATAACCCTCTCAAGAGGTAGACGCAACATTCTTTGGCATTTGAGGCATCTGGGATGGACTATAACTCAGCAGGAAGGTGCATCGTGGTCAGACAAATCCGTATCCAAACCGTGCACACTTTTATAAGCAACAAGTCTAAAAGCAGGCTCTGTGATGGCGGGAGGTTGGCGTGTTGGCAGGAAGAATGGGACAAGAAGGCAACTAAATCCCCTTTCTGATCGGCATACTCAAATCTTTTGTCCATAATCTCTGCAAAGGATAAAAATCTAAGTAAATGTACAAACAACTGTTTTCCTTTCTTCTCTTTTTGCATTTTTATATCACGCCACCTTTTTCTGACTTAGTCACTTCATTTACAGGAGCTTTGAGAAAATGTAGCATTAGTCTGCAGCAATTGCATGACTCCGTAAGAGAGCGTGTCTACATGGGTGGTCCCATGAGGTGTACACTTGTGCTCAGACCTCACTGACCTCTTATGTTGTTTATCTGTTCCTAATTCATCCCAGTGGCATTTGGGGATCGCTGCCATCTCTGGTGAGCTGTAAAGTTTGAAGGGCTTGGGTGTTTAGCAGGGTTTGTCGGGTGGGGTGAAGTAGCTGCTTGTCTGTGAGTGTGTGGGGGGTTGTCCTCCCCAAAATAGGCCTATCGTGGATTCCACGCTCCCCTGGCAGAGCATCCATCTGGACACAAGTAGGTTTATTGTTTTGGCACTCACAGCATGGTGCAGTCTGGAGATGGGGAACCCCTCTTTGCCTCCTTCTATACGCTAAACACGATGCGGACGGACGGATTTGTGTTTAATGTATGCATGTCTGTATTCATGTTGTTTACTGGGCCGATACTAAAGTCTAAACAGCAACACTCATTAAGTAAATTAGACTTACTTAACAATGGTTTCAATGTATAACTTAGAACGGCTTCTTTTTTTAGTAATCTAATCTTTTGTTTAATTGTTGCAATTGATTTCAAGAGTTTTATTCCACCATCATGCTCCACTAGCTCGGGACAAATTACGTCTTTGTATGTACAACACCCCCCCCCCCCCCCCCCAAAAAAAAAAGTTGGGGTTTTGTGTCAAAGCACAACTGAAAACCGAGTGCAAAAAATTTGAAGCTCTCATTTAACACATATTGTATTCACAAAAGGGTATAAAAAAAAACATATAAATTTGTAAACTTGAGCGACTTCAGCATTTCATGAAAAATATTAGCTCACTCAGATTTTAATAGCAGCATCAAGTTTAAAAAAGGATTAAATATGCATAACAAACGACTGGAAAAGTAAGCAGCATTAAAAAGAAACACCTGCAGGAACATGTTGCAACTAATCACCTTCATTGGCAGCAGGTCAGTGACACGATTATCCAATAAAAATCTTGTCAGTCTTGTCAGTATCTTGTCAGAAGTAAAGATGGACTGAGGTTCATCAACCTTTCTCTGCAAACTTTCTACACAACGTTGCTTACAAATCAATTACAATTTAAGCAGTTTACTAGGTGGGATACATCCCACACAGTAAACTGCAGGTTGGGAGTTTCCATATTATTATTTCCTGAGAGGGTTCATATGTCTATAACTGTATATATTTCCATATATACCTGACAATGATGCATGTGATGTCATCAGCTCTACTGGCACCGGGCTACAAACACAACCCCTGGATGCATTAAGAGGAATAGTAGCGCAAACAGGAGTGAGGCATAGATAAATAAGACGTCAGCGACGCCTCACTCTTTTTACTAAACCTTCAGTTTTTATGTCATATGTCAACTGATTTGTCATTGCATTTATTTAGTTTTGTATATAATCAGTCTTCCTCTGTTATTTATAGTTGAACAAAACAATTTATCTTTGGGGTTTGATAACATATTATTGAATTACATTTAACACTGACAGCATTGTAAAAAAAAACGATGGGGTTAATAGCTCCATCACTTGTACTGGTTCAATTACACGTTAAACTCGGAAAACAAACACCTCACTTCATTTCATCTCTAAAAGCAACTCGTGCACATCACGCTGGAGTTTTCTGGAGCCAGAAACGAGCGTAGTTTTCACTTTAAGACAAAGACAATTCATAAACTCACAGAATAGCTCATACAGTTTTATTGTTCATAACAACAAAGTTGCCAAGTAAAGTGCTCGATACTGATATCGCATTCACTGATGCCAGAAGAGGCCTACTGTGTTTATATATATATATATATAAGCTTGCAGTATGCAACACGTAAATGATCTTGGATAACAACAGGGGAAGAGGGTAAAAATAGAGCTTATCCAGGTTCCTTCATCTCCTTTCACAAACACAGTCCCTAGTTGGTCTCTTATTTGGCCTCTGTGGATACAAAGAGCCCGTTAAAGTTCTTGGTTAGTCTTAGTTTTTGTGTAAACCTCCCTCATCACCAGTATGACAGTAAATGTGGTATCTTTTTAAACATTTAGGCACACGCCAAAGTGCTAGAGCAAGTTCAAAAGCATTGACAAGTCTTTGGCAGTCTGATTATGGGCCAACAGGAATATTTGGAGCAGCTGACAGTTCAGGAGCCATAACATTTGGGAACTACGATGAGGCCGTTGCAATTAAAATTGTTGGGAAACGTTTTTGTTGCAGTGCTGCAATTTTCGCATCAGACTTCACATGGGTGTAAATACACAGTCACAGACACCGAGAGATAGTCACACACAGTCATTTCACACATGCCTTGTTGGCCTTTGCATATTGTGGTTTGCATCTTATCGTTCAAGATAAGTAAAGGCACAATGGCTGCTCATACGCACAACGTAACTCAGGTGCTTGGATACCAGGCAGACGTTGAACCATTTCTATTTTCATTGGTTTGATAAGAAGAGTCTGTCGACACACAAAAGTCACTCTTCAGCAGACGATCTCTTTTATGATTCTGTCTCATCGATGTGCAGCTCTTCTGATTTTTCGCTCCAGTCATACTCGTAGTTTGCAGCCTCAGACGGAGTTTTGTGACGTTCTGTATCACCATCCAGATGCCAATGTTAAAAAAACTTGTTTTATGTTAGCAGAAAACACGGACGTACAGTATTATCGCTCTGATTTCCAGCAATTGTTGCAAAAACACGACAGCTGCATGCCTTTAGAGCTAGCGGTGAAATGTTTCACTCATTCTGACTCGCATCGTGGTGACGTTCAGGCGCCAAAAAAACATTTCTAAAAAAACATTTTAAGCTTCATTTCTGCTTCTGCTTTATGGCTGGTGTCCACTATATGCAACAAATCAAATACATCCTGTTCATTTTCTAAGGAAAGTGCAGAAGTGTGGCCACAGCATCTCGAGGAGGCGGCACATCGAAAAAGTTGATTTTCCAAGGGAATATGTTCAATGTGAGGGCGTTACTGAACAAATTCAACGAAATAGGGGTCACCCGCCGTGCAGCAGGCACGCGCACTTTAGGTTGAGTGTTTAGACAGTGGTGTTGGTTTGTCGAAATGGTTCAGGAATTACACTAACACACTAGGTGGCAGTAGTATTTGTTTGCTTCTCTGTTGAAACACTTTGTGTGCAGCTAACACAGGTGACGAAGAACAGAAACCAGCAGATGCAGACCCCAGGTCCATGAAATGTTTGTTTAGGCTGATAAACATTACACAACGGTCACTTTTACAGTACTTGCTTGAATGTGGAGGGAAAAAAAACCCCCAAAAAACTGTAAATGTCAGGAGAGAAGGTGTATGACCAATGTACTACGTGTTTCACAAAAACTTAAAGTTAAACGAGGTAATAAGCCTCGTAAAAACCCAGCAGTCCAGCTGCAGCTGCAGCCTCCACCTCTCTGCGTCAAGCTGCAGTTTGAAGAGATTTAACCCTGAACCATAAATCAAACTTTACTCTGGCGACAAGACTGCTTTCAAATGATGTCATCTATGGCAGTGTTGGCTGAGAGTGAAGGCTGCAATTTGAAAATGAGTAACAATTAAAAAGAAAACAGAAAATAAAACACTGGGTCTTCATAAAGAAGGTACAACAGCAACAGTACTTAATGATACTAAATGGGTGGAGTACTCTACAGTATCGTAGTTACACACATTAGTCTGTAACATGTACTGGCGAGCTGCATAATTATGGGTATATTCATGTATATTTCACCATCGACTGTATCTGTACCAGCCCCCAGGATGTGGGTAGTTGGAGTTAATAAATATTGAACAGCAGTGGTGGGAAGCCACCAGATTAAAAGATGCTATTAAAAGAGAGGTTTACGAGAACACAGAAGGGCAAACGGCATTAAAAGTGCAACAAAGGAAACTAGCTTTCATTCAGATTAAAGTAGGGAGGCCACCAGAAATGACTGGAAACATATTTTCTACTGCGAAGAGGTCATCCACTTTTTTACACGACCAGCGGGTCATGACATGAAGCGTATTTCACTCTTCGCTTTTCATCATGTCTGTCGCTGCGTTTCTTGTCCCCACAGTGACCGTTGTCACATTTACCTGCAGTTAATCAGTAACATAAACTTCCAATGTGAACCATTCATTATAAATATAGTTAAAGATCATAAAAGGCACCAGTTAGTGTCTTCTCCTGCTCATTCAACACCACTTTGTTTGTCAGCGTCGGTCCTTCTGCTCTGCAAGAGGTTACGTTTTCACCTCAATCCATTATGATGGTGAAGTAATAAATGTATGGATTATGCTGAACTCAACTTGAATGACATGGACTGGGATGCACAAATGTAAAAAAAAAAAAAAAAAAAAAAAAAAAAAAAAAAAGCTTTAATTTCTTAAAATACAATTTTATTTGTGAATTTACACAGATTAGCAGTACAGCTAAAAGCAAATCCATTAGATAACCATTTATATAGGAATTTCACAGGTCACAAAGTAGCTCGGCTCATTCTGGCATGCCAAAGCAAAACTCGTTTTGAAACAAAAAAAAGAGGAAAAGTTGGATAGAGGCATTAGTAAAAGCAAGGTGCAAACAGTCAGAAAGACAGGAGTAAATAAAAAGGGCGAAATGCACATTTAGTTCATCTGGGATCATTTTATGCTCATAAAATGGTTAATTTAAAAAAAACAAAGCCTAGTGCTTTTTGAAAACTAGAAAAAAAGGGCATACTTTACTACAAATGGAGACAGAAAAAAAGGAGACAATGGTGGAAGAAGCGTTGCTATGAAAGAAAAAAATAGATGAGTCTGAGTGATAAAGTATGGCGTGTTAGGCTGACCACACCCCTGCCCACGACACAAACACATATGAACTTCCATTTCCAAACTCACAGCTTCTCCATCTTTCGCTTGTGTGACTTTAGCTCTTTCCTCAGAGTCGCCCCCCCCCCCCCCCCCCCCCCCCCCCCCAAAAAAAAAAAACAAAACAAAAAAAACCCTGATACTTCACATTGCTCGCCAGGATAATGACACATCCAGTTGCACGGCTGGGGGAGGATATGTGGCAGCCCGTCGCACTTAGGCTGCGCACAGGTCAGCTGTGGGTCATTTCCAACATTTACTGTGTTTACTGGAAAAACGACGAGGCGCAAAGACTGGAGCATGCAGTGATCAAATAAAGATAAATTAAGTGTCTATGAGCGCTCCCTAGAAAGTTCCAGTTCTTCAGGAAACATAAACGTTGTTTTGAGCAAGAAGGTATCGCTGTTGAGAATGTGGCTACTTAAATAAAAGATCGGGATGAGCCTCTGGGCGCCCGAGGAGCGATTTAACCGAGGTCGCGTTTGGGTCCAGGATGCCTCGCAAAACAAAGGAGGGAAAAAAAAAAAAATCTGAATATGGCTATGAAACACACGCACGGGCAAGATGTCCCCACTCCACTCTCCACAAGCCTAAATTTAGTTTGCGACTGCTGAAAGGTGGTATTTTGGCAAAAACACTAGTTAAGAAGTGGAACCTTTTTTTGTTTCTGTCCCTGTATTGAACCAATGACATCATCTGCCTTTGATAAACTCACTTTCTTGGTCCTGACTCTTCTCAGACGCCAAGCCTCGCCTGCTACTTGCACAACTTTTTATCGGTGAAACCACCTACAACTTAAGTGTGTTATATACACCACAAGAGAAGTGCTGCACAACAAAAATAAAAATGCATATAGTTAAAATTCTACAGGCAACATATCCAGTTGTCTTGTATCTGTGTTATATAGAAACTTTGTGCTCTGAGGATTAAGGTATAACTTGAGCAACAGGGCATCACTACAGAACATAAGAATCCAAGTTAATTCAAACATGCAAAACATCCGACTTCTCTGCAAAACCTTAAAATGAGTACAAAACAAGGTTGATAAAGAAAGAAACAGATTTATGAGATGACAAACCACAAGTAAACAGACGCTTGACTAAAATGAGATTTTTCCTCCATTCTTCCAATTAAAAAAAAAAAAAAAGAAACGCACACACGCTGAGATGAGAGATAAAGTATGAAAATGCTACATAAATATGAGAGAACTGCCGCTCTTCATCGCCCCCGTGTCCAGCCTAACAAGCCTGTAGATCATGAAGGAGCCCGGCGGACGGCAGAGAGCCAGACGGAGAGAAAACTTCTCTCATAGTAAATGAATCAACACAAACTCTCTGGCTTTCTTTTCTTTTTTCCTGCACGGCCAGTTTTCCAGTGTGACGCTGACTTTGATGTGGCCTCTCAGTTCCCTATGAGGAATCGAGGTGGGGAAACAAAATTCATATAAGGATATAATCTACTCACGCTGCACTCCAATCATTTCAGAATATTGGACTAAGTAGCAAGAAACAGACAAAAAGCTTTCAAGTTCAGCTTTCAGCCTTGGAGGAAAGAGAGAGAGAGAAAATAACGCAGTCGGACGAGCAAGTTTATGCAGGATCTAAATGGCAATCCCAAGGAGCCCTGTTAGAGTGCTACATGAGTGATCAGGTGACCCTCATCCGTATCTGACCGTGGAGCCACGCACCCACCCCAAAATGATCCAAACATTCGAGTCTCTTTGCAGAAGGAGAGACCTTTTTTCTTCTGTTTTAATTACAAACTGATTTTTTTGTGTTAAATCTTTCTTCTGCCTTTGCACATAAAACCTCTAGTTAAAAAGTCAAATAAAATAGAAAATGGAACATAAAAATACATAAAAAACAAAGACAAAAACAAAACACGGACATTAAACTGAGTGGCGGCGAGGGCTGCGCCCCCCCCCCCCGCCCTCTTTTCTTCTTCACCCTCAGGCCTCCGCCTTCTCTTTCTTCTTGTTTTTCTTCAGGAAGGACGGGGTGCGGAACTTCTTCTTCTTTTTGGTGTTGGGTGACTTAGAGGGGGAGCTCTCGGGGGACAGAGCCTCCTCGATCTTCTCGCCGGAGCGCACGGTGATCTCCACGCTCTCCACGCTGGTGGTCAGCTGACTGACGCGCTTGGACAGCTCCTCGTCGTGGCTGTCTTTGCCATTCATGAGGCCCGTGTGGTTCTCTGAGGGAAGGAGACGGCAAGCGGAGAAGGCGTGAGACACGGCACCCACGCCCACATGTTCAGTAATAACAAACACTTTCTGCTGATCATTGTCATTATTAAGCACCAACTAAAATGAATCCAAGACCGCGAGGTTGCCGCTGGTTACAGTACACGCAACATTTTCATTTAATTTGTCCTGAACTTCCTCTTCCACCCACTCGTAAGCCGTGCCATATTTCGTAATATCTCTGCGTCCCGGCGACCTGATAGCCCAGAGAATCTGACCTCTTTTCAAGCCGACAAAACGGGGCTTTGAAGAGCGGCGTGTACCCACTCCGGTAATGACTGTTCACGTAACAGCCCTGACAGTGTTACTTCCTTTTCTCTGCGTTGCAAACGCAGGTTAAGAGAATTCAGGGCATCGGTATCGTGTTACTGCTGAAAAAATAAGAGAAAAAAAACAAAAAAAAAAAACCCCACCGAGGACGGCTCGGGTTGTTTTCATTTTGAACTTAACACGCGGTGGTGATGTATGAAAGCAGCGTGTGAACAGCTGACCTGGTTTCGGCCAAAGAACTGCCTGACCTCAAATGTGGCGTCAGAAAATACGGGCCCCCTGACTCGGAGCTCTGTCATAAGATAATTGCTATTGTGTGGTTTTTAACGTGTTTGTGCTGGAAGGAAACTGACAGGAACCCGATCTCACAGTGTCATTATTTACAACCTTTAATGGGGCCTCTGTGATCTTTGTGTTTCCAGGAGTTACGTCAAGGTGCTTCAAACGACAGATGCAGGAACTGTTGTGTTCATAGACACAATGACATAATACTGTATGTGCAAGCAACAGCGGGAGGTAAGAAATCCTGTTTAGTGACGTTATGGAGCGCTCAGGTCTCTGGTGCAGGATATCTGTGAGGTTTTCCTTCAAAGGAACACGTATTTAATCTACACATCCCATTTTCAGACGGGTAAGGAAGTGTTTAACCGTCACGGTGAACTATGGGTCACCAAGACACTGCCTGTGTGCGGTGAGGGTTAAAAGGCACAGCTGCAGAGTTTACATCTGCTATTTGTTCATTTCTTTGAGCTTGTATTTAATAGGCAGTGTGATGGAGATGCATGATGTGTTCACTGACGAGTTTCATCGTACTTGGGAACAGGGAACAGTGTGCATGCAACAGATTTCTGGTAAATGGATTTGTGACAGGTCAGAGTGTCAGGATCGGGTATAAACTGAGGATCAACGCTTTTTTTTTTTTTTTTCCCTTGAAAAGATCAGCTGGCTCAACAGTTTTTGCCAAACAAATTTCTTCCAAAAATATTTATCGGTGCAAAAGTTGTAAACGTCTCAAGCAAACTGCAATGCAAAATATTGCGTAAAGTTTCAGGGAGTCTGTTGGACGTGTACAAAAGCCAAGGCTGGAAACACTGTCACCTGTCTGTGACCTGTCAAACGACCATGTCCATCATAGTTACAACGTCACTCAGCATAGTCCAGCGTTGCGTTCAGGAACGTATCCTGAGACTACACTGGAAGAAGCCGGATATTAGCTCTGTGCAGAAACTCCGGCCACGAGCCCGTCTCAGGCAGACAGAGGAGACAGCTTCTGTGGTCAGATGATTGCTTTTGGGCGATGAAATGTGCCAAAGATTAGAAAGACCAAATCCAAGGTGCAAAAACCTACATGCTGTTATGGTGTGCATCAGAGGTCATGGCACACACACACACACACACACACACACACACACACACACACACACACACACACACACACACACACACACACACACACACACACACACACACACACACACACACACACACACACACACACACACACACACACACACACACACACACACACACGTTTGACTGTCCTGCATCGTATTGAACAGACAAGAACCAGTCAACGATGACCAGAGACTGAAGTTGAAATCTTGTTTTCAGCAAATCTGGACACAGATTCCCCTTAAAAAACAATTGTTTACTTAGTTCCATTTTTTTTTTTTTTTTTAAGTGTCCAAAGTAAAGGAAGGGGATATAACGTTGTGATTCAAGATTTAAATACAATGGAGACATTAAGCGAGGAAACTGAAAATCCTTTCTTTTGATCTTGTATTTGCTCAAGGTTCAACATTATAACACATTGCAGGTTATTTTTAGTGGAAAGCTCTGAAGACAAACCTAATAATAATAATAATAATAATCACATGATTATATTTATATTTCATATTAATTCTGTGTTTTTGTTTGATAAACTGGTAGAAGAGCTCCAGATATCTGGAAAAAGTAGTTTATAAAGACAGCAAAGTGCAGGTAGTGAGAGTGAGGGGAAAACTGGAGTGAACTGGTTCACAGCTTCTGCAAACTTACTTTATCTATTTTATTTCTTTTTAAAAAATAACATTCAGTTTCCTGTTGGTATTTAGTTAGGCTTAGGTGAACCTGGTACTTCTTGTAGTCACCTCGGGCTACCAAAAAATAGGTTGGAAAATTTTCAAAGGATAAATCTGACGCCTTTTAAAAGTTAAAAATCGTACATTTGACGTGTGGAGCATTCATAAATTGTAGAAGATCTGGTAGATGTATTCTGAGTTCGGTGTACTGGCTGTAGCTCTACTAGTAAGACGCTGCGATAAAACACGCTTTCTCGAACTGTGCTGCATTTACTTTAAATGAATAGTGTATAAATGTCTTGTCATACACAAGCAAGATCTCCCAGATGTCCCTCGACTCGGTAGAGTTTCAAATTTGCTCTCCAATCTCCAAAAACATCCGTTCATTACGCCAGACTGAGTGAAAGCCAGTTGCCCCTGTAGTAATTTGATTAAAGTAAGCCCTTTAGAGGGTTAATTTGCATTTTTAGAGGTAATGGATTTATTTTCATGACCAAAATGCATTGGCAGAAAGAACAGAGATGTCTTTACTAAACAGCTGGAACCCCAGCTGAACTTTCATGTAGGTAGGCGCGCTTGCACGTGAAAAATGATCAGTGCAACATAAAATGACAAGTTGTGTAAGCACTGCATATGAAACTTTTAAGAGACACTCTCGTGCTCACAAATCAACAAACATCTGATTTCAAACGCAGACAGTAGTAGTGAAAAACATTCAGAACAATCCACTTTCTCTGTGTGAGTGATACCTTCTTTAGCTGGAGTGCTTTGTGGGGACTGGGTGAGAGACAGAGACTGAGAAAGGGTGGAGCCATCATCAGAGGTTAGCTCGTGCTCGCCATCTGCGGGGGGGCGGGGCAGGTTGGGGGGCGGGGGGTTGGAGTGAGGAGTAGATGAGAGGATTGCCGCAAGGGTGGGGGGGGGGGTTAGGTAGAGGGACGACAGAGGGGGCGAGTAGGTTGAGAGGGTGGAGGGATTTGGGATGGCGGATCAGGAGGGAGGAGAGGCGGGTTGATTGAGAGATTAGTTGTAACACACACATGTTAAAATCAGGCCATGCACAGCTGTTTTCCCACAAAACTTCAAAAATCCTTGTCTGCTGATCATCTGGCTTTTGTTGTGCCCCCCCGTCCCCCCCCAAGCCCCCAACCCCCCATCGTGGGTGGCTGAGCATACTTTGCAACATGTTCCCGAGCATTAATATCCCAGGGAGGAGACAGATGCTCGGAAAGGCAATTTAAGGAATGAATGTTACAGCTACTGATAATTCAACCAGGGTGCACATTTAAATGCACTGTAAAACGGAGTTTTAATTAAACTGTATTATGACTATACCAATATAGTATATAGATGTTGTCTCCACACAGTCTGCACGGATTTTATCTTGATGCGATTAAAAAAAATGCTTCGTTACAACACAAGTTAATGGATTGGATGTGCATAACTCTACATAATGGAAAATCCTTTAAAAAAAAAAAAACAAAAAAAAACTTGATATCAATAGCATCGTTGCAATGCTTTGCTTAAAACTCATGAAATCCATCTACATTTTGTGGAACAAGGAGAAAAAAAAAATTATTAGTGATTTTGGTAAGAACAGTAAATGTTAAAATCTAGCTGAGCATTAGCAGCCTCATTAGTTTTAACCACTGATTATTGTGAGCGAATGACAAATCCCATAATGCATCCATTAGCACACCCGAGGTTACGTGTTCAGCTGTCGGTTGTGACAGTCAATAACCCGTCCAAGCGGAGCGTATAGGACGAGGTTGTATAAGCGCCTGGTCGGAGCAGTGTTCATGCATCCTGCGTGTTTGCTGTAAAAATCAAAAGTCCTGCTTGTAAACTGACAAATGTAGTATAACGTGGCAAAAGTCCGCAACTAAAACCCCTCTAATGAAAGTCCCACTGAAGTCACGGGACGCACTTCTCAACTAACAGTTACAGCGCCTAAATATTCTTTTCAGAAGTGGACACGTCACCTTGTCCTGCATCAGATTTCACATTTATTTCTTAAAATGAGTCTTGTGGTTTTCCCCCGATGATAATGCGAACTGTAACGCACACAAATGATCGCAGCCTGAACCTGTAAGCATATGCATGTGTGTGTGCGTGTGTGTGTGTGCATGTGTGTGCAGGCCAGGCGTGTATCAGGCCCCTCCAGACGGACTCCAGCTTGCATCCAGATGGGTCACCGGGGATTCATGGGGCTGTGTGAGCAACAGTGTCATAGCAACGGGCTCCTGCTCATGTGGCGGGTGTGAAGACCTGCTGTCAGTTCAGTCTGCCTTTTAGTCATACTGGCCTCACACACACACACACACACACACGCTTGCACCACATTTCATATTCACATGCAATAAAGAACATTTGCACTCATCCATACACATGGACAAACACATGCCCTTGCTGATTTACTTTCCCACATAAAACAGCCGCATTTAAATCTGCTCCAGTCCAATCCAAGCAGGCGCCACCGCCAACAACCGCCAACCGCCTTCGTTATACGTCTCCCCCCCCCCCCCCCCTCTCTCTCTCTGAAAAGACTGAGAGCTAATATGATTAGCATCTACTATCCCCAGCATGCACGTGTGCACGCAGATACAACACAGCTGCAGGCAGCAGCGTTTGCTGTGGAGACAAACATCTCACGATCAAAGTTGCATATAGTTTGGGTGCTTGTTTGGCACCATTGTGGAAGTGTATCGGGGCGTCCAATCGGACTGCCGTGCGGGAGGCACTGCTGGAAAATTCAGATAAACAGACTTTAATCACAAACCGAAGTGCTGAGGAAGCACTCGGACAATCTCTGAGCGAAGACGTGCGGATGAGGAGGGACAGAACCACAGGATGCATTCGGATGCCTAGATGATGCAGGATAAGCGTGACGGGTGCTCCAGGTCCGAAGGAAATGGCGACACTACAAAGAACACTAGCTATCCTGAAAATGTTTTCAACTGACTTTGAAAGGTGACCAGTGAACTTTACTTTGATTTTAATATGTGCGCAAAACGAAAAAAGCAACCAAAACCAGACTGGACGTTTGCTTTGTGCATGAAAAAGTTACTGAGACCCAATGATTTAAAGGGCAGCGGTTAATAGAGCATTAATAAAACTAAAATGATTATTTCTGAAGTTTTTAGTTGTATGTGCTAATGGTGCATTACAGGACAGGACAGTCAAACAGTCATCTGCTCTCCGCCGGTTCACGCCTCCAGGAAGTTAAGTCGTGCTCTTCTGCAGCGTCAAACTAATCTCTCCCTGAGTGCTCTCAAATTGTAGCTTCGTACCGATTATTGATCCGATTTCTCTTAAGCTTGCCAACATTTTGTAGTGAACATGTCGGTCAGTGATTCGTGGGATTTGAATTCTGCTGACCGCTTGTTTGTTTAAGAGCATGCATGTCATACCGCTGAGGCCCAGCTGCCTTCTCTCCACGTTCTTGCGGTACTCCTCCAGGTCCTTCGCTGACAGCTCACTGAACGGGTTGGGAGGAAGAGGAGCCATCTGCTCCTCCTCTGTGGGCACGTAGGGCTGGTGAGGAGGCAGGGAGAGGGGTGAGCACGGGAGCACGGGAGCACGGGAGCACGCACGCACGCACGCACGCACGCACACACACACACACATATTCACACACGCTCCTGAATTAACATGCAAATGTGAAGAAAATAAAAACAAAACACTGAGCTTCGCAGTTCATGTGAAGATACGCATATCTAATCACCAATTCTATGTCACAACATAAAAACAAACAAGACAAGTCTTGACCATGCACACACAACACCGTTATAATAAAACATTTGTATTTAGGAATATGTCACAAATGCATCATGCTCAACAAATCACACTTTAGGGACCCACAGAAATGAGTGAAACAGAATTAAAGTGCAAGTAAATCCAAAGGAGAAATCGATCTTAAATGAAAAAATAAAAATAAAATTAAAAAATCCACTGCAATCAGGAACAACATGACAATACTTTATATTTACCAAAACTTTTATCTGGCCCAGTTCCTTTAAGACAAGACACCAACCATTAAAAGATCAACACCAAGTGTCTGAGTTAGACGTTTTTGTGTAAGTAACCCGCGTGTTGATATTAAGTTGTTCTTATATAATTATTATTGTTTTATGATATTGATATTATCTTATATTGCTCTTGCAGTTTTTGCTGGGTTTTTTTGCGTTTGTAAAAGCTGTGCACTTGTCTCCACCTAGTGGCGTCACTGCTGACTGGTGCACCAGTAAAGGCTGAGAATCAATGCACAAGGAGGTGGCTGGTAACGCTCTCACCATGAGTCAGCACGCGCATCCGTCTTTATAGCAAAATAGTCTCCTGAGAAGGAGACAATGGACCCTTCATCTGTGAACATTTATAGACTGACAGCTTTTTAATTAATGATGCATGAATTAATGATGCAGGCAACATCCAGAACACACTTACTGTCCAGCAGCAGGAGAAAATGTGGGCAGATCAAAGTGTTTACTGAGCTGATTCTCAAACATCTTACTGTTGCTGTTCTCTGATGGCTTCAACAGACGGTTGCATGTCCTGCAACACCTGAATGTGAGCCAACTATTTCTGAACTTTGATTGTGACGTTTTTCAAACATCTTAAGACTTAAGATGGGGCGATGTACCACAAAACTGCGCTTGAATTTAAAGATCGTATAAAACAAAAAGATGCCTTGCTGTCAGCTTCTTTGCAGACTTCGGTCTGCTCCACTGTAGCGAATACTGACTTCGAAGTCCACAACTCTGGAAATAAAGAAAGCTCTCACCTGTCGCGGTTGATCAACAGGGATGCCTGCGAGGTGCTGAGAGCGCGGCCCGGACGTCATCACATCGAACCGGTTCTGATCTCTGATCTGTGACGACGCCAAACACATTATGATGCATTTACAGTGACTTTGAATTATTGGAAACTACCCTTTAAATAAGTCAGGGGACTGCAGCTAGACAGAAGAACATTAGAGAGATGGGTTTTTTTAATATTCTTTTATTTCGTCGTAAAAAAAAAAAAAAATCAATGTGTAGCAACAAAGATGCCAACTTTATATGAAAGGGAAATCATTGCACCTACCTTGTTCCTCTTCTCCAGCACCTCAGTGGGGTCTGTGTTGAGAGGTACAAACTGATTTGGGTCCTCAATCCGGATTATAGTTCCAGTTTCATCCGCTTTCATCCACTGTAAAGATAGTAACACTCCTTCACTGAAGACACGTTCACTCCACCTTTAATAATCACAGAGCTAAG
Organism: Xenentodon cancila; assembly: GCA_014839995.1. Taxonomy (NCBI): domain Eukaryota; kingdom Metazoa; phylum Chordata; class Actinopteri; order Beloniformes; family Belonidae; genus Xenentodon; species Xenentodon cancila. The sequence continues at coordinate 20,856,891 of CM026198.1, read as the reverse complement.
CGCATCGCTGCAGTTTACTTCTCAGCCACTAGATGGCGGCGCAGCGTTATAAACCTCATACAGTATCTGTATGAGAACCATGGACGTCTCCTAAGTTTCAGGCCGCCACACATCAGCTCACCGTGGTGGTCCGGCTGCTGTAGCGCTCCTCTCCACCCTCCACGTTGACCTTGGTGTAGCTGTTGGGTGAGTTGAGCCAGCGTGTCTTTTCCCTCTGCTGCCGCTGCTGCAGGAACTTCAGGGGCAGCCGCGTGGCATCGGTGTCGTCCTCGAGCGTGAACGCTGTGACAGTGGCAGGGATCTCCACTTCGCTCTTGTGCCTCGGTTTCTCCCGCACAATGGGGTGCCGGTAGGTGTAGCCCGTCCTGTAACCCTGATGTTGAAAAGAAGACGATAGGCACTTTTTTTTTTTATAAACCTGAAAAGATTTGGATTCTTATTGGGGTTGTTATAGGTTTATGAGGTCATCACATCCAGTTCCACTGCAGACTCTTTCTGGAAGTTTTCCTTCCTGTAATGCTGGACGGGCTGCCACTCTCTCGGTCAGTCAAAAGGAAACCGGAGAGAGAAACAGAGCAGCGACCGCAGGGTTTCTGGCAGCACAGAGGACACAGTCATAGAGTCACATCCTGTCTCACGTCTCTCTGTCCCTCGGTTTCCCTCATCCTTTTTCTCCGCTTTATCCCCATCTCTTTCCTTCCCCCTCGCCTCACATTCCCATCGTCGTTTTTCCTCACGACTTTCCACACACAAGCAGCTTTTCTTTTCATCTAAACCCCGTGGTGGATGCTGACCTTTCACGTCGACTTCGTCGCCCAGCTGAGCTGGCCAGACCTTTTCCGGAAACATCCTGCTTTTATATTCACGCATTTCCACGTGCTCTCAGCTGGAAGCTTGCTGCATTTCTTTAGATCAAGAGGGGAGCTAGATTATTTGTACCTCCCTTGATTTCATCCCTTTGATGGGCGTCCGAGAAAAGATGGATGGTATGAAGAGGTGGGACACAGAGATGAAAACAGAGAGGGGAGGAAGATGAGGAAAACAGGTGAAAAGGGTGGGGTGACGGAGGGCAGACGCCACGAGAAGCTGAGACAGGAAGAAACGCCTTTGTCTCCTCCAACCTCCTGTGCTTTTTTGTTTTCGAGCAGCACCCAACAGAGATTCAACAATGGGCTTTTTCCAACCATCACAGCCACTCACAAAATGCATCTCTGCCTTTCAGAGAAATGTTCTCGTCAGTCCCTTTAAAATGACTTTTCTTTGAAGTCTTTTACGTATTGTGTTTCTCTGAGACCTCAGCCAACCTAGGTGACATGAACGCCGCGGTTTTCCTCTCCGCTCCGGCCGCGGCTGCCGCCGCTCGTAGCCCGTGGACAAAGCTTCATTTTTACTGAGCAGTAGTCCCGGTTTCAACATCGTGGCAGTACCGTGCCTCTCATTCCATTTTGAGTATCTCCGACTAATCTTTTAGTATTTTGGACTAGTTAAGTCTGTGCATTGGGCTGACACAATCTGAATCAGCGTTTCTTTGTGGGATGGTCACGTCAAGGCCAGATGCAGCTCACGTCTAGATCCAACACTACAGAAGGGGTTGTAAAAAACGCCTCTATCCTCTGATAAACACCAGGATTTTATTTTTTAGATACTTATTCAATAAAAAAACGTCCTTCAGGACGTGACATCGGATTTAGTGAAAAGGAACGTGTTGATGCCCCCAACTAAAGATCTTCAGATAACTTAAGAGTTCATGCTTTTTTTTGTACACCAGTCTCTGATCTCGGTCTAGGATTCATTTGTGGATCCGGTCATTAGGATGGAGGAGAAGGAATAGGAGCAGGCTCAAGTTAGACAAATGTGATTGGACTGTAATCTGTGTTTTATGATTCTGACAGACTCACCAGATTATCCAGCATCCTCATCATTGACTCAAACTCCAGCTCGCCAATCTTCCACTTGTACTGGCCTCCCAGGTTGACACCCATCGTGGTGGCCACAGTGTACACTCGGGACTTGTACTTCTCCTGGTCCAGCACTATGAGGTTGTCCACTCCTCCAGCAGACGAGACGGCGTTCACCTAAAACCCAAGAAACACAAAACTGATGAATTCGAGGCTTATTGCAACACAAACAAAGAAGTTCAATTACTTGAAGTGGGAAAATGCAGTGCGGCAGTGGGGGGTTAAATGCAGCAGGAACGCAGCGGTCCTGCTGGGAATAACGAATGTATACGGAAGCTGGCTCTGCCCTGTCCGTACCTGGATTTCGCAGGCGTACTGGGCATTGTAGATGTAGTGAAAGGCCTCTTCAATGGTCTCCCCGAGAGCAACTACACCGTGGTTTCTCAACACCAAGACCTGCAATACACACCAACAAACCGTCATTGAGAGCAGTGGGTTACCTTTGTTTGTTTAAAGCTCCTTAATGAGTTTTTAAGTTATGTTTTAACTACTTTGTTCTCTCCAGGACATCACAGAAATAACACAGAGCTCACATTCGGATGTAAAGCGAACCGAGAATCACAAAAAGTGGTAGGTTAAACCGAGTCGAGCAGAAATTTCAACAGGATGTTCTGCTTTTTTTTTTCCCAAATATCCCGCACCCTGATAATTACACCATTCGTCCTCTCTCGACACGGCACAGGCCTCCGCTTTCCTCTGAATATTTGTGAAAGGCCCTCAAGAGAAGATGTGTACATATCTGGACCAAACTGTTCAAGAAGGTTGAGAAAAGCAGAGCTGCTAGATGTTGAATTCCAGACTTTTCTTAATGCTCCCACCTTCGCTGTAGGTCCCAGGGCCTTCTGCAGCTCTCTGCGCTCCTCCTGGTCGTCTAGGCTGCCCTGGTAGTTGTAGTAGGCGATGTCGCCCAAGATCAATGCCTCCTGGGAAATGGGCAGGAGGCCGCACTTCATAGACGACACCTAAAGCAAGAGAAATGTAAGAAGAGAGAAGCAAAAATATGTAAGAGATTCTCTGGAAGCTGTGTTACACCAGTTCCTTTCATCTGAGGCTGCACCTGAAATTTCCTTGGATGTTTCTTTGTGAGGGAAAACTTTAATCGCAGCAGAGAAAAGCCTCTTTGTTACCGTGTTCTGCACTGCAGAGCCATTCAGAGATAATTACTCCCTTTCTGTTGAGGTGTCAATGCTCGTCTACTTGCTATACCTGCACCATTCAAACTCCTCCACCTCCCTCAAAGACACTCATTCCTCAAAACAAGCTTCAAACGCTCCGCAGGAGTAGAATAAAAGGCAGATCTGACTGTAGTTTGCTCGCAGGACAGCCATGTAACGGGTAGTCTGGTGTAAAGTGAACTCACGGCCGCCGTGGCAGGAGTGTGGACGTGTATGATGCAGCGGATGTCTGGACGCATGGAGTAGATGGCAGGATGGGGGCTGAAGCCCGCCGGGTCGATCCTCAGGTTGGTGGAGCCCTGCTCGATCACATCTCCAATGATGTTCACCTTCACCTGGGAAGACGAGGACAGAATCAGAGGTGCATGTCTGCTTTGGATGTAAAGCATCTACTGGTTGAAGGCCAAGTAAGCTCCTGTTACGCAAGCATCGTGCAGACGGGTCTCCGGCAAGGTAAGAAATCTCGATAATATATATATATAAATAAATATATTTCCCAGCCTTTTTAACTGTGAGGGTACATGGTTACCTGATAAGTAACATAAGTGATAAAAACAATCCCAGATGGTACGTTGACACAAAACCAGAACCCCCCAGAACACAAACAGAGCGAAGGACTCCAACCCCGAGCACGCAGACACCAACAAGTCCACAAACCATCTCTGCTCTCGATCTGCTCCTCTCCAGGAAATGAATTGGTGCGTTACCAGGAAACATAATATCATTAGGAAGTGGACATGATGTCCTTTACTTCAACATCTTCGTTAGCAGCCTATTAGCAGTTATTAGATTAGATGTTTATTAGATGGGAGAAGAGAGATGGGATTATTAGATGGGAGCGAAGTTTTGAAGGGGAAGATGAAGGTACCGGTAACAGAAGTCGGGAAAGAGCGTCAGATGGCCAGAGAAAAAAAGTCCAAATGCCAGCGGATAAGTGGCTGGAAAAACTTCAATCTGCGCTCCAACGGAAGAGCGACAGCAAAGCTGATTGCAGATGTCAGCCGTCATCACACAACGCAGTGAAAACACAGAGCGGCCTGGTCGTTGTACTCAGGAAAAACAAACTACCGTAGTCGCTTCACAAACCGCCACCTTGGCCAAACATCAACGGTTGCCCAGATGGACATAAACTCCACAAAAGTGCTACACGGCTGTCTAATCGGGCCGCCGCCGCTGCGTTTCTCGGGCCTGATTTCACATGTGTAATGCTTGTTTTGAAGTGTAAATGTGCATGTTTAGTTTTGTTGCTTCTGACCGTGTGCCCCCCCCTGAGGCAGACTGACGATGCTGAGCAGGATAAAGAAAGCATTACTAATGTGTGTTCATGATGTTTTATCACCCAAGTGTGATAAAGTTCCTAAGGAAAAGGAAACGGAAAACGGAGACATGTCTAGGAATTTAAATGAAAAATGAAATGGAAATGACAACATTCTTCATTAGACATAACTGATATCACTATGTCTCTTTATTTTAAACAAGTTTACCTTTCAAGATCTGGTGACTTTTGTCGTATAAAGCTTTTTTTAAACACTGAAGATTTTTTTAACATTGAATAAAAAAAAAACATATTTAGAGAATTAAAAAAAAAAAAAGACGGTGAATTTGACAACAGCAGTGTGGAGTCAGGAGTGTGCTGGTGCTCTGTGGGTCAACTCGGGTCGAAAACCCAGGGGCGTGTCCTGAGCGGCGCTCAGCCTTTTAACGCCCACATCATAGATGTTTGGCCGGATGACTGTCCATTGATCTTAGGCCCTGCAGAGGGGAGTGGATGGTACCAGCCGAGCGTGAGTAACCACCACCGTGTTTGTTTCCATGCAGCCGCAGCCAGATGGCAGGCGATCGAGCATCGACTGGGTTACATCACATGTCCTGTCAGTTCGCCCTGTCGCGTCCTTCAAAATCCAGCCCGTCAGTCAAACAGACCTTCCAGCTGGGAGCTGCTGATGAACGCGGCTCTTCTAATTATAAAAAACATGCCAGTGGAAGTGTCAGAAAGAATCTGAAATGCAATGCTGCAAAGAGCGAGACGGCGATTTGAGGCTGATAGAGTGAAGCCTGAAGAAGATGCGCGGCCTTTACAAGCCTGAAAACGACACCCCTGAACGCCCTGCAGGACCGGTTCACTTACAGCAAATATATCAGCTTGACCTCTGACCCTCTAATGTGAAGTCAGCCTCTACTACTACTCAGATTAAGCTGATAAAAATATTAAACACTTCTTCATGGACCTCAAAGTGGACCTACATAACAGAAGCTGAACAAATCAGGATTTCTCCCTTTCTTTTTATATTAACTCAAACTATTTTGCTCAAAATTTAAAACGCAGATGTTGAGAGGGAGAGGCAGATGGAAACTGACAGGCTACACCCGTGTGACCCCAGCGCAACCTCTAGACTCTTTATTCTGGATGACTTCCTCTTAATCAATCTCCATGCTTCTCTAAACACTTGAACTCAACCATGTAACGAGAGACCTCAATGGCTAAATGCAGGTTGAAAGAGGAAAGGAAGAAGGGGAGGAGATTAGAGAGACGGATGAAGACGGCACTGACAGACAAGCAACAAAACCCAAACGGACCAAAAGTACAGATTTGCTTCCTTCTCTGCATCTGCAGCTTTGAGGACCTTCTCAGACAAACTTCACCAAATCCAGTTTCAATGATTTATCCAGATATCTGTAAAGCCGATGCTACACTTCACACTCCCTTTTGTGACAGATTTGAACTTTTTTTTTTTTCATACAAGTATTTTGCAAAGTTAATCTACTCTGCATCTTTTCGGGCTCCTGCAGTGATTTCGTTTTACGCTGTTGGTGACGCGCTGGGACGTCAGCTTCCTGCTGCTTGGAAGCTGCTTCAGTCCGGGAGCGTTGGTGTATAGAGGACGTTTAAGTGAGTTTTCAGATCTCAGCCGTCCAGGTCCAGATGAACATCTACGTTTGGATGAAGCCTTATTTTAAAGGGTTTTATTCCAAAGCTTGAGGAGTAGCGCAACATTTAACATTTCTTCTTTCCCCCAACAAAAAAAACCTCCAGAATACAATGAAAAGGGTCAAATTAACTCCACTTTGCATTTTTCACCAATTCTGCAAGCAAAGGCATACTTGCAGTGTAATTATGTCCCTCCGTCACTGTCCACACTGCCTCCATCCTTTATGTCCATCATGTTGTCACCTCCCACATCGATTACTGCAACTCTCTCCTCTTTGGTCTCCCCCAGAAGTCCCTCCACAAGCTCCAACTAGTCCATAACGCTGCTGCCCGGGTCATAACAAGAACCCCATTAATCCATCACTTCACCCCATCCTGCAGCAGCTCCACTGGTTTCCAGTCTGCCAGAGAATTAACTACAAAGTCCTCCTGTTCACCTTCGAGGACATCCATAACCTCGCCTCACCTTATCTATCCGACCTCCTCCCGACTGCAAATCCAGCCCGCTCCCTCAGATCCTCCTCCTCCATCTACCCTCTACCCGCCTCAGCACCATGGACAGCAGAGACATCAGACGCTCTGCTCCCAAACTCTGGAACGCCTTCCCTCCTGACAGCCGCAATATTCACTCTCGTCTATTCTTCACATCCAGACTCAAGACTCACCTATTTAAGATCCCCTACTCACTTTAAGTTCAACCACGCTGCCATTGATGCCTTTTGTTTTATTTTGCTGATTTTATCCGTTGTTGTCCTTGGGTTTTATGAAAAGTCGCTTATAAATCAAATGTATTATTAATTATTATTAATATTAGATGCAGTTTCTTTTGCATATTCCAGCACAACATTTCCAAAAGTGTCTCAAAAAGAAAATACATAAAAAATATTCAAACATTTTCATATGATTACAAACAGTCAAAGTGTATTACAGCTGCAGAAGTTTCATGAAAATGTGTCCTTAACTCTATAATATCGGATGTATCATATTTGATACATGAACTTCTGGGACTTCTGAACCTCCGTAATTAAAAAAAGGGGGGAAATATAAATTAATAATTAGACTGGCAAAAAGTAAAAATTAAACTTCCTACTGTGGAAATTATGCAAGAGAGACTCAAGACATGTAATGACAGGAGACAAACTGAGAGAAGGACGGAGCAGAAGGTCAAACTAGTCCTACGGTGTTTTTAAAACAACTTTACCTGCTGAGCTGGAAATGGCAAAAGTGCGTTGGTGCTGATTTTTTTTTAAGATAAATAAATAACTTGCAAGAGATGTAAAAAACAATGGGGACATGTTGGCATATCTAAAACAGAATCTTCTCGTCACAATCAACAGCACAAGGTGCACAGCCCTACTTTCTGTTACCTGAATAAGCTGAATCTAAACTTTAGCAGAGATTTAGACCACAGCCTGACAACCACCCCTGCAGGACAAATAATGGCTGTGCTCGTCAGCAGTGTGAGTGCTGCTTCCAGCTGCCAACGTACACCTGCAGGTACATAACGCAGCGTACTTGCAAAGCAGGAGAGCCGCAGCGCTAAGAGAAAACAAATGGAGCTGGGTTGCTTGGAATGAGCTGAAACAAACTGATCGATATCACCTGAAGAATGTGAGAGTGACACATGAAAAAGAGAGTGAACTAGAAGGAAATAAAAACAGGAGGAAACAGGGTTGTCAGACAACTTCTAAGCCCAGTCGCCCCGCCCTGTGACCTGCACTCTGTGAACTGAGACACAAGTTTCATTAGTAAAGAAACGTGACAAAAGCACGCAGAGACGGAGGGGCCCGGTGAGGAAAGAAAAAGAACTGAAATCAGGTCGATGTGTTGCTTTCACCTGCTTCCCGGTCAAAAGGAAAATAAAGGAAAAGAAGCAATCGGCTGATTTAAAGCAAAAGCATTGTAAAGACATTGTTGCAAGAACTTAAATTAGTGACTTAAGTAAGCGCATGTGCTTCTGTCTGGTTGCAGGTGGGTTTTTTTTTTTTGCTTACCAGGTTTGATGCAGATGCCTCAGCGAATGACAGACCTCTGGGGATGATGAGAATGTGGTCTTGCTCTTTACTGACTCGGGCCTAAAGACAAAGCAGGTCAGACATTACTCCAAAAAAAAAAAGACAAACTAAATAAAATGATATACACACACACACACACACACACACACACACACACACACACACACACACACACACACACACACACACACACACACACACACTTCACTTTAGACACTGAAAAAAAAAAAAAAAAAAAAGCCGCACTGGTGTAATGATTTTTTGTGTTTGGCTCAATTTGCGCGGGTCTTACTGTGATGAAAGAGTTGGCGAAGTGTGCCCAGCTGTAGAGGTCCACCAGTCGGTAGAGGCTGGCCAGTTTACAGCGCGTCAGCTTCTCGCCTTTCACCATCGAGGTGGATTCCACGCTGTACAAGTCGTTGATGGGAGTCACCATTCCCAGACCTGAGTGCACAAAGTTCAATCAAAGTGTGAGGGGAAAAAAGCGTACATCATAAATATCATAAACGCTGCTGGCAGATCCGTCTGTTTTAATAATATAAATGAAAGCAACTCGCATGCAGACATCTGCCTCCAACATCTGGATTTTTATCTCATGATGCATGTGATGGTCCACATCAGAACTCTAAACTGCTGTAATGTGATGCCAACAACAGTTTACACTTTAAATAGTATGTCCTTTATCGCAAGCTCAAATGAGGCATTGAGGAAATGTTTGTGAAATGTCTGCTTTTGTCAAACTACGTAATGGATGAAGCACAAAACCTGGTCTTCATTTCAACGTTCACTGCAGCTGGTTTTATGGGCTGGAGTGAGCCACTCGCCTCCACGCCATGGTTCTTCTTCAGTGGGGTATTTCCTCCTTTAAATTGTTGTAAAAACCCCTAAAAAAAAAAAAATCTACTCTAATCTGTGATGTCACAGATCCTGGAAACGGTTCACCCAGTGACACAGGCGTTCCCAGAGAAAGGTAAGATATTTTCACCCACCCGAATATGTGTTTTCAAGTATGCAAAGTTTTTTTTTTGGTTTTTTTTTTTTTCATATCTTCTTTTTAATAATTCCCTCCGTGGATGTCAGCGAAGGTATCTTTAAAGGAGGATCTAAACAGGACTCTCATGTTGTTTTTGATGTAAAATTCTGCTTTAGTTGTGCATTCCACTGCTTTCATTGGAAGCAGACGATTCATATGGACGCCTGGACAGAACTCTGTGAAATATTCACGGCTTTTCCGGAGTCTGGAGTTGGGTCGTCTAAGAGGGTTAGTGCCCTTGAGCGCACAGGGCTCATGTTTTAAAATATGGATCACCCTTCCTGCAATACCGAAGCGGTGTCTTCTGTGCCCGGGGGCAGCTGGAAAGCAGCTGGCCTGAGGAAAAAGGTGGCAAATTCTGCTGAGTCCTAGTCTTTACCCCAGTCGTTGTCTGGGGTAACGGGCCACAGAACGGCAAGCACTCACTGAGAGGGGAAGTGTTGAAGCCGGCCACTGAGCTGGCCATGAAGAAGTCGGCAATCTGTCTCAGAGCCAGCAGTCCAGTTGGGTTGTTCCCTTTTCGTTGCTGCTCTTGGATTAGACTCTCCAGCTCCTCCTTGAAAGCCTGAGAGAGAGGAGAAGAGAGAGGATGAGTTTAGAGATGAAACCATCTCGATCTGAAAGAGCACAGCTCATGACGAAGTCCGAACCTGACACTAAGTAGTGGGAGGAGTGACCGAGAGGAAGCTGTGTGGATTCATCTCACGAGAGCTTGATATGAAGATATGACGGTTTAGTTGGGTGCAATCCTAAAGCCAGGAGTGTTTACTACAGATTGACACGACTGCAAAGGCAGAATGAAATGATGAGAGGATGGTCGGACAGATGAGGAGGATGCAAGGAGATAAGTTCAGACAGATGAAAGAGCAAAATGGTGTGTGAACACTGAGGAAGACATGCCATGTGGGAGTAACTAACATGACGATGGCGAGAGATCTGTTAATCATAGATTAGATGTCTTTCTTGGCGGTCAATGTAAACACTCCACGGAGCTGGATCAGGATTGGCCGGCGGCACAGCAAGCCGTGTCAGGACTGGCTGAGCGTTAAGTTCGCTGCTTGTGCTGCGATAGGCTGCTTGGAGCGACCAGGCGCGTGTGTGTGTGTTTGCGGGTAATCCTTATGCCCAGACCGCAGTCGTCTGCTGAATCCGCAGGCGCGATACGCCGCAAGTGAGCAATGTCTCGTGCGAGGACACAAAAGTGCACGCAGCTGGCTAAATGAACAGACGTTACTGGATAATTGTATGTTTTCATTCAGCTTCAAAGCGACTTCTTCACATAATGCAGCAGCCCACTAAACAAAAGTTTAAACAGCATTTACAGGATCATAATGACATAGATGTCAGGCTGAAATGTGTCTCAGCTGATGTCTTCAATCGGGCGCGTTCATATTGACGCTGCAGTAAGTAACAGAATCTGAGGCCCCACAGTATTTCTCTCCACATAATCTTCATAAGGCTCTCAGAGGGCACACCCGCCTCTCTGTACCTGCTTATGTAATTAAAGCGATGACCAGCATTCAAGACTAACACATTTGTAAAGTCTGAGTCCTGCAGTCTGAGCGGTAGAAACGTCTGATTTCAGCTCTCGTCTGACGGAAAAACAGCGCCTGCCTCATCGTTGATGCTCGTCTTCTTACCTTTAATTGTGTCTTTTGGCGTCAACTTAGTAGAACATCACTATCAGTGCTGCGTAACATCAATTTTGACCTATTTGTTGCATAGTCATTAAAAATGTTGCATGTCTACACTATTCTTAAGAAATCATTATGTTACAGCAGGAGAAGATGAATCTTCTCTCTTTAACCTAGAGACAAAGACTGATTTCACGTGTAAATACGTTCCGACCGACTCTTCCTCTTTGGTGTCTGCACTCATCCACATGGGCTGTAAATTTAAGGCCTAACCTAGTTGCACCTCATTAGTTTTCTGACGGATCATAAACCCACCTCTAATTCAAAACCAGCAACATAAATTAGCGGCCAAATCAACTTAACGTGAGAAAAAAATAGGCCACGACATAGTTTCTGTGTAATAACAGCTCTACCGAGGCAATATCCATTATTTATGTCTTTATTTCATGTCAGTGCTTATGCAGCAGTCGACAGACTCCTGATGGAGCCGCATCTGTGCATGGAAGCATCTCCGACGCGCAACTTCTCCTCGTCTGCGCCGCCTGCATCCACCTCCAGACACGGGTCCATTAGTGTAACTCAAATGGGGATGGTGTTTGTGGCTTTAGGGTGTTTTGTTAAAAAGTAGAGCAGCCCTTCGTGTGAGGACACACAGTCTCGCAGCACTGCTGGTTCTGACTTCTGGCCCGGCATTCCCGTCTCTGGCAGCGAGGTTGCTGCGGCAATAGGTTTGTCGCAGACAAACGACAGTGGAGGCTCAGGACTTTTTTTTTTTTTTTTTTTTAATCTTTTGCTCTCAGTAAATGTTGTCAATTGTCAACACTTCAGAGACTGTTGGCAGTCAAACTGTCATTAAGGCCAGAGAGCTAAAAGGAGCTGAAAGAGACCCGTCTCCTGGCTCAACAAGACAGATCTCAGCTGCTGCAAGACATCTCTTCGGTTGTACCATCAAACCTGCACAACTTAATTGGTCCCCAAACGTTCAAGAGCAGAACTAACACATCATTTTTAAACTGTTTTAGCATAATTATTTTAAAAAAATGGTTGCTTATTTCAGCCCACAGCAGATTCTAAACTGCAGAGTCTTTTGTGATTGTCTTTTGTGTTTCTAGAGACTTGATGATGAGAGGCGTCTAATATTAGTCCTCTGTTGCCATTCAACAGCTATTTAATATAGAATTATATCCATGTATACTGTCAACGGCAGAGCAAACACACACACACACACACACACACACACACACAAACAGTTAACTTGTGGTGCTTTAGTCACGAACCTTGTGAAGTGGCACATATAAAAAAAAAACACACAATAGCAGGCATCTGCTCCACAATTTCTGTGTTTGCAGTCCCAACGAGATTATGACGGCAAGGATTTGATTCCAGTCATCTGAACAGATTAATCCAGGGACTTACAGAGTATCGTATCATTAATATTTCAGGGACCCCCCCCCCTAATCTTCAGCAAATCAAAAAAAGTCATCTTCTATCTGACTATTTTGAAGTGGCAGGCGTGTGCAGTCACCCCATATAAGCAAAAAAAGAACAAAAACAAACATTGACACACAATATCCAGTCGTATCATGAGAGAGAGAGAGAGAGAGAGATACACACACATATATACATATATACACACACATAAATATATATACACAAACACAATTTTTTTTTTGTTTTTTGTGAGTCAATGTTTGTCTTTTTTTATTTTTTTGCTTATATGGGGTGACTGCACACGTCTGCCATTTCAAAATAGTCAGATAAAAGATGACTTTTTTGGTTTTTGAAGTTTCAATTTCCAGCATTCCCAAGTTATTTTGTTTTTAAAAAGAGCAACAAAAAAAAAAGATTTGAAAGAAGTGGAGTGAGACTAAATAAATAAAGAAGCTAAATTTAGGTGATCAGTTGCTGTTTCAGAGATACAACAAAGACTGGTTCAGATATTTGTAATTACGTCTTTATTACATTACTTTGATGCTTTTTGAAGCAATCATGGTGTTTTTCTTTGTGTCTGGGTAATCTGATGGACATTACTTTGGAGCATGTGTTTTCTACTGGGGGAACTTTAATGGTTAGTTAAAAGAATCACATCTCCACATGCCTGTTTTAGATCATCTGAGTCACATTGACCGACGGACGATGGAACACTCTCTGTAAGATGTGTACTCCAGTTAATGTCATCAGACTTTCCTTTTCTCATAATCCCCAAGTTTCTGCTTCGGATGCAGGCGACGCTGAAAGTGCCGTACGTCATCCTGTGGGGGACGGCCTCCGGGCTTTTTAAGACTTTGCTGGAGAGAGGCCAAACGTGCATGTCTGTGCTTGTGTCCTTTAAGGAATCAGGGTTGGTCTCAGTGGTTTTATCAGCACATCATACACTCTCGCGTGTCTGTGTGGAATAAAGTATGGTTTGCTATAACTCACACTATTTAATTAGGTGCCTTATAAAAGCAGGCTTTTGTTAAGCTTCACACAACAAAGTCTGGAAAGCAACAGCAAGAGAGCGAGCTTGTAATTGACAAAGCCTAAATTTGGCTTCTCGTTATCTGAAGCTCATTTTGAAAAGTCAAGCACTGTTTTCTCGTGACTTCTAAAGTGGTGTTTTGGGGTCATTTCCCATGACTGGGTAGGATTACTGCATTACAGTTCACCTGACAGAACATAAAGACCTGAATTTGTAGCCGTCTTGGTGATAAATCACATCCATCCCAGCTGGCAGAGTAAACAGAAACTAAAGGAGAACATAAAAGAATTAATAATGGGCGCACACACACACACACACACACACACACACACACACACACACACACACACGCTCAGGCCAGGTGGAGCCTGTAATTTCAGATCCAGTCTCCTCGGTTATGTCAGCACAATGCTGTTCTTTCAAGCCACCAACGTGACCGCGTTACAAAGTAGAGATGCTCGCCTGCAAGCTTGCCAATGCTATTGATTCCCCTCATTTCACCTCGGAGTGTATGCATCAGAGAAAATGGTCCCTAACTGCAGCTGTGGTGTCACACTTCACTGCAGAACACTGCCTGTCCTTCTTCTTGGATAATAACGCACCGGCTTGCCTCAGCAGAAAGTGCTGGTGATGTTGGCTGATGATATAATACCGATCCGATCCCAGACTTCTGCTTTTTTTAAATGCAAAATGTGCGTAATACTTTGACAAAGTGAGGGGTTCACTTAAAATATTTCTTAGAATGAGTCCTGTTTTTAATGACTCCTTAAGAAACAGAGATTTAGAAGAAGACTGATTAGCTGAATTGGTGTGTCCCTGCTTGCAGATTTTAGTCATTATCACCCAAAACACAAAGAAGCAGATGGATTTGAATTCTTTTGACATTTGCTGAGTGCAGCTTCCCACGTAAGGGTTTACAAAGCAGACGTACGGACAGTTCGTGTTGCTGTGGGATTCTGCAGGTCCTCCTTCTCTGCGGGAGGTTTTGCTAAGTTCAGCACCCCAGGAGAGGGAGTAAAATGCCAAAGAGAAACACAGCTGTCAAAACCTGGCTCCGAGAAGAAACGGAGGCGGTTTTTAAAGGAACTCTCCAGAGCAAGTTCAACCCCTAATGTTCTTTCAAATGAGACCTTCAGGAAAGAAAAAGGAAAACATAATCAAGAACACTTGTAACATTACAGATAGGGAGGGGGGGGGGGGGGTCCCAGTAGAAGCCACCAAAGACGCATAAATCACCCACTTGTGTTCTCTAGAGACTTTGTGTGAGGGCACGCTTCCTTTCAAAACCGCAGGACGAGCGCAAATAAAGCAGAGTCAATTTACCGCTTGGCATCAAAAAAATAAATTCTATGGATGGTGAACAGGCTGTGCCACAAGCTGGGGAAGTGCACACGGGGGGAAGGAGAAAAAGGAAAATAAGAAGAAGAAAAGAAAATGACAGACAAAAGTAGGACGAATGATGATGCTTAAAATAGCAGTGGCATGTGGAAATACAAGTCAAATTCAATTTCATCTAATTTAATCCCCTGCTTCTGGTGGCTTTTAACCTCCGTGTTTTTATGATGTAACCAGTCATGGCAGCGTCAGCCAGCAGATACAAGCAGAGACGCTTTCTGCAGAGTTTAACTCAAACATGTTAATATCCTGATTACCAAACATGACATCATTGGATATGAATTTGCATCCAAACTTTTCCTTTGCAAACGTCTCCCAACCCTCCCCAGAGTGCCTCACAAAGCACCCAAGGCAGATTTTCATCTTTGTACGTCATGCAAAATGCTTGTGAACTGACATTGCACCTAAAAGCTTATTTTCTTACAAACAAGTCTTCTTTCCTCATCCTAAAAATAAGGTAGCAAAAGTCTTATCAACTTTGCATTTTTTTTTCCAAAACCGGCTCACCCTGTAAAACTGTGTCCATGTTTCGTCCGTAAACATTTTCCGGAGCTGTCCAGGAATCTACAGCGAGCGTGTAACTGTTGCACGTGCAATCAGTTTATGAATGTTTGAATGACTGGTTTTGCCGTTTCTCTACCACTTTGTGGTCGTGTGCCGATCGTCTGCTGCATGCGATCAAAACTCCACAGTTCTCAGTAGGTTTAATAACCAATCAAGCATTCAAGGTTTTGTACTTTTAAAAGTAAACACAGCTGGAGGAATGGGAGGACTGAGTTAAGTCAGCTGAGCTGATCTTGTCCCGCCTGGTCTATATTGGTACGGCTTTAAATACAACCTGCCATCTGAGCAATTGAAACATGTAATCTGGAGCCACCACCAGACCCATAACACTGGAATGAAAACAAGCGGAGAAAGAAGGCTGGAGGAGGGATGCGAGGGAGGGGAAAGAGGCATACTGTATGTGTGGAAACCCAGCTGTGTATATGTCGGAGTGGCAATCCGAGAAACACGGGAAACGAAACTGAGGTAATGCCATGCCCAGCTGGGGTCAGACACGTGCTGTTGTTGTAGCTGAATGTGACGAGGGAAAGAAGGAAAGAGAGAGAAAATAAAGCTGCACCGAGAGGCCAACCGTCTTCATGTGAGGGCTGCGAACGCTACGGGGAACCACCTGTCGCTGCTGCGCGGAGCTCGTTTGGCTCATGTTCGGAACCACATTAAAGTTGGAGTGATTTTTCCAAACGCTGCATGACCACAAGCACAACACCTGGGCAGAGCGACTAGGAAACACACACACACACACACACGTAGTGTGATGCGGCTGTACATAATGACGAGGTCACACGACAACAGAACCATCCAATGACCAATCCGCTGCTGGACTGGGACAAAACACCGGCCCATACCAGCCCATCATGCACACCGCCCAGCTTTGTGCACCCTCAAATACGCATATCAACTAGTTTACTCCTTAAAACCGCTCATTTGTAAGGATCAGCGATTGATACCGCCATAAAGTGTCATTTATTGATAAAAATCTAAATTTACAATCCACCAAAGTAATGACTCTTAAAGCAGAATTCATCCTCCTGTGTGTTCCTCCGGGTTTTATGGAGAAGGAAATAAAGTAAAACCGTGAGAAATGGTTATTCTGTCTCCAGATTAAATAGTATTTACCCAGTAAAAACTGACGCAGCTGAACTTTAAACAAATCTTTAAAAAAAACACAAGAGAAGGCATTTCTGTGTGTGAGAGAGAGAAAGGATGTTTAATGATTGATCAGGTGATTAAAATTTTCCAAATAAGCTGAAAACTAAGCTGAAAAATACACGATTGATTGATCACATTATCACTGTTTTCCTACATCTGCTGAATAAACTATAAACTAAAGACAAAAGAATTCCCGTGAACCCTGCAGGGACTTAAAAAAAAAGCTCACTTTAGTTCAGAAAGGCGTAACAGAAGTATGTTTAACTATAGTTTTACCCACTGGTGGCCACACTGATGTCGTTATTAAATTATTTCATTTGAGTTTATTACTGTAATGAGGCAATTTGTCAAACTGTTTATTTACGTGTTATCTAATCACCAAAACTTTGTAAAGAGTTTGTTAATCACAGACTGCCCAGATTACTGGGGTTAACGCGTTTCTAACGCGGTGTTGTCAGGTGCAGTTTACCACAGGTTCTCCTCTGATTCGGAGCTGCTGCCACCGTCGTCATCATCAGCCACGGGAGCTGATGAAGGTCCTGCTGTGGCAAACATGTCAGTTAGTTTTGCACGTTTGGCAGCGTCTGCTTGGAGCATCTTTTTCCTTCTCTCACACAGTTTCTCTGCGCCTCCTTTCCGTTTTCTCTCCGTGTGATTGGCTGATTGGATCAGCCCCGTGTCAGTTAAGATGAACCAACGGGATGCAGATCAACGTGCTTTATGGGGCTGTGGTCAAGTCCTGAGCTTCTTCTCCTGGATGAATGTTATATGGAGGGTCGGGAATCAAAGCGAAAAGGGGTGGTGTTTAAACATGTGATTGGAGCAACCCAGTGTCAACTGGGCTGCCAAAACGCGAGTTTTATGGGCTGCTCGCATCAATAGATATTAAAATAAACATGCGGGCCTAAACAGCCCACCGGGAAAAAGCCCAGTATTCCAGATGGCTAGTCTGTGCCTGGTCTCGGGAGAGGAAAATGCAAAATGCAGGTGAGGTAGACCCTGGACATTTACTGGTCTGATGCAGGACCACTCAGAGATGAACAACCAACGCAGGCTCAAGCTTACTGAAACCACTGAGCCACCTAATACTTATACTTCTGGACTGTGAAAGGACACTGGAGAACAAAGAGAAAGAAATTAATTAAAGACTATTGATAGATTCTACCTGAATAAGCTGTAAATACAATACACTCACAAAATAAAACCTTTTCTACCCGTACACAAACTATGAAGTTTGTGTGTGATTTCAGAGGGTGATGAAGCTTGATTGATTGTGGCGATTCATTTAAAAACATAAAAACTTGGCTTCTGTGCTCTTCTGCTTTAGAAACTCCCTGATTCACGAGGCTCGGGAGTTGCTCAGTTCCACGAACCGCGTCTGCTGGTCTTTCAACATGCTGATCTGTTGCTGATGAGGATGTATCGATGCCAGCTTTACCAGACACACCACAGGAAATATCAGCGATGTTCCAGACAGAAGCTCAATAACAACCTGGCAGCCCCCAGCGCCCCAAGTCTGACCGCTTAGGCCAGCGCCCTCAAATGCACGACTGGACTTGTGATTGGAAAAACTACCAGAGTATCAAGTGGAAACCTTCATCGGCAGGACTGCATTTTTGCCCCTCGACATCTGGCACAAAACACACCAGCCCAAAAAAAAACCCACGCTGGGTATGTGCAGAATGCGAATCGCATAGCTGAAATTTAAAAAAAGACCCGTCCATACCATCAAGCAACTTCTACTCCAATATCAGCCGCACGCACTTCTTACCAGGCTCCTGTTGCACTTGTTTGCAAGGCTTCATTCAGCACATGCAGTGCATGTAGTCTAACCTCATCTCTGCACTATAAATCTGTCCCTGGCTCTAAAACTACAGCGTATGTCACTCGAAAGCAATTTAAAGTACTAGTGCATATAGACATGCACCTTGCACCTCTATCCCACCACACACAGAGATGTGCGTGTCAGCAAGAGACCAGCCTTAAGTCAATAGTGTAAAGTAAATATTGCTTGTGTGCTGGCTAAAAGCTGGGGCCATGCAGGGGAATATCTACAAAATGTGATACAACCCTTCAACGGTCACTTAAACAAATAGCAAAAAGCTGTAGGACAACACAGTGCCATCTTTACACGAGTGTCTGGTTTCGACCCAGGTTTAAATATATATATATATATATATAGGGTTGGCCCGTTTTGTCAAGAATTAAGCATTAAGTTTCTGGTCAAGGAACAAATGCATATATCAGTCCCTCCAGAAATTTGTGATGTTGCGATCACAAATCACCGTGACAGAATCTTTAACATCCAGATCTGCTGCAAGTGCTGAAAGAATCGAGTTGAATTCGATTTAATAATGATTCGATACATAGTTTAAAGTCACGTTAGACTAAAAACAACAGCAAAGAAAACATGCTTGTCTGTGTCCACGACCATCTATGGGTTTGTGATCAAGAATTAAAAATGGGGAAATATTAAAAGGTTTAAATGAGATGCAAAAACATGGTATTAAAGCCGTGGGACAGACAAAAGGCTAAAAGGTTTATCTAATCAAAGTGAAACAGTTAGTTTTAATTAATTTAATTAAGTGAATTTTACAATTTACTTAATTAAATTAATTAAAATTATGTGTAAAATGTTGGGATATCCGAATTTTACATTTCTAATTAATTATTTCAAAAAATTTTCCAGGTGCTTTTGCAAAAAAAAATAAAAACACTAAAAATCACAGCAACTTTTGTTGCAACTTTTCACAAAAGCTGCAGCAAAATCAGGCGTTTTAGGCCACAATGATCACAAAAAAGTGCTGCAAAATCCTGGAGGGACTGATATATTTATTATTTGCGTAGTAATGATACAGCAAAAGCAATTGGAGCAGCTATTGTTGGAATAATCCAGTCCTGGAGGCGAGCAAACTAGCTAAATTCATTGTATTTGATCAAACTGTTGCTTTCAGAGCTGCAATATTTCAACAAATCTTGACCCAGAATAAGTGCCTGTGGCCTGGAGGGCGCTCGGCGAGCGCCACCAGTAAGCCTGGGTGAGGGTGTGGTAGCTCGTGGTTACATTAGGGTTTTACCGAGCCGCAGACTACTGTGATTCTGTGGCCGCTGTTGCAACAACAACACGAGCACTTACACATAGGCACGTGTGATGCGCTCCGTGCTGCAATCCTGTGATTAAAGGAACAGTAACTGACAGAAAAGAAAATAGGAACCACTTAATCCAAGTCAGTGAGGCGAAAGGTTTGCTTCGTGCAAACTGCTCCATGATGTTTTGCGGCATTCGGATACGGTACATCACCTGGAACAACTTTCAGTCGCTTCGTTTGGACCCAATTCCATCGTGAACTGAAAAGCAGCAGGGGATTGTGCTGGACAGGTATCAAGTCTACTGAGAGCAAATAAAATAAATACTTTTGCTCTTATGTTTAAACCAACAGGCAAAAAGCCAGCTCAAATGAGGAATCCATAGCGCCGAGGTTAACCTTCACAGACATGGGCAGGGCATGTAAAACCACAAAAGAAACATCTGAACCAGTTAGAGAATTCAAACCCATTTCCTTGATAATAAAACTGACCCTGCTTCACTCTGCAACCGTTCTTCCAGAACAAAACCCATCGACCTCAGCTCCACCTGAGCTGAGAAGTGTTGACTACATCAGCATACAAAGGCGCCTTTTTACTTTCTTGGATTTGCTTGACAATGGGGTGAAAACGAGGCCTTGAATGTCACCATTGTATCTGTGTCGTCTCCAGCATCACCTTGTCTGACTGGTGTTCGACTCTGTGTTCGACTCAGTGTTCGACCAGCGTTCTCTGGTTGTTCCTTCTTACTTACGGGGCTCTGCAGTATCTGTGTGACACGTTTCTTCTGCTCCAGGACGTTGAAGTCCTGCCGGAGATCTGGTGACATGTTTCTAGATCTGATGTACTCCGGATCGTTGACGTTGACCCGGTCGAAGTAGCGCATCTTGGTCCCTCCACTAGGCGGCGGGGGAGTGGTCACCACCCCTTCGCGGTTGTCCGCGCTCATGCCTGCTTTGCCTTACTTGTTTGCTCTATCGCAGCTGCTCTGTCTCGCACCTGAAAAGCAGAGGAGAGGACAAGTAAGGATACATATACTGATAAAATTTGCCCTCGAAACCAATGCGAAACAGCGGGAATGGGACAATCCAATTCACTGGCAAATAAGATAATGACTTGCCTGTTATTGCCAGATGACACAAACAGAACCACACTGTGTACTTGTCAAACAGGAAAAGGACTGCCCTTTTGTTGGACCCCAGAGCAAGGGTATTCTTTGGGTTGATGTAAAAAATGACACTGTCCTGACAGCAGAGGTTTTGTTTCACACACAAACACACACACACACACCAGTCACAAGTGCATGCAGGCGTTAGCTCGGTCATCCTGACAGTTCACCCAACAAAGTGGATGAGGAGGACATGCAGACCTTGACTGCTGAGATTTTACTACAACCGCTCATTCTCAGGTCACCTGGCACAACAAGCATTTTTGCAGGATACAGGAACTGCCTGCAATCAAAGCAACAAATCCAACTGCCTTTGTCGCCTTGCCAAAGGAAAAACCCAATAAAGGAAAAAAGATAACAGTAAAACACACGAGACCTCATAAATAGCCTTCTTTGTTTCAATTCAATTTTATTTATATAGCGTCTTTTACATCTCCCAGAACATGACCCCCGAGCAATTATTACATAAACAACAGCAGGTAAAAACTCCTAGTGGGAGAAAAACCTTAAGACAAACAGTGGCAAGAAAAACTCCAATTTAAGAGGGAAGAAAGCTTCAACAGGACCCGGATCATAAGGGGGGGACCCTCCTGCTGAAGACCAGCCGGGTAGAGGAGGAAATAGGAGATCAGAAAGAGAGAATGAAGAACAGAGAGAAGAGAGACAGACACACGTCAAAAGGTATATATATATATATATATATATAAATAAATAAAACTCTTAGTCAGGATGTCAGCAATTATCCAACAGAGACATCTACACAGACAGGTGGAGGTAAACACTGGGATGGTCAGAGGTGGGACTGCAGGGCAGCATGCAGCTCCTGAGGATCTGGTCTGCTAACATGTACAGAAGAGAAGAAAAGGGGGCAGACCAGCACCACAAACTACAAGAACAATGGAGCACAATTATGCTTATGATTTCCTCTCTAATTCTCACAATTTTACTGCTAAAGAAGCTCATAAAGTCTTCACTACTGAGAGCTGCCGGAATGCACGGCTCAACAGAGTTGTGGCTCGTGTCAGCCTGGCTACAGTGCTGAACAGAAAATGTGGGTTATTTTTATTATCCTCTATCAACGATTGATAATAAGCTGTTCTTTGTGTGGGTAAAAGATGAGGCATAGGGAGGATATAGAAAATAAAAACTAATCTCAAAAGGGCCCATTGCAATGTACATAACATTGTAGCAGAGAATGAAAAGCTGGTGATGAATGAGGAAGAGGCGGGACTTATGGGATCGCTACCAGATGGTTTCTTGGCTTGCAATGGAAAGGGAGCAAGAGATCAAGAGTGTTTAACAACAGGATCCCAATGATTTCTGCTTGAAAACTCCATGCGGCCATCTGACGGCAAGAAGGTCAGGGTTTAGAAGTTACCCTGTGACTTCTCCTCCCCTTTTTACCCTCCCTTGTTGTCAACCACGTATGGTGAGGAGAAGGGGGGAGTGATTCAGTTTGATAGATGCCTCTAAGCTGCTCATTCTGTCAAATGTCACTCTTAAAAATGGACGAGATTAGTGGGGGCATGCAACTCGGTGTATACAGCGCAAGGCGTCACACGCAGACAAAACAAAGTTAAAAGAAATCCGCCCACGTGAAGGAACATGTACTATGGCATGCAGAGGACTTTTCTTCGTTACCACACTAAGTTGAAGCTGGTCCCAAAACACTGAGGACATTCAAAACAAATATTTCAACAAGTGGAATTTAAATTTACCACATACATCAAAAACCTTGTCCACAGACAGCCACGTTTTCAGCACCTTGTTTAGGAGCACTTAAAGGATGGCTTTCCAAATCATCTATCCCGCTTTTATCTCCTTCTTTAGAGTTTATTGGTAGATCTGCTGAAAGCCCTTTTAGCACATGATCAGAAGCGGTTAGCCACACAGTTCACAACTATAATGGAAAGGAAAAAAAAAAGTGTACCAGCAGTTTAACCCGCAGACACAAAGGGTTAGACGAGCAATACTTTCTGTATGTTGTAATCTTAAAAACATCCTCTGGGAACAAAGGAAACATCTCATCTCTACCTCCATCCCTTACTAAAGCTGTGATTTATAGAACGGAAATAAATATAAGCCTAAAAAAAAAAAATCCTCTAATTGAAAGCAGTTGGAGCTCACTGAGTTATGTAACCCGACACTGGATTCATCCTCCTGCGGGGTCTGTTCTGCTTACAGAGTAGTTGTGCACAGGAAAAGAGTGGAATAAACTGCAGATTCATATAATAGGTTTGGGGTAGTGGTGAGATGGTGAAATAAAAAAGAATTAAATGTGATTAAAAGAGATCCCATTTGCTGTGCTGTGTGAAATTGTCTTTATCGTCCCCTCTAAAGCTCCTCTGAACCAGCGTCAAAAACTTCAAAACTAAATGGATTGTAGAGTACACAGTACATATGGGGGCCGTGACAGGCAGCAGGAGCTCAGCCTTGAAATTCGCTGTGTGACTGGAATCCTGCATTGATGAATGCAACAGTTGGAGCTTCACCAAAATAAAGTCACACACCCCCACTCACACGTATATCAACTTCCACCCCCTACACACACTACCTCCCTCTGTCTCCGTCATCTCAGTGTGGACCCATCCAGAGAGCTCCACATGCCCGGATGTTGACGTGGAGGCTTTGGTCCATTTGTTTTCCCCATAATTTTTCTTCCATAATTCCATTTTTCTCCCATGATTTGCATTTCCTGGTCCTTGCATTTGTTGAAAGAAACATGCTGAAACTGCCGAACAGTGCCAGTTGATTTACAAGATGAGTTACAAGTGTTGCAACAGCCCCAATTCAAGCTGGGACAAAATGAAATATGGCGTAATGAGGATAAATCAATTAAATGTCAGTGAAAGTACGACATAAGAATAAGTTAAAACTGTTAAATCTTACGTTAATTGTGACTTTTGTTAAGAACTCAAACTCAATTTTGTTTCCTTTACACACTTTCATTTATAAATGTAAATCTCTTTAATTTTATTCATCGTCATGACATCTATGATCGTGTTAAAAGTAATGTGGCAGTTGAAGTGTTTTTCTTCTTCTTCTTCCTCTTTAATTACTTGCGCTTTAGTTTTAGTTATGAAAGCACATTTTGTTGCACAATTTGCATGTGTAAAGTGCTACATAAATTCATTAGAAAAGGACTTGAGACACGTCATTCCAGTGCCCAGACCCTCTTCGTCCTCTGCAATGCTTTTGTAAGTCCAAAGACGAAGGCACTGCAGTGGGGCTTCTTTTTGAACGATAAAGGTTGAAGTTTTAAGTAATTTGTGAATGTAGATCCGTTCTGCTTCTGATTAAGCTTACATCCTAACTTTATATCCACGGTAATTATAAGTTATTTATTGTACTTTATTACTAGAACTGACAATAATGATGGGCTGGACAGCATGACTCGATCTATATTATTGAAATGAACTTGATAATACAAAATGTGAAATGCCATGTATTCATACAGTCTGCAATGAAATAAAAGTGAAACCAAATGTAAGAAAGTGTTTGTCCCCAGGCGAGGTTACCCCAGACACCCTCTCTTTGTAATATTTTTTCTTCTTCTTTTGACCAGAGTTTTACGTCTTTCTTCATTGTGACTTGCTGGGCTCTTTATTCTTTTTGAGCATTTGCAAAACTTCAATGAACGTTGAAGTTACATTATCGCATACAACTTATAACATATAACCCGAGGACTCGCTTGTTCTTTTCATACAGATATCCCATGACACTATGGAAAAGTGTGTGTTGATAGGAAGCCTTTGCTTATCAATACTGAACAGGTACAGCCTCCGCAGCACCGTATCAATCTGAATCAGAGGGGAGACGGAAACGATTTTGTTGAGAAGGACTTCTCTCACCATGTCGAGTCTCTCTCTGCATTCAGTTATGCAACTACCTTCACTGCCAGATCAGATGCATATTAACTTTAACCTACTGACATTAAAAAAAAAAAAAGAAGAAAAAGAGTGAGGGAAACTAGAGACAACAGGGATGGGATCAAACAGGCCATTTTCTTTGTTTGATCTACTAGAATTAAAATGTAAAATTAATAATTAGTATTAAAAGGATCAAAAGGACAAGCTCACAGTTATTTAACCTAGTGATGCATGGCTGGTTTCTACTCTGTTTGACTCCTCATCGCCAGAACTAGACCCCCACCTACATCAACGTCTATATCAGGCCCTCTCTGTCTTTAGTGGACTGTATCCAAGACAGGGTGCTCACCCGCCATGCCTCAGCGCTCCTGTAACATTTTAAGCACGAGAACCATAAGATAAGGACCAGTGCCTAAGACGGCGTAGATCTCTCCACCCTCATCTGACGACAGCCACCTAATCATGAAGCCTACATCTACCCATGTATGGCATCCGGTGTGTTGCTCTGGAGTGTAACCTGTCTATCAACCCCCCACACTAAACTAAACATTAAAAAACTGCCAACAGAAGGAGATGCAAGAAAACCCAAAACAAACAAAACATATCCCAAAAGTTTTGATGTCACAGACAGAACACGCGTAACCAATAAGTGTTTCTGCCACCTCTAAAAATAGAGAACCCACCTCTGGGTGGTGTTACAAACCCAACAGCAACAATACCAGGAAAGAATCAGTTCTTTGCTAATTATATCCATGCATACTGTCAACAGCAGAGCAAACACACACACACACACACACACACACACAGGTGTAGGTGCGCCCCGTGTCTAAACACGTCGGCTTGACAGATTTAGCAGTGAAACTTGAGGAGAGTGTGAGAGCCAAATGCCCGGGAGTTTGCATGCTCCTCCACTAACTGTACTGTAAGATGATGAAAGCTCTTCTCGAGTCCACCACCGCACCAGCGGCCAGTGCGTCTACTGCTGCAGGGCAATCGATTGTTGTTTGGTTTGCAGTTTCTTTCTCTTTATTCTTTCATTTACTAAATCTAGCTTCAAAACACCAAGCGGTCCTTGTGCAGGTTGCAACACACACACACACACACACACACACAAAATAATCATGCTACTTTAAAAGGATCCCTTCTAACTTATTGATCCAAGTTTGAAATGCCATATGTTGATTCTTGCTGCCTCAATGAATCTAAAACTCACTTGTCTTCCCTCCCAGAAAACCTCCACAGTGTTGCACTTTAGAGATAATAACCAGTGCTAATCTTCTCTTGTGCTCACGCTCACAGCACTGCCACTGCCAAGTGTGTTTATGGTGCAGGAGTGCGTGCCCACGGAGCCATACAAACATGGAATTCCCCTCAAATTACCCAGTTTAAGGCTCGTAATCTAAGGACTCATGCTCGTGCAGTTGATAGAAAAACAAAAAGGGTGAAGATGTGTTTTTTTTCTGGAAATGAATGGGCTGAAAGGCATAAACTGTCTTAAAAAAAATAAATCAGAGGAGCCAAACATCCAACTAGCTGCGCAGGCATGGCAATTCGACATATAAATGTGTAACCTGAATCCAACCAACCTTGTGCTTGTTCCCTGGTCAGTGAATGGGTGAGAACAGGCAGTAGTAGCAGGCGTCAGAGGCAACACTCATGTCTGTGTTTTTCACCGCCGCACTCAAATTCCAACAGAGAAGCCGGGAAAGACGAGTGAAAGAGGAAGAGCGATATGCAAACCACTGAAAGTGAGAGCCAGGCACTGATCAGAAAACAAGTCGCTCCACTTATCCGTCCAGATTTTCCATATAGATGCTCTTGGCTCGAACTGCCAACAGACATCGGATTCTCCCAGATTCCTTCAGGCTCCGATCCCCGGCTGCCCCGGCGTTCATCAGTAGGAGAAGTATCAACAGCTGTGAGTGTGTTTGTGAGAGGATATACGAGTGTGAGTGTGTGTGTGTGTGTGTTCTCGCTGCGATAGAGGGTGTGTGTTTGTGTGGAAAAGAAGCTAAAGACACCACGTGATGCAGGCTTAATCCCCCGCCCACTGGCCTAAAGGTACACACACACACACACACACACACACACACACACACACACACACACACACACACCAAACAGATTCAGGCAAACGCACACATACGGTCTGTTAGACCAATCAGAGCTCAGGGTCACACTCTAATCACCCCTCCTCCTCCTCCTCCTCCTCCTCTGTTGCCTGCTCTCTTTCTCTCTGTCTAGTCTCGTCTTTTTTGCCTCTTTTTTTTTTTCTTTGATCCATTCACTTTCTGGTCCATCTCCCACATCCCACAATCGCCTCTCTGTGTCTGTCTTTTTATGTCTCTTTCCACACCCTCCGCTACCTCGTCGCCCCTTCTAGTGGACTGTACCAAAGGTCGTCCTTTATGAGTTTGGCTGGCAGTGGCTTAACTGTAGCCGCACAACCCGCTGCAACAGGCAACTGTGTGTGTTTTACTGCCACAGCTGCCCTGCCAATTCGGCGAGATATCGCTCGCAGATGAACCCGCGATAGAAATATGCACAGAAGAAACTTCTAAACTGATATGACAGGTCGGAGTGAAAGTCAGCCGCGTGAAATCGCGTGAAAATTCACTATTTTCCCCCCCTGTTAATCAGAGCCCACCTCCGCTTCCTACAGTCCTACATTTCCACAAACTAATCAACTGCAAACACGCCAAACATGTTGCCAATATTTAAGTTATGCTGACACGGGGTATACACGCGTGAACGAACAGATACAACGCTGTTTTTTGTCACTTTCTTGTCACTCTTTTATGGTTGGCTGTAGTTGGTACATGAACTATGACCGTGTGAATAAACCACATGACATCAGCAGAAGCGCCAGGATATATATAACTATCCTGGCGGGATAGTTGATACAAAAGAATAAAAAGACACTTGAGCCTACTCATTCAGCTCTTCAGGACCAGGTACGTGCCAACCAAACAGTTGTCGATTTGATTAAGTACATTTGACATTTGACTCAACAACAAATCTAGCAGAAGGGACAAAGCAGGAAAGCAAAGTGTCGGAAAAGATTCAGTACAGCGGACCAGTCACAGCTCTTGCGGCCTGCATTGCATTGATGAGTAGTCAAGTGGAGGTTAAGTGTCTTTGAGAGTTACTATTTTTTTCTAAATATTAATTCAAATTTAACTGAAACTGATATTTTAACATATAGAGGTAAAAAAAAAAAAAAAAAAAAACCCCGTTATGCTGCTTTAATCGTAACGGAACAGTAATAAATTCAACTGGGAGTAAAACAAATGTCATCTACATACAAATGTTTCAGAAAACTGGGTTCAATAATGATCTGAGGATGAAAGAACTTCATATGACTCATTTATTAAACACAAACACCATGGGTCACATCATCCAGCAGTATTCAGAGGTGAAAAAAGTTGAACAAGTTTAAAGTACCAGCTGTTGATCAACAACAAAATTTACCACATCAAAAGTGCACCATGTTACAGAACGTTCTGACCTTCCTTCCTGCATAAGAACAGCTAGACATCCATGCCGGAGTTGTTGCAGATGTTTCATTACTTTAGGTATTTGTGTCACAAGAACTCAACGGATGCTGTCAGCAGGGTGTTGACTAAGTCACAATACAGCTGAGTCCATGACAGTTTAGGAGTATGTCAGAGGGAAGGATCAGGGCTGCACAGGATAACGCAATGTGAGATATCATGGTTGAAAATTATTATAATGATATGATCTGTGATAGTTAAACCAATACTGAAGTATACGTGCATGTGTATTTGTGATGTTCAGTTAAGAGCTACCCGGTCAGCCTAGACAGACACTGAAAACAAAACACACTGTAACACTGAGGTTGAGGTTCAGTATAGTAACAAAACATATATATTGACATTTACAGTGTGACTGAATGGCCTCTGGGCAACAACAGAGGACTATCCATGCAGTATTTCTTCTTTTGTTTGTTTTTGCAATACAGATATCGTCTACATTGATATCCCAAGGATGATACATAGTTGATATATTGTGCATCCCTATTGAGGATGTGTAAAAACCCAAATTCAGAAAAATCAAGTGGTTCAAAATACATTTGTAGCTGACAAAGTTTGATTGTACTGGGCAATCCAGAATCATTTAAGGCATGAAAAAAAAACAAAAAACAAAACAAACAAACAAAAAAAAACATGGCATTACCCTGGGAAGGAATGTGCCAGTAGACAACATGATTATCCATGCCATTAGCTGGAATGCATTGGGAATTCACAATCAGGATCCATTAGCAGGGAAGAAACTAAGTCACAGATGAGCAAACCTCCAGAGAAGCACAAGGTGCACGTTTCCTTTTGTAATACTTGGTTGCGATCTGCTTTGTAATGCAGAGATGCATGAGGAAAAACCTGATAACCAAGCCTTGAATATTTTACCTGATAAGACTGGAACGTCACCAGGCGGCTGGAGCTCAACATTATGAAGTAACACTGAGGCATACGTGGCTTTGAAATACGTGGATTTGAATAGAATGAAGTGATATTGATGACATTATTGTTTTCATTTACTTTTATTGAGCACGAACCTACCGTTCTTGTAATAGAGCTCTTATTAGATTTACCAGCCACCTTTTATGATAAGACAGTTGGCAAAGCTATAACTCACTGTGCATCTCACTTTGGACCAGTTTATGACAAAAAGGTTTTCACTCTTAGTTTTGGGTTGAGAATCCTTCAGTAATAAAGAGCTGCAGCGTGTTAACCAGCATCACCTGATGGAGTTTTTGGCTTGGAACAACACTGCAGCAGGAACCAGGCCAAGCCCGCTTGATTATCTACACTGAAGTTGAAAGGCTGCCAAAACAAAGCTTCATCAAAACCCCGCATTGTTTTGTGACATCTTAATCTGAGTTTCCTCATTGAAAGAGTTCTGACCAGTTTCTACAGTTAGTTAAGGGTTAAGAGTACGATTCCTGACACGATGACATAACAACATGCTCAAGATTTGAGCTTGTTTGGGTTGTTGAGTATAAAAGATGCCCCGATAAGAGGTTCAACTGAATGTGCTGAATATTTTATGTCATG
Source organism: Xenentodon cancila (assembly GCA_014839995.1). Taxonomy (NCBI): domain Eukaryota; kingdom Metazoa; phylum Chordata; class Actinopteri; order Beloniformes; family Belonidae; genus Xenentodon; species Xenentodon cancila. The sequence goes on along the minus strand of CM026198.1, from coordinate 20,827,382 downwards.
AGATTAAATAAACAACACTAGTGGGACTGGATCCGAGTACTCGGATATCCGGTTATTCCGAACATTTGTTTTTCTATTTAGTTTTCTGCACTTCTTTCTTTTTTCTTAAAAAATTAAATTGAACAATTTAAGACTGTTACAAAGACTCAAACATAAACACAAATAAGGTGTTTCAGCGCAGTACAGGGACTGATTAGATATTAAATTCTGTCATTAATTGTTGTCATTAAACACATTTCTTGAAAGTAACTTTCCATTAAGGCCAATAGAACTGGAAACAAGAGAAACCGTCAGTCATTTTAGTAACCTGAGGAGTTTAATGTTATCAAATGTGTTTTGTTGTCTTAAGTGCTGCTGTGACAGTCATGGGCTAAGGTTTTGGGTATCATTTGTTGTGTTTTCCTTTTTTAGTTTTCGTTTGTGACGTGCTTTATATTTTATTTTGAAAGTCTGTGTCCTTGTGTGTCCAGTTCTTGTTTGGCCTCCCTTGGTCTCATCAATCGAGTTTGCATCTGATTCTTGTCAGCCTCTGTGAGTATATATTGTCTCGTCTTTCTCTTCTTCCGTGCTGGTCGGTTTGTCTTTCACGATCTGTTTGCCTGTCTGGAAGCCTAGTCGTCTTTTGGATTTTTTGTGTCTTCTTTTGCAAGCTTCTTTGTATTTATTTTTTTTTTGGATTACTTGCCTGTGCAGCATTTTCTGTTAAATAAAGGATTTTTCTGCACTCTGCTGCTGCTAAGGGATCTCCTGCATTTGGGTTCTCTCCAAATCTAACATTATGCCCGGACTTGTTTAGAAGGCAGGTCTTTTTCAGCTTGCTGCTCTTTTCCTTTACTGGAATGGCGTTTCTTCAGAGAATTATAGAGAATTTAGCAATCTGAGAAACTTTCACTCCCGACTACATAAGAACTGCTTTGCAAGTGAACCAGAGCTTAACTTTTCAGGCATCTTTGGTCTACTTGTTTTATGTTTCATAGGTTCAAATAACTGCATTCACACTTCTACTGATCTGCACTAACAGAGAAATTGCACCAAGCTATGTTTTCATGGTAGTGTAAAGGAGTTCTGAATGAAGCCACATCTGCAAGAAGGTTGAAGCAAAACACGAGTAGGTAATCTCTTCCCTGTCCCTCCCTTCAATGCTCCTCGAGAAAACCGTCATGAACTCTCTCGCGAGCTTTCATCAGAAAAATATCACAGTGTTAATATTAAATGAACACCTTGTCAGTGACCTGCTAGGGCACCAAAAGACTGAAAAAAATTAAAATTAATTAATCGTGGTATCAATTTGAGGTCATGTCGCCCAGGCCTACCCCCAACTCTAACAAAGACATTTTGATGTTTTTACTGTAAGGAGATTTCAAACAGGTACAAAAGCAAATACATACATGGACACACACGCACAGACACTGTAAACATGCCACAGACAATATCTGAGTGTTGCTGGCAATGTAAAAAGGCGTTTTTCCTTGAATGATATCACATGCATGTGGTGGGAATCTGTGGAGCATTTGCTCAGAGGGCATCTGCTGATTGGCACCAATACACAGCTACGATCCCACAGACGCCGCATGTTCGACCGTCTTCAACAACAAACTATGACCTCTACTCAACAAGGCACAATATCAATCTAATATAAATCAAATCTAGTTTGCTCACTAGGAATCACCCTAACGTTAGGCATGTTTTTGCCTCTGAAGCCGAGAGGGAGGGAACGCGACTCGGGAGGCGTTATGGAGCAGCATGACGGCCTGCTGTCTGTCTGGTTAGCCTCTCTGGCTTCACCAACATCAGAAGAGTTGGATGAATCAGGAGACAGAGGAGTGGATGGTGGATCCATGCTGAACAGAAAACAGGATTTGTGTAGGGACTTTACCCAAATTGTGTTAACACAAATATGACAAGAAGTCTCCCTCTGCTACTCCTGCTGTTCTGTTCGTTGACCGCAAACAACTTCTTTCTGAGGTTCTTCAGTTTGTTAATGATCTGAGTTTTGTGTCTTGCAAAGCCACAGTATGTAATTGTAGTAGCCAGTTGTTAGATCGGTTTCTAAGGAATGCCGCATCTGTATCACCAGCAGCAAGTTTAATTTTCAGGGAATCCAATCACAAAATGTATTGCATGAAAAGAAATGATTTTAAATTGCTTAAGCTCACTAAAATGATTAAATCAAGCCATGTAATACACTTGTTGTAATAAAACCGAGAGGGGATTCAGTAAAAACGATGCTTTTCCTACTTTCCTTTTGTTTTTAAAGTCAAGCAGGGATTATTGCCATAAAAACCCAACTGCACCATTGTTTTGCTAAAACAATGACTACAAAACGAGCTCAATCCAAAAGAACCGTCTATTTTAAGAGGACAACATCTATGCGTGAATGGTTGATGACTGCAGACTTGTCTCTGACAAATTGTTAATTATAGTTTCAAGAAAACCAAAATTACTGTTTTTGCCTCGACTTATGTGACACATTACAGACGCAGTCAGACTAATCTTACGCAGTTGAATGTTTGCATGACACTACCATCTCTGCACAGCTGTTATCAACTCTATTAATGCACACCAGAAGACTCTTGAGTAATCCCACATTTCTGTTAAAGACCTCCACCCCTTGACCCCCGTGAGAAGCTGCAGACAAAAACAAAACACAACAGAGGGAAGGACCGAAGTGTCTTCTGGACCGACTGCAGTCTAGTGGCCATTTCTTGCAAAGGTACCACCATCATTCAGTTTCCCACCAAATGTCCAGCAGCAACAGGGGAGGAACTGTTCAGGAATGTGCGAACACCTGAGGCTGACTCAGTTACCTCTAAAATTTATTTCAACAACAGGAAAAAAAAAAAAATAAATAATATTGATCTGAGTTTGGAGACCTTGAGAAGATGGGAGCTTTCTACATCAGGGGTTGCAACACAAATCCACTGGCATAAGACATGATTTAGTGCCACAAAGCTTATTTTGACTACTTTTACTTCAAATGGCATTTTCCTACTTTATACGTGGGTCAAGCTGTTCCCATCAGGACAGGATAAAACCACAAAACAGGGCTCAGTAACAATTTATTAGACTGTGTCCAATGTCAAGTTTTCATCTGTTATCAGCTTGTGGGGAGGATTCAGCTAGTCAGTGAGGGGAGGGTGACAACAGCACTAAATAAAAGTACTGACTTCTTTATACACGTTGGTTTTCCTTTTTATAAAAATATTGCACTTTACCTCATTCATTTGAAATTGAATGAAAGTACATTGTGCCGCAGAGTTTATGGAAGCGCAAAAGCAATCGGTGGAAGAACAACCTGAGCCGCTTTCTCTAGATAATCATGGTAGCAGATTTCAGAGAGCACTTAGCCTTCACCCTGATCTGTTTTACCCTGCAGGCATGAAAAAGTGACAAAGAGGCATTTAGGGAGCAGCTAATGTCTAACTCTACGATGAGCTCAAAGTCACTTCCTGCAAAGTTTGCAGGGAACAGCAGGGTCACTGTCTGAGCAGTTATACAAGAAACACACACCAACACATGAATGAACTGGGGCGTGAACGTGGAGGTATGCCTCCGCCGCGAGGTTCAGGTACTGATTAAAAACTTTGAGAAGCAGAGGCAGCGAGTGTGCAAGGAAGCAGCGTGCCTGTGTGTGTGTGTGTGTGTGTGTGTGTGTGTGTGTGTGTGTGTGTGTGTGTGTGTGTCTTTAGACTTTGCTTCCTCCTTTGACAAAGATTAAACATGGCCTGGAAGCAAGAATGGGAAGTCACCACCCCGTCCTCACATCGGTCAAGTGAGCCGTTTCGGGTCAAGTTAAATCGTGGCAGAATAGTACTTAATTGACAGATTCTGAGGACTACACTGTCAGACATTTATGTAAAACACAAGCGTGGGTATCCACTCACAGAGGCTCACAAAATAATCATGCACGTCTCTTACCAAGTGCTCCTAACTTAAAGTAAAAAAAAAAAAAAAAGGAGAGTTAGCAATGAGAGTTGAATTTCTTTTGTGAATTTTGGTGTGTTGCTCTTTCAGGGAAATATGTGAATATTAATTTCACTTTTTGATTTAATTTATCATGTGGTATTTTATTTTCAAGCACAGCACCGATATTTGATATCTCCTGTGAAGACTCATCTACGTTACCGTTATATATATATATATATATATATATATCTGTATGCACCCTACCTGATGTTTCCATACAGCAACTCTTTATTCTTTCCAGTCTAAACACCCAGGATAGAGTCTAATATATATACACTCAGCCACATTTCTTTAACTGTCTCAAATGGTCCATACAGCTGACTGCATGGACCATCGACCACCTGACCAACAGACCACAGTATGTCAGGCTCTAAAACTGTGTGTCTGATGTGGTAGTCTGCAGCACAGGGGCACCACAGGGCACAGTTCTCTCACCTTTCCTGTTTAGCCTGAACACTTCAAACTTCAGGTACAACTCAGACCATGGCCACTTACAAAAGTTGATATGGTCATCATCGGATGCGCATCACACAGGAACGAGCAGGAATACAGGGGGGGGTCATCAGTGATTTTGTCAACTGGTGTGAGACTAATGCCCTGTAAATTAACGCCAGCAAGGCAAAGGAGATGGTTATAGACTTCAGAAGGAAGTCACTCCCCACCACACTGGTGAACATCCAGGGAAAAGACATTGAGACAGTGGACTCTTACCTTAAGTACCTGGATGTTCACCTTAACAATAAACTGGACTGGGCGGCTGAGGACACTGAGGTCTTTTGGAGTCTGCAGGACTCCGCTAAAGACTTTTTATGACTCCATTGTAGCATCCGCCCTTTTCTATCCAGTGGTCTGCTGGGGGAGCGGATGCACCGACAGGGACAGTGACAGAGGCAGGATTGACAAACTGGTACGGAGGTCTAGCTCTGTCCTGGAATGTCCTCTGCAGTCTGTGGTGGTGGGCGAGAGGAGGATGTTAGTGAAGCTGAGATCCGTCATGGACATGCACATCACCCACTGCATGAGACCGTGGGTGTGCTGAGCGGCTCCTTCTGTCTCTGACTAAAGGAGCTGGTATATGTATGTATGTATATGTGCACGTCCTTTTTAATAGTAAGATATTATTTATTTGCATATCTCCACAACCCTCCATCCATAATGCACACTGTGTATGCTTGCACATAAAATACCAGCTACCGTTGTATTTGGTATTTTACTACTGTACTTTTATTTTTGTAATTGAGCCGTAGTAATGCACAGATTTCTCCTTATGCGATCAATAAAGTTTTATATTATCTTAATAGCTTCTCTGACCTTATTTTTCTTGATCCAAACTTCAGTTGAAATTCTCATAACCAGTGACTTGATGCGTTTAGACTCCAGTAAACAGTGGATGAATCCTGCAGCTGCTTCTATTGAGGAATACTTTCAACAAAACAAGGCGATTTTGACATTTTGGAAGAAAAATAAACAATTAAAACACCTTTTGAAATATCGAGTTATGGGCGTATGACAGGTTGTATCTAAAAGTGATTTAAGATGTTTATGTTTGCTGATAAATCCTGATATTAAGTAGAAGGGCTTTTTTTTTTCCTGCTGGTATTTTAAGGTGTATTCTAGTCTCTTTATCTGGATTCTTAATCACATGTTGGAGCTCTAAACCTGATTTACACAGAGTATAGAATACCAGTGGACTGCCGTCATCCTACTGGCTCTCAGCGATAACATATCAGATAACTTAAATCTCAGACTTTGAAGGAACAAGAAAGACCGAACTAACCAATTCAAACAAAACGCACAAGTAAAGGCCTTTCCTGAGGTACTGCCTCATCCTGCATTACTGCCATTTTGCATCAATCCTACCAAAGTCAAGTTTGACCATTTTGTTACATTCAACTTAGGTGGTTTTACCCTGCAAAGTGAATATGACAGTGATATTCAAACAAAGAGGGATCAATTAAAAAGCATCAGACACATGTAAACCCCGGTGAAATAAACAGGTGCGTGCTAATCAGCCTGTAATGGTAGCTGGTAATGACGGAGACGGAGCTTAACTGGCCCCTGCTGCTTCAGCCGCATTAAACAAAACGACTCCTCCCAGGGTCTTTTAGCCGTTAACTGCTACCGCATGTCCTCACCACCAGGTACCGCCTCTACAGTCAGTCAGAGGTTAAACAGCGGAGCTGCTCCGCTGCTATGCAGCACAACTGTGGAGCTCAAATAGCTTTTGTATTACTTGACATTCTCTCCAAGATCTTGTCATCATCAGTTCCTGATTGAGACAGTGAGACTGGGAAAAGGATGGCGATTCTGCGAGGTCAACTCGACAGTTTCCTTTAACACTCTGACATACGCGTAATATTCTGGAGCACGATCACAAACTAGTCATCAGTAAATGTTTCAATTAAAAACCCAAATCCAATTTATCACTAACCATGTTGAACAAACCAGTTCAGATTCCACACTAAAACGTCTTAACCCATTGTAATAACATGCTGGTCAGTGATTTCAAATTGCAGAGCTGTCTGCAAACCCTCAGAAACTTACAGAAATGGTCAGACAGAGCTTAAGGCGGCGACAAATGAAAGGCCTGGGCTCGCCTAATCCTTCTGTTGGTAATCTCTGCCGTTCAAGATAAATATATCACACAAAATTTGAGCCATGAAATCAGGATAGTGTTTTATTGGTAGTAAAAGTGGTCAGAGTGAGCCTTAAAAAAAATAGAATTAAGTAAAAGTCTCTGCAGAGATGCTTACTCTGAAATAGCTTCAACAGAGTTACAAGAGAGACCAGAATATCTCCTGCCCTATATTTCTAACAGATAATTGAGCTTTTTACTAAAGTGACAGTCTCAGGGGCTGCAGCTGCGAAGTAAAGCTCTGGATGGGGTCGTGTCGGCGTGGCAGCAACTGCAGATATTTTATATTCAATCACTGAGATGGAAAAAAAAAAAAAAAAAAAAAAAAAAAAAAAAAAAGGTGGGAATGTGCCTTTTATATTTCATAAAAAAACAATTAAAAACTGAAATCGGCAGCCAAGAACACTAGTCCATCACACTGTAAAATGAAGTAGTAAATGTAGGTAAAGGGTTTAATAGTTTTATTGGGGTTTTTTTTGTTTTCATTTCCTGCACACCAAACTAAACGTGTCCGAAACAGCCTGGCACAACGTGTGACGACAGCCGAGTACATTTTACACCCACTGCACTGGAAGATTTGTAGGATTTGAGCGCTTCACGGATTGAGCCGACGGGTGCTGGGTGTAATCCCAGTCCACCCGTCGCAGGGCGTTTCAGGAAGAACCCGAATCACGCACTCATTTCAAAATAAAACGTGGAGTATTTGACATCAGATTCGTACAGCTGCATAAATAAATAAGATAAGTCATCATGCTGTGACTGATTTCATTTTTCTCTGCTTTTTTTTTTTTTTTTTAAAGAATGTTACTCAAACGTGGCAAAATGAACAACTGACAACCACAGAGACAGTTTGAAACCGGCAGCGATGATCCATTTTTTTCAAGAAAGCACTGAGGCAGCGTTGCTGAATGCTCTTTTATACACTGAAAATAGTATTTTTCACGGAGGACAAAAAGTCACATGGAGAGCCAGAGAGAAGGTCTTTAAGAAGTGTGTGTGGTGATGCTTCAGGGAAGAAAAGGGATTTTCAGGAGTTCTCTGTGAACTGAAACAGAAACCCCCACCCTTTTACACATAAAGACATTTACTCACCACCGACTGACAACATGCGCACATCAACATCTGGGCTGTGATCCACATTTTCGCACCATCTGCAAAATGTCCAGCGTTTGACCCCAGGAGATAAGGTGGGAGTAGGAAAGGTTTTGCAACGCTGGTAATATAATGTACAACGTACGAGAATGTGTAAAGTTCAGCGGTTCACAGAGAGTCCATGAACTTTCTTTTCCATTTTTTAGGTAAATCTAATGCAAAAAAAATCTGTTTAAGTAAAAGGTAAGTATAAATCATCCAAGCAGATCAGGTCAAATTGTCAGTGGTGTTGTTTATGTTGTCAAATGGAGCCGTGCCGCTGTTGCTGAGAGACCAATCACTGGTCCTTTTGAGCGCATGAGTAAAACACAGACGAGGTGTCAGCCAGGGAGCTGGTGACTGCACGAGTGTGCGTCTTGGGACTATCCGTTACACAATCCGAGGAAGCAGACGGATGCGATATGTCAGAGTCCATGACTGGATGAGATCATTATGCGTGAAGCAGAACTGCAGCCTTGTCTTGCTCACATAATCACAGGCACACAAACAGTTGTAGACACACACACGTTTCTATGGAGACTCCAAGCAAACAGTAAGTCCATGTAAAATGGTTTGCCCCACCCCAGAACAAGAGGAAGACGCATGACAGGGAAGAAAAACAGACATAAAAGTAAGTTAGAAAGTGAGAGCGAAGCTGAAGGCAGCAATGAGGGACAACCATGTGCGTTTCATTTCATGTATCCCGTTTTCTTATTTATAGGAAAGGAATTTAAATGAAACAGCAGGCATGAAAGAATGTCTTTACTGTGCACAAGTAGTCCTCAAGCTTCCCCACAGGGACCCAAATTGTGTTGCACCTTGAGTTTAGAAGTATGTTGTAACAAAAGTAAAAGCTTCTGAAGCCTTTTCCTGCTTACTCATGTATACAGTGTTGGTTTCACAAGAAGGTTGAGAAATAGTGAAACTTCCTCCTCGTCTCACCAGTATCCCATGAGCCCTTTATGCTTTTCCATGAAACAAGTTGGAAGATTGAACACACAGAGGCCGTTCATCAACCAGCCTCCAAACAGGCATCCCCATTCAACCTTTAACTCCGGGAGCAGACAAGGAAACACTTCAACAGTTCAACGACGGCAGGCGGATTTCTCTTGAGTCAAGGCCGGTTATTGAGGCTTAGCAAGTTCCCACATCCACAAAGGTTGAAGACACCCACATCCGAAGATCAAAGGAGCATTGGCATTTAGATATTTTTTTGGCTGAAAAAAAGACCTCTGACCACTTGGACTTTTGGCATTTAACCAACATAATGTGTATTGTTTCTTTTGCTGCAGATGGTGAAGGTAAAGGGTTAGATTTCACTAAATTGGTCCACAGAAAAGCATTTTGTTGCTTTATTTCACCAGCAGTAATTTTACATAAAAAAACCCCCAAATGTTTCATTGTGGTCAACTGTTACTGTTACTAATGAGAAAAGGCTTATACACACTGTTTACAATATATGGGTACAGTTTTTCTTGAAGCCGCAGAGGCTTTCACAAGCCAAATGTGTGGACTGAAGCTTTACACGGGTGATCTCTACGGACTGAAATTCAGCCATGGGACGAAAATAGGCGGAAAATCTCAGCACATCTCTATCACAACAGGAAAGCAAACATGCACAGCTCTTGTCTCGTCAGAGTCACTGTCACAGCGTGATGACCCCGTGTGAGTGTGTGAGTTCCTCCGAGTGTCCGGGCACGTCAGGATCAAGCTCCCGGGTTCTGACACAAATTCAGACAAAGCACTCGTCAGGAAAAAGAAAGTGGCAGCAAGTGATGCTGATGACATACAGAAGGTCGGCTATGTTGGTCCACAGACCTAAGGGGTCGTTCTTTGTCTTGTCAACGACTGATACACTATAATTCTGCAGTCGTAAACACACGGCAGAGGAGAAGATCATTTCCTCTTTGAGACAAGTCATTCAGCCGTTTTTTTCTTTTTTCCTGTCCAAAACGTAGCTGTCAAAATGTCCATTGTAGCACTTATTATCAGCACTTCACTTGGCTGACATGAAGCAAACACCAGTACTAGATGGTTACACGCCACTGCTTTTCCACTTGGTAACTCAAAGCAGGAATTTGCAGGGCAGTATGGCACAACATCCGGTGCTGGCCTTTGGAGCAGCAAAGGATTGGATAGAGGATATCAGATGATGCACAGATGTAAACACCTCCAGTATTGACACCAACGGTGAGTATTTCTGACACTGGAACCTTTTTGGATGCCGGTACCAGAGCAACTCCAGCTTGTTCACTAATGTTTACAACTTCTTTGGATTTAAGCGATTTAAATCCAAAGAATGAATAGTTTGTCAAAACAAGCTGTGTTTGTATGTAGTGCTCCAGATTTTGTTTTGAGGCATCAAAATAAGGCATTGTAGATGAATATGACAAGTAATACTCATAACAATGACACATACAATTGAATAAAATGAGTTATTATTTATTTTGCGACAGTTTTAAAAAGCGCAGACTGAACAGTGCAGCAAGGTGCGAACCAAGAGATCTGTAAAAGAGAGGCAATCTCAGTGGTAAAGTATATTTTTGGGTCTTGCAAATTTGTTAAAATTAGTAAATCTGTTTTACAAAGTCATTTTGGAACATTAAATAATCAAATTCCGCTGCAGAGGAGCTGTTTAAGTGATGCCTGCCAACATGTTGAGTTTCTGGCTTTTCCAAGCTTCCTGGTGTAATTTTCCCCATTTGTGGTTTGTGTAATTAATTCTATTCATCCTTTTCATCTCCGTCTCCTTATCGCTGTTGCTTTCTGGCTGCCCACATGCGAAGCCTGCAGTGCTTCAGTGTCTCTCTTTTCCGCTTTCCTACAGTCACATACATGTGTTTGTGTGTGCCGGACGGACAAACTTCCTGTCAGGATGCAGGCTCCCGCGGCGGGGTAATGGAACGCAGCCAGAAGTCACAACTTTCTGCTGCAATCAAGTGCGTCAGGGTTTTTCTTTTTCTTTTCTTTTTTTTGTTTTTGGTGAACTAGTGTGCGTCTCTTTGTGTTGTATGACTTCAAGTGTTATTGGCTTGCATCCTGATCGCTCAGAGCAATCAGGATGCAAGCCAGTACGTTAGAACGGAATCATTTCATTGGTTGAAATGGTTCAGCATCAAAGAGATTTCAGGCTCATTCCAACAGGACAACTCCACATGAACCAATTATCTGCCTTCCTACTACGGCAGATTCATAACAGAGCGCTCTCTGGTCTATACAGTCTTCGGATGATTGGACCACCAAAGGAGGACAAAATTACTTGTGAGCCTCAGAGATAGCCCAGCTGTTCATCTGATTCTCCCGCCTCTCCGCTTTCTCACATCACGTCTCATCGCTCATCTCTGTCCCTTTCCCTCCGTGTTGACAAAAGAACAAACTTTGCTCAGAGTTCATCCGCCAAGAGCAGTAAAACTCATGACAGTAACAAGTACTGAGTAACAACAGGAAAACTTTTCACGGGAAACACCACAGACATAATATTGTATCAGTTAATACTATAACATTAAATTCCCAAGAATCCAAAACAAGTGAGGAAAATTGCAATATTCCCACATGATACCCCAAACAGTTTCATCTGATTTATCAGTTGAACAATGAACCTCCAGCATGTTTCTGTACAAGAAGGTTCAGCTGTTTCCCGGGCATGCCCTTCGCTTAAAAACCATTTCATACGCCAACTACTCTATTCTTGTCTGCATAAACATTAAAGATACCAAAGGAAATACATTGTTTTTTTTTAAATGACATGTGCTACAACCACAATGAAGACGAAGAAGTGGTGATGCAATCAGGAAGGAAAACTTTGAAGCAAGGATGATCAATGACAAAACCGCCACAGCTGAGTGCTGAAGTGAGTCTGCTGCAAAGCTGCTTTTTTCCTATGAGATTCTAAAAGTTGGGGAATTTGATTCTTCGTTCTTTCTTAAGGCAGCACGGTTACATAGTGGTTAGCCTGCAAAAAAGTTCCTGGTTCGATTCCATGGCTTTTTCTGTTTGGAGTTTGCTTGCTCTCCCTGTGCTTGCATGGATTCTATCCGGGTACTCCGGCTTCCTCCCACAGTCCAAAAACATGCATGCGAGGTTGATTGATAATTCTAAATTGCCCGTAGGTCTGAGTGTGAGCGTGATTGTTTGTCTATATATGTGGTCCTGTGACGGACTGGCGACCCGTCCAGGGTGGACCTCTGCCTCTGGCCTGTAATGAGTCGGGATGGGCTCCAGCAGACCCCCGTGACCCTGCAACGGATCAAGGGGGTATGGAAAATGGATGGTTCTTTCTTGAAATGCTGCCTCGGTTTTTAGCATCTTGGCATCTCGACATGAAGATTTTTCTGATTGTTCATAGTGAACTCACAGGATGCCTGCGCCACCACCACACTGTTGACCAATGAAAGGCACTGGGAATACAACTAAATGTAAAGACAGCTTTTACAAAAAATAAATAAAATAATAAACAAATAAAAACTGGGGGGATTAAACTTTGAAAAGGCAGAATAAGAGCAACAGAGGGAAAGGAAGGATTACACAACCGACGAGGATCATAAAGCAGAAGGGATTATCTCTCAAACCTTGAGACTTACATGTCTGATTACTGTCTTGGCAGAATAAGGATTACCGAGACCTTCATTTAAGAAAATTTTCTGCCAGCTAATGGTTACCAGGAACTGCAGCATGTCACTGTGAATTAACATCAGCTGACTTGGCTCACCTCTCCTGAGAGTCAACACAGAGGAGATAAACAGCTCCTGACGCTGCCTTAAATAAACTCCAACTGATAGGAATTTAGCTAAAAAGAAAATGAAACGTCATCATACGTAAACAGTATTTTAAACTGTGGGAGGTGAAGCCACTGTGCTAGTGCAGCAGGAACAAAAGTACAGTAATCCTCTGAAACCTTCGTTGGTTTATCCTACATGAGTGACTGCATACAACTCCTTCCATCAACTGTAAAAAACCCGACTTGTGCAAACCGTCAGAGCCTCAGCCTGCTGGATTCACAAAACGATAACAGCACATTTAAAACACTGATGAACTGATAACACAGTGGCTTGGTGGTCAGCACTGTTGCCTCACAGCAAGAAGGTTCCTGGTTCGATTCCCAGGCGGGAGTCTTTCTGTGTGGAGTTTGCATGTTCTCCCCGTGCTTGCGTGGGTTCCCTCCGGTTACTCCGGCTTCCTCCCACAGTCCAAAAACATGCATACTAGATTGATTAATTATTCCAAATTGCTCGTAGTTGTGTGTCCGAGTGGTTGTTTCTCTCTGTATGTGGTCCTGTGATACACTGGCGACCTGTGAACCCCTGCCTCTCACCTGTAATGAGTCGGGATAGGCTCTGACAGACTCCCGTGACCCTGCAGGGGATAAAGCGGGTATTGAAGATGGATGGGATATGTCTGAAACACCGCATCTGGCAGTCATCATGAGCAGATGCCCAAACCACCTCTACTGACTCTTTAAGATGGGAAGGAGCACTGCTCTGAGGCCCTCCTGGATGGCTGAGCTCCTCACCCTTTTTCCCTGGAAAGTACACCAACTGGCGAACTGAGAGTTTTACCATTAAACACGTCACTCTTTTCACCACAACAAGCCGATGCATGATCTGATTAACTTGTTAGAAAACTGTTCACATCTCTCCAAGAGGTGTTTAAAACAAGACCCAGGTCGCAGCAAACTCCACATTTAACTGACAGCCTTACCCGTTTAGTTAAGTGTATATAGCTGTCGACTTGTAGCCCCTAACGTCAGGTGAAGATTTAAACTCAATTTTTAATTAAACCGATGTATTTACATCCCAGGAACCTTAGTTAAGCAATTTTTAGGCAAGAGTGAGACATGACTCATGTGTCAAGCACTGGTGTGTCAGAGAGGCAGGTAAAAACAAGGACTGCCTAGAGAGCCAACATTTCACAGTCATCCTGAATTAGAAATGATCAAACACAGGAAAGCAGACAGCAACTTTACTGTGTGAGACAGAGCGGAAAAAAAAAAAAAAAAGTTGATGGAGGGTGACCTCACTGAGGGCCTCTAGTAATAATCACTGTCTCCTGGCCGGTGATTCGGGGGGTACGGCCAGTGCGTCAATATCTTTTTCAGCAGTGTGGGTTGATCCCACAACTATGCACTGCAATATTCCACAACTCCCTCATTCCTTCCTTCATATGATTCCTCATCGATTGACAGTTAGATGTTCATCCTTTACTACTTCCCTCTGAGCTGTCTGTACAATCTCCTCAGAAATCGCCTTTGGTTATAAGTTAGAAAGACTGACAGATAGATGGGAGGCTGGTCGCAGAAGTTGGCCAGATAGCTCATCTCTGGACAAGGGAAAAAAAGAACGAGTACTACAGTAGACTCGTCTACTCAAGTCAGTTTACAAGGTGGCTGATGGAGCATGCAGGCCTGTCGTTTCTGTTTTTATATCACAGTACATTACAGCTGTGGTTCCCTGAGGCGGTGAGCTCTGCACCAAAGAAGCTTTCAAGTCCTTCAATCTGTTTAACTCATCACACCACCAGCACAGCAGGCCCTCCTCAGATCTGGAGTTTAAAGACAACCATGAAGCATCTATCCAGATCAATAATAAAAACGGGATATTTATGACCAGTAAGTCGGACCATCTATTGCACATCGATGAACTAACCTTTCACAGGAAACGAGACACCGTCTGAGGTCTCTTAACGTGCACTGTTCTGTGCTTTTAACAGGAGGATCAAGGGAAACATGACTGACATTCATTTCCATAACAAAAAACATCTAATTGTCCAATTAGCTGCTTTTATATGTTTTTGTGTGACGTTGTTGTTAGTTATTAATTTACATTTTGGAAACAGGCACTGTGCTTTCACTGTCATTTGATTTCTGTATATAATCATCTATTTACAAAGACCTTTTACTAATATATTAAATTTCATACTTCTACTAAAGTGCCGAAACAGAAAAAAGGGACATAAAAGATGTTGGGTCAAAACTTGCTACCGTCCTCCTCAAACTTTCTCGACTGCGTTTTTGTTGTGCTGTTCTACTGTCACTTCTGCATTCATTTCGTCTCCACGTTCCTCTTCTATTACCGCCAGTCTGAGTGTTAATCCATCCGTCTCTAATCCTCATTCTGTACGCCTCACTGAAACCTCAGCAGGCATTTGTCCAGTTCTTCATTTAGTGTCCAGTAGATGGTGTTGCCTCTTCTTCCTCCTCTCTGACTCTTTATGCATCCCTCCATCTCACATTTCCCCATGTAAAACCACTTCCACTCTTCTTCCATACCTCCGTCTCTCGATTCATCTGTCCTCTGCTTAACTCATTCCACTCGTCTCCCCTAATCTGTCTTTCACCTCCATTTATCCTCCTCCACTCTCACACTTTCTTGCTGAGAGAAAGACGGTGCTGTGTCCTGGCAGCTCTCCACCCTCCCGCGTGGGCGGAAAAATAAACAAGTGTCCACATGTTCCTAAGGAATTTTAATGACTTCCATATCTCTGGCTACATTACCTGCCAAACTACAGACAGCATGAGGGAAGCGGTGGACTCCAAATGAGCCAATTTAGCGGCACTGATGACCAACTTTGTGAGTCTGAGCCAAGAAGTGTTCTTTGAAGTGCAAAGCAGCTTTGAAAGAGGCCGGGCCAGTGAGACCCCAGATGAACAGATCAATAAACTAAAAAAAAAAAAAGATTTCATTCCAGAAAAAAAAAAAGTCTATTGTGTCTTTGACCCTATTACAAACATAAAATAGAGGAATAAAATTAACTAAAGGAAGAAAATTGCTGGGATGACTAAATTTGCATCAGTAATGACCAGGGTTAGACTCGGACCTCAAGTGCTCCAAAGCTCCAAACGTGCCCAAAGCCTGTCAATCTCTGACTGCTCTAACGGGATTGTCTCAGTTGTTGTAGTCAGGAAACCATTGCCTCTTCCCCAGCTAATTTAAACTTTCAGTCATTTTGGGACTTCTGAGTAAATGGGTGCTCTGCAATGGTTCAGCAACCTGACATTTTTTGCCTGGTCTTATACCAGGAGAGAGCTGGGACAGGCAAAGGAGAGCGCTGGGACAGGCAAAGGAGAGAGCTGGGAAAGGCAAAGGAGAGCGCTGGGACAGGCCCAGGAGAGAGCTGAGACAGGCAAAGGAGAGAGCTGGGAAAGGCAAAGGAGAGAGCTGGGACAGGCCCAGGAGAGAGCCGGGACAGGCAAAGGAGAGAGCCAGGACAGGCAAAGGAGAGCGCTGGGACAGGCCCAGGAGAGAGCTGGGACAGGCCCAGGAGAGAGCTGGGACAGGCCCAGGAGAGAGCTGGGACAGGCAGTGAGAGAGACGGGACAGGCGAAGGAGAGAGCTGGGACAGGCAAAGGAGAGAGCTGGGACAGGCCCAGGAGAGAGCCGGGACAGGCCCAGGAGAGAGCTGGGACAGGCAGTGAGAGAGACGGGACAGGCGAAGGAGAGAGCTGGGACAGGCAGTGAGAGAGACGGGACAGGCAAAGGAGAGAGCTGGGAAAGGCAAAGGAGAGAGCTGGGACAGGCAGTGAGAGAGACGGGACAGGCGAAGGAGAGAGCTGGGAAAGGCAAAGGAGAGAGCTGGAAAAGGCAAAGGAGAGAGCTGGGACAGGCAGTGAGACAGACGGGACAGGCGAAGGAGAGAGCTGGGAAAGGCCCAGGAGAGAGCTGGGAAAGGCAAAGGAGAGAGCTGGGAAAGGCAAAGGAGAGAGCTGGGACAGGCCCAGGAGAGAGTTGGGACAGGCAAACGAGACTCTCATGACTATGAATAAGAAGAAGCAGGTGCGGTTAAATGGTGGTTAGCACTGTTGCCTCACAGCAAGAAGGTTCCTGGTTCAATTCCCAGGCGGGAGTCTTTCTGTGTGGAGTTTGCTTGTTCTCCCCTTGCTTGCGTGGGTTTCCTCCGGTTACTCCGGCTTCCTCCCACAGTCCAAAAACATGCATGTTAGGTTGATTGATAATTCTAAATTGCCTGTAGGTGTGAGCGTGTGTGGTTGTTCGTCTCTGTGTCCCTGTGACAGACTGGCGACCCGTCGACCATGTCATGTGTGTGTTTCATGTATTTGACTGTCAAAGCTTGAAACACAAGTAGAGTTGTAAATGAATTGATGCATTTCAGGAATATGTTCTTTGGTGATTCTCCAATTCATTAAAAAAAAAGAAAAAAAAAAAGATTATAAATTGCTAAATGTGTGCTGCTTTTCTACACATAGATGATGACATGATGACATGCATAACAAATGTTTAAAGTAATGAAGGCGTGACCGCGCATGTGAAGAGTAGCTTGTGTGAGAAGACTACAGAGACTCACAGAAACCAGTCTCATGGGACCTGATATGTGGGAAGTAATCCCAATCTATGCAGACCCCCACTCCACAACCTACAGGGCCTATCGCTCACATCTGGGTACCAGACACTCCGGGACACCCTCAGATGTTCTTTGACCAAGGACTCAGCCAGGATCCTGCATCAGGCAAGAATGGGACAACATTCCTGTCCTAAAGCTCCGGCGACTGGTCTGACAGACAATACCTTCACCTTGTCAACACACAGTTTAATGTCTTGTCTCACAGCAGAGGTCTTCAGCATGTCGTCTTGCTTTCATCAGCCAAAGCGAGCCGAAGCATTGCTGCAGGTGATGTTCACAGCTGCCAGTGAATGAAAGCATCAGACGGACTCTGTGTGGCATTATTATTCCATTAAATCCCACATTTAAGAGTGCAATAATCTCCAATATGTAATTTGCAGTTTTCTAGATTTAAGATTGCAAAAACAAAAAAGTTAATATCTGTCCACCAAATGAATGCCTATCCCGGTGCCCAGTCCTTGCAGAGATACGGCATTTTGTAATTTTAATCCATTGATGGATGGTGTCTGATAAATATACAAGGATCCAGCATTTGTTTTATGAATGAATTGTCAGACAGAGTGACACCATCCCTCTGCAGTGGTCGGTGTCCAGCAAAGACTGGCAATAAAACCCCAGATGAGAATGTATTTTAATGAGGCCATGACCCACAAACTGTCAGGTCACACCACGGAGACCTGACCCCAGAGTAGACGGGGGGTTGATGGAGGTCTCTGTCAAAGCCCAAGGCAAGTCCATAAATCTGAGGAATTGCTCCTGTCAGACAGAGATTTAAAAAAAAAAAAAAAAGAATGGATAAACCAGCGATTCCGGTCATGCATTAAATAAATGATGCATTCTAGTCCATAAAACTTCAGACTCTCAGTTTCTTTAGGTACCTGAACATGAACTGTCCTTCTGTCTCTTTAGTTCAAACCATTCTTCAGCTAAATTTATTAATAAGTACCTCAACATAATAAGTATGTTACACTTGTACCATCATGAGCACTGCATTACGAAATCAGGCAATGTTTTGTTATTTTTCTAGCAGGCGTTTGAGGGGTGTGCAGCACCCAGCCTGCTGGCAGCACTACTGTTTAGATTTCAGATCTGCTAAGTAATGTTTTTCTTTCCCCTCGACTCAGGACCAGCTGCTGAGGAAATGACAATACAAGGGGAAAACAACAGATACTCATAACATCTCCTCCCACCTACCAGCTCCCAGTTTGCGTGCTCATTCCCCCCCCTGAGCTCCAAAACTGCTCTTTTTCCTGCGTATATGGGTTGTTCTTCTCGAACAGGCACGTCTATATATACACATCGTTCCTCGGTTCATCTGCACGGTTGTAACCTTTGACCCTTGAAATCAAATGCCGCTCCGTCTCGCACAAACTCAGGACCCATGCACTCACACACCCATGCAGATTTGGTTTCTTCCCTCTTTTCCCTCTATGAACCCCATCTCCTCTCATGCACAAAGAATCTGGGATGTGTTTTCCAACTTCAGGCCCACAATGATTAGCAGGCTTTGTGATGTGGGGTATGAGAACGCCTCCAAACTTATTATGTTTTATCTTTGTTCCACAAATCCATCACATTGCCTTGAGAATAATAGGACAGTCATTTGTAAATAGATCTGAAATCTATTTTAAGGAATTTCCCCCTTTTTTATTTTTTTTATTTTGAAGTTTTAGGGCAATACAGGTACATTGGACTTTAAAACTCCCTCCTAGCCCTGACAAAAGATGCACAAAAGCCCAGGCAGCCACATAAAGCACTACTGTGAGATGAGTATGCAAAGCAAGCATAACTGATTTCTCCCCAACAATTTCAGCTTGAACAATAAACTTAAGAATACAAAGACAGGAACACATTTTCAAGACAAAATAGGATTGACAAAAGGATGAAACCTAAGAAAATCAGAAGTATTGATGTGGCTTTTCTTTGGGAAATTCTTTGTATTCCCTTAGGAGAGAACAAATGACAGATGATGTGAAATCCTTAAATACTGACTCACCATCACAGTGAATAGATTCACTTGGCCTTTTATCGGTTAAATCCATGATACAGAAACTATACAGCCTGCCAAAGTGAACACTATTTAAACTAACAGCTCTTGTTGTGCTTTCATCTTTTGGTGAAGACTCTGAAAAGACTGTGGCTACAAAAACAAAACCTCTCTGTTTTTGTAACTGGGTTTTGGTTATAGCCGAGCTTCGGACCACTGCTGGTTCCAACACTGAGATCTTCTCTTCCAGTCTGATGTAATCCCCTTGATAGAAGGTGTGGAGGTGTCAAACTGGAGTCCCTACCCACTGAGGGCCTGCTCATATGTCTGTTTCTGGACAGAACAAACTTTTTACTAATTTCAAAAATGACCCCAAGGCTTTAGCTAATAAAATAAGAAGGAGGAAAGAGAAGAGCAGAGGTTATGTTTGCCAGGACGGAGAAGCTTCCCATGCACAGAATGACGAGTTTTCGGGTGGGATTTCAATCAATATCTCAAGGATATTACTGTTATATCCAATTTGTGGTGTTTAGTTGGTGTTATTTCTAGTCATGTAGAACTAATGGAGACTAACCGTTTCCCAGTGCTGAACTGCTGTGCAATCCTCCGACCTGTCGCCCATATCACTGCACTGAGGTGAACATCCCTGAACAATATCACAGCTGGATCAAAGTGACACTTGCAAAACGGTTTCTTAGAGTGCAGACTGTCCTTGTAACTTTACTTTGTTTTATTTCTCTCTTTTCTTTCCACAGAGGAATTTCAGAAGAAGCTTTGATTGAATTTCGACTCCAGAATAAAGACATTAGCACTTATTGTCACGCGCAACCAATGACAGTTAACAATTGCATAAAGCCAACAGTGCATTAAACATGACGATACCTTTTCTAGCTGAGTGATACTTTTTTTCCCCACCAACAGAAATACAGAATGGCCTCAGTTTCGATGCCGAGTGGAAAACATTGCACATGCCAACTATAGTCAGAGGTTGACTTTGCTAAAAAAAAAAACAACAAAGAAAACATTTCTTCACAGTGCTTACCTGGTGTAAGACACATGATAGTTCTGCACTGGTCTTCTATTATCAGAACCAAGTAAGAGAGAAAAGCCACACTTGCCAGATACAAACCACGGACTACAATTGCAGATCAAACTGCACAGCTGCCAGCGGAGGTCAAAAATGTAGTACAAATGAAGAGAGGAAAGGAACTTCATCATAAGTGATTTTGACGCATCATGTGTCCAAAGCTGAGACGAAGAGAACGTTCTCCTTAGTGCTGCTCAGTATCTTCGCTCCTCCGCTGCACTTTGGTCCTAATAACTGTTACCACTTTACGTTTCTACAAATTAATAATGTTCACATCAAACATGAGTCATGCAAACGTCTGAAAAATTCAACAAAACATGCATCATTGTTGCAAGCTCCATCATCTCCACCTGAGATGATGGAGCTGATAAGCGTAGGCGACGAGTTGATTGCCACGCTTTAAAAATTTCTAAAATTAAGCAATTCTTTTGGTGAACGGTGAACAGCTCTAACCAGCATCATATACACAAACCTTTTTCATTGTTCATCACCTTTTCCACAAAAGAAGTCGTGGCGCTGTGTAAAATGTAAAAAAAAAAAAAACACAATTCAATGATGTGCAAATCTCATAAACCGGTATTTTATTTGTAACAGAACATATACGTCTTTCTTTTTTAGTTTCTTGGTGTTCTGCTTGTTTTCTAGTGGAGAAAGGTCTAGACTGCAGGCAGAGCAGTTCAGCAGCAGGACTCTTCTCCTATGAAGCAATGCTGTTGTGACGGATGCAATATGTGGTTTAGCAATGTCTTGCTGAAATGTGCAAGGCCTTACCATACAGAGGTTTTGTTTGAATGGGAGCATATGTTGCTTTACATTAAAGCAAACCCCAAACTATCAGAGATGTAAGCTCTACATCTGATATGTTATGTTCTCTTGGAATCAAATAAAGACTTATGACATTTGCTAATAATTGCACGTTGCTTTTATTTACAAAACAAAACATGTTGCACAGCCTTATATGCTGTGTAACATGTTTTATGTTGTGTGTGTGCGAATGTTTTGTGGAAATGAGGTTGTATTTTTCTGTATTTTAATAAATCTTTATGATTTGTGGTATGATGCAGAGCTGATTGTGAATATTTAAAAGTCACTATAGTGGCCATGAACATTTGCCTGTGATGTAAATGTTCATCTACACTGGTTTGAAAAAAGTATCTTACGTTGAATATCTGATTGCTTTGTGTCTGTAATAACAGATATGGCTTCATCAAAACAGCAGCATACACACACACACACACGGCTTCTCGATGTTTCCCTGAGTTACAGCTGCATCCCATCGATGTACTTTACAAAACAACTCTGCGAGGAGGAGAGTTGCAACGACCGGTCAAATAGTGCAGAGAGTAAACATAATCAATCTAACATGGGAGAATGTTCAATTGTATTACTTAAAAATCTGGTTACCAGTAATGAAGGTACGATACAGTCACAAGCCGCCAGTGAAGGAGAGATTTGAAACACAGGTGAGGATCAGTCACAGAGAATAGTCGAGGCTAGAGGAGGCCAAGGAAGACTTGTGCACTAAAGCTGAAGTTTAAGCTACATTATTTTAACATTTTGTTGCAGGAAGATGCATGTTACTGTAAGACAGCCGTGATAAAACGGTATGCGACAACTGGCCTTTAACACATAGAGAACAATGAAACTTTCATAAGACTGAGCCAGAAGTCTGTACCTGCGCCAGACGGAGTCTTTGCTTTCAGCCTCCAGGCCTATATGTACTGTAACAAGAGCTAACTGGAGCTATTTAATGAGCTTTTAACATTTAAAATGAAAGTTTCTTATATTTTAATGCCAGGCCCGTGAGATCCTTCAAAAGGTAGAAAATAAATACAATTTTAAAAATACAACAAAACTACCCCTACAAAGCCAGACATCCGTTCATCGATTAGAAATGTAATAATAATTTGTCAGAAGCAGGTAAGACAAGCAGCCTGACTAAACCCTAAAAATATAAAAAGATCAAACTTGAGGGGATGGCTTAGCTAAGCAAAGCCACAGATGAAGAAGAAGGAAAACAACAGGTGAACGGGGGGGTAACAGAAGCAGATTACGGGAACGCTTGAACACAGTTGCTCAAGTGAGAAAGTCAATGAAACCCGTCCAACTGAAGCAGAACTAGGAAGTAAAAATGAAAAAAGGAAAAACAGGAGATGTTGATGCATATCACGTGGAAGTGAAAGCATTACAAAGGAGCGGTGGTTTTTTTCTTCTTTCCTTTTTCATTTACTTTTACATTTATTTATTTACACTTAGTGCAGTGAGACGCAGTCTCGCTGTAACATCAGTAAACACCCCACAGAGCATCAAACAAAAACACTACATCACTGCGTAAGCCCAGAGGTAACTGAGGATCAGTTTGCTTTGTCCATATAAACATCAGCGTTAACACATGTCCACGCTTACAAATTCAACCGTACTGTCCAGCAGCATTGACGGCTAATAGGAGTTTGTACTTTCTGCAAAAAAAAAAAGAAAAAAAAAAAGGCAATGAGTCTCCACGTGCGCCTGAAATGACGCTGAAACGTGCGTGTGCACCCCATGTAAGCCCCTGACTCTTGGAGACCCAGCCCAAAAACATTTGGTTTAACTTAGTACAGGAACATGACGTTCAAATGGACAGAAATACCCCCCCCCTAAAAAAAAACAAAAAAAAAAAACATGTGAGACATTTACCAAAATCAGACTTTCTTTAGTCTGCAGGCACCAGGTGACCCTGCACACAACGGACTATGTACTTCTATCCGGTTATTAAAATGCACACCTAAAGAGTACAAATTTCAACTATGTATGCATGTATACGCACACGTGCACACACCCACACACGTGCACACACACGGATTGTGGCTGCGGATAACTTTCCTTAGAGCGAAATTAAGTTCAGCTGACTGGGGCAGCTGGAAACCATGCTGCATGACATAATTATTTAACATACAAATGCATACAAAGCTCCGTTAGATATAGTCAGACATTAAAAACACAAAGTCAGAGACGAGCGCAACACCCAAGCTTTTTATAACGAAATGCACACACAGCATAAGAAGGATCGTGAATGGAAACATGAGGAAAAGGAAACCGGAGATGTGCTTGGGTAACTGAGGTTGACTGCGGCACCAGGATAATGCATCACCACTACAGGAATCTTTCAATCAATCAACTGTAACACTGAGCAATCTGGCTTAAGATGCACCTCAAAACCTTGACCCGGAGAATAAGCAAGTGAAATTGAATTCAAAGAAATAGAAAAGATCAGAAATCCAGGCCAGCAGGCCTGTTAAACACTCAGCACGAAGCAGCGAGACTCTTTTCAAGGACCTGGCACAAAAAGCCATTCCAGAAACAATGAAAAAAGCTTAGAGAAGACCAAACAAAGCCTGTAGCAAAGGCTCCAGCTTTATTGCTTCTCTGTAAAAGAACTCGGGACAAATATTTGATGAGACAATTCAAGATTACTTTAAAGGGCCAAGGGCATCGCCATGGCAGCAGGTACAACGCACGCACATTGAGTTTCATCTCAAAGTGGACTTTTATTTCTTTTAACTTTCATTAAAACCATCTGCAAAGACTGATCAGTGTCATATAAAACTTGGAAAAAAAACTTTCTGAATGTGCACAGTATTCTTTTAAAAGACAATTGACTCTACATAGTTTATTCATTCATTCAGTTCCTACTTCAGTCCAGTCCAGGTCATGTCAGGTGTAAGGAGGGGAAACCATCAGATGGGTTTAGAAAATAGTATTTTTTGGGGGGTTTACGTGAGTTGTTTTTGTTTTTTGGTTAATGACAGGTCAACAAAGTGACCTAAGTTACATTCTCAGCTGAAATAAGAATTAACATCAAACTTCATACAACCTGACAGCATGTCAGTCTGTAGTCACTCGTATCCAGGAAATAAAGCAGTTCGACGACTGAGACAACACAAAGATGAGCTTAAATTAGGTTAAAATCTAATTCTATGGTTCATCTTCTGTGAGCTTCTGTGTAAGCAGAAGCACCTGCAGCCCAAGATTCGGCGTCACCCAGAAACCTGGTCGTACACCTACGGCTCACAGAGAAACTGCAAAGCAGAACGGCCAATGTCATGTGTACACAGACATGTCAGAGCCAGATCTTTGTTGCTGAGTGGAAAACAGGTAGAAATGTTCCATAACTTCACGGTTCACAGTTTAAGTAATGTGTTGTAAATCAAAAAAAAGCTACTGTGGGCAAACAATTCAGGGCAGGTTGACAAATAACAGGCACGGACAGAGACGAAACCTGGAACTTCCCCAGCAGTCAATCGAGCCGTGAAAGGGGGCCCTGCATAGGAACACCCAGATAACAAAGGTAAAAAATAGAAACAAGCAGCTCCTCATATCTCCTTATCACCGCTCAGGCAACAGTAAACAGGCGTCTATGAAAAGACAGATTCACTAAAGCATTTCACTGCATCACTTCCCTGTTCCCTCAGGCATCTGAGACTGGGACACAAGCCAAGCGGTTCTAGAGGGCTTTAACTCTTAACACTAACTGTATAACACTTAGAAGACTAAACAGGTAACATGTCATCTCTTATCAGTGAGTCTCAGATGCATAAACACATTCTTGCAAACCACTAGTACATGGACCTCTGCCCCCTGCACCCCAACACACACGCTCACACACACACGCTCACACACACACACACACACACACACACACACACCGCCACCACCTACCCATGAGCATGCTGACACTTGAAAGGGCGACACCTCTCACATGCACATTGAAAGCCATCTCAGGCCCATTCAAAGCTCTGAGCTCTATTCTTCTCTGTAGTAAAAGAGCTCAATCTGAAAGGAGGGAAAAGGGCCTCTGCTATTCCACTGAGCAAACTGGACCCACTTAGGCTTCCAGAGCAGAAAGAAAAAAAAAAAAACTGAAACTTTTAAAGCTCGAGTTCCAGTGAACGTTAGGAAGCTGGGAAAAATGAACACACATGCCTAAACTTTGAAAGTGTGCGCGAGTTTGCCACAGATTTAAGGTTGTTTTTTTTTTTTTACTTTGTGCTGCAGCTCTATTAAACGTCACAACTGAACAGAAGCACCAAGACTAGACAGTGGTGCACCCTGACAATGGGAAACACAGCATCCATTCATCCGTACGGAGGCACGCACGGCTCTGCAAACAGCTACATCTGCAACTGCAAAGAATCTGCTGTACAAACCTGCAGGACAGCCAAAGGAGAGCCACTTCCAACTCTTCCTCTTCACCAAACAGCTGGGATCCACCTGCACTGCAGCGAGTCCTCTGCTCTCTTTCTATCCCTGTCCCTCTGCCCCTCCCACACTATCCTCCTTCTTTCCTTCCTTTCCCACTAAAGCAGCACCCGCTCTGTTATGTCTGGTGGAAAAAGACGACGTATCTGCTGCAGCCGCTGCAGAGGGACTGGCCAGCACGCAGGGAGAGCGGGACAACAGTGAATTCACTGGTGGAGGGGTGGAGGAGGGGAAGGGGGAGGGGTGGTTTCTATTCTCTCTCTCTCTCTCTCACACATGCTCACACACACGCACCCACACCCGAGTGAGGGGACAGGGTCTACTGCCCTAGGGGGCATCAATGGAGACTTAAATGTGTTCATTTTTTTAAATTCTTTTACAACTCTTCCATTCAAAAATCTGCAATGTTACAAAAATGTGAGTCGTCTGAACAGTATTCCCTGTTTTCCCTTTGATTCCCTAAGCTCTCCTATTAACCATCAGCTTCCTCATTTACTTTACATTTAAATGTCATCTACTCATCTAACAATCAATGCTGCAAAAATTTAAAAACGTGGAAAATGCAAATTAAAAACAAAAAGGTCTGAACCACAGGCTATGAACTTTACCCCTTCGTCGACCTACTAAAGGTCATCTTGACAGCTTAACAACCGGCTCATGTGAGGAATCCGTCCACACAAAGGAGCTCAACCAAAACAAAGAATAAAGGTATGTGGTATGAGGACAATGGGGAAATGACATGAATTGAGATTTCTGAAAAACATTAATATATATCGGTATATAACAGATAATCCGTGCATGGTCTTTTAAGCGGATATAGTTTGAAATTTTACAGACAGTCAAATATAAAGTCAGAGACAGCAAATGCAAGGCTTAACTCAGCAGCTGTAAATGATCCAAGAACCGTAATGAACTTTATTTGTTAAGCACTTCATTCAACAAAGTGCTGTACAAAGAGAAATTAAACCCCACACGAAAGGTTCGTAATCGTGGATATGCCCATTGGTGACATGCCAAGTAAAGTTAATAAAAAAAAAAAAAAAACTATAAGATTAAAAGAAGGTCCAGGGTTATTTTATTCAAATGGGAACGCACCATAACCAGTCGATCGTACAGGTTGATGAAGCGCGTTACAGACCAGCGAACCAGGGGGCGCAGCTGGTGTAACAATAATTATAAAACCAACACAAAATCTGGCTAAAAGCTGGAGACAAGCGGCGACCACGGTGGTGTTACGCTCATTATTGTCCTGTGATTGATTGGAGCAGCAAAGGTTTTAACCACCTGGGGACAGTGGACGTGGCCCTGCCTGATAAAGGAGCAAAGTGCAGGGAAGGAAAACGTGACCCGCATTGTTTTCGTTTCGTTTCATTGATTCATTCCAGACATGTCAAAGCCATTGTATAAAGCAGAACAACATTAACACTAGTATGAATCTATAAATAAATTAACACTGTCTTTGTGAGTGGTACGCTGCATTTTTTCCAAAGAGATATGGGGAAGGGGATGATTACATTAAATCAGCGCGATAACGGCCCGCTCACTGACTGGGCTTCCACGCAACGTCCACCTGAAGAGGCACCGCGACACTCCAACCCACGTCACTGAGCACGTGCACGCTCGTATGTCGCACATGGGTTTAAATCAATAAGACTAACTGATCGCAAAAAAGACTGATATTAAACAGTCGTTGTTGTCAGACTATAAACGTGTAAGAGATCATTTATATGAAGTTAAAGCACCAAATTTATTTTAAATTTTCTTGACAATGTTTCCATTTGGTGTGCCAAAGCTCAAGACAGACTAACAAGCACAGGCAGAGGATTTTTATAAGATACAAAAACACAACCGAGCTGCTATACCCGGCTCTCAATATATCACCTATATGAGCCTATATGAATTCAGTATTGATTGATTAAAGCAGAGAAATAAGGGATTAGGAGGAGACACAGGCCTGCCAAGCTACTGTGCAACCAACTGTTAATGTCTAAATGACAGGGATTCCCTGCTTGCACTTCTCGTCAGTGCGGTAAGTGTGGTTTTCTGTCAAACTATGTCTAGGAGGGGAGGAATCAAGCCTGAAAGCAATGAATCTCCCATCCTGGAAATTATTTGCAAGTAGTTGTGGCGTGTTTAGGCTCAACTGCAATGAAGGTCTTGTCAAAAGCAATTTGTAGTTGGTAACCAAAGGCTTGTCCTTGCAGAAAAAAAAAAAATAAATCTCAGTCCTGCACTTCTCTAAATGGGTCTCCATTTCTTTAAGACTAATGTACATTTATTGAATTAAGAAAAAACAAGTGAAGCCCTACATCTACTCTCAGGAGTCCCGCATACTTTCTTTGACTAAACATAATTGCACCGGTTCACCATCTGGCCTTCGGTGGCGTAGGTGGAGTTGGATGTCTGGTCTAACTTTAGCAAATGTTTGGGTGAAATGTGCAAGGGCTCAGCAGCCTTCATAGGTTAAAAAAGGATCCACATCTAGATTATTCATGAGCAAGTTTGGGGGTTGTACATTTCTACAATACCTCCGGAAGAGGAAGAAACGGCAGTTCAAATGGCTACATGTGGATAGCAAATGCATTTTGTATTGTAATCAGGTAAATATGTGAACTGTCAACTCAACAGATGAGGTGTGTTTAAAAGTATTTCTAATCTAAAATATTAAATAAAGAGCTGAAAGAAAACAAAGATATACAGCAACCGAACTTCCCTGCGACCATGAATGCCAGACTGGACCGAATTGAATTGAACTGAATTAAATAGAACAGAAATGAATTGAGATTCACTTTGAACTCGGCTAGAACTTTGAACTGAACTTTGCAGAGTGAATAAAATAAATTTCCCTCCCTGCAGAAACGAGGGAACGGCAAAGCAATTACAATCCTGATAGAAGGTGAAATCCCCTAAAAACCCCAGTGGAAATGCTGGGATTCACCTGCAGCGGCCTGCAGTGACCCGTTGGCCTGCGTCCAGCAGAGGAAATAAAGTACGACTGGTGAAAAGAACAAAGGCTATTTTAGTACAAAGACTTTCACAGTGATTTATTGCCATTCTTATATAAACTTACAAGCCGCATGCTGTCAAAGAACAAAGACGGCGCCAGAGACCCAGAGAAGAAGGTAAAAAGTGAGCTGTTACAAGCTTCAAAACCAAAAAGATGGGGCACATAGTAAAATGGAAATCAATTTCTATATATGAAGAAAATATAAAGCTAGTAAAATATTAAAGCTGACAAGCTTGTTTCTTCATTTTAAATACATTCAAATATAAGTTGAACGTGGTACTTGCGACCTGCACAAAGGCTGAGATGCAACAAAGATGATTGGAAAGTGTGTGTAATTCTAAATGGAGAAACAAAAAAAAGCACAAAATAAATTTGTATAAAATAAATAAGCTAAATAAAAAAAAAATAAAGCCATCCACATGTGCAGATAAACTGACTTTTTCCTTTTTGTTTGTTCTTGAAAACATGGTTGCAGAAGCACAATTCTTCATACAAAGCTGCACGGTCGGAGCGGGATTTGTTTATTAACCTTTTGATAAGCGCCAAAGGTTTTAAAGTTTCCAGATGTCAGCCCAATTTGGCTTTAATGAATAATTCATGACTAAATGTCACCCTTAGTAATAATTAAAGCTGACAAATGGCCCCAAGCGCTCTGCTCTTATAATACTGCAGATAAATTTTCCCTTGTTTGTTCAACAGAATTCGGCCTCTCGTGTCTTGAGGCGACCTGCCCGTCCACAGTGGGGTGCGGTGACTCTTGGCACATATGGCGGGAGGCTGAGCGGGGTGTGGTGGGGGCGGGGCTCTTTTTCAATCCCCATGATGACAGCAACGCCATGTGACAGCGGTAAATAATTGCGTTTCACTACTGAGTCCATGTCTGGCACACGGTCAGGAGGTGATTATTGTGGTCAAAACACGCACTGTGACGGAGACTGACGCTTCACAGCACAAAATATTTAAAAGGTTAGTGTTCATCATAAATGCCATATTCTAGCATTTAATGAAGTTAAAACATACCATGTGAAAGCGATTGAACCGCTGAACACTTCAACTTTCAAAAGGAAAGAAGAAATGAACATGGTCGTAAATAAAACTTAATGATGTCAGCTTTAGTGTGATGCATATTAACACTCAGCTTCATCCCACAGCGTGGTCCAGACGGAGCCACCGAGGAGGGTTTGGGCTGCACGAGCGTGAGGCCGGGACTTTCGGCCGGGACTTTCGGGCGGTCTGACTCCAGTGGAGACATTGAGGGAGAGGTCCAGACAAACATTGTTACTCACAACACCCACTCTGAGGCACATTTCCACTGTCAGCTGCAGGACTCATTATGAACAATAAAAGATTATAACATACTGGATCTATCTTGTACTTTCAAGTCTGTCATTCATTAATATCCACATTAATCTAACTAAGGGTCAGAGAGTGCTGGAGCCTATCCCAGCAGTCACCGGGCCGGAGATGGGATATACTCCGTCACCAGTCCATCAAAGCGCCACACAACGGAAAAGCATTCATCCTCATGTGTTCCCCATATGCCCGATTTAAAATCACCAATCAAAAGAAAAAAGTAAACTTTCAAACTCCAGTATACCTTACTCCCTTATAATTAGTTTAGTTTGATGTATTTTGCCCTGGAAAAGACAGAGGACAGTTCATATTTTACAATATTGTGTTCTTCAGGTGCGACTGTGCCTGTCAAATATGGCATAATATCCGAGACTAAATCCTCACAAAGAAACAACTTTCTCTGCTTGGAAAAATTGGAAGCACATACATTATAAAAAACAAACAAACAAAAATTTAGTCCAAGCAAAAAAACAATAATTTGCCCTCTCTCTCTCTCTTTACTCTCTCTCTGCACTGGTCCTGCTTTTTCAGGCCCTATTACTATACTAATAACTGGGCATCTGACGTTTCTAATTGATTCTTATGGAAGCAAAAGGAGTTTATTCTAGTAAAACCAAGTCTCTTGTAGATTCCTTGAAAGCATTCTGGCAGCATCTGCCACGGCGACCTAACCATCTAGAGCCAAAAACGTCTGATTTGGTTTGACAGCATTTCTGGAAAACAGTTGATGAATCTAGTCATTATTTATTACTTCATTAGTTGATTATTTGTCCTTCTTGGCACAGTTGCGTCAGCGTGAACACAGCACTCCGTGCTTACCGAAATGGCTGTACCAAGCGAATTCTGTGAAAAACCTCCAGCCTCGAGTCACCCAGCTATGGACGGACTCCACGTTTGAGCTAAAAAGCTTCTACAGAAGCGGGGTAGCATTTGTGGATTTTCAGGGAACTCATAAATATAACAAGTCAAAAGAAAGTAACGCTAATAGTCATGAACAAATGACTTCAAGCTGCTGTCATGCTTCATTTACTAAATGTATAGCTTGCTTAGAGCGATGCAAAGAAACAATATAGAAAAAGAAAATGGTCAACATAGGGTCAAAAAACACGTCGTGGAAACACGATGTGCAGCCAACATTTATACTGACCATTGTGCTTGTGTGAACATGAACCAAAGTGACTGAAAAATGAAATAATTATAGTCTGGGGAGCATCGACGCTGCACCACAAATGTGCATGAAATATGTGAAGACAGCCTAAGACAGCGTAGACTTGCAGTTGCTCATGTCAAGGCTTTCATGTTTAAAATAAAAGAAGAAAAAAATCACAATATAAAGCAGGTGATTGCAATATATATTTTGTAATTTTGTTGATTGTAAACCACAGCAGTTGGAGTTAAACCTGATTCACAGCCTGTCTAGATGCAGTATGCAGGTCCCATCACAGTGCAGGCAGGTTTTAATGGATTTTTATCTTGCGACAGTCAAATCGTCTCAGTATTTTTTCCAAAAGTCTTATATTTTCCTCTACGTTTGGGGTTATTGCTGTGTTTTGCAAAAATATGAGTATATGCTCCACAGCACCACTAGGTCAACTAAACAGACTGCACATAAGAATTGTATGCAGATTTTTTTTCCCCCCCTTCAAGACTCACTGTCAGGTCAATGCGGCCCAACATTTACTACAGACATGACCCCTGTCAGGTCATGTCAGCCTCACAGTGGCGAGCCGCAACACTCCTGACTGTTCATCCTCACTTGCTGTAACTCCATTTTCTCCTCTGGAGTCATGAGGATGCTCTGATGAATCAGTCTATTGAGCAGGACAGCACTGTGTGCTGGTTTCCAAACATCAAAAGTTGGTATGTGTCTGTGCACGCATGCTTGCGTGTGTCAGTGTGGTTCCACTTTCCCAGCCTACTAAAACACAAAGCTCCCGTTTGTTACAGCGCTGCACTACAAAACCCCCGAAGACCACAAGAGTTGAACGCAGAACGTGTGTGTGTGTGTGTGTGTGTTTGTGTGTAAAATCACGTGCGTCTATCTGGTTATATTGTTCTGTTTGGTTAAATCGGTGCATATGTATGTTCATTTATCAAAATAATGGGTGGCAGTCCTTTAAAAAAGTCTTTCGTAGCTACATGTTTTTTTCTGCCCATGTGTAGTCATGCAGAAAAGGATGAACACCCTCTTTCAGTTGTGAAATTTGATGTTTCAGGATTGAAATATTTTTATAATAACACTTCCCTTATGGAGATTTGTAAACGGTTTACAATGAGGTTCCTTGATTAGACTGTTAACTCTTTGTAAATAACTAATTAGCAGTTACAGCCCACATAGGCAGGTAATAGGCCACTATTGCTCTTTTTAACTAACTGTGATTCCAGCTGTCCCCCACCAACCAATAAGCTTGAGATCAGCGCTTGTGTGGTTCTTTCCTTCAACCAGGGTCCTCTGGATCTGTTTTCTACTAAGATTGCTTTGTTTTTCTGTTTTGTTTTCTCTTTTTTTATACATTGGACAACACAGACTCATTGTCAAGTTACACAAAACAAACAGCGCTTCCATGGTGATTAGACGGAGGGGGGAAAACAGAGATGGAAGCGGACTAGATGCCGACAGCGTGAGTATTTTGCATCTCTTCTCCACAGTCGATCTCAGTTGTTTTGCTGATCACTCTGAAAATAAGGTTAATTCAGGATGTATTCGCCAGATATGTATGAGACCATCAAGAATATAAAGCATGCACAGGTGTTAAACTGTACACCTGTGTTCTGTTGCAGACTCAACTCAGAATCTGAAACTAAGCACTGTAGCCAATAAGGATGCAATCTGTGGAGGAGAAAGGTTGGGACAGGGATGTAAATGATTTAACAAAGCAGTCTGTTGGCTTCATCTGTGCGACTGATCAGAAGGGGAATGAATCCACAGCTGGTGTACGCAGCTGATACTGTGACTGTTGCAGTTCACACTTACAGTGTGTTGCGTTGGAAGTGACGCGTTGCACGTTCCCAGGATCGAACTAGTAAGATTTGCAAAGTATTACTGAAAAGCGCCAGGGTTTTTATTTATTTATAACATTATACTAAGATAATTAGTTGCAAGCAGATAAAAGGAAAAAGTGCATGTGTGATGGAAGCTTCTCACATCTGGGGAACGACCTTCGTGGAAATCTCCGTCTGCTTCTAATGACTTTTGAAGAAATGCATCTGGATTGGTATCAATTGCAAATTAGAAAATACACATTTCCTTCGCAAACAAGAGCAAGAAAAACTCAAAAGTCACCATTTAACTGTCATTTTCCGTCTGAAATGATCAGGTATGGAAATCACGACAGCTGGAAGAGCTGGATGCTGTAGGTTTTTAAAAAGTCACTACACGAGGACACTTTAAAAACGACTTTACAGGGACCAGCCGGCGTTTCTTTATTAGCCTGCAGAGCCTAAGCTGGCTTCTCTTAGTGAAGAACAAGGAAGAAGGTGAAGAGAAGTGACCGTAAAACCAAAGTCGGACACAAAAAAAAAAACACAAAGGTGCAATTATGGCAGTAAAATTTCAAACTCTTTCCTATAAACAGTTTACATGTGACATGGTTGTATATCTCATTACTTTTCCTCTGTATATTTAGGTTTTTCAGAGACAGCTGGGCATGCTTGGTTTACAGTGTTTTTCCTTCCCCTAATTGCTGTTGCCTGGATGCGTCGCTGCTTTTTGAGATGCCAAGTGTCTTTGTTTCATTTTCAACCTCTCACATAAACATGAGTCACAGTGGACCGGTTGCCAGGACGGGCTTGCTGGAGAGAAACATAGTAAAGACCTGAAATTGCATTACGAAAAGTTGGTTTGGTCCAGTCTCACTAAAAAAAAGAAAAAAAAAGCAAAGCTCAGTGAACCGAGGCGTTTATTTCAAACCCAGCAGCAAACAGCAATTAAATAAAATTAGCAGCAAGCTGCTGAATGAAGTGGAGCCTGACAGCTAAGGAGACTATAAACAAGGACCTGCAATACAGAAAAGCTTTTACAAATGATCATGCATGTGTTTTAAATTAATAATATTTTCTAACATATTATTCAACATATATAAGTCCCTGTTAACTGCACCCTGCATTGATGTATAGTGGCCAAAACCTATATAATGTTATTCTGAAAAGAGCAGCAAAACCTAATTTTCATCTGACAAACAGTAAGTTTCGTTATTTAAAGGAGATGACAATCTGTCGAAGGCCAAGGTGATTTATTTAGATCATCGGTGCGTATTACCTCTGAATATATCTCCTGTCAGTGTAGGATAAACTGAATCACAGAAAGCACTACAAAACTCATTAAGGGATTACACCAACAGCTGCTAATCCACTTTCTATTGTGGTGTAATTTTTAAATGGAACATTAGGAGCTTAGCCAGACGGCTTTGCTGAGGCACGCACTTAAAATGAGGAAAAAAAACAAAAAATACACTTACAGAGACGTGTATCCCAGGTGGGAATCAGGCGGTGGAGTTCAAAGTGAAAATCCTGGCCATTTTCAAAACGAGATTAAATTTTATTTTAAAAGCGAGAGCTCAGCAGAAATGTAAAATGCATCTATTGTGGCTAGTTTTTATGTTGTTTTTTTTACAGAGAAAAATATTCAAAACAAACAAGCACGAAGAAAAAAGGAAAAGCACATGCGACACTACTAGTATGCACTGAATTTGTCAAAATGTAGTATGGATACCAGATTTTGGAAAGAATACTGCACAATTTGCAAACAATACTCAGATTACATGCTACTATTGCTACTATGCTTCTATAACATTTGGTGCATTCTTCTGACTAGTCTGCAGACTACTGAGTGACAGCGGTCACGTGACTTCTGACACACGTCCCAACAGCATCTGACAGGGCAGCAGCATGGAAGGATACGTTCCACTTTTATTTAACCTCTTTCACCATAAACACAACATATCTGCTGGTGAGCTGCTGCTCTAACAAAATCTAGCTTTTGTTTTTGTTCTGCTTGTTTTGGGTCAAAATTTGTACTTTTTTAAAATGTGACAACTCATAATAACAGTCCTCCAAGAGATATTTAATATATTATATGAAATAAAAAAATAAAAATCAGTCAGTAGAAGTGAGCTGATTTCATCCTTGACCTGGAGGATCTGCTAACTACGGTCTGAGAAAAAGCCTCGGACGGGGAAATGACCACTGTGCACGAAGGTCAAGACGTAATTCATCTGCTGCAAAATTCCGAAACCAACAAGCACAAATTCTTCATAGGCGTTCTGCTCAAAAGTACTGGGCAGAGAAACGCTTGGCACAGTTAGTCTTTTTTTAAAAAAAAACTAACTTTGTGAACACAAACTGTCTGGCCAAAAGCAGTTTGTAAGTTCACCACTCACCAAAGCTGTCATTAATCCAGTGCTTTCCAAAAAATGGCCCGTCCCGCTCTCCGTGCAGCTTCTGCGTCCTTGACAAAAAAAACCCAGAGAAGGGCGGAGACATTTGGACCACAGACAAAATCTTTCCACTTCATTCAACCCTACAATTAATACGCTTCCCCACGTTTTATTTCCCATCAACTATGCTTGTTATGGTGTAAAATAATAGTAAAAACAGAGTAGTGCTGTTCTTACAATCAGCAGGTGTGTGAAAAGCTTGAGTGGGAGCTGAAATGGTTTAGGCTGATGTTGAAATTCTTACCTCTCGAGGGACCGCTCCAGGTAGTGACGTCTGGGCAGCTAGGACAAAAACGGACACAGACAGATTTTTATTTTGCATGTCCAGGTCTTCATGGAACTGTGAGATAGAGCTACACTTTAAATCTGACTTGTATTATGTGTCCAAGATGAAGAAATCTGGCACAAAAGAAAGCAATACATTTACAAAGCCCAGTCGCCCCCTCAGCTCTCACCCAGCACCCCACAACGACGGTGCGAGAGCCCGACCCGGTTGGCCCGCAGAAGACACCACACCAACGCAAGCACCCAGAGCCCTGACAGCAACACCCATGAGCCAATCCAAGCACCACCCACCTCCCCCCGCCAGTCTGCGAGACTCCCCCAACGGAAGCAGCCCTGCTTTGGGGTTGGGATTGGGGTTGGGATTGGGGATGGGGATGGGGATGGGATTGGGATTGGGATTGGGGTTGGGGTTGGGGTTGGGATTGGGGTTGGGATTGGGGATGGGGATGGGATTGGGATTGGGATTGGGGTTGGGGTTGGGACTGGGACTGGGACTGGGACTGGGGTTGGGGTTGGGGATGGCATTGGGGATGGCGTTGGGGATGGGGTTGGTTCAGTTCTTGACTCAGTTTATTCCAAACCTTCACACCACTGACTGAAGTGGACATTCTACATTCTCCTTATGGTTGTTCGAACACTCCTGGTTCTGAAGTTAAGGTTTCTTTAAAAATTACTGAAATAAAAAGCCAATGTAAAAAAAAAGACAGTTCTAAAAATAAAGTCTGATATCTTAAAGCGTTTTTATCATCCAATAAACTTCTGCATCCATAAGAGTTCAATGTTCTAGCATGTACCCAAAGACCACATTACTCTTAAAAAATCTAGAGCATTTGCTTCATCCAATAAAATTTCAGCATGCACAACTGCTCATATGTAGTCCAAAATACTACAATACATATCAAAACCCAGCTATTTCAGGTAAAAACCTGTAATCTTACATACACACCATGCTTTACATCACATGCACTTAGTGCATGTGATGTGATTTATTTTCTTGACAAATATATACAACAGCATTCCTATACTGTGATTCGGGACCAAACATGAGAATCGTTAAGAGCTATTTTAGTTATTTCTAATTTGTAAATGTTCCTTGTTATTGTAATGCACTGGAAGAAGCGCAGGGGTAGTGTTAGTCACGGTTACTGCAAATAATAAAAACATAGGAAAAGATAAGAGGGAAATGGGGAGTAAGCAAGCGACGTGGCTGGTGTCAGCGCTGCCACCAAAGACTCGCGTTGCCCGGCTTCCACCATTGCGCTCATGGTGAATTACCATTGTGAACTGTGAGGAAAAGCTGTCTAATCGACTGCAGAAAGACAAATAAAGAACAGATTAGTTGACAACCAAAATAGTTGTTAGTTCCAATTCTACTGCGTTTATTATCAGGGGCCACCTCAAATAGCAGAAAGATGGTTATCGACTGGCATAAACCTATGTCATCTGCACAAACACCAACTGTGTCAACAGCGGAGAGCACGGCCCAGCGTAGGAGAACACGAGGGCTCATGGTTGGCATGCGAGAGGTGTTATTGCTGAGGGTCTAGCGCCAAAATTCCATTACAATGATAACTAGTGAGTTGGAATTTTGGACCTAGTCCAACGAAACCACAATCAAATATTAAATTATGTTTTATAACTAAAGTTTGCCTAAAACAGTTTGCCTAAAATCTTTTGAATACATAATTTCCAATATCATTTAATACTGGGTAATGGATTAAGTTATGCTCAAAAGTTTAAAGGTGAAGTGAACAGCTGCCAAAAAAAAAAAAAAAAAGAGACTAGAGAAGGTAGAGGGTGGGATCTTCTCCTGTCCAAATAGTTAAATATTCACCATTATTCACAATGGTCCACTTATATTTAAAAAGTGGTTAGAGTATAAAAGCCGGGTTGTCAGTTTCACATTTTCACACAGGAGGAGGTTCTGTAGTCCAAATTATGTAATTGTGGGCACAAAGTGTTGGCTGCCTCTAGAGTTTGTATGCCTGAGCAATAGGCCGCGAAACACATAAAATGTAAAAAGTCCCAGATGGCAGAGCAGGTTGGATGAATAAAAAAAAAAAAACAGAATGGAAACCACATGTTAAATCTGCTAGGAATGGTTTTCGTGTTAGCGGAGGTGGGGAAATGAGATTTTCCTTCAGTTCTCAGGTGCACAGGGACAATGAGAAGTGTGAGAAGTGCTCGACTTTGACAGAAAGACTGTTCTGTCTTTGCATAAATCCATCTTGCACACAAAGCTTAAAGAAGCTAGAAAACCCCAGAGTTAACCAACTCAGTAAAATCTATCCCAGTGCCCGTTAAGGACTCGGGCCTCAGCCCGTTTATCTATGGAGCCACATGTTCAGAGCGCGTTTCATGTGATGAGATACATCAAGACCTGCAGATGTCCAGCTGTAATGGACTGGCAATTACACATAACATCTCCGTCGACTGCATTAAAACTCCTTAATTCAGCTGTTCTTCATCAATTTATCCCTTATCCTCCCAGTTCCTATGTTCCGATGATCATAGAACCAACTTTAAATCAGTAAAAACTGGTTCCAGCACAGTCAACTGTTTTCTGGTCTAGAATCAGGAGCCAGTTAATGGACGGGAGCTTGATTTAGGCGATCACCAAGACCAACTAACACTTTAGAGGCGTGATGTTGGAACTGTGGAGTTGTGGTTATAATAACATACAGCAGAAGGAAAATGAGATCGAGAAAGAAATCATGTACCGAGACAAATGACCTCATTCTACCTGAAAGGTTTCGTTTCTTCAACAGCTCAGATTTTCATTGTTGCCATCTTCTGCTGTATCTTGGTCAGACAAGTGAACCGACTTGCCTAATCAATCATCAACTTTAATGAAGTGTTTTGTTTTTTTTTAGATAAGGCCCAGCTGGAAATACTGATGCCAAGAATTTACTTTTTTTTTTTTTTTTGCTTCCTCTGTACTGTAACTACTAGATTAAGGTTGCTTCTGCATGCAGAAACAATCATTTGAAATGATAATAAACAGAATAAACTTTGAGCTCTGGTTCTTGTCATTACCTAAAAATAAATTCAGAGCCTGCACTTGACATTCGAGCAATTTCTTCTGTAGGTGAGATGCTGAGAGACGAGAAACGACTGCTCCTGCTGACTTTAGCCTTCTGCTGGACATGACAACCCAGCAACAATGCTTTAACTTCACAACATAAAGGTTCTACATGTTTAGGAACCCGTGACTACCTTGCCTTAATTAGCAGAGATTAAGATACATCTAACGGACGGATAACATTTCCAGGTCTTTCTTACATTCCTAGAGGCCATCGACAGGATGACGGATGACTTGGACACGACTATCCCAGCTCCTCTGATTAATGAGGATGTCGTGGTGCCTACAATGGCCAGACTGTTCAGATCCATCCCTCTCTGATGGTCTGGTGGTTTTGGGACTCGTTTTCTTCAGAGGAATAAACGAGAGGACATGTGATCCCTTCATTAAAGTCTGTTTGTTTACGCTGTGACGTTGAACGTTCAAGGCCAGGAATGAGTGAGTTGAGAAGACGACCACCGTTGAGGACAACACAATAACGAACAGGAAGGTAAAAAACTCTCACGCAAAAGGTCCGATTCTACGCCGAGGAGGAAAACAATTGTGTTGAACCTGAAGGAGAAACAGGCGTGTGCTTGGGTGTGCTTTAGAATTTCATCAGCTGACGATAACTCGCATTAAAATATGAAAAAAAAGAAGAAATTGTTCCTCAAAAGAAGGTTGCTCTCTACAACAGAGTGGTAACACCCAAAATTCCCAAAA
This sequence comes from Xenentodon cancila, assembly GCA_014839995.1. Taxonomy (NCBI): domain Eukaryota; kingdom Metazoa; phylum Chordata; class Actinopteri; order Beloniformes; family Belonidae; genus Xenentodon; species Xenentodon cancila. The sequence goes on along the minus strand of CM026198.1, from coordinate 20,788,120 downwards.
CTCATAAAACTCCCAAAACTCCCAAAAATTCCCAAAACTTTTGACAAGGGGAGTACACAATGCTTGGTGACAGCGTTGACAGAACTTCATCAGTCAGTAAAGCTCAGGGCTTTATCATTCTAGCCAACATTGGCGTTTGTTTTTTGTTTGAGGTGTGGACGGCCCTGTAGTCAGAGCAGATGGCGAGTCAGACGGCCTGTCAGACTGTGTTCAGTCAGCAGGAAACAGCAGCAGATGAGGTTCATTACAACGATATCCTGATGTACAAAACCACCCATTTATCTAAATAATCACACAAAAGGAGGGATTTCTGTCACGGTGAGCTTACAAGACGTCACACAAACAATAGAAAGTCAGCTTTCATATTTTACCATATTCTGCTACTGATGCTATTATAATGTGTTACATAAGAACAGATTATAGCATATTATTTGTTGATTAAATTAGTGTAGGCTGGAATCATCTGATCATCTGTTTTCTATCTATCATGTACGCCTTTGTTGAGCTGTACTGTTTATTTTTTTTGTAAATATTAAAAAAATTATTATTTTCTTTACTTTCTCTGCTATATTTAAATAATCACAAAAATCAGAAGAACCAACTCTCAAAATATGTCTTCTCCTGTAATCCTCCTTGCAAATAAGGCAAAAAAAAAAAAAAAAAAGCATTAGAGCATTAGAGTTGGTCACTTGAGATCAGCTCCCTCAGAAAGCTTTTCTCTGAACGGGGATCTGAAGCAACAAGGGACAAACGTCCACAAACTGGAATGTTTGCCATGAAAAAACTTCTATTAGGATAACAAGATCACCCGCAGAGACATGTGCAATAATACACAAACACAGACCCCTGCGCAGTTGGAACCTCTCCGTCTCGGACCACCAATATAATAATCCAACTTAGACTGACGGAAAACAAAGTGTTTACAGAACATCTCCTCCACAGAAACACAAGCAGAAATGTTGAGAGGGAGGCGACCACAACGTCCCTAATCTCAGCCTTGCTGCAGCTTCTTAGAGCTGTAGAACATGGAATAAATTAGTGCAAACTAGACAACTTCTTCAATTAAATTAGGAAAACGAATCACTAATTCCTATTAAAGATTCAAGAGTAGAAACGTTGCATGTGGTCCGTTGTTCTTGCTAAGCGACAGTGTTCTGTTGCTCTCTTTCTCTCCAGTTGATTTGAGTCAGTTCTGGCAATTAGCCGGGCTTTACAAAGACTTTCTGAACTCATCAACCAGACAGCTGTCTTAACAGGAAGAGAGTGTTGTTTGGGTGGGGCGGGGGGTGTTCGAGAGGAGTGCAGGGCGCAAAACGCCTGGAAACAGCCCTATCAAGCACTCAGTTTTGTCAATGCTTTCATTATTAACCTGACAACGCCATCCTAGATTAATCGCTCTTCATCGTCCGTCAGTTTGAGTTGGCCCTCTGAACAATCTTGCAGCAAGTGACATGAGGGAAACACTCATTTTCTGTCACTCAAATTATTTGCTGAAAGACTGAATATCACAGTCATATCTATATGCTAAATAGGAAAGAGTGGACTCAACTTTGGAAATGAGGTAAAAACAGACAAAAAAAAAGAAAAGACGTTTAAAAAAAACCATTAGAGAAAAAGAAGAAAGGATAAAAAAAAAACGTGAAGGTTACATTTTGGACGTTTTTGAAGACTTGCATCTCAACTAACAGTAATTGTCTTATACAGGTAGAAGTGGCTGTCTCAGTCTTTCTGCAGTTCTGCAGTTTTTTCTTATGTCTGTTTTGAAAAGCATCAACCTAACTACACTGCTATTTGATTAGGTTTAGGTAGAATACCATAGATAAATAACCAGTGTTGATGGCAAGATTAAAAGAAAATGTTTCTGATAATGGCTTATCACAACCAACCAGGAAAACCACCTAAGGAGTTTTTCCTATCCATCGATTGACATCCAACCTTCAAACTAAACATTCAGGAATAACAAATCAATGAAAAACAAATATGGAGCTGGTAAATTGTTACTGAAGACAGTAAGACTGTTGAATTTAAAAATGTCTTTACTGCGGCTTTTTTCTATTACAATATTTTTATAATTAAAACCATCACACTTTCAGTGATGAACTATGAGACTGGCTACTTCTGTTGTCCACACACACACACACACACACACACACACAGACACACACACACACACAAGTATATTTTAAAGCCTAACAAGATGTTTTCTTGTGATGCCAACCTTGTAAGTACCCAAGTCAGCTCCTGTGTTGGTGTCTGTACTCGTGCTCCTGTGAACTTGGACATCATCATCAGTCGCAGCCAAAGTAGTGTTGTGATGCCAAATGTGTATCTAGCCAAGTGCGGTTGAACTCCCAGGATGACTTCTTGCTCCACCCATTTTATCAAGGTTGCATCCGGTTTTCAATATAGAAACTAGTTGAAAATGTCTATTTTCAGCGATGTGCGGGCTCACTGACGGAGCTCTGACATCATCGAGCACGCTGCTGTTCCAGTGATTAAAGACTGAATTGTTTCCTTCCAGTTTCCAAAACTCGACTCTCCTCAGTCGAACTTGCAAAGTATTAACTATCATCAAGTCTTTGCTGTATCTGGTATTGAGAAACAACCCAAACCTCATTTCTCAGTTAGTTTGGCTCCTGTTCACAAGGGTTGTTTTCATTATAACCTAAACGCCAGATGACAGCGATCAGCTTTGTCAGTATCAGTATTTGGTCAGTATCAGCGCCGGCAGAGCGCTAAGTTTCCATGACAACCGGCCTGAAGCGAAGAACGGAACTGCAGCTGGAAGTCATTTGTCTGCAACTGTAAGCGTCCTTTTCTTTTGCCGTGTTCGCTTACGTGCTCCCTCTCAACCCACAAAGCGCCACGCAGTTGTCCACGGAAGTGTTTTGAGCCCCAACATTTGGAGTAAACGCCGACGTTGGGTTGAATCAAGGTTGTGGCGCCTTCACATCACAAATGGACCACAGCAGAGTTCGCACCATCGCTCTAATAAGACGGACTCGTCAAAGAGGCCCCAGTCTGGTTGTTCTGGTGTGCACTGGGGTGCGATTGACGTTTTAACCTAAATGACTTAAATGACCTTTACTAATTCCCGGGGTTCCTTTGGGCTAAACCTAAATAGTACCAGTGTGAAAACAGCCTTTAGTTTAAACCGGTATTAAAAGTGAGCTTGAGCTCGATATCCCTTAAAACACGGACAGGCGAACCCAGCCAGCGACATCATGTGAAGCCCCATTCCTAGATTGTGAACAATTCTTTCAATTTTTCCTAATTTATTCACATAAATGTTAAAATGTTCCTTTCTCTTACCTTTATTCAGTTTAGTACATTCATGTATGTGAAAAAAGTAAATGGGACTTTTTAGCTGATGAAAACGTATGGACTTATGGAGTAATTACAGCTGTACTCTGCTGTGAAAAACCTCTAACACACACTCATACACTAGCACCACAAGCGTATTTGTCATCTTTTCCCCTTATTGTCACATCCCGAAGGCCATGAAGCAGACTTTTCCGGAACATAAAGTCAGATTTAGACTAAAACCAATGACATCACTTTACTGAGCTGAAAGAATAATCATTTAAAAAAAAAAACAACACTATACTAACAAACACCACATTGCGACAGAGGCCCATGTAGGGTACAGATGCATGATATGTGGAAAATCATATGGCCTTACATGTTTGTGCATTTGTCTAACCTCCAACCTAGAACGTATCAGTGACCATCCTGAAAAAAGGCAGAACAAACGGTGGGTCGTATCCACTGGTTTCCTGTGCTGAGGTAAAGGAAGTACTGCCTTATTTCCATCCTGCGACAACAGTCGAAGACAGGACTCAACAAAGAACACATCTGACAAACTATCTCTCCTTGACTCCAAACAGACGCATCCTCAGTGGAAAATCGTGTGTGTGTGTGTGTGTGTGTGTGTGTGTGTGTGTGTGTGTGTGTGTGTGAGTGTGTGAGTGAGTGTGTGTGAGTTTGTGTGAGTGTGTGTGTCCAACACTCTGGTGGAGAACTGATGTGGCAGAAAGTGTATTTATTATATAAATCCACTTGCTTTCATGCTTTATAGAATCCCAAAGCTACAATTAATGAAATATTGAACACTGAATCATGTTTTACTGACATATTGGTGTATCAAAAGTATTTGACATTTTATTATAGTGAGAAAACTCCCTCTACAAAGTCGCAGGCAAAAGAGTCAAATACAACTCGTATTTTTTTTCTCGCTGTACTTTAATGGCGTTAGGGTGGATCTTTCCTTTAAAAAACCGCTTTGTTGCAATCTGAATAGGCAGGATGTAATGCAACATCGCTCCTTGAGTAACTGAAACCTGTAACACACAGGGAGCACTGGGTGTGACAGCGTGCAATCTACTACAACCTGCTGATTTGTGCTCCAGCTCAGCAGGTCCTCATCTAAAAAAGACAGAGACGCAAAAAAAAAGGAGAAATGGGGTGCTGCTTCTGCGCTCCAGATAATGCACACGTACTGGATCAGCTTGGCATTTGAAGATTTCAATCTATTAGTGTCAGTGGATTCATTTCGTTTTTCTTTAAGTTAGATAGGGATTTAAATGAAGAAATGAGAGTTGAAGGAAGGTTGATTACTGTCCTAAAGCCAACTGTAAGAAGAATATCGGTTACTCAGTACAAGATGTGCAGGAATTGAAACAAACCTACTTGGTCAAACAACAAAATGTTTGCAGTCCAAACACACTAAGATGTAAGCGTGTGCACACAAAGAAACGATAACACGACATCCGAAAAGCCCGGGAGGCTCTTGAACACAAAGTGAGTCACTTATGATCTGAACCAGCCCCCCAGCAGAGAAGCACAGTAATGACAACAGAGTGCAGAGACACACTGTTTCTGTGCATACAGCAGTGGTTTGTCAGGTAGAAACTTTGACCCCAACATGAAAGTCAGGTCAGACCACAGGTTAACATGAGCTTGCAGATTTATATCAAATCAAGGCGTTCGTGCCAGTCCTGAATAGCAGGTCCCCCTAACAATATTCCCATGGTCTTTTATGATGCTGTTTTTGATGCACGAGTATTCAGGGAACCTTCAACTAGATTAGGAGCTACATCTGACGACAATCCTCTTTATCTCATCAAGTCACGCCCAGATACATAACCTGGCCAGGACTTACAAAGATCAGACTTGTCTAATGCTCAGTCAGTAATTTCAGAGGAGTAATCAGACCTCAGCGTTTGGATGCAGTCTTGCAAATTTCTGACATGTTGAAAGCAGCATTTCAGTCTTGGTAAAGGTTTGAGGCACCTTTGCCAAGACCTGACACAGATGTCACTGGCACCTAAGCCTTAATTCTGTAAGGTAAGGAGGAGCAAGACCACCCAAGACTTTAAAAACAAGCAATAAAATGTTAAAATCAATCATAAGAGGAATTGGAAGACAGTGTATAGAGATGAGAGATCAGGACTGATGTGGGAATTACAACAGTCCAGCCTTGTTATAGTAAAGGCATGGATAACTCTTCCGAGGGTTTTAGTTGGTGGTGGTGGGGATGACAATCCTTGTTTAGTAAACCTGCTTACTTGATAGTGACAAGACAACAGAGGAACACGCTGCAGTACCTGCCAGCGCTGTTGCCAGAGTTCAGCAGCTCGCTGAGCTCAGTCCTGCTGACTGGGATTTGTCACCGGATGTGCGATTTAACAATAGCATGGTGTAGATGAGTGTGCATGTGCGGGTGTGCTCACACAAGCAGGAACTATGAAATGGGTGCGCCTGCCCAATGATGTGGTAAATATAGGTGTTTGTTCACGAAAGCAGTAGAGGGCGTTTCCTGGACACACTGGGCCAAGAAAAGTTCATAAACAACACACACATTTTCATTTCCTCTTTTGCACATAATTGATTACCTTTTCCAGCTCATCCTCGAGGCCTTCAAACACGAAACGACTAAGGTGGCCAATGCAAATTGTGTGAGCACCGTGGTTTCACGCAAGACATCAGTGAACGCCAAAAACACTGAAGAACATCTATGAGCTGTCAATCAGACACAGAGAAACAAAATAAGAGGCATGAACATGCCCTCAATAACTGCTATAAGACAATATTAACTCTATGTCATTTGTTGTTACCAAGGTTAAGAAGAAGGTTGCATCCAAATAGCGGGACAATTAGTAGTAAGTTTTCAGTTTTGGTTGATAGATATACTGTTTTTGGGGGCGCAGCCCACGAACATCACCTGGAGTGGTATTCCAGTTCCCTTTGGCTGTGTTGTGATAATTAATTATTATTTAGATTCAAATTACAGTGCAACCTGAAACTCGTCGTCATTTCTGCATCTGTACGTTTGGACCCATTTGCATGCAACTGTTTAAAATTTGAAAAGTTTCCCACGACAGGCTGTTAAAAGTAAAAACCATATGCCACAGATACAACACCCATGAAAAATCCCGTGGATGATGCTGCAAGCACTACCGCACGACTCACAGGATCATCGGTTCAATGCCATGTACCAAGTCAGTCAGTAGCTGCGACAGTATAACCAACCTGCTCACACACTTAACCACGTCACTGCAGATGTGATGTAAACAGTCCCAGCACCGGCTCAGTAACACTGCACGCACACTTGTTTTCAAGGTTCAGGTTGCTTTTATACATTAGTTTGTTTGTTTTGGTACAAATCACTAGATACTTCCGTAACCCGTGGCATTTTCACTTTGGTTTAATTGCGTTCACGAAGATACTAAAATGTGAAACTTCAGATCACGTGAGAACGTCCTTCATGGCTTTGTTTGCCAGATGTTCCTGCAATGAGAGCAAAAACATATAACAGAAGAACTCCCGTGAACTGCTTGTCCTATGTCATGCGGTGAACCTACAGCGGTCGCACTTGTGATGTTGCTCATATTTATCACTGTCACTAAAAGTTACAGTTTGAAATACAACTGTAGAGGAGCATTTTAATACACTTAAGATTGGAGTAACAAAACACTTCAGGATATTTGCGTACATTATTCATTCGGAAACATTAACTACTTGATCTACTTGTGTCAATCCCACAAAAAACAAAAGTCTAAACCTACATAATTATGTCAAATACTGGGTTTTTGGTCCTATTTCAGTTCTCTTTTTGTTCTGACCAGGACGACCCCACCAGAGTTTACCTCCTGATTCAAGTCGATGCCACCGTTTTTAAAGCTTTTTAGTCCAGTTGTTTGCATCTGGTGGGATCACATTGTTCACACTGGACGAATTTAGCCACATGAGGCGGGAAAGTGAACTCAAGTTTATTTTTAATGGACTAAAGCCTTTAGATGTGAACACAATCTCAAAGTATTTATTGTAATCTCTTAGACAGGATCCAGAGGCCGAAAACTGGTATATGGGCCAGTGGTTAAAAGAACTCCAATGGGAATTCCCTTACAAATAAACATCCTATATATTACAATTATTACAGAGATGATCAAGTGATTTATGACCAAACAGAAGTTCTTCTTTGAACTTCGCACAAGTGCAACATGCCTGAGTGTCACTTATGACGCCAGCTGTTTGCTTTAATCCAAGTGTATTTGAAAGAGTTATGTTGCTCAACTGAACTTTCATCGCAGGGTTCTAAAAAGAGCAGAGAAACAAGATGGGTCAATTGTAAAGCTTCTTTGCTTCTGCACAGACCCTTGCGATTGTGGTGCATACGTCTGTGGGCGCTGCATGGGCTCGTCCTTGTTGGCATAACTGGCTACACGTGCAAAGTTGCAGCCACATCCAGACCTGGTGTGGGTTGCAGGGTTGCAGGAGATCACCACTCCTGCTTGCTGCCTTGTCTTTGTAGTGCATTGCTGTGATTTCTGATAAAACACCATATTGTAGCAGAACAGAGAAAAGAGTTGTGCAATTCAAGCTTTCCATTCAAAAATAGCTGCCATGCATCCTTTCCGGATCCCCATGCAGCGAGGGGATCAACACCCAACACTCCTCCCTCAGACGGGAGGAGTGAGTTTTCATTTTCTAATGAGCCTCATGTTTCTCACTTTACTTGTAGGCCTCTTTCCACTGCCAGAAAATATGCAAAATGACATTCGGTTAATTGAATGGATTTGGTGACCTGGAAAATTTCTCATCTAATCTCCATATTAATGAAGATCCCTGGGGCACAAAAATGAGGAAGTCCCCCTCCGCCTCCCCTAGATAGATGTACACTCACCCTCGTGACTAACTAACAGCCCGAGCAAAACAACATGCCAACTTAGAGTCATTCGCTCGACTGGAATCATTTTCTGCTATTATAATGGATTAAATACTGAGGTTTTCACAGATCTGAGCTCACAAAGAACTAATATTCTGTCCCGATTATTAAATCCAAACCATAAGATGTTTTTGAAAGAAAGAATTGTTGATTCTCAGCCCACATTAGCTCAAGTTAAAAAAACAAGTGAATGATGTGATAATAACTGTCATTTCAGTTAAAATACAATCAATTCTGACCACTTTAAAAGATTTTGTTTCTCTAATTGCCTGATTGGGTCAGCTACGGTTTCATGAAGAGAAGCATTTGACTCACAGAGACACTTTAATGAGGTGACGACCAGGGGATGAAAAGAGCTGCTGTCTGCCTAAAACGCTCATTTGGCCAAAAAAACAAAAAAATAAACTGGCATCCCTTCTTCTCTTTGGTCAGGAGATGACCCCGTTGCTATGGTTACCCTCCAATAAGATCCTTGCAAAAGTATTTTAGCTGTCTGTAAATACCCACTGCTCTCTAGAGAGAGAAAGGACTTAAGCATACATGCAGATAATGTCATAGCCATGCAAAACGGTTGCATGTGCATTAACTCATACACACATGAATATACATGCATGCTTCCCTGAGCAAGCGAGAAGTCAGTTGTACTCTACGCGGAGTCAGATGCTTTCACTTATTCATCCTTCCAATGACAAGATTACTCTAACTCCACTGCAGTGGGACGTCTGGCTCTGACAACAAAACAACTGTCGGCTCTAGAAGGTCATTCCCCACTCAAGAATCGCTCCACTTCCAAACCAAACAGAACTATAATAAAAAAAAAAGTAATAACCTCAAGCTAATCATAAAAAGCAATAAATATTACGCTTTGATCCTTTTTCTTGTGGGATTCAAGTTGTTCTGATTTATAATGTCACTTACTAAGAGCTGATGATAACCATTAAGAGAGCAGTTACTCAGGGAGTCCACAACTGTTATATACTACTTTTGAAACTCAACAAAAGAAGAGTAGTGTTCCTGTGACCATGTTTAATTTTTATATATATATATATATATATATATATATATATATATATATATATATAGTCTCACAGAATTTATGAGTGAGGTATACACAAGCTATAACGTATTGCGTTTAATCTGATCCAACTCAGCGGGGCTTTAACTGTCGGACCAAACCCAGAGCTGCTCGTCAAAACATGCCAAGTGAATGAGAGAAGGAGTCAAAAGCCAGAGAGAGACGAGGAAAAAAAAAGATAATAAAATGAAGCCCATTTGTGAGCAAACACACAAGGAAAAACAATAGCGTCCAGGGCTCCATGGGCTTGCAGTGAGCAAGGAGAGCAGAGCCACATGTTTTTGATAAGTCCTCCAGCAGTACAGAGTGAGGTAATGATGAAGTCATCTGTGTCCTCTGGACAGGTTCAAGTTCACTGGGCTGTGTGCATTTTAAATACCTTCAGGCTCACCAACACACACACACACACACACACACACACACACACACACACACACACACACACACACACACACACACACACACACACACACACACACACACACACACACTTCTTTATTGAACTCTACATGGTGAAAAAAAAAAGGCTGTTTCTACAACCCTAAGCTCTCATTAGAAGCCATCAGGGAAAAGGGAGGCTCTTCTGAATTTATGTGTGGTGACTGTTGACCCAGCTACAGGCAACCCTATCCTCAGAGTGAACCCACTTTGTAATGTCAAATTCCTGCTGAACCCTGTCGGAGAAGAGTGATGACACTGAGGTCCAGGAGCCGCCAGCTGTTGTTCTTCTATAACTGTTCTCTTTAATTTGTGCATTTTAAAAGAATGCATGAGAAACACTGTGGTGCACGTGGCACAGTATGAAAACCAGTGTTGTCACAATGCCAGTCCCAAGCCCAGATAAATGGGAAGGGTTGTGACTGGGAAATCCTATGACTTCAAACCAGTGTAAAACCGATGTGCAGAACAGGACAATACTGGGTGGGGACTCCTACAGGAAAAAGTTAAAATTATAAGAAGAAGCCTTCAGGTGCTTTTAAACTCTCTAACTGTATGAAGGTGATAGCATCAAGAGTATAAAACATGGAAAATACTCAGCAATATTCAAGAACACTCCTAATAAAACTAAATTAAACAAACAAATTAAGACATCTCTGTTTTTGTTCCACATAAGCCCAAATTGTGCTTTGGTTTGTGTCTTCTTTATCCAACTTCTGTTGCATGCCCGCTCCTGCCACGCTACCACTGTCAGCGTCGCCAGCTTTCTGATCACCGGACCTGACACTACAACTCCCAGCATTCCTCAGTTGTCCTCATGGTGGACTGCACCTGTGCCCTCCTCATCACCCTCATCCTGCCTACTGATATCCTGCACAGACCCTGCACAGACCCTGCACACACCCTGAACAGACCCTGCACACACCCTGAACAGACCCTGAACAGACCCTGAACAGACCCTGCACACACCCTGCACAGACCCTGCACAGACCCTGAACAGACCCTGCACAGACCCTGCACAGACCCTGAACAGACCCTGCACAGACCCTGAACAGACCCTGCACACACCCTGAACAGACCCTGAACAGACCCTGCACAGACCCTGCACAGACCCTGCACAGACCCTGCACACACCCTGAACAGACCCTGCACAAACCCTGCACAGACCCTGCACACACCCTGCACACACCCTGCACACACCCTGCACACACCCTGCACAGACCCTGCACACACCCTGCACACACCCTGCACAGACCCTGCACACACCCTGCACAGACCCTGCACACACCCTGCACAGACCCTGCACAGACCCTGCACACACCCTGCACACACCCTGCACAGACCCTGCACAGACCCTGCACAGACCCTGCACAGACCCTGCACACACCCTGAACAGACCCTGAACAGACCCTGAACAGACCCTGCACACACCCTGCACAGACCCTGCACAGACCCTGCACACACCCTGCACACACCCTGCACACACCCTGCACACACCCTGCACACACCCTGCACACACCCTGCACAGACCCTGCACACACCCTGAACAGACCCTGCACAGACCCTGCACAGACCCTGCACACACCCTGCACACACCCTGCACACACCCTGCACACACCCTGCACAGACCCTGCACACACCCTGCACAGACCCTGCACAGACCCTGAACAGACCCTGCACAGACCCTGCACAGACCCTGCACACACCCTGCACAGACCCTGCACAGACCCTGCACACACCCTGCACACACCCTGCACACACCCTGCACACACCCTGCACAGACCCTGCACACACCCTGAACAGACCCTGCACACACCCTGCACACACCCTGCACACACCCTGCACACACCCTGCACACACCCTGCACATCATGTTGTATTGTTTGCTCCCCATTACTTGTGAGTTTCAGCCTACACCAACTTACCAGTTTCTTTCTGTGCTTTAAACACAGTATTTTTGTTATTAAACCCTACTTTGGTCACATCTACACTTGTGTCTGCCTGCAGCTCACTTCAAATTCTCTTGACATTTGTATGGCAACAGAGTGATTGTTGAGTCTCATCACACCTAACCCATATCCACAGCTGCCTCAGTCACAATGTATCAGAGATTCTCACAAGTTTGTAATTTCACAAATCTTACAGGAATCCATTCTAATGTACACACAAAAGAGACTTGGAGCAATGTAATGGATTGTGACGGACCAGAAGTACTGGGACAATGACAGAGTTTATGGGTGCCCCTTTTCAACCAGTTTGAACCACGTGGTGGTGCTTCTAAATCTTCTAAGAACCACATTTACTTTTCCACAGTTCAGAGACACACACATCACTGCAAACATCTTTTCCACGACCAGTTGTAAATGTGTTTTGACTCTTCCTCCAGTGTGTGCTAAAAGGTGGCCAAAGGTGCAGGAACAAAGTTAATCTTTTCCACCAACTATTTTTGTTGTCCTTTTTCCAGCAAATCTGGGTCTTAATCTGTGCCACTCAGCATTTAAAGACGCTGCCGCAGACAAGGTTCACTGTTGACTCCCTCAGTGTGCTGTCATCCACCTCTATATTACATATATAGTATAAATTGTTAATAAATTATATTTTAACCTATTTAAACATTACAAAAACACATGCTGTTTAATCTAAATTTACAGTCAGCAAGATTCACTTTAATAAAACAGACATAGCTCATCTGTAGGGTGGTGGTTCACACACTCCTAAATGTTATTCCTTTACAAAGGGTCTAAACATGCACCAAAGTGGACTGGAACCCAATTTTAGGTTAAAGATGTAATTGCATCAGTATGAGGTTCCCTGAATCAAATCAAATGTCCTATAAACCAGTCAATGGCCCTATTCTGAGTTTACACTCAGCTGATCAAGGATTACTGCAGCTCCTATACAGCGTCAATGTGTAATTTATGCATAAAAAGAAATTCAAAATCGGGATTGAATCAGCATTACTGCACCATCACACACCTATACTGCACCAAGTTAGTCGAGTCTGCAAACCACAGAGATCCTAAGCAGATGTCCTGCCCAGATCTAGATGTGAACCAGCTATTTACAAGTTTGGAAAATATATAACTATAATATGTATATAAAATACAGTTGGTCATGGTTTATTAATCCTGTTAATAGTGGCTAAGTAAAGGATTACCAAGGGTCCTTGTGACAGAATAATGGTCACTGATTCACATTTTAAACAACCTTCATCCCGCATGAATCCTACGGCGTCCAGAAAGCACAACGCGCATGCAATGTCATTGCACACGGCACAAGTTATAAAATTAAAATAAAATAAAATAGATACCTGCGGTAAGAAGGACTCGAGTCACACGCATCCAGCTGACCGGCGGACACAGACAGACCACTTGTCCCTGGACCTTCGCTGTTTGAAATTCAATGGTTCCGTTTAAACCCGGCGTTTAGACAACTTTCACCGATATTCACCTGCTGCGATGGGATACAGCGGCGCCCGGCGGGCCGCGAGGAGAGCACATATGTTGTACAGATCTGATCTAGCAGCTGAAGCGGAAGAACCGGCTCACTATATGGCAGGAAGTCGAGTCTAATTCACCGAAACCCGATATGCATTTTTTCGCAAATCCCTCGCTAGACAAGAGCGCACATGCTTTAGGGCGACTGTTGATGTTTGTTTTTAGTGTTTGTCCTGATTCAGCAAGAGCGAGAGTATAATGGAACAAGCATATGATATTTATCTGTTTCTTTATTTAATGTTGATATGACTAATGATTGCACGAGTGATACACTATTTTTTGAACACTTTCAAAGTTCTGAAACTGGCATCGTGTACTACACTAACATGTATTCAATTACATTAAACGAAAACATTTACATTACATTAAAAGAAAACAAACCTGGTCGAAATGACTGCTGTAAACAGGTGTAGATAATTATTATTTGATATATATAGGCTGTGTCTGGAATGATTTTTTTACTCATGCTTTCGTTCTTATTGCCATTTCAGGGGCAGCAGACGAAATCTGCTCTGAATAAACCAACAAAGATAATAAAGAAATAACAGTATGAATCGTTTTACCCTAGACTGTATGAATGTTTCGTTTTTTGTTGTTTTTTATAGACGATTGGTCTGCATAAAGCCAAGTGCGTTGACTCCATCTAGCGGGCAGAATGTTGCATGCATAAAGTAAATTGTGTGTGCTACAAACTCATTACAAAATACAGAATTAACTCCATCTTTTCTGTAAATTACTCTTCTGTGCAGTCTTTTATCAAGGCGTTTTCATTCTGATAACCTTAAACATAAATTTTACCTTTGAGAATAGTGCACAATAATGCGCAAAGGTCTTACGCAACCCTGGTCTTGTTGTTTATCACAGTTTTAATGATCATTCATGTAGTGATAATAATAAAGGTAGACCATTTCTTTATAAACTATGAAAGAACACATATTGGTTGACTACAAGATAAAATGTAATAAAAAATAAACCATGCAGTATTCAGAACACGATGACAGTACAAGTAAAAATCAGCATGTAGTGTGATACCCGTGGTGGTTTGTAATATCAGGCTGTGTGTCTTTATCTGAGGATTCCCCGTGACTGTCGTATGTCTGTTACCTGTCTGTCTAACAGTCGGTATATTTCACTGCCTTTTTCTTGCATCCCTGGGACAGGGAAGTCACATTACAATTGTTTGCTCCTGCTGCAGTCAGTCTGCTGCATGTCACATGAGAGCACCCAAACCACTTCAAAGATTGCATGCATCATTTCAGGATATCGACAAAGACTTTTGAATAGATCTGTCAATATATCTGTCTAGACTTTCAAGACAAAATTTTCACGTCCCGTGACGTCATAGTCGGATGAGCCGCGACATGACCGTTCTCAATGACAAAAAAATTGGACCTGAACTGCAGTGGATCTCCGGGTCATGTAAATAAGTACATGGTCGAGCACAACCAGCCTGCAGTGCAGATATTCTTGGAAGCTGCTATATCATTTTCTTTTTTATAATATATCTTCTCTCGCCTCTTTTTTGTCATAAGAGAAGTTGAGGTTTATTCAGTGGAAATTAAGAGGAAGTGATCCAAAAGAGGAATTTAAAAAAAGAGGAGAAAAAAAAGTGGAACCATTGAGATTGTTCCTGAACCTGTGAAGTTCCTTAACAGACTTTATTCTGATCGTCGTATTTCCAAATAAGGCCATTTAATGTATACTGGCGTATGTTGTTGTTTTTTCTGGATTACCAACCCACTTCATTTCTTCCAAGTGAATTGTTTTTATTTTAATGTAACAAGAAATCTGATTTTTCTTTACCTGCTCGTTTGTTTGACTGCTTGCCCTCCTTGGTTTAATTTTCTACCAGTGTTAATGGTTTGTTTACTGCGTCGGGAGGCTGTTGGCTCCGGGTGATGGAGCGATGGCCCGAGGTCCGCTCCTCTCTGGGTTGTGGTGGGCTCCATACGGCTCCCTGTGGCGGTGTTCCCTCACCGGTTGTTCTGTGTCCAGCAATGTTTTCCATGTTATTATATTTCTTTTAATCTTTGATTGTGTTTTAACAGTGACACGGATTGGGATTGGTGGGGAAGTGCGGTGGGGTTGGTTTTGTTGTTTTACTGTGCTGTATTTTATTGTAGGAAAAGTTATACATAAATAAAGTTTAATGTGATTTGATTCATCCGTGTGATCCTTAGTCCGTTGGCTTTTATCTTGCCATGTGCTGAAGTTGACATTTGAAATATTGCTGTTTAATCTGAGCAGACCACCAAACGAGTAGTCTACCGCTCACCTCCACCCGTTCGGACTGTGTGACACCAAACCCGCTGGCCAATCACAGGCAGGCACACACAATAATAAGCAGCACAAGGGAGGCTGCACACTTCTGTAAACCCGTCACACATGACATGCCCTGAGAGTGCACACGCAGACGCACGCCATCTGCCTCTGTCGGTGTGTTGCCACTGAAGTTTTAATGCTTCAGTAGTCTGTTTTTTTGGGTTTGTTTTTTTTACCCACCTACTCAGGATTTAAGTGGCAGCAGAGAAGCTCTGATTTCAAATACTGCTTTTCTATGTGCAGTGTATCTTTCCACACCTGGAAAATGTGCCTTCTCATAGCTGTCTTGCTGTTTGCTGAATTTGGTGAGTTTATTTTTGATACTTTTTGAGTCAAGCCACATAAATATTGTGAATAATCTGTGTAAAAAAAAATTACTTTGGGTAATTCCTTGATAAGTAACTAAAAAGTTAACATTTTTCTCAAACTAGAAAAGAAATTGCAGGCTCTTATTATCCATAGACATGTTCTCTAACACCGCTGTTTTCAAACGTATTTCTTCATGTTGTATCAAACCTACTGAGATCAGTGCAGTAGTTGTATTAGTACATTGGTTTTAAAGCTTTTCTCCAGCAATACTTACAGAAGGGATGGTGGTCACATTGTGAAAGTCGTATTTCCACTTTTCATTCTCACTTTATGTCATGCAGGTGGGATGACTATAGAAATTAAAGTTTATATAACATTTCAGCTGAAGCCAGCTGTGCCATTGTTCAAGCACACACATTTCTTTTTGTTTTTTTGTAAGTCAAGTGATCTCAGTTTTATTCATATAGCATTTTTAAGCCAAAGTGCCACACCAAACAAAAGCTAAAACATAGGAAAATACTATACATATGATATCAACTGTAGTAAAATATAACATAATATAATACAACCCCATTACATAAAAACAAAAAATAAAAACACTTATAAAAATACATGAAAACTGTTGGATTAAAACACATATCTTAAGACAAAAGACAAGGAAAAAAGATGACGTTTAAAAGTACTAAGGTGGGCACGGATCTTATATGGCCTGTTCCATAATTTAGGTGCAGCAACACCAAAAGCTCAATTACCTTTTCTTAATAAATCTTGTTCTGCGTACCTCTAAACACAGTTGATTGGATGACCTTAATGCTCGGACTGGAGGTTGAACCTGAAGGAACTCAGATAAGGAGGTCCCAACCCTTTCATTGCTTTTTAATGTTCTTAATACAATTTTAAATCTACCCTATTGAATAGGAAACCAGTGGAGATAGTGCAACACTTACCATTGCCTATTAAAAGGTAAGCAGTCACATTTTGGTGGAGGAAGGGTGTAGAAGGGTGGAAAAGCAGTTGTATTGCAAGGATCTACAACAGAATCCCAAATACCAAACAATACCTGTGGCCTATGGTAAATCCTGGAAACACCATCAGAAATAAATGCATATTTTTCCAACTTTTACTGCTTTTTGGTAGGCTTAGACCACAGGTAGCATCATCTGTCTCAGAAAGCGTTTTGGTGTGTTTGATTATGTTTTCTTAATTTGTGAAACATTTCCCTTATGCCATATAAGGAGATTTCTCTTTAATCAAGGCATCCCAGTTATTTGTATGGCTGTTTTAGCAGTGCACGTCCCTACGCATCCATTGTGACAATGAAAGGGGAGGTGTCCGAGGCAGGTGCTAAACAAGGCGCCGAGAAATTGACTCCTTCACCTGTAACAGAAAGAACTTATCAACGTGGTGATGCAAATGCTTAATTTGAAGACTAAAATAATACAATTATTCATAATAGTATTATTGTAATGCCATAATACTTATGCAGAGTGCATTTTTATACATGAGTTATTGTATATATGATATTTATGTAAGAACATACAACCAGCATATAGAATTGAGCGACACTGGATAATTCTTTTGAAAAAGAACTTCTTTCAGTCCTTCTTTGAAAAGGGTTTTACATGTGAGGATGTCATAAAAAAATAATTTGATCCATAGCAGATCTTAAAATCAGATGAACAGAAACATCAGACGAAAAAGATTGCATGAGATATATGGTGGCCATATAATGGGTGCACTTCCTTTTATTCTGCTAATCAAATGTACCTCATTAGTTATTCATCAGCAAATACAACCACCGGCGGTTTTGCACAGTTTTGACAGTTTGCTGGTCTAAAGCTTTCAGGTACATGCTAACAAAATGCAAAGACAGAACAAAATCTTTCATTCTTTAATGAGACAGATTATTCAAAAGTGGAAAACATTTTAGACATTGGCCAGTTTTCCCAGGAATGAACCACAACTCCAACATCAGACGTTAAGTTAAAGACTGCATCTTGCGAGATGGGTTATGAGAAGATAATCTATTCCTTCTAATTAAGACATGGCAGCTAAGCTTAGGTTTGCAAAGCTGTATTTGCACATGACCTCTACAGGACAACGTCCTGTGAATGGACAAAGCCAAATCGCCAGTGTTTGGTGATCATACTCAGTATCAGATTGGGGAAAACCAAAGACGGCAGATAAGCAAAATCAAATTAAACCAACACTGAGTGACAGTGCTGGAGGGATTTCAGTTATTAAGTCATCCATAAACTCTGCGAACCAGAATTTGATTTTATGTTTTTAAGTAAATGTATGTTTATGTATATGACAGATAAAGCTTGTAGAAACAAGTGGCCACAGAAATCACTGAACTAAAACAAGTTTTTAAACATGAATGCATGATAGTTGACTATACATTGATGTGAGAGACTGCGAACGTAATATAAAGAATGCATACCTGAAGTTATTATTTCTAAAGGTAGCTCTCTGAGCAATATACTAAAGTTTCCACAAACTAGTTCTGCACTTTGACTTCATTTTGTTTCACAAATACTAATGTATTTTATCATGTGCCATAGTTCTTCTGTGGTTCAATTTATTTGATTATAAGAACTGGTAGACCGACTGGTAGACCGACTGGTAGACCGACTGGTAGACCGACTGGTAGACCGACTGGTAGACCGACTGGTAGACCGACTGGTAGACTGGAATGGACTTTAGGTCCTAATTCATAAAACAACTGAACTAAAAACTAAAAACAAAGCTGTATGCAGCACGGATAAAGGACGGAAATGAAGTTCATACAGTTTGACAAAAAGCTGGGGTGTGATGTCATAGTGATACAAAATAAACTTTTAATGCAATCAATGCTGAAGGGAGAAAACATGTTCATGCTTTGTTTGACATCAACTGTAAGACGTATGAGAATAAGCACAGTTGTATACTCTGAAATCAGTTGTGGTCCAGTCTTCAACTTAGGAGTGGAATGGGACCTAAAACCTTCCTCTGCAGATGTACTGATATGGGACTTTTGAGTAGGAGTCATGTGGCTGAAGTACATGTATTTTAATATACTTCTAACAAAACCAAAACAAACAAAAAAAAAAAGCTAAAAGGTAGAAAAAAATCTGAATAAAAGAAATTGACCCCTGTGGTTTGATCATGCTATAAAACCATCTGCTTGAGCTGATTCGTGTTGTCCTTTTCAGATTTGATTTCCTGTACTCACTTTCTGGCACCTCTGAACATGGAAGGGGTCACGGGACAGGTGCAGTTCGACTCCACCTCCCAGGCAGCCACTGTCAACATATCTGGTGCTGGAACCTGTGGAGTGGTTAATGTTTCCCTCAGCGAGTTCCCTGTAATGTACGGCCACTTCCATCAACTTTGTTCTGAAGAATATATTGGCTCAAGCATCTTCAGCTTTCAGGCGGATCTCACCTCAAAATCCACTATCAACATGTCCGGCCTCTTTGAGAAAATACCCGACCTGGATGACTTCTCATTGTCATTGCAGACATGTAATGGAACTAAAGTATGCACAGTTATAAGTCAAGGTCAGGCAGTCTTGACTCAGCAGGCCAGGTTTACTGAATCCATCGCAGGTGACATTTACATACGTCGTAACCTGAATCATACCAGCTCCAGGCTTCTTGCGAACCTCATGGCAGTCGGCCAGGTGAACAGTTTACAAACTAATATCACTCTCTATGGGTCTCAGAGTACTGCTGCAAGCTGTGGAGTTCTACTTGAAAGATTAGATCCTTCAGTTTTGATAAAGCTGGGTGTTGTTAAGGTCGCAAACCCTTTGCATTTTCTGAAATCCCGCCTGGATCTTACTGGCTTTGACACTGGCTTCAGTTTTCTTCTTCTCAGCATAGGGTCAACTTACAAGTGTGCTCAGCTTCATAACCTACCAGAGAAACAGGTGAAAGCTGTTTTGAACATGAAAGGAATCAAAGGATACCTGAGCTTCCATCAGGCTTCTCCATTTGATGTGACAAAGATCAGAGTGAATCTGACCAACTTGGAGAGGAAAGTCGGTCCTTACCATGTCCACCAATTTCCAGTGCCTTCAGTCAGCTCAAGCATGTGCTCCAATGATAATGTGGGCGGACACTGGAATCCATTTGCAATTAACACAAGTGCCTCAACATACCCAAAATTGCCAGGGTCAACACATGACAAGTATGAAATGGGCGACCTCAGTGCAAAGCATATGTCTTTAGCGGATAAAAATGAGGTGGATGAGACATTCACAGACTTCAATCTCCCTCTGTTTGGACAGAACAGCATTGTAGGCCGCTCAGTTGTGATTCATCAACCAGACGGTGCCAGGTATGTGTGTGCCAGCATCAGCTATCCAGGTGAAGTGATTGTTGGCCGAGCCATATTCCAGGGCCCTGTAGTTGGGAAGATCTGGTTCACCCAGCTGGTGAACCGCCCTCTGTCAGATGTATCCATCTTTATGGATCTGTCATATGGTGATCCCACCAGGACCCCAACCTTAAATCACAACTGGCATGTTCACGTATATCCCATTAGCTCAGAAAGAGATGATGA
Source organism: Xenentodon cancila (assembly GCA_014839995.1). Classification (NCBI taxonomy): domain Eukaryota; kingdom Metazoa; phylum Chordata; class Actinopteri; order Beloniformes; family Belonidae; genus Xenentodon; species Xenentodon cancila. The sequence continues at coordinate 20,767,705 of CM026198.1, read as the reverse complement.
TGCAAACCACTGCGACACAACAGGAGGTCACTGGAACGCCTATAATATCAACACAAGTGATCCAAGCTATGCCCTCCATTGCAGCCCGTCTCGTCCCCTATGCTGTGAATCAGGAGACCTCTCCAGCAAGCACAGCGCAATTGATCTCCACAGCAGAGTCGGAGGAGTGGAAGCTAAGCATTTTTTCACTGATGTCACATCCTGGTTGCGCGTGCCAGGCATTATTGGTCGTTCCGTTGTCATTCATGAAGCTGAAAATGGAGGGACAAGGATTGCATGTTCAAATGTTACAATGGCGCGGGTCCCGAGAGCTAGGTCAGGTGAGTGGTTTGGCGTAAGGTTGTCCAGTAGCCAAGTGAAATTCTCCCAAGAGCTCCCTCAAGGCCCCACAACTATAGATGTGTCCTTGCTGAACCTGGATTCCCAAGCTGGAGGCTACCACGTGCACATGTTGCCCCTCAAACCTGGCAGTGCTGAGCCCTGCTCCAATGCAGACATCCTGGGCCACTTCAACCCATTAGCCTGGAACACATCAAAATCCCCCCCACCTGGAGAAGGCACTGCGGACCAGTATGAAATTGGAGACATCAGTGGGAAGTTTGGGATGCTGTATGATAAAAATAATCTTTTAGGTGTCTACGAGGACCCTGACATGCCACTTACTGGACCTTACAGTATTGTGGGAAGGTCTCTGGTAGTTCACTACGCCAATGAAACAAGGTAAGAGCCAATCAGTTGTGAATTTCAATCAATTATTTTCCAGTAAAGTGATATAGTGATAAGTGGTATTTATTGCAAAAAAGTGGGAAGTTATTCTAAAAGTTCTATAATATAAATTTAAGTAGCCACATACAAGCTGCATTGCAGAAGAATGCAGAAATCCAAGCTTTAACACATATAATCAAAACAGAAGACTTTGTTAGTGTATTGAGGGCATCAGTGTAAGGTGTCACCGACATAACCCCTTCATCTTTTGTATTATTACTCAAAGATAATGTTCCACATTCATAGAGAATGACTCAGCAAACTCTCAAATCCCGCAGGATTTTTATATGTTTTTACTAATCTTGGGTCTTTCTGTGCGTGTGTGTGTCTTTCTTGACAGAATGAGCTGTGCTGACATCTCAGCAGATAAAGATGCAGATGGACAATGGACCATTGCTAAGGGTGTTTTCCGTGGTGCAGTTACTGGGACAGTCAGACTTGTAAGAACCACAACAGTCAGACTTTTGGCTAGCGTGGCCACTTTTTCATCACACGGTGGTAAAATAATCTGTTATATTAACAGAAACTATTTCACTTCTACAGCAGATGTAAATGAGTCACTAGCACTGCTGAGTTTATGCGAATTATTACCACGTCACCACATTTTTTAAAATAAGAACTGGTTGGAATTGGTATAACTTTCCTATAATTGATCTAACTCAGTGAAAGAAGAGCTTGCTAGTTGTGGCTAATGTAGTTTATTCCACTTCAAACAGAGATGAGGCGTGTCCAGCGGTGGTTGGGTGAGGTCATTTCTTTCCAACACACCCTAACATACTTCTCTTAATCGCCAACCCCGCCTGAAGCTGACTCATGTTTTTTTTCCGTTCCAGTACGCAGTAATGCATCTCAAAACTTCAGACAGTGATTTGTAAAATGACTAAACATTTCTTTTTGGGAAAGAAAATACCCTGTCTCACAAACCAGGGCTCAAAGACAACACTTATCTTCCAGTGACTTTAGAAATAAGTCCTTTTGGCTACACGGTGCAAAATCTCCAAAGCTGTTTCAAGAAAATCAGTTATTGGAAATGACCGAAAGCACGTCCTTTACCCTAAAGAGGCCAGAAACTGTGTTGTAAAATGATAATAATCTAGTCCTGGGCATCATTTACAGAGCATGTACTTCTGTGGTTTAAATTAGAAGTACCCAGGAACAACCACAACAGTGAAAACTGTAAAGAATCACAATCAAATTGTTTTCTTTAACAGAAAGAAAAGAAAAATACACAGGCATAGTTTGTGTCATGCACTGTATTTGGGGCAAAGCTGCCACAAAAACATGACAGGGTATTTCTGCTGCTCTGGACAGATAGCGAATGCATACCTGTGATGGCTTTGATGCAGGGGCAAGATCATTAGCTTAGGATCCATCTGCTGGCCTCTAGTGCATGTAAGCATCCTAAACTATGAGGCTCACCATAGGAGCAACTGTCACTGGCAGCTGTCCCTCCAAATGCCTCACACTGAGGCCTGCACAACATCCATGGATGAGGGCTTGTAAAATGTTTAAAGAGCCTTCAAGGAGAAACAGACAGTGTAGGTAATTTGTACCCAATTCAAGAATATATCTACACATTTTGCACAGAGAACCTGTAATCATAAATTGGAATTAGAGAATATCTACAAATGTTCATTGTTGAAATAGTATATTCGTAAAAATAGGGGTCAAAGTGACTTTCAGTTCTAGTTAAACCGATGCTATGAGATTTTGACTGCTCTGTGTCTCTGATCTGGCACTATTTTCTCACTACCAGCACCAGCAGATGTTTCCGGATGGGAGTAGCAGTGATGTTACACTGGAGGTGAACCTTCAGTCATCTGCAATACAAAATGTAAGTACATCATCATACAGAATAATTTACATTAGGTTGATCAGAATAACATGAAAATCTCAATCAGAACAGATTTATTCTCATTGAACTTGGTAATACAAGGAAATTTGGAGTTCAGGTACTATGTGGTGCTTCGGCACGTTAATACATATAAATAAGGTCCAAATGCATTTCATAATGACACCAGTGGTCTCGAACTTTATATAGCCTCCATAGCAAAAACCTGAAAGGAAAAATCCTTCTTGATAATATTACATAATAGATGACGCTCTTCATTAGCTGAACCTGACTTGACAGGCAGAATAACACAAAAGAGAAGAACATGAAATAATAATAAGAACTTAGGATATCACATAGATCAAGTGCCACACAGGAAATGCTCAATGGAGGTGGGATCCGCATTCCCAACTTTGCAACACTTCCAATACCTGGAAACATGTGGATAGTGTGTAAATTGTTTGTGATGCAACAACAGAAATGTCTTAACTAAATTGCAAAAACAAAATTACTAACAAAGCCGTTGATGTCATTTTGATGATAAGTGTCCTGACCATGCGAGCGTTATGTGTTTCCACACAACCACTTAAGGTAGATTAATATGGTATAAACTAATTTAAACAGATTTTTTAAAAAGTCCTTGCAGCTTAGTGGAAGAGGATGAGGATTGTCGATATGTATGTGTTTCAGGTCTGTATCATGTATGTGCATTTGCTTTTCTTTACATTCATGTGAATACCTGAAAATCAATATTGTCTTATAAGAACGAGGTAGAACATTCCTGCTCACACTTGTATTGTACTCTCAGATACCTGCAGTATCCTTGTTTATCACAAACAGTAGTGGGAGTGACGAACTGTGCAATGGTGTGGGAGGCACATTTAATCCCTTCAACATGAAATCAAAGGTGAGACGAGTTTTTTCCATTTGACTTTGTGTGTTCTGTTGATGGAACTCCTGATGTTTATTGTCAACAGGATAGTATATAACATTGGAAAAAAACGAAAGGGAAAGAGATAAAATTAAAATTATTCCAGAGGCAAGAGACCTTTAATTTAAACTAAGGATTTTGTAAAACTCAACTATATGCATTACTTGTAGAGATTAACAAAAGTGACTCCCCCAAAAACTGTGGGCTAATGCAAGTAGGCCCGCAATGATGCGTTTAGTCTGGACCACGCCATCCACCTGTGTATATGACGGTTACTAACTATCCTGCCTTCGTCACAAAAACTAGTCCAGTTAGTTTGCGCAGCTCAGCTACATCATTGGCTGAAACAGACCATAGTCTTTATTACTGGTGTATGTTTGTGATTTTATATCAGAGACATATACATATAAGTCTGTGCAGTGTTAGTTGGCCTGAGATCTGTCCAGCATGTCCAGCTGAATACAGTCCAAAGGTATTATCTTTTTTAAGCTCAAGCGTCATGATTTTGAATAAGGCAAACAAAAGTTATTTAAATAAACAAAAGAGCTACACAAACAAGAATCCAAACAAAACTCAAAATTACAACCACCACAAGAAAAGGAAGACCAAAACCAAAACCACAGGAGATTAACAATACAGACCAGCAATGAGGAAGGGACCGACTAGACAATATATAGAGACGGGGCAAACAAGACACAGGTGCAAACAATCAGGGGAGTTTTAAACAAGGAAAGTCGAACTAAAGCAAGGACACAAGGACAGACTTTCAAAATAAAATGACCTAATCAACAACCAAAACTATGCCATCAGGTTTTGTTGTATGTACTTTATGTGCAAACTGATGCATAACCATCATGTATAAAAGATATATAACTTTCTTCTAATCTATAACTTTGATTATTTTAATGTTTGGTAAATTTGGAATTAACCAAGTATAAACTGACCAAATACTTGCAAAATAATAAAAAACCTGAGTGAAGCTTCCTTTCATCTCCATAAACATAATGCACCAATTAAATTATTAAAAATAAAGATGAAATAAAATAAATGCATGCTGAGTTATCAAGCTGTTTTGTTTTAAGCATGCCGCCAAACGTAGATTTGTGAAATCAGTCCGTCTGGGATCCACATTTTTTTATAAATATCAATAAAGTAAGCTTGGTTCAATATGAGGATGTGATTGAACTCAGTTTTAACTTTTTACAATGTAACTGAAAAAGACATAATGAATAAAATAAAGCTCCATATTTGTGAGTCTTCTTCTAACTGCAGAAATACGTTTAATGTCAGATTCTATGCGTAAGAAGTCAAAAATGTGCCAACTGGAACGCTAGATTTTTTTATTTTCTCTTTTGGGAGGTGGGGTGGGAATAATGTAAAAAAACACTTCCTTTTATCTCCTTCTCTCTCAGAGCTCCAGCTGTTCATTAGAAAAGCCACTGAGCTGCGTGGTGGGGGAAATATCTGCCAGACAAGGCAATGTCAGCCTGACTCAGAGGGAGGTGTACACAGACAGCATCATCCAGCTCTCTGGAGACAACACAGGTAAAGCACAAGTTGGAGTTTTCAGCAATGCTCATTATGTCAGTTATGTCAGTCACTATTGCTAACTTTTTCATATGAAAAAAAAACAACAAATGAGTTTATCCCTTTCTAAATGTGTAGCTAATATATTCTATGTTTGTGTAGTTGTCCATAGAGCTCTACTGTTGAAAAATGGTGACAGCATCGTTGCATGTGCTGACATCCTCCCGGAATCTCCAGCAGCAGAGCAGATCTTTCCAACCGTGTCTAACTTTAACCGGTGAGTAACATGGTGATTGGCTTGAGGAGAATTTACTAAAGTCTCTCAACAAGCTACCTTTCATCATCTGAAACCTTCTACAGAACTGTTGTTCTTGTACACACATTATTATATAACAATTTAACTATAAGGGGAAAATCCTGGCACCCAAATCCCATAAGTATAATTGTGCTCCATTGGATACCTGCTGACATCCTGACCTGCAGTCCCACCCTCTGACCACCTCAGTGTTCACCTCCACCTGTCTGTGTAGATGTCTCTGTGGGATACCTGCTGACATCCTGATCTGCAGTCCCACCTCTGACCACCTCAGTGTCTGCTGTCTACACCTGTTTATATAGTCGTCTATGTAGATCATCCATTAACCATGTATCAGTCATATGTATATGGAAGTCTTAGTTCTGCTGCTCACGGATATTGCTCTGTTTCTGATCTCCCTTTTCCTGTTCTAGCCGGCTGGTCTTCAGCAGGAGGGTCCCCCCTTATGATCCAGGTTTCTTCCCACTTAAAGGGGAGTTTTGCCTGCCACTGTTTATCTTAAGGTTTTTCTCCCACTAGGGGAATTTGGACCTGCCGTTATTTATATATTAATTGCTCGGGGGTCGTGTTCTCTGTCTCTGGAAAGCATCTTGAGGCAACTTGTGTTGTAATTTGATGTTAGTAATTTCTTCTTGCATGTTTTACACTCCACCTTTACCTTTCAGAATGATCAGGTGTGTCACGTTGCTGTGTCAGGATCAGTTTGTTTCATAGTAACAAAAGACAGACTCACTATATGCACTGTAACTCTTAACATCGCTCCAACCGGTCCACTGACGACGCCATCTCCACTGCCCTCCACCCAGCCCTCACACATATGGACACCAGAAACGCTTATGTGAGAATGCTTTTCATCGACTTCAGTTCACCATTCGACACCATCATCCCCCAGCAGCTCATTCACAAACTGGACCAGCTGGGGATCAGCACCTCGCTGTGCAACTGGCTGTTGGACTTCCTGACTGGGAGACCACAGGCAGTACGGGTCGGCAGCAACACATCCAGCACCATCACACTGAACACAGGGGCCCCCCAGGGATGTGTGCTGAGCCCACTCCTCTTCACTCTGCTGACCCACGACTGCACACCGATGCACAGCTCCAACCTCTTCGTAAAGTTTGCGGACGACACGACTGTGGTGGGTCTCATCAACAACAATGATGAGTCAAACTACAGGAGCGAAGTGAGCCGCCTGGCTGAGTGGTGCAGCGACAACAATCTCTCCCTGAACGTGGAGAAGACCAAGGAGATTGTTGTTGACTTCAGGAGACAACACCCCCAGCATGCTCCTCTGACCATCAACGGTGCTGCTGTGGAGAGGATGAGTAGCATCTCAGAGGACCTCTCCTGGACTGTTAACACCACATCACTTGCCAAGAAAGCCCAGCAGCGTCTCTACCTCTGAAAACTGCGAAGAGCCAGAGCCCCGGCCTCCATCAGGTACACCTTCTACAGAGGCACCATCGAGAGCATCCTGACCAGCTGCATCACCGTGTGGTACGGAGCTGCACCGCAACCTGCCGCAAGTCTCTCCAACGTGTAGTGAGAGCAGCTGAGAAGATCGTTGGTGTCTCTCTCCCCTCACTTCAGGACATTTACAGCCACCGTCTGCCTCACAAAGCCCTCAGCATTGTGAGAGACCCCACCCACCCGTCACACAGCCTCTTCAGTCTGCTGTCATCAGGGAGGAGGCTGCGGACCCTCCGGGCCAGAACCAGCCGACTGAGGGACAGTTTCATCCACCAGGCCGTCAGGAAGCTATTCATTCACCTGCTTTAGCTCTTACTCTGTTGTCGTCAGTGAACGCATAACTGACACGGCTCCCTTGAATTTTTGGTTTGATCTAGTCTGAGAGTGACTGATGTCAGGATCCTTGCACTCACTGTTGATACGCGCACCTTCATATAAGGGTGTGTAACGTGACTAACGAATCAGATCATATCTGACAGTCCAGTGTAGACGGTTGTAGTCTGTAAACTATTAGGTTTGTAGCAAACAAACTAGCAGGTGTTCATCTCATTTCAACTTCAACACCTCCCAGTTAGAAGACGGTGAATTTGAGAGAGTCCAACTCTTATTACTGAATCAAGCTCAAAGACTCACTTGGATTCCCACCACCAACTTCATCTCAGGTCGCCAAGTATCATGAATTGTTGTTATTGTGCCAGTGTCAATGTCAATGTTTTATTTCTCTCTGTCCAGGTTTGACTTCCGCAGTAGGGTTGCAAATATCCTGAGGATGGAAATTGCAAGAGTCACCATCTTGGCTGGCTCTCCGTTCCCTGCAGCAGATGGTCGGTGTCAGCAGGTCAACTTCATGGTGTCTGGTAAGACAATGTTTGTTTGCAAACAAAAGAACATTATGAGAAAAATGACCTAAGGAGATGAGAGTGTCATTTTTTCCCCTTTCTTGGCTTCTATTGATTATAGTAACAGTGTGGTGTTAGTGAAAGTATTACACGCTCCCAGACAGAAATTTGATCTTCTCATCGTTATTGCAACAATTCAGTTTGAGTTGCTGCTTTTACTTTAAGTGATATAACTTTGCATGACGTATCTCACCTCCACACTCGTGCTCCTGTGTTCAGACAACATCATAATATCTACTGTTCATTACAAGGAATCCTTGACCTCTGGATCAGAAGAAAAAAAAATCTGTTTGAAACTTAAAGAGGACAAAGTTTAGTTAAAATAAACGCCATGACACAAATGACGTCGCCTTAAAAAGGTTTGATTGAGAAATAGCAGCATGAATATTAATCCACGATGTATTCATCAGCAGATGTTTTTGTAATCAAATCAGATTCATCACATTTCTTTAATCATTCTTCTTGCACAAAGCTGTGCAAGATGGGAGTAAGGGACATCAGGACAATGAACAATTGCAGCCATTGAAAATCTTTACAAAACCTAAGAAATTGCACAGTAACCTGATGCTGGAGTTGAATGTCTACACTTCTTATTTATCTGTCCCTTCTTCTTTCCCGTGGGGGAACAGTGGTTTCTCTATTCTGAGGTTTCACATAATATAGCACACTGGCAATTATGCTCGCAGAAGTCACCCACAAGGTGAAAAGTTTACCACTGCAGTGATATTCCAGAAGGTCTTGTTTACTGCGACTATGTGTCTGAGACTTGCGAAGGGAAAGATTCATATCACTTACATACTATTGAAAGTGAGTGTGTGTGTGTGTATTTATAAAAACAGTAAGCTGTTTTATATGAAGTACATTCTTCAGATTCACACTCTGATTAAAGTCAAATTATTGGCAAAGCATCACGTCTGAAACGTAACCCAACTCTCTGTGCAACAAAGAACCACCATCTGATACTATGAGGATAAAGTAACAGCAGCCTCTCATCTTACGACAATAGCAACCCAGAAGAATAAATATAATTTGCAGCAGGGACTGTGTCCGTTTCTGTAATTAATCATTTGCACATTTTGTGCATTTCAAAGGGAATGTCGGTGCCGAGCTACTGAAGTCTGTCAAAACCAACGACACTATGGGCAAGTTCAGAGAGTCTGAGTCATGTACAAGTGAGTATACTACACTCCCAACTGTGGGTTTATCGTGCTCATCTGTTCATAGCGTGACTTGAAGGAGAAAATTCACACGCAAATCAGAGAGTGACTTCTGACAGGATTCATGTTAACTTGGGCCGTTGTCTTTTCCTTATCCTATACTGGCGCATGTTTCATATTTGATACATGAATTTCTGAGACCTCTGAACCACCTCCGACATCTAGAAGGGAAGAAAATAAGTTTTATACTAATCAAAAAAAGATATAAACAACCAAATAAAAGAATACATAACTGTACCTACTGTATTTATAATAATAGGAAAAATAATTATTTACAAAGTATTAAACACATGATTGGAACACGTTTTTTTATATTTTTTTAGAGTCTCTGAATAAATTATAGTTGAAAAAAGATAATTTAATTGATTAAATCTTTTAATGAGTTACAAGTTACTGTCTCTGAATGATTAAAGAAAAAGTTGACCTACTAAACCTTTCTTAAACTGCTTGTTTATCCTTATAAAAAGCTCATGATTTTGGCTGTAATACATTCTGTCACAAGCCTCTTTTGTCTAAAAAAGAACATGGAAGCTTGACTAACATTTGGAAGTCTGCATCCGAACAAACAACCAGACGTCAGCAACCATGTCCTGTGGGCAGGTAAAACCAAAGAAAAGTCGTCTGTCCTTAAAGCCCAGCACCATGTTTGGTGAAAAAAGAAATACACAGTTTCAGCAGTTACATTTCTTTCCCACTGCCAAACACAGCAGTGGAAAGTTGATGGTTTGAGGTTGTTTTGCAGCCACCTGAACCTGTTTTGCCATGGCCATAGTAGAGCTGTGCATAAGCAAATGCCCCGAAACCTCAACGAATTTAAAAGACAACAAAAAGCAGAACTTTCCTCCACAACTGAACCATTTTTGCAGGACATCATGTGCATATGGATCTTAAACAATGCCACGGTCAGGAAGCACTGACAAAAACAAAGTAAAAAAGCTTTCACTTCCAAGGTTTTAGACATCAGGGCATTCCTCACCACATTTCTACTTCCATCCACTGGCTTAGTTTTTGTTAAATAAATAATGGAACAGTGTGATATGTCATGCGTTGTTCTTCATCTGATGTTGTACTTAAGACCTGTTAAAAACCACCTGAGTTATTATTATGACACGAGACACAGAATCTTAGATTTGTTTTTCATTTCGCAAGCATGTAACTCACAATAATTCATGGACTCTTTCAATGTATTTTACACTTATTTGGAATAACCAATGTCAACCTTTCTGATTTCTTCAGTAAATGCAGGGCTGCTGGTGGTCCCAGGAAGTTTCCTTCTCGGGGTCATGTTCGCTGCCGCCTGCCTGCTGCCATCCGCAATGTATTTATAGTACAGCGTTTCAGCCTCATTGTGCACCTTTTGTGGGGAAATATGGGTCTTTTTGTAAAAGCGTGAATGGATTTGTGGACTGTAATCAAATGATTTTGAAGTTATCAAGCAAATGATACTTTTTTTTTGTATGATTTTCATCAACAAATGAAGAACTTTCAATTTTACTCACAACATGAGTATTCAGTAAAGGTTCATTGTGTGCTGTTATTACAGAAACTTATCTTGCATAACGGATGTTGTTCTTATGTTAATCATTTGGGCAGAAAGTCATGTGTGTGCCTTCAGATTCTTCTCTTTATTCATGCATTATATCCACATCAGTGTGAAATAATGTGTAAATAAGTATACCTCTAAAACTGTGGATACTTGCATTATTAATTTAATTGTTTTTGATGTTGATCATTTTGCATTTTATTTCTCTTAAATCTCTGAATACCTGTAAAATTCCACTCATGGCATGGATATCTCTAAAGGGCATTTAATAATGAATAAAGATTTTGGAAAAGCAAATGTTCCCATCCATGCAACATCTTTTTCAGAGCCAGATTCTGTACCCACACATTAATAGCAGCACAACTAAATGAAAAAACAAACAAACTGCTAAACCTGCCTGCTTGCAGTGCTGACCTGTTCCTGATTGAAAACATTTGGCAAAATATGATGCAAAGGAAGGGTAAAGGAGCAGTAAAATTACCCATCCATCCATTTCTATAGCTGCTTTAACGTGCTTAAGCTCTGTCCAATCCAGATGCAACCTAATAAAGCCAAATGTTTCCACTTTCAAGCCATTTAGTAGAAGAATGTTGCTGCCTCAAATGAAACTGCACAAATCTTTCAAAACAAACTGGGGTCTTAAAACTGGGCAGGAAGGGGGCGGGTCTGGAGCGCCTCCCTCTACTGGCAGGAGCCGCGGTCACGTGACCGCTGACATCAACAATGACATGGCAGCCTCCTGTTGTGTAATAAGCTGGCGAACAAAAAGCGCTTCGGTTTTTTTACGCAAGAGTCACATTTAAAAGAAGAAAGTGCGGGTGTGTATTCAGCATTTCACTGGCTGCATGTGGGGGCACTTCGTCCTGAGCTAGAGGGAGGTCGGAGGGCTGCGGCGTTCCGTCTGTCTGGTACCGGGGGATGTTGCATGTTTTCAAACGAGCACACGGTTCGGGTCACGCTTGTCTTCTGTAGTCCGCTGCCCTCAACCAAAAACTGCTAGAACATCGTTTTCTTACATCTGCACAGCGTTGGGAGACGCCAGCGACGTTATCCCACCAGCATCACGCCACACCCACGACCGAGTTCGTTGTCAATAATCTGAATTTATCAGTTGTTGTGTCTTGGCCTGTTGATAAAAGTCATACCTAGGAACGAACGATACAAATCAAAACGCCTCAAACGCTGGGAATGTGTATATTTTAATACAGAATATATGAAAAAAAAAAAAACGTTTAATCGAGGCTGGTTTTCTAGGTAGTGGATGTAACTCTTATGAATGGCAACTTGTAAACAACACGAGTTTTTCAGCCAATAGCAGAGCTCATCGGTTCAAAATGCGGCCCTGTGATTGGTCGAGCCGTTGGGGTTTTCTGCATCGATTCATGCCGTCTTACGGTGAATGATTTAAGTGACTCTGCATCCAGCCCTTCACATTATCTTCTGACGATTGTTTTATGATGCAGATTGTTTTATAAAGGGGGACACATAAATGCTGACTTTAACCAGTGACGTTTGTCTCTTAATGTTTAACCTTAATAGCTGTCACAGTTGCTGAATTGGCACATTATGACAGCTTAAATATAAGGAGAGGATTGTTACTTTCAGCTCCACATTCAGTCCAGCAGATTTCATCCAGTAACTTATAACTCCAGCCAGCTGAAGTCATCATGGGGTCCAAATCAGGTAATATGTAGGTTATTAGTTTGTGAACTCAAATAGTGGTTGATGACAGCTTCATCGGGGGTCGTGTTGGTCTGTATTCAACAACAACGGTCAGAGAGTTTAGGAGTATGGAATATCACCTAGCTCCATCTGTCTCCACATGTCATCAGAAACCTTTATCTTGCGTTTTCTCAGTCGGCTGATCTTACAATTTATGCCACCTTGTTGGCATTGAACCTCCGAGGAAGATTGTTTTTTTGTTGTTTTTTTTACCAGATATCATAACTTTTTTAATTTTTTTCTACCCTTTTTTTCCATGCAGAAGTAGCCATGTCACCAAAGCTTACAGGAGAGCTTCTCCGGTTGCTTCGACAAGCAATGAAGAATTGTAAGTACTTCTCAGAGCCCTTGCAGGCCTACATCATCCCGTCTGGAGATGCACATCAGGTAAGTCGGTATCACATACTCATTATTCATTTTCGTGAGCATCTTTCTTCACATGGCCGATGCCACCTCTAAACATAAATGTAACCCACACAAGCTCAGTCTCAGAGAACGGCAGCTGCTTGTCCGGTCTCAATTCAAGTATGGCTGTCCTTGTCTGACCTTGTAGCTGTTTTCCTGCTGTCCCACGCTGTGGGAAAAGTAACAAAGGTGGAGTGTTAAATAGAGGAAAGTTTGAAAGCTGCTTGACACGGACTGCAAATGAAGCTGATCCCTGTTTTTGAGGGTTTTCTTTTGTCTTTTTTTTTTTCTTTCTCTCCAGAGTGAATACATCGCACCATGTGACTGCAGGCGTGAATTCATCTGTGGATTCAACGGCTCTGCAGGTACGTGAACAGATGCGAGCATGCAGGTGCAATTTGAAAATGTATTATTTAACATCATCTTGATTTAAACATTTGAAATCGGGAAAAAAAGAAAAATGTCTTGATCCAAAAACCCAGGATCTTATTGCCACCTCGCTTTGACACTCAACTTTTATTCAGTGGGCGTGCTCAGATAAAGCGCCCATATTCAAGTGTATCTAATGTCATATTAATGATTCGTGCAGCATCTTATGTTACTTTTGTACTGTTAAAAGAGGTCTGCTTTTGTTGTGGCGAGCAGCCACCCTGACATGAACACTTTTTAATGAGAACCACTTTGTCTTTCTCCTTTTGCACTTTGTTGACTGCAGATACGCAATCTAAACCAGGGGTGGCCAATCCTGGTCCTCGAGAGCCCCTATCTAATATGTTTTAAAGGTTTTCCGGCTTTGACACAGCTGATTCTAATTAATGGTCATCATCAGCATGTCATCAGGGTGTGTGGAAGCAGGGAAACATATAACACATGCTGGATAGGGGCTCTCGAGGACCAGGACTGGCCACCCCTGGTCTAAACCTTATAATACATCTCATCAGTGTTGGCTGAACTGTGTTTGACCAGAGTGTTACTGCATAAAGTCGGCTAAAGGCACCGATGTAACAGACACACAGTAAAGGAGCTATTTTCCCCGTTAAATTTCCAGGAACAGCGATCGTCACAGAGCAGCATGCCGCGATGTGGACTGATGGCCGATATTTCCTCCAAGCCAGCCATCAGATGGACAGCAACTGGACTCTTATGAAGATGGGTAAAATCAGTTTACTTTGGTATTTTAGTCATAATTAAGCAGTCATATTTAATCTTAAGGATGTTTTTCATGTTTTAAGAGATAATTTACATCCAAAATTAGTAAAAGGAAATCTTAATTTTAGCACTTTAAGTTCCAAGGTGGTACAGTTCAGATTTAGATGCCATCTCTGCAGCACATCTTCAAGGTGTGATGGACGTTTTTTGAATCGTTATATGCAGGACTGAAGGAGACACCTTCTCAGGAGGACTGGCTGATCAGCGTCCTGCCGGAGAACTCCAAAGTGGGAGTAGATCCTTGGATCATTGCTGCTGGTTGGTTATGGAGTGCAGAATATCATAATTCAGCTCAGGTTTATTGGTTACACTGAATAAAGGCAACAGACTGAGAATCTATATATCAAAATCTTGCAAAGACATTTTTTTTTCCAGGTTTAAAATGTGCATTTGTTATTTATATTGAGAACAAAGTTTGCTCAGTTTGCTCAAATTGCACAGTAACTTTCCGTGATATTGCGTTCCAGACCAGTGGAAGAACATGTCCAAGGCACTGACCAGTGCTGGCCACTCACTTGTGGCGGTGCAGGATAACCTGATCGATATAGTCTGGACAGACCGACCAGAAAGACCCAGCACACAACTCCGCACCCTGGGACTAGACTATACTGGTTAGTGTCGCGCTGCCACACTGAAAAAATCAAGTACTCTTATATGAGTTGATCCGGGTTTTGTGTGAGATGCATATACAAGAAAAGAAAGAAAAAGAGTTTCTTTCACTTTAACGTCTGTTTAGTCCTATCTTATAAAATATGTTGACAAAATAAACAGCGTGACTCAGTGTAAGGACAGTTGTTTTAAGATCACTTGTGACTGCTTGTTGCCTTGTCATGCCATGTTGATTCTGTCCCCTGTAGGCACTTCCTGGCAGGACAAGATCACCACACTGCGAGCCAAGATGTCGGATAGGAAAATCTCCTGGTTTGTTGCTACAGCACTGGATGAGATTGCATGTATGTTATGTTTTTAGAAATAAATTAGATTGCTGTTGCATGAAATAATCAGTGTGCCATAAGGAACGTCACTTCTGCTGCAGAAGTCATTTAGACATTTTATTGCGTTCCCAACACCAACTCCAGATACCTTGGTGACCGTTTGGTTTGTCACACGGTTCTCTGTTTCTGACTGATGAGATTGAGAGTATATGTTAGTTACAGAAATACTCATTTTAAATCTCATCGAGTAGCATTTACACAGCACGAACAGTGTAGCTGAAAGGGATTCACCCACATAAAGTTTGACATATAAATCTGATTTTAAAGAAACCATTTAGGACCGAAGGCTCAGATGAACACGATGGAGTCAAGTAGCATGAGTGAACACAGTTGACGGCTGGCCTTGTTTGATCAATGCTGGCACCAAAAACGCCTAAGGTCCCTTCGTTATTATGACTTTAGAAAAGTCATATCTTTCACAATCCACCGTTGCTGTTTATGTTGCAATGTATTATGGGTAGTAGTGGCGTTGGCTCAAAGAAACTGCTGGTTTCTGGGTCCTGAGATAAATATGGCTTGAAGTTTGACCCTGCGTGTAACGAGTAAAGACAAATGAAGACAAATGAAGGTTATTATTAAGAGCACTAAGGTTCATACAGAGGGCATGGAGAGTCAGACAACATGTCCAACTCCCATCCATACCACAATGAAGGGAGTTGTAGTGGCGATAATCTTCTTGTTGTTATTTTTTACTGAAAGTTGCTGATGTGAAAGCAGATCTCACTTATCAGCTGGCAGTAATCAGAAACCGAGAGGGAAATGATAAACTTGTAAAACATTTATGTGCTGACCTGTTAGTTCTAATTGACAATAAGTAGCAGGTGATTGAGGGAAGGTGCGACAAGAACACAGCTGTGGGTGTTTAGGGGGCGGTCTCTGCTCCCCGCGCAGGGAAGCGGAGAAGACGTGTGAAGAAACTAAAAAGAAGTTTGTTGTACCGTCCTGAGACGGCTCAGATCGTTAAATGTGCACGTTTAAATCCAAGATCCAAGATTTAGTTCACAGGATGGTAGTTGATTTAAATATCGATGGGTGAGTTTAATCTTCATGTGAAAGATAATAACAGAACGCACAAGTGAAGATAAAAATGACTAACTCGTATTAAAATATCAGCGTTCACAAGTTGTATTCAGCATAAATGCATCCATTACTGTGATATTTCCAGTCTTTAAGGGTCTAAAATACGATCTTGATGCATGCAAGAGAAAACATTCACCTTCATCGTAACATTAAATACTTTCTCAGTGATATTGAGATCAGGCGTTTGGAAGGTCACTTTCTCTCATTTCACAGTGGTTCTCTGTGTTGCAGCGCGTTGGAGGTAAAGATTTGTTTTGCAGGTCAGAAGGGGGAAGTCCGTCACCAGTGTGTGTTAAAGGGTTGTTGATGTGGCCGAGTAAAGTCTGGCATGGTGATCCCTAGTTCACCGAAATAACATTTGTCATTTAATAACTCACTTTACTTCCCTCGTTACTTTTTGACTCAAATTGACATCCAAGACAGCAACATTTGCCATCGAATTGCAAAATTATTGAACCAGTAACCGTTAAATTTGGCCACGAGACGTCATCATCAGTCCTGAATGTGTTGCACATAGTGGCTACTGTGTGATAAACCTTGAACACTTTCAAAATGATTACTTACTTCTTTTTAGCAATATACTTTTAGTGAGAAAAAGTCTGTAAAGCCCAAATCTGTTGCAGTTTGTTATATTTTTTTAACATTTCTTTTGTGGTGTTATTTAATAAATAGCATTTAATGTTTAATTCTGTTTTTGCCAGGGCTGTTCAACCTCCGTGGTGCCGACATCGAGTACAACCCAGTTTTCTTTGCATATACCATCGTAGGGATGAACTCAATAAGGTAAAGGCATCCAGCACGATGCAGCAGCAAACTCTGCACTTCACAGGTCACAAGGATCTGGTGCTTTCCCATGACATGCTTCCTCAAATTGAAACAAAGAAAGTAAAGTGAGCTATTTTGGACCGTAGCCTTAAAGAATCAGGAGCTAAAATGACTAAATACCTTTCTACACTGTGATTGTGTCATAAACGATGCCACAGCTGTCTGACTCTGTTCCCCTTCAGCTACCTCAAAGGTAGTTATCTAGGAATTTGTGAATATAAATTGATCTTGGTTGTGATCACAATCGATACGTTTTTTTTTTACAATTGATTTAAAAAAGCTTTAACCAACCTCTCAAACATTTGAAAGCCTTTCTCGGCATGTGCAATTAAAGGCAATGTGGTTTAAACACAATCAGTTCCTCATTTGCTCACTTATCTTAGACAACACAATGGAAACACCATTTAAAAGCAATAAAGCAGAAATGGAAAGAAACAAAAAGAGACATTTACTAATGTAGATATGCATCTTTGCTCTATGCATTTTTAGGAATGAACACCATCATTAACTAGAAAGAAGCGGTCACCTGCTCTATTGTACTAAACTCCCAATAATCAGTAAAATATTGTCTTCTTTTCGACTTCTTCACCCCAACAGGTTTTTTGTGGACTTAAAACGTCTGTCTGACCCTGCGCTGAGAGACCATCTTCAGCTGGACTCCCCCAGCAAGCCTGAGCTCAACATCCAGACATTCCCATACGAGTCGGTCTACATGGAGCTCCAGGCCATCTGCGCTACGCTCGGCCCCAAGGAGAAAGTTTGGATCTGTGACAAGGCCAGTTGTGCTCTTACACAAGTCGTCCCCAAGGTGAGAGAACAACCCCACATCCACGCGTGATTTAGAAGGTCATCGTTAGTCTCAAGATTTTCACATCAGACGAAGGTATTTTTCTCAGAGTTGTCTGGACTTCAGCGCTCTTCTCCCAAAAGCAGGAAAACTCTTCTCCGTGTACATCCTCATACCGCTGAGTTACATCCTTGGAGACTGAAGTAATTGTTCCATTTCACTCATTGCTACACGAGAAACTTGTGCTGCAGGTTGTTTTTATTTTCTCAGAGAATGCAGAAGCACATAAATTCTCCACCTTCTCGGTTCACGTAGTTCACCGTTTTGTTACAATCAAGTGAAAAACTACTGTTACTGCGTCATTATTTAACGAAAACTATGCAAAAAGGCAGGAACAGTGAAGTACACAGCTTGTAAAACTATCAGTACCTTTTACCAGGAGTCATTCTCGTGAAGTTATCAGGCGCTCACTGCTGTGCAGGAAGGAATTCTGGCCCACATTACTTCGGGTCATGAAGGTTTTTGACACTGATTTTCAACTCTCCTCTACTGAGGTTCTGCCACAGCGCTTTGGTCTAATTCGGTGTACGTGTAACTGGGACATGGTGCAGATTTGCCGCTGCGCTCGGCACCCCCGCCTCGCTGCGTGGTCTAGCTTTGACTAAGGTTTAGCTGTCAGACATGACCTCGCATTTGACGTTGGTGAACAGAGGACTTCTTGGTCAGCTGAGTGGTTGAGAAGGTGCCCAGCTCCTGTGGATTCGAACTAATCTTCCACCACCGTGCTCTTCCAGACAGTTGGCATTCGTCGGATACACTGCGTCTGATGTCTCTAAGCGTGGCATTGTGCGTTATGGCGACACATCTCCTCTTTGCTCTCGCCTGTTCAGGTCAAAAGACATTGTTCTAGAAGTCTTATGTCTTGTTCAGTTCACCTGTGACCTTTCATTTTTAACTTGCTGACTGAGGCCCGTGGAGCCTGAATCTTTTTTTTTTCTTTCTTTCACGATTCAGTCATAAACTCCAAATTGTTTGTTTGTAAATGATTTTAAAAATTCCCAGATTTATGGCAGCAACAATTGCTTCTCTTAGATCATTGGGGATGTTTTTCCTCTTTGACCGACAAACTTCTGCTTTCATAGACACGCTTACGTGTGATCACCTAACTGTTCTTGATTAGCTGAACGTGGTGAAAGTGACTGCACCTTCTTAAGTCTTCTCGGAGCAGTAAGAGTACATGTGCTTTTAATACACTTTTTCTGCATTTTTGTGTAGTTTTTGTTGTCAGATTGTAATAAATGTATTTTGTTGCTGTTCATTTAAGGCTGTATTTACCAGATTTTAACACTGGTTAAGGGCCAGGTGTTTTTATTTTTGTTTATTATGCTGACATGTCAAACAAATTAAAAGAACTGGAAAAATTGTATTTTAATTTTCACATAATTGTAGGAGGTTCCAAAAAGACTTTGATATTGTAGAAAGAATAGTCTATATAAAATACTATATCATGAGTTGAACTATTTTTAATCAAATATGGTATTTAAATTAGTTTCAAAGATATTATATGAAATGTTAAAGTTGGAAAAAATTGTTTGCATTATCCCTTTTTTTTTAACTCCTACATCTCTTCTTAAGTATTTTATGGCAACATTATAAAAAAAAACAACAAAGTCTCTTTGATGATCTAAACAAATCATCTCAGAAAGGCGGAGACTTTCAAAGGTAAAGATCAGGAGGGGTTAACCTCTTTATTACATTTATATATAAGACTGCTTTAGCAAAAAACGTGCAAAATCTCAATTATCTCATCTGGACTAAATATTTTCTAAAACAAAAGTATCTTAGATGTACTGGCATTTTCCTGCTGTTAACTCTAGCCAGCTCTTGCCTAATACTCTGGCCATTAAAAGAAATCCACATTGATTATTTATTTCAAATACATTGTAACTCAGCAGTGAATATTATTGTCTTTAGTTTTTTTCTTGCCGGCTTAAATTCAGACTGAGCGTGTTTGAATAAAAGTCTGTAACATTTCTAAGTCTGATTATTAATTGTATTGTGGGCCATGTGTTTTTGTTGTTGTTATTTTTAATCATATGGGTTTAGATAATTTTTAAGTAATTGAATTTCTTTTTCTTTATATAAAAAGTATGGTGGAGATTCAGTGCCGTCTCTGGTTTCTGTAAAACCTCATCGTAGGTCTGAGGAGGGTGAGAATCAGAATCATTAGGTATATGTTGCTCATTGTGTGGTAGCGAAAACACAGCCAATCATGTTTTTTTTCAATCGATCCTACATTAGTTATAAATATTAAACACCACTTTTCAGGAAAGATTGCCATGGATTTTACACAAAGGAACTTTAATGACTTCAGTAACTTTACTGGATCATTTATCCAGCTAGAGCAGCATTGATGATCACCATGGAGTCTCTTGGCACTGACAGCAAAGACAATACATGGCACTTACAAAATGTAATAGTTTTACAGTTATTTAAAGATTTGTCACCTTCTGGTCATCAAATGTGTCCTTTGACTTTTCTTTACCTTACCTTACCTTTTTTTTTTTTTTTTTTTTTTTTTTTTTTTGTTGCTTTTTTTAGGTCCACAGAACACCGATTCCCTACACTCCACTCTGCCTGGCTAAGGCTGTGAAAAACACGACTGAGATTCAAGGCATGAAAATGGCCCACGTAAGAACCTTTGAACTGTGAAAAGTAGTTTACACCTACTTATTTAGCGTGACTTGTCCGTAAACCGTGACCTGTGTGGGTGTTGTGTGCTTTTACCCACAGATCAAGGATGCAGTTGCTCTCTGTGAACTCTTTGCCTGGCTGGAAAAGGAGGTATGTTGGATTTTCTTCAAAACCAAGCATATTGGCCTGCTTGAGAAAAAAGTAACGGATAGAAAAAAGGAGAATTTAAAAAAAAAACAACTAATATTTGAAGTGTTTGAATTATTAATAAGATTTTCAGGCACCTTCTTATTCTAGTTTCTGTGCGTTTAATTTTAACCAAAATAACTTGGGGATACACTAACTTTGTATGTGTATGTCTGTTTGCGTGTGTGAAAGAGAAAATGGGAACCATGTGTTCAAGCTGAAGCAATTTTGTCACTCAGTGTGCTCTTAAAGTGTAAAGTGTGACGGCGTTTTTGTTTCTCAGTCATGTCCTCTTGACTGTTGACTCTGCTTACGATTTTGTAGATACCAAAAGGGACTGTGACCGAGATCTCTGCTGCTGACCAGGCGGAAGTATTACGCAGGTAGCCTTTTCACTTTTATTTTCAAAATGTTTTTCCTTGTTTGGTCGCCAAGCTTATTCAATTGAAATTCATGTCAACTTTGGTGCCAATTCCGATGAAACCTGCCGCTTTAACCCTTTAAGCCTGTGACAATGCGCGGATCACATTCAGGAACAAGACACAAAAACTGTCATTCTTAAAAACAATATTTTGATAAACAACAGGGCAAAGTCAGTCACCTGTAATAACAGCAGAGGGTGTAATGTGTCTTGTGGTTTATATTTAAGCCTCTGGATTGAATTTAGCTCTGTATTTCACCTTTAAAAAAAAAAGTTTACCGTGCCTTGTTTGGCATCATCATTTTTGGGTTTTTCAGTTGCTGAGGAAATATAAGTTTGAACAATTTAAGGTATTAAAAAAACAACAAACAAACAAAAAAACAACTTCCAATCAAAAAGGGTTTAAAGCTGTGTTTGGAAGATGTTATGAGGTGTTGTTAGTGTCCCTGATCTGGAGTAACAGCCCCCTCTAGTGGAGGTAAAGTAAGAGAATAACTTTTATTTACTCAGTACATACTTTTACGTCTTATGACTTATATGTAAGTAACAACTAAAGTAAAATCAGCAGATGTATTTACAGAGAATCTTTTTCTTTGTGTATTGTGTATACATTTTTGAGTTCTTTGAACTTCTGCATACTGATTTCTTGCTCTTTTTTTCCCCCCTGATGTAGTCAGGCTTTTTTCTCACTGCGTAACTGCACATTTTTTGGTCCATGTTTGATATTTACATTATCCAGAAAACAGTGACAACACATATAGACACTAAAATGTACAGTACCTGCTTTTTAAAGTTTATTTTCTTTCCAAATGAATGTCTTTTTCAGCCAACAGAAAGACTTTGTTGGCCTCAGTTTCCCTACAATCTCAAGTGTGGGTCCAAACGGCGCAATCATACATTACAGGTCAGAAGAAAGAGACATGAGGGGACGTAATGTTGTGCCACATTATTTGTAATCAGGAGGTAAGTTATCCACTTACTATTTTTCTTCTTCTCCTTGTAGACCACTGCCTGAAACCAACCGAACTCTAACCCTGAATGAAGTTTACCTGATCGACTCGGGAGCTCAGTACATGTGGGTATCTCTTACTGCGTTTAGACCAATCAGCTGTGTGGTGGACGTGTCCGTCTGGATCTCCGCCTCTGCCACCTCCATGACTGTTGATACCAACAGCTGAAACACCATAGGATAAGTTTATGGTATTTTATGGTACTCTGTACTCTTGTTTGGCAGTGATGGAACCACAGACGTCACACGTACCATGCACTTTGGTACACCATCTGCTTTTGAGAAGGTAATGCAGTTTAACATCATCAAAATAAGTGTAATTTCAGTTTGGGTTGACTAAAGGTGTCCTCGGCCCTCTTACTTCTAACGCTCAGTTGATGCAGAAGCAGTACAATTCAGTTTACATTGAATGAATTTATCCCAGTATGATTATGTAGGCGTATTTTGCACCGTTTCATCCCCTTTTTTTTCTTTTTTTTCCCAACTTCCAGGAATGCTTCACATATGTGCTGAAGGGACACATAGCTGTGAGTGCTGCCATTTTCCCTAATGGAACCAAAGGTGCTTAATTGCATATTTGCATAAACAATTACTCCTGAGCTTGACTGTACTGTGTTTTACTGTGTGGCAGTTTTATTTTAAAATAGGCAGTTAAAATGGTGACGTTTGGATTCACGTGTAATTTTACAACAGAGGGCTACACAGACGACCACGTTCAATAAGTTCGGCACACATTTGAGTAAATCTGAGCGTCGTTTCTGAGTTAAAACATCTAAAGAAGACAGGTTTGTTTTGTTTTTTTTTTCTTGTCACGGTTTAAACGTTTCTTTTTATTAATTTAAAAGCTTTCAACATACACTGGAGACGATGAGTGAACTCTTGGAAAGTTTCAGAGGCCAGCACCGTGCACATGCACACGATCGGTTAGACGTGGATTTACTTTTGCTTTGTGTATAGCGCAAACTCCACTTTGACGTGATAAAAACTACAGCTGCTTTTTACTCTTGAGACACAGTTGTTAGTCGGGGCTTATCAGGGATTTAGACAGGAATCTTCGTGTCTGGTCGTGCTTCGCGCATTTTTATGGCCGTTTTCCTTTCAAAGTAAAACATCTGCGTTGCAGTTTGTTTAAATGAATCCCACAGTCTGACTCTCTGACGATCGCACCACGTTTTCACTCTGGGAGACATTGTGGGAAGGAAAAGATTCTTCATTCATGTAAATTTGTTCTGAATGTCGGAAGAACGACTGTCAAGCTGCACTATTCTAAGATGACCTGCAATCGCCATCCAAACCTTTTACAGCCGTTCATAATTCAAGTTTGTTTTGCTGTGTTTGTTTTGTTTTGGTGGAATAACCACCTCTTGTGTCAGAAGAATACTTTTGTCTCCAGAACTCTGCACAGGATTATAATGTTACTAAATAAGCTGTTTGCAGCGTAGACTTCGCCTGTGGCGAACACGGCGAGGGTGTTCTTGTTGTTCTTACTCAGCATCAGGTTATGCCTGGACAACTATTGCTCACTTGCATCCATTTCTGAACCGTAATAAATGTAGTAATCAGATTCACGATAAATGATTTGAAATGTTTCGCCTGAATTACCCTGCAAGCAGGTTCATGCTTGAGCCAGGTTTGTGAGTTTACTCATCTTGTTACGAAACAGTCGTATTCTGCTCAGACAAGAAAAACCTAAATCTTCATCCAGGCATAAACATGGATACAAGTGTGACTCTTTGCCGCCCACTCGTACATTTTTGCTGACCAGTTAGACTCCCCACATGGCAACAACATTCTCCTAAAGTAGAAGGATAGTCGTGAGAGCCAATAAAACTGCTTTGCAGAGGCACAAATGTCCAAGTTCTTTGTCCAGACTTTTTAAACTCCCCACACACACAGATCTGATGGGATGTGATGTCCGTGGAAAGCAATCCCAATCTATGGAGACCCCTCTACGTCCCACCGGGCCCAAAAGATTTACTGCTAACGTCATGGTGGTGGACTTTCCAGGACACCCTCCCGTGTTTTTTTTTTTTTTTTTTTTTTTTTTTTTTTGTCTCTGACTGCTGCTCCTGGGTCACTGACTAGGTCCTCGTTGAAATGAGGTGGTTGTGCGTGTTCATAGATCATCGCATTCATTTTTACAGTCTTTGTCTCGCATTGGGACAAAAATCATCTTTCGAGTTTACAACTTTTTTTTTTTCTCTCGAAAAGCATGAAACGAGTGTAAACCTTCCTTCTCCATCCAGGCCACCTCTTGGACTCGTTTGCCCGTGCAGCCCTGTGGGAGTCTGGGTTGGACTACCTTCACGGAACGGGTCACGGTGTGGGCTGCTTCCTCAACGTCCACGAGGGGCCCTGCGGCATCAGTTACAAAACCTTCGCTGATGAACCTCTGGAGGCGGGCATGATTGTCAGTGACGGTATGGAGCATGGAGCAGGAGGGGAAATTACTTTTCTTGATTTCACAATATTGCAATCATTGGGGCAGAAATTCAAAGGCAACTTAAATTAGCAGTTTAATTTTGCAAAGTTTTCAGCAAATGCTTCTTTTTCTTAAGCAGCCAATAACTACAATAAAAAGCTTTACCACACGCTCCTTTGGAAGTAAATGTTTTTTATCGAGCTGGGAGAGGAACTTTGCATAGACGAAAGGCGTTTTAAACGTAAATGTTCGTGTTGATTCTCAGTGATCCAGGTAATTATATGAGACAAGCTAGAGAGCTGCTGGAGTTGTTTTTGGCTTAACAAGGAAACTGTCTCACTTCTAACTGACTGGGTCCCGTGTAGTTCGCGTCTTGGGGTTTCATCAGCACCTTGAGGGTCTTAGAGGTCATAATTCCGTGCAGCTCCACCTGAACTCTATTAAATCTACGTTTTGTGCTTGTATACCGATTCTCTAGAGCCTGGATACTATGAAGATGGATCTTTTGGCATTCGTCTTGAAAATGTGGTCCTTGTTGTGCCAGCTAAGCCCAAAGTAGGTTTCCAAACTTAAAAAAAAAACCACACACATGCATGTGCTGATCAAATAATGAAGTGATTCTTAATGTGGACGATCATTGTGTTTCTTCGGTCTCGTGCAGTACAACTACAGAAACAGGGGAAGTCTGACATTTGAGCCCCTCACTTTGGTCCCGATCCAAGTGAAAATGATGAACACAGAGCTGCTCACTCAGAAGGAGGTAAGCAGCATCCAGCAACTCCGTTTACACATATTCACCCTTAAAATGCATCAGTCAGCTCCAATGTTTTATTAGAACATACAACAGCAGCTACCTTACAATCTGTAGGAGCCGTCCATTTGACTGTTCCCGAATATTCCCCGCCGTTCAACGTCCTCGTTTATGTCATGCAGAGAGACTGGGTGAATGAGTACCACAGCAAGTGCAGAGAGGTGGTCGGAGCAGAGCTGCAGAGGCAGGGCAGGAAGGAGGCACTGCAGTGGCTGATCAGAGAGACCGAGCCAATCGCCTGACACCCGACTCTCACGAGATCAAATCACTCTCCAGGACGACTTCCCTTATAATCATTCGTTTTTGTGTCTCGCACTCAGCTTCTTTTTGTAAAGCACATCCCATCAGCAGTTTTATTAAAGATAGTCAAAAATCAAACACTTTGATATATTCTGTTTTGTGTCACACAAAAAACAAACGTCTGTCCAGTAACATCTTCAAAGGCTTTGTAATGCTTTCTATCAAATGAAAATATTGAAATCATAACTTTTACATAAATTCAGGCTTCTCTATAATGAGCAGAATTTATGCTGCTACTTCCTGTCAGCTACGGCAGAAAAATGTCCAGACGAAAGACTTGGATGCACCGGAACAAGTGTCAGGCTCCTCCTGAGTAAAGAAAATCACTATTAATTTGTGTCAGAGGCTGAAACTGCTCACCATGACACTTTACTTGTAAAATCAAGGGAGTGCCCTCTGTGGTGGTCCCTCTAAAGCTGCATGTAAAATATGGGAGGGTCCAGGACGATGCCGCTGCTGGGGTCGTTGGCGTACTCTTGTAAGGACAGAAGCAGCTGAGTCTGCTCCTCCGGTCGGCCTCTGGATACGTTATGCCTTTCCTCCTCTTCATCCTTCACTCCTACAGGCAGTGGGTTACTGTAGATGTAGTAGATGCTGGAGTTGTCCTTTGCTGCCTCTGGTTTTCTGAAGAAGGCGAGAGGATTGATGAAGCTGGTTGAGCGCTTCACGGCTTTGACTGCCACAGGGTCCGCCAGCTCGCCACGGGTCACAGCACTCTCATACAGATGGGCTCTCTTTGACTGTCTGGTGAGCAAGGCAGCACAAATGATGAAGCAAAATAATTTCCTTCCATTTTTATTTAAATAACGCAAACACTAAAAATTTATATAAAGAAAGAAAGAAAGAAATTTCTCAGGCGTCGTAATCTGTCCAGCTTTGGGCTGATATTTTTCGCTAATTTTGGAATACCTGCCTAACTTCTTCTTTAGTATTTGATTTGAAGAAAAAAAGAAAACACCAAGCATCTTTATATATGTGCTTAAAAATCCTCAAGGTTGGAAGGCTTCAATCAAAGGCAACTGGACTTGTTTTTGTTGGTTCAATTTTCATTCAGAAAGCTTCATCAGTTCAAATTACATCAGGTCAAGAACCAAGAAGAAGTCTGTTTGCCTTTGATTTAAGGCTTTGGGGGTGAATATGCCGTGGATGGCTGAAACCAGCAATTAAAAATGGCAGATCTCATCTGGTTCCGCAGTTTCCGGAAAAACAAATCACAAATCCATTTCTTTCTGAAACAACAAGTAGTATAGAGGGATTTGTTTTATGTCAGAGTCAAACTGTTTCTAAAAGGGAAGTTTGAATTTGATTCTGTTCATGTCACATTTTGTTTTCAAATAACAGTGTCAACAACATCTAAACCTTTTAATTTCCAAATTCCCCTGTATATACAGGCTACTGGTGAATTGTTGTGCACCTTTTCTGCCCATAGTTTTTCACTTTAAGTATAAAGAAAACTCCTCCTCACCTGCTGCGGTTGTAGCAGGCAACGATGCAGTACAGGCCAGTTACAGTGAGGATGCACAAGGCCAGGGCAATGATAACAATATTAAACACTCTGAATTCTGGAAAAAGAAAAACAAAGAAAAACGCTTAAAAATGTATGGTGACAGTACTGTGAGATAAACAGACATCAAAGTGTCGCTCACCGAACAGAGGCGCGTTCATCTTGTCGTCTTGCAGCTCCTGAGCTGCAGTCCTGTTCAGATGGAGGTTTTGGGCCATCGGGGCTCGGTCCTGTTGGGCTCCACTCATCCCGCTGCCATTGGCATCTAAAACACTGAGCAAGGGCTGCTTCAAGCCTCCTCTCACTGGCTACTAGAGAAACTCTGGCCATGTGATTTAAACAGCTTGACCGTCGCCATGGAGACACCCTTCATCTTTTGTCAACCCTTGGTTCAAGTTGGACACCCTCTCTTCTGTCTGTATGCTGCTCCACTTGTTTACTGCTCATTATTCTGCGCAGCTTTCTGGGGATCTGCTGAGGGGAGGGAGATGTTGACCCTCTTAAACTGTTTGTAATAAGCTCTGGGTGGTGGCCCGAAACCAGTAAGTCCGTATGCTTCCATCTTCCAACACTACAAATGTGCAAACCACAAGGAAAATGTATTTTTTCAAAGAAAACTTACTAAAAGGTCTTTAGTAGCAGCACCACACATTTGCTTTCTTAGTTTGGCTTTTTAAAAACATGTTGTGTATGAGACAGGAATTATTTGATATGTCTGTTTACTTGGCTGAGATTTTTGTAAGTATGCGATCCACAGAAAGTAAAATAAGCAGCGAAAATCAAATCTCCAAAAATCATAAATGTTTATGCTCAACTGTATACACTGATGGAGAAGGCAACTATTCTTTATAGTTGAGCAGAGTTGAGCTTTTCTCACTGAGCAGTTGTGAAAATAGTTTTATAGAATTGTCATTGATCAAGAATCTTTCCCAAATCAAACAGAGAAACACGTAGAATAAGTTGATCTGATTAATCTTCCGAGCCTTTTGTCTTTAAGTTCCTCCCTGCTCGGTTTGTGTGTTTTTAGAACCGGAGAACAGTGGAATAAGGGAACTAGGACCAGTTTTTCATAAACTGTCAGGATCTACGGCTCAGTGGTTCCAACGAACCAGGAACAAGCCAGGAAAATAAAAAAAAAAACAAAACAAAAGCAACAAAGAGAGCATTCTGCTTTTGTCTTACACTTCGCTTCATGCAGCACGATGGGAGATGTTATGCAATTAGTGGGACATCTAATTAAAACAGAGCTGCCACACAGAGAACTTGCAGAACTTTGTTCATCTTTCTGACGTGAGTAATCTTTTTGTTTGCACAAGCAATACTCATATTTAAAAAGTACGGACACTGTGTAAAGTCTAAATAAATAAACATAATGGAGTAATCTCAGGATTTTTGCAACCTTTTATGAAACTGAACGAGGAAAATGTCTAATGCTTTAAAACCCTGAAGGGAACATCTCGGACCTAACTGAGTAAAAGTACTTCCTTTATATAATGTGTTTCTTTTTTTGTTGATTACTGAAACTGCTTATTACAAGGTCAAATATCTGACTGGGTAAGAGCCTCTCAGAAGGTTTTCCAGTAAGACAAGGTAAGGCAAGGCAAGTTTATTTGTGTAGCACATTGCATGTACAAGACAATTCAAATAGTTTACATAAAAATAGTCAAAACATTCATTAAAACGTAAATGAGTTTAAAACCAGAAATTAAGACAGACAGACGTAAGTTAAAAAGAATTAAACAAACTAAATGCAAGAAAAAAAAAAGGTTCCAGTCTATTATGGTGGATTACTAAAATACAGCAGGAAATAAAAATGTTTTCAAACTTGAATTAAAGCAGCTGAGAGTTTCAGCAGCCCTGATGCATTCTGGGAGTTTGTCCCACAGGTAAGGAACATGAAACCTGAACGCTGCCTTGCCGTGTTTGGTTCTAACTCTGGGTACAGAACGTAGGCGGGACCCTGACGACCTGAGGGTTCTGGTTGGTTCATTATGGACCAGGAGATCAGAGATGTATTTTGGCCCGAGACCATTCAGAGATTTATAAATGTATTCTGGGACAGACAGGAAGCCAGTGTAAAGATTTAATAACTGCAGTTATATGGTCCAGTCTCTTGGTCTTGGTGAGGACTCGGGCGGCAGCGTTCTGAACCAACTGCAGCTGTTTGATGGATGTTTTAGGGGAGAACAGCGCTACAGTAGTCCAGTCTACTGAAAATGAAAGAGTGGACAAGTTTTTCTGACAGAGCTGATGTTCCAGTAGGACAGGTCCTACTGAAACATCAGCGCTTTAATCCTCGATATGCTCTTCAGGTGATAACAGACTGACTTCACTACTGTCTTAATGGGGCTGCTAAAATCCAGGTCTAATTCCAGAACCTCTCGCAGATTTCTGGCTTGGCTGTTGTTTATTGGCTTTACTGCGTGAGTGCTGATGTTTAATCTTTCTTCCTTGGCTCCAAATACTATTATTTATGTTTTGTCTTCATTTAACCGAAGAAAATTCTGGCACATCCACTCTTTAATTTGATCAATCAATGATCAATGTTTGAATTGGATCATAGTCTCCTGGCAATATGTTTTTTGTAGATTTGTGTGTCATCTGTGTAGTTATGGTAATTATTTAAACTATCTACTAACTATCAACGTATTTGCTCTTGTGCAGATTTAGTGCTGCCCAGAATTCTTTATGGAGGGAAAAACGACTGAAGCAAACAAGAATGTAAAAGTATAACTATAGCTATGACAAACAATAAACAACAGGTCTATCTGCAGTCAAATCTAGTTTTATGTTAAGCTTCTCCACCAGGTGTCAGACCTCACCTACATCTGTATCTCAGTCTACAATCAGCCTCAACTCAGTTGGGAACAGCGCTGAGCTTTTCATCAGTGTGGCAGCTCAGGCATTTATATTCAGCTTGGAGTAAAGAAAACAAACCAGAGCTACTTTGACTGATTAGGAAATATACCGTGGCACCGAGACTAAAAATATCTATTCTCCTAAATGTCTTTAGTGTCTGTTAAAAGTCTGTTAAGCTCTTGTGATTTATGGTTAACGTGGGTGGCATTATGTTGGTATGGTTTATTTGAGTAGGCCAGCGTGCATAAACCAACTCAGTCTGAGGGAGTTACCATGGGAATGAAACCAAAAATATTCCAACTGAGTCTCACCCACAACAAAAATATTAACACAATGTGAGAAATTCCTTCACTGCAGACAAACACGTCAAAGACATTTATGTCATGAAAATAGTACTGACATATAAAACTATGTGCATGGGAATTTGTTTATGTTACAGTCATAACTTCAATATCAAATCTGCACTGAAAATCTGCATTTCATGCACATTGTAAAGAGTCATATCAGATAATCAAAATCAGTGGATAGTGTCCAGAGCTCCCTGCGTGCTGAATTTGACCCGAAATAGCTGGCAAACCCTCTCTTAAATTACAGACAAATAATGCTCAGTCAACTGAAAGGGCTGCAGGCGTCTGTTTTTGATTTGTGTGCTTTATTAGATTGATATCTAATTAAAATAGTCCAGTTGGGGCTTTTGGCCTCTTCTCCTTTTAGCCGCTCGCAACAACAGTTATGTCCTTCAGTTTAAATGAGTAGCATGTAGTGAGACAACACCGCGAGGGAGCTACATTTAACATGTACTCTGGTTGGTAAAATATTGAAAAACTTCAGATAATCGGGTAATGAACCAAATCAACCACGAATCCTGAAGCAGAGAAGATCAACAGGAAGCGGGGAATCAAATATTTGCTCTTTCTCCAGCCCCATCCCACATCTGCAGCTCACTTATCAGTGTAGCACGCACTTCAGACCTCATCACTTTTACTCTCATCCACGCTCAGAGTTCCCTTATCAAGCAGCATCTTCATGTTTTCCATCAGCTTGTATTCCTTCTAAGCTTCTCTCTATACAGAGGAGCTTCGAGAGGCTGAGCAGGTGAGATTTTATCATCTTACTTCTTTTTGATGGGATCATCTGTTTTCTCCTAATTGAGTGCAACAAGTGTGGCATTTGCTTTTGACAATTTTCTCACAATTTTGTTCTCATAATGGCATCTTATCACAAGATTGCGCAAGATTGATTTTCTTTGACTCACAAAAGTCAATCAATCATCTCTGCTGTAATCGTCCCAAAACCATTCCCAGTCTGTGAGTGGCTGGTGAATTCCTGACCATCCCTCATCACACAGTCTCAGCCCTCCTCACCCTCGACCTCCCCCTCTTTGTGTTTATATGGAGGCTGGTGGGGGAATTAGTTTTGGCGTGATCCATTTGTTCTGATGTGGTTCAGCGGGAAGGTCCAGCTTTGATTTATAGCACTTGTCAGTTAAAGTCTGGAGGTAGATTTTACCACATGAAGCCTGCTTCAACGCTGCCAGTGTTGTTGCTTTTCTGATTCTCTTCGCGTTTCGAGTCAGTGATTATGACAGCAAATATTGGTACTTGTGTACAAGGTTTCTGGATCAACGGTTACTAAAATCAACTAAATGTGACGCATGCAAATAAAAAATAAATAAATGTCTTAGTAAAATGGTCTTGAATTATGTGGTTTTCTTCCAAAAGTCATGTATACATTTAAAAAAGAAAGAAAATTTAAATTCATATATTAAAATAAAATAAATGAAATAGTACCCATTGGGACAAAGCATATAGACCTGAGAATAATAAAATATGTGAAATTAATACATTAAATGCTGCACAACACAGTATATTAAATAGAAGTCTTTCGTAAAAAGACTACATATGGAGTAAAAACGATTACTTTTAACTGTCCCACGCTGCCAGTTTGAGTGGAACAATCCTAAAAAAAATAAACTATACAAATAAACATATTACAGCAACTTTGATATTTATTATTTAACGTAATTCTGTTTTTCCTGTCAGGCTTGCGAGACATTCCACAAAAGTTGGCAGAATAACATTTTTACCATTTCACAATTCTTCCTTTTCCCTGCTGGGAACAGGTCAGCACTGTGGGAAGGCCTGTCCAGTATGCGTAACCTCTTCTTCCTCATTTATACATTGTAATGTGTGCAGAATGTGGTTTTGCAGTGCCTTGTTTAAATAAAATGCATGGATGTCCCTGGAAACGATGATTCATCCCAGTCTGGCTTTTTTACTCGACTGGATGGTCTTCTAATTTTATGTTCAGGGTGTCCAGGTCCTCCTAAAAGACCTGGAATACTGATCCATCTGACTACAATGTACATTTCCTCTGTATGAAAGTCCATCCCAGATGCCTCAGGGCCTCGAGGCCTCGATGCTTCCCATAAACAAGATTAGTACAAGGCTTCTTTTATTGACAGCTACATTTCCGTGGCAATTGAGAAAGCAGCTCTGCATTATATTGCTCGGCGAATGTTCCCCAAAGTTATCTTTTCTCATGTGGTTCTAGCAGCTGTTGATAATTGATGGTTCCTCACGCAGCGCTGTTTGAGGGCTCAGAGATCACAGGAGTCCAGCTCCGGCTTGAGCGCCTTTATACACTTAAATCCTGGAACTGTTCAAATATGTTTCGCTCTAAAAAGTGAATCCTTTCATATTTCAGTGATTTTCTTCAACGTTTGTTGACAAAGTGGAGATCCTCTGCTGATTTTCACTCTTCAAAGACTCTTATAGCAAATCATCATTACAACTACCTGTTGACAGGTGAATGTTTTTACTTTTTTATTTATTATTTTTTTCTTTCTCATTCGCTTGTACCACATTTCCCCCTTCCAAACATTTTTTGTCTTCTTTGGAATGTGTTGCAGAAAAATGCAGAAATATGTAAAGTTGATTAGACAATACATCGTTGACAGAATCGCAAACCCTCCTATCTGAGTCCAAGAAAAAAAACAAATATAACACATATAGTGTCATAGTGCTTTACCGAGATGTTAAACACACATAGTAGAGAATAAAAAGGATAGTTTAACATTTAAACAGAAAGATAGAACGAAAGAAGAACAGCTGATTAATGATTTACTGGTTTAAGGAGCCGTGCGAGACGCTGCATTCTTCTAATGTGTTTATTTTCATGCTTTCTGCTGTTGTTATTCTCCTGTCCGTTTAGAAACGAACACAGAACATTCTGGTTCTCAGTTTACCAAGTGTGTTTTAGCAGAGACACTCGTACATGGTGCATGACTCATACAGTGTGTGAATGGGCTACTTCCTTGACCCCGGACCCTAAACTATACTGCACAGGAAATATGCTCTGAGCCAATTACTAACAAACACATCACTGGGCTGAACAACGGCGAACACTGGGGCTTACGAGTACCAAGAAGAAACACATAACTGGGCCCCATTTTATCCTGTCTATTCTATAGCAGAAGCATTAAAATGTCTATTAAAGCTTTGATGTGTCCCTTCACTGAGCAGATATTTGTTTTTGATCATTTATTTTCGTTTTAAAAAAAGATTATCTCATAAACAGTATATCATAACATAATCTCTTCATATCTTAGAATATCACGTATAGGCTAGAAGAAAATTCCTTTTTTCAGATGCATGAAAGTGTCTGCAGCTTTAGACGTGAAGCTACACAAACATACAAATACAAGTACATACAAATTCATATTCTTGTGCACGCATTAGTTCACCAGATTTTCACATCTACGTCCATGTCACCGAGTCACCGTATATGCACTCATTTTGAGTGCATATACAATCACCTGACACCACCCCCCCTTCCTCTAAGTCATTTGCATATTTAAATGTCAGTTGTAGTAGCATTCAGTGAACACAGCAGTGAAAACAGCCAAGAAGAAGCACAAGCAATCAGCTCTGTAAACCCAGAGCAAAAGATAAATGCTTTGATTACAAACGAGATGCCAAAAAATGCATTCGGCTAAGAATGCCTGATCTGAAACTAATGAATGGATAGTTTGTATAATGGGTCATAGAACCTTGTAAGGAGAAGATCAGGATGGAGACGCAGAAGTGTAGACGGAGCAGAGCTGACTGGTTTTTAAACAGACCTTGGACGTCTAAAACAGATCAAGAGCCAACAGCCATCTGGTGCCAGAAACACTCAAACCTAATGAATCTGACAGCGGTTTGAGAAAAACTCTGCGTTAGATGTAGTTGCACCACGTCACGCGTACAGCAGACAGATATTCACTCCACCACCGTATTTTCTTTACAGCAGAAACATCTATGTTTTAACACCTTAGCAGACCAGCAAACGTGGCTGTGAGCAAATCCACATTATACCATTCATTCAAACTATTTTGAAATATATTTGGGTTTGATACCTTTTTGGTTCCTGGTGTTGCGTTCGTTTGATGTTAAACAGTTATCAAAAATCCTTTCAATGGCATGCTCTTCTGAGTACTCTCAAACACAGCGAACTACATACGCTGCATCGATTCTTATGTATGTGAACAAGCGCTGTCCCAATGTTTTAAAAGCTGTTGCGCTCTAACCAGAAATGACAAATGGTAAACCTTCCTCTGTGGCTTCTACATGCAAGTTACTGCCGTGTTACCGCCACAGCCGTCTCGTTGTCGGTTCCAATCAAAATTTGCTCAGTTTTCCTTGTTATGTGTGTAACCTCTCCCCTTTTGCACGAGAGATTAAAGATGCGCTTTCACTGGCACTTGAAGACAAACCGCCATCCAAAGTAGGAAACAGGTGTCCCTCAACTTCCATGATGTCAACAAGACCAGCGTTCAGAATTCCACTCCCCTTCTTCAGTCTGCACCATCGAGCACTTCTCCGGATGAAACTGTCTGTGTATGCAGTCATGTAGTTAGGGCCCAGGTATGTGATTTTGAACCCAGCCTCTTTTTTGACCACGTCCTTGGCCGAAGCCCTGCCCCTGACATCCCTGCTCTGCTGTTACTCGTCTCTTTTCTGGATCAATCATTACCTATTTCCACTGAGACAAGACGTATTGAAGGACACTCCTGAATGTAAGTGAGACATTATGGACAAATTACTTGCAAACACTATGAGCAATAGGATGATTACGTCTTTTATTCTCAAATTAATTTTGTTTCTTTTCATCACTCTCTTAAAATAATAGCTTAAGTCATATTTTTCTGAAGTTTTTCAAAAAGCAAACACAACCGAACCAATTATTTGGTTTAGTTGTCTCTGTTTTCCTTAGACCTAAAAATTAATGAGTAAAAAGTAATTCAAACTCTTGTCAAATATGAGTGAAATGTAAAACTATATCTACTAACCCTTAAAAAAAATAACAGACTTCTTGTATTCTTTTGAGTGCCTTCAAACCTTCAACCTTCAAACTACCACCTGCGTTTCACTTCTGTCACTCTGATCATGAACGATCACCAAACAAACCTCTGATACTTTACCACTGTGGGACAGCTTTCCCCCCCACACCTCTTTACTCATTGTCATTCCCACTCTGCGCACTCTTGGACAGACACCAACAGCCTCCTGCTTCCCTGAGGATACCCAGGCCTAATCCGCTACTTGTCAGCAATAAGTACAATTCGGCAAATGAGCCTTGAAGTCTGTGTTTTGAAACTGCAACTTCCAACATCCACTACAAAGCCCACTTATAGATTCCATGTCAGAGATGAGACAATAATTAAAGCAAGAATTATCTGAAAGAGATTGTCAAAAGATATGTAATGTCCATGAACAGAAAGGAATATAGTGTCTAAACATCATGGGAGAAGAGTGCATGTTTAGTTTTTAGTGAAAACGTTTAAGTGGAGCGATTAAAAGTTAATTTTGTGGTTTGAAAGCAGATATTCTGGGAGCAACAACATCTGAGAAGGGTTTGTGTAGAAGCAGGTGGAAAGTTAAGTGCAGCTTGTAACTGTCCATGAACCTTCATCCGTTTAGTTTTTAGACACAAGTGACTATAATGAATACTTGATAGTCATTTGTTTCTGAAAATGTTCTAAAAATGATATTTACTAGATAATACTACACATGTTTATCAAAAGATCTCCAGATAAGAAACAGTATGAGGAACATCTAATCTCCTGGCCTATTTGCTTTGTAAAATTTACATGATAACATTGTTTTTCATTAGAGTACCAAGTTTGAGCACTTTAAAAGTCAGTTTAAAAACGAAGAAAAAAATGTAGTTTTTGCTGTTGATTGTTTTTCTTTTTAAACCTATGTAACGGGAAGTCACTGACTCAGTAAATGAGCTCACGTTTTTTTCTCTAAATTAGAAAAAAAAGATAAGTTCAGCATTTCAAATTAGATCATTTTCATGAATGTTTTTTATAAGTAGTACACTTTTTTTTTCTTCCCAGATGTTTTTTTTTTTTTTTTCTTCACCAAAGATTCATGGATCACTACTTGTACATCCACCTTTACCAGCAATAACTTAAAGTAGACATTTCCTGTATAACTTACAAAGATATGGAGGAATTTAGGCCCATTTTTCTTCTTTATAACATACTTTCACTTCACTGAGGTCTGCAGACATTCTCGACTAGAAATATCTAACAGGTTTTCATTCAGGCTGAGGTCAAGGTGTTGACTTCACTGTCTTTAAAGCTTTAATTCTTGAATTTTTCAGCCATTCTGATGTAGACTGGCTACCGTGTTTGAGACCATTTTCTTGTTTCATAAACAATTTCAGCCAAGCTTCAGCTGTTGGATAGATGGACTTACATTTGCCTCAAGTATACTCTGGTATACAGAGACGTTCAGTGTGCGAAGTGCCCAGGTCCTGACACCTTGACAAGCTTGACAGTGGTATGACGTGTTTCTCTTGAAATGCTGCGTTTGGTTTTCAACAAACATGCAATGAGCACTAAAGTCAAACAACCTTCACTTTTGTCTGACGTGTCTATGGGACACCGTCACAGAGGTCTTGTGGCTTGTTCAGGTGGAGTTGAAGTACTCTCTTAAACCATATGGAAGCACTGGGGTGTATTTAGTATTCTTCATTGATTCTTCATTGATTCAAATTTGTTTGGCTTCAATTTTAATAAAGAGAAAATGGAACTGTGGGAAAATGTGACATCTGAGGCTGTATATGCCTAATTTTATACTCACATAAACTAGTTTATTTATTTATTTATTTTTGTTTTTATTTATTTTAAGCACCAAAATGAGGGTGCACTAACTTTTGCACACTATCGTTTACAGGACCGGCCAGGACATCAGGACATCAAATCACACTCTGCTTACAACTAAATTCACAGACACAACAGAGATGGACAAATGAACTATCAAAAAGTGTCTTACACTATTTGGAAATTAAAAAGAAAATGATTTAAATGAACTGTCATAAGGAAAGGGTTTTGCGGAATATGTGTTTGTGTTAAATAAATTGATTAGAACCCCAGTTGGGACCCTTTTGATGAAACAGCCCCCCGAAGCAGCTGAGTGTTAAAGCCAGAAACCCACCACGGTGGTTCAGTTCCAGTCTCACCAGAAAACACCACATGCTCAAAAAAAATCAGACTTTTGTTCCCATGTGCATCTGCAAACTCTAATCTGCCTTTTTGTGGTGGTTTTGGAGCAGTGACTTTCTCTCAATGTGTTTTTTTTTTAGCTCCTTTTAGTATAAAATATGTTTTCCTGTGGATTATGATGCTCTTTTACCAGTTTCAGGCAGCATTTTTTTTTTTTTCATTGTTTTTGTTCTGGAGTTCTTTTCTATATTTTGCCCTAAAGCACATTCATCTCTGGGACACAGAAGCTGTCTCCTCTCCGAGCAATGTGACAGTTTTGAGCTCCCGTGGTGATTTTACTTGGATACGTAATATTGTTTGAACAGACGAATGTAAGACTTGAAGACATCTGGAAATCAAGCCTTAGGATGAACCAGACTTGAGAAGGTCTACGATTCATCTCCTGATGTCTTGATTGATATTTGTTGATTTTCTAAATGTCAAAACATCCTCATGTGGAATTATTCAAGCTGCTTCGAGTCGTAGTCGTTGAAAAAAATGGACTTTGTAATAACAAATTCTTTCTCTCTCCTTCAAACAGTAGAAAAACATCTTCTTCTTATTATAATTTACAAATGAAGTGATTTTTAACTATTCTAACAATTTATCGACTTTCTCGACTTCATTGTCAGACACAGAAAAGACTTGTTTCCAAACTGCATATAAAAATCTGGTTGCAACTGTGTCGTTCACTTCTTTTCTTGTCTTTTTTTTAATTTATTGTTCCTTTTTTGGGGTGGTCAGCAGGATAAACTGTGTTAATATGATTCAAATGTTTATATTGTGACCTACATCCCATCTGGATAAGGTCCAGAAAACATTAGAGCTGCAGTTCACGTGGGAAAACTGATTGACTATGATGTATGAGCGATGTTTAATATCTCCCTGGTCACCTGTTCACACAGAGCAGAACGTGATTCATTCACAGATGATTCAGTAATCTGATTGCAAATTTCATAGTTTATTTATACTGTTTGCTCAACTTTAATCATATCTAAAATAAGCAACATAAAAACTGCTGCGGTCAACTGTCAATTAAAGGTACCTGGTCATTCTCAAATTTCTAACAGGAAATTTGTAAGGTTATAATAGAAGGTTATAATAGAAGTTTATAATAGAAGTGTTGGAGATCAATTTCTTCCATCAGGTAGGATCTTTCAGTCTGACGTGCCCTAATCTCATTGTTTCTTTCTCTTTTAAAAATGAAATCATTATTTTTTTTTTTTTATTCTTTTAGCCTCTCTTGTTCTTTAAAAATTGGGACCAGTGTTTAGGTAATAGTTATTTACTGAGAACTGTGATCCTGTGAGAAGGGTGACGACCCGACCAACAGCGACGTCCTCTTTTTCATCAGGAATTCGTCATCTCTATCTGCAATGCAGACTTCAAATCAATCTAGTAAATGTAAACTCAGTTAAATTTGTGTAAATGACTCTTGAGCAAGTAATTCTAAACTCAAAAATGTAATTTGCAACTACTGGACATATATTTCTTGTGAAAGTACTCATGCCATTGAAATAATAGTGCAAAATATGCATCAACAAGTATGCATTTTTCTTATTTTCTACTTGAGACCAGAAGAAGTGAAAGTTCTTCTGTGTAAACAACAGGTTTGTGTGGTCTTTAACAACATGTGTAACACGTACGCACGTATTGTGTTTTTGCATTTTCCATGTCGTCCTTTTGCTTTCTGATTTGAGATTGTACAAGTTGATAACATCTACCCTTTGAGAGTGAACTACGCACCAACTCATTCGCTCAGGATCCCAGTAAGTCAAGTCTGTTATCTTAACAAAGCCCATCAGACATCTATTAATCTTGGTATGCGCTCTGAAAGCTGACAGGGGAGTAGAGTTAAACAGGTTCCTCAAAACAAACTTCTGCTGCCAAAGCTGCTGTTGGCCAGGAGCAGTCTGCCATGGAGCGGCCGCACAGGGAACTAAGGGCCAAACGGATGCTTTCTGGAGAGAAAAGATTAAAAAAAAAAAAGAGGTGCAAAAAGACAACAGCTGACAAATATTTACCTGCTGTAAATGCTCATACTAGAAGAGGTCTGTTAAAATGGTTTTTAAGCAGAAAAGGAGATGATTCATGATTCATTTTCCTGCTTGTGCTGTAACTATCATAACTTGTATGTTATCTTTACACGTCTGTCACTTCATTCTCTCCTCCACACAGTCTGAAGCCTGCCTGGACAAGCACGCCCTCGGTCTCATTTACATCCTATATTGCAGTATTAACCTCTGGATGTAATAACACAGTCACTATCTGCAATCCGTCAAGTCAAAGTAGGTTATCCAATCTGGATTGCTCCCAGATGAGATAAGGAACTTTTTGGAAAAGCAGCACTGGAAAATGTACAGGGCTTGTGTCACTCAATGAGGTAACAATCCAAATAACAATTGTGATGACTGTATTTAGATTAACAAGCTATTTGTCATACATCTTAGGAAAGATAAATGACTGGTGCACTTTGAGAAGCAATGCTGCGAGCTGAATTACACTGCTGACCTTTCCCCAGTCTGTTTAATGTCTAACAAAGAAAAAATGCAGTAGGTCAATAAAATGTAGCCCTGCAGGCAGAGAAAATGAAACTCTTTAACACTAGAAGAAAAACATATGTATATTAGCTGTAAATAAGACAGTCTTTGTTACTATGTCTGATATTCTTGAAGTTTACTGTTTATTTTGGGTGTTGTCTTAGCAACAAGATGCACTATGTCACACATGCATTTCATGTACTTCAGCACTGATGAACTATATGAACACACTTAATTCAGTTGTTCATTCACACACGTCAGCATCTGACAGTTACATTGAGCACCCATTAATGTACCATGTAACCATTAATGTGCGACCCTCTCAGAAAATCTGCTGTGTTGTTAAACAATTGCCTCGTCTACAGGTCATGCCCTCATTGCATACGTGCCCTCATCCACACACGTGTGCAACTGTATGGTGTCCAAGGCCACCTCCGTTCTAGTAGTCAAACAGAACACTGTTATGATTAATTGTTGCTGGTGTGATTGTGTCCTAAGGTGAATGTAATGAAATTGAAGAGGTGCAGAGGCTGCATTAAAGTGATGTTTACATCAGAATCATTATAAAAATAATATAGTGGATGTGGGTTGAAATGGGCCTTTTTGTTTAATAATTCTACTTCTGCTTCTTTAATTTTAGATTAACTTTAATTTTGTAGATGTTCTTCTCATTGGACCGTAAATGTAGCATTGTTATTTTTAAGAATCTAAATGCTTCTCATTCATTGACACTTAAAAAAAATAAATACATTGTTGGTATAGAGAGTGGAAGAAAAGGTAACAGAGAATTTAGTTTGTTTATTTCTGCTGTGAATTATGGAAAAACTGAAACGATTCAGTTATTTAAAGTGCTCTGCACTAGAACTATGCTAAACTTTTACTTTGAGATCAGGAGAACTGCAAGTCAATAGTTTGTTTTTGCATGGACGAGAGGTCTGCAAGGTTTCAACGCTGTGTGGTCAATGAGATCACTGCTACTTGATCCAAAATAACTCCATTTAGGATGTAGGTTTGTTTATTTTTGTTGTTTTTTTTTGTTAATAAAGTCTTGCAGATCCTAGATTGCTAAGACTTGGAACGCCTCCTTTAACACCCACCCACACACACACACACACACACACACACACACACACACAGTTGTGTGTGTGGAAAAATTTACACGTTTAAGCCTTCCTAAAGAGATCTGGATGCACTTTGCTCTTCCAGACCAACAACTGAGTTTCACGAATGCAGTTGCAGTTGCAGTTGCAGTTGCAGTTGCACTGCATCAATGACTGCTTCACCAGCAAGACTTTGCAATTATGAAATCACAATTTTCTCAGGTATTTGAGCTGTTTTATTATATTTGGCGCTTGAAGAGTTAGCGCATGCAACAAGTCTCAGAGTGACAAAGTGACACTAACTGTCCTGCAGACAGGACAAAAACATTTATCAACGTTGTCCTTTTTCTTGTCTGAGTTCTTGTCAGCTTCAGAGCCTCTGTGATGTTACATTAAATCAGTATGTGGCTGTTTAAAGAGAAACTACCTGTATTCAGTGTTGCAGCCCTGAGCAGAGCACTACTAGCAAAAAATAGTGTTCCCATTTACCCTGGTTTGAGCCGGCACCCCTGAATATACACAGTCATCTGATGAGGAGTTGAATGTCAATTAAACACTTTTCTATTTAAAACACAGATGGTATTGATATTTTTTTATCATTACAGAAAGGTTTTATGTGATGAATTTGCAGTAAAACCACAATCTTTTGGTTCAGAAATCTTGAGGTTGTTTATTATACAACATATTATTCAGAATATAATTCATTATGACTCTTTTTGTTGGTTTTCTTCCACGTGACTGGGGGCTCCAAGTCCAATCAAAATATTCTCTCTACTATGAAGAGGCAAGTGTTGGTCATAAAAAAAGTCCTGTTAGTTACAATGTGCTTTCATCCCATGATGTCCGCAGATAAAGGAAAAAAAAAGGTAAATGATGTGTTATTTAAATCCTATAGTTTCCACTTCACCATAATCAGATCAGTGCAAGGATTCAAACCAGGAACCCTATCTTCGCTTTCACTATAGGATCATATGGAAATCATTAGTTAAGATGATTATAATTATATTAGTTGGATATACTGTACTTTATTACTGACATGAGCTGATAAAATGCCATCATACAGTATAAATATAATTAAGATGAGGAAGCACAACGCACATTACCTTTTTTAAATACACATTTAAGCGTCTTCAGCCACTGTAGTGAAGAACAAAGCCTTATTCTTGAAACCTACAAATGATAACTGTTACAGTATTAGAGTGAAAGTTAGCTTTTTTTATTTTTTAACTCATCTCTTTTGATTAAGAGGAATGTCCTCCCCTGACCGTTGCCCTCTTGTTGATGAATGGTTGGGTGTGAATAATGCAGGTTGAACTATGTTCATTACTCTGAGGATTCTGTCTGCGTTCTGCGGTGTGCGCTCATCATTCTTCCCTGTGCAATATGTTACTCATCTGAAAGCGATTTATGTTCTCAGTAAATCATAACATCTGAGAACACCCTGCCACTGAATATTGAGAACTTGCAGAGCATTAACTTAAACTACCTAAAAGGTATCGTCAAAACTTTAACATATTCTTCCATTCATGTCTGCCACATTTTTAGGCTGAGAGAAGATTTTAATCATGAGTTTTTCAACTTGAAACATTTACCTTAAAAACCATAAGAAACATTCAGAGCAAAATATTAGTTATTTTTCCTGGAACAATGAGATGAAGGTGTCCAGCTCAGCAGGTGAGGTTGTAAAATTTGCTGATCTTCAGGTATCATGCAGCAGTGTACTCCAGCGGCAGCGCAGGGGTGCAAACGTCAGACCTGCTGAGGTTCAACCTCTGGCTCACCGTCTCTCTGTCTGTATGTTTGTTTTTCCTCCTGTATCCTTCTACCAGTTTCTGTCTGTGGATATCATTTTTGTTGTGTGCTTGATTGTTTTGGCTCCTGTAAATCCTACTTAATGCATCACTTTAGGCTGAAATTAGTGCACTTTATTGTTTATTGCTCTTGTCCCCCAACCGCCTGTATTTCCCTGCATCTCCTTCATAAGACAGTATAGATTGATGGTGTAGGTTTTGGCTTGCATGCCCTTCCTGACACAGTATTCAGGCTTGGGACCAACACTAAAAGAACACTGACTTGTGACATCTCCAGTGGCTGAGTTTGTGCAATAAGACAGTTAATCATTTTATTCTTCTTTCTTAAAACATACATTTCTATGTTGCAGTGTCATGCTGCCCAAAAGAAAAAAGTTAAACATGAATTAAAGAGAACAAGTAAATGTCATATTAACAAGTCCCTTCTCCGTTTGGACCATTGAAGATTGTTGCAAAGGGGGTGAATTCACTGTAGCGGCCGTTGTTGCAGCTGAAGATCCCCATACCTCCACCTAAGATGCTCTATGGGTTCATCAGTCTATTGTGCATGTCTGCATGTCTGGTGTTGCCCATTATATTTAACGCTTTAAACAGCATTCCACTGCAGGGCTCCACAGTGAGCCTGAGACCTGAGTGTGTCTAGTTTGTACTCTCTACCACGGATGTAAAAGAGATGTGCAACATATATGGAAAACCTCCCTCACAGACATAAAACTGCAGTCTCGTGGCTGCATATCAACAAGTCATGTCAGTATAATCATGTCTGTGGGTCACAGCAGCATTGTATTCTTTTATTTTTGTTTATTCTTTTACACTTAGGAACAACACAGGTGAACAAATGACATCCCAGCTGTGGTACATCAATTAAATGACACAAAAAAGTAAAACACACACACACACACACACACACACACACACACACACACACACACACACACACACACACACTAACTTGACAGCTGCAGATGGGGGTAGGTTTCCTTCTAGTTGAAGGTTCCAGGCTGTCTTTGGAGTACCTCAAGTAGATTAAGAAATGTGCTGCTTGGCATTCATTTTAACATTTTCTTCTGGCCTGCCACATAAATTTACACAAGTGAAATTTGCTCCCTTCTACTTCACACCCCTCCCACTGGTGGTATTCCTCACCTCCATCTCCCCCTTGCAGCGACCATCACGATCATTTGCAGAAGTTAAGACGTTACTATTTTTGTCCTTTCTTTTGGGGTGTAAAGACTGGCACAGTGAGCTGAGGGCTGTACAGCACAAAGCTTAATACATATGTGAATCTTTTCAATTTCCCCTTTCTCAAATGCTGCACTCTAAAACAAAGACTCCCATAAATGCGTTAGAACTAATA
This sequence comes from Xenentodon cancila, assembly GCA_014839995.1. Taxonomy (NCBI): domain Eukaryota; kingdom Metazoa; phylum Chordata; class Actinopteri; order Beloniformes; family Belonidae; genus Xenentodon; species Xenentodon cancila. Next base: position 20,723,632 of record CM026198.1, on the reverse strand, counting down.
CTGAAAAATCACTTTGAGCACACTTTCCAGGCACAAACCTATCACTTTGCTTCATAAGGTTAATCTCACCATTTGAGTCAAAGCTAATCTGTCACTAACAGTGATTTTTTTCACTTTCCTTAATTTCCTACAGTCCAGATAATTTGATAACAGAACTACACTGCAGAGAAAACTGCACAAAGTAGAAGAATTTAAAAAAAAAAAAAAAATATATATATATATATATATATATATATATAGAGAGAGAGAGAGAGAGAGAAAGAGAGATATGTAGATATTGATATTATGCTGATGTGAAACAGATACACCAAAGCACATTTTTGACCATTTTTCTCTGATTGAGCGACAGAGATCTAAACAGAAGTCAATAAAACTGGAAAAATTACCTGCACTGATTGAAGAACAGTTACAGTTCACATGCTGTTATAGGTTTAAACACAGCAGCTTGTGTTATACATACAAGTGTTATACACAGTTGAACACAGTGGTTTGAGAATTCAAAAGGCAGCTAAAACCTCTTTAATGCTTTGCAGCAGGAACTACTGTTTAAGTTTATTTCCCCTTTAAATTTTGAAAAAACTTAAAAACATTAGAAGACATCCAGAATTGGATGCTTTCTGGGAATGTTTCCACCACCAGCCTCTAGAGAGGATCTGCAGTAACTGTATGAAATTTACCAATTTTAAATTATTTATAATAACTAATTAATTTAGAACTACAGCAAACATCTAAAGTGCCCAGTTTTTGGCTCCGTGTACAGTTCTAATTTTTATCCCTTATGCTACTAGTTTATGTTTTGGCAATCATAAACAATTATCTTTGTGGTTTTCTCACTGAACTTTGATAAACCTTCTTTCTGGGAACAACATACTTGATCTGGGATCACATGACAGATGACCCAGGATCTTTGCATAAAGATCTCTGGGAAAAAAAAAAATGTCACCAGACACTCCTGGGAGAATCATGAGTGTGTGGGATGCAGGAGTTGTGCCCAAAAATAGATAGAGACCTCTTGTATGGACACGGTCTGAAGAATGTAGCTCCCCCACAACAACTTGTTTTCACAGCATCAACACGGGAAAGAGGCAAGAATCCTGCCAAAGTGCCAGCCGCATTTAATCTCATCGTTCCTAAAGCTTGTAAATTCGGGAATTTTTTCATGGCCTCATCCTGGGAGAATATGTCAGTATCTGTCAGCAATCACTGCGTCTCCCAAAAGATCAAGCAAAGTACACGAGGAAACTGCTTGTATAAGCTTTAGACGATGGATGATGTAAGTATGTAAAAATGTTCAATCATATGCAGGTCAACAAGCCAAACGTATGAAAATCAAACACGCCTTGATGACTTATTAACAGAACACATTTTTCACAAATTACGTCACTTTTGATTATGCATACTTAAGCTGATTTTTATTTTATTTATTTATTCATTTTAAGCTTTTGAAAAACCTCTGAAAACCAGTTTACAAAATTTTAGACGTACCTGGGACATAAACAGAAAATAAATAAATGACTAAATATGAAGAAAAATCAGTTTTACTGTAGAAAGAAAATGTGTTTTGATCATGTGGTGAAGCAGGTGAGCATGGACACTTTTTAAAATATCTGTTTTGCTTTTTGTTTCTTTTTTGTCTGTGGAAACAGCTATGACAAAATAGTGAAGGTGTCAGGAGATAATATGATTCTGATTATCAGCTGAATACATGAAAGGGGCGCTCTTGTGCTTTCCATGGTCCATACTTGAGTCCACATCCTTCGTGCACGTTAACTCAAATATCTTTGTTTTCTATTTCTCATATTCTTTTTTTCTTTTGATGTAAATGATTAATCATTTTGTTGTATCTTGTTTCACTGTGCAGCTTTTCCATACTGTGATGCATTGGACTTACATAGATGGTACGGTGGCCCTCAGATATACCATTTTGTGAGAACAGGGGTCTCCAAATTTTTCTCCACCACAGATCAGTTGTCATAGAAACAGCATTCCTGCGGTCCTGTATACAGAGTGAGGATGGTGCTGGTGAAGGATGCAATTAAATGTGATTAACTCATGGCTACCTGGCACAAATATTGGTACGCATTACAAAAACCATGTCTTAAATGCTGTATTTTATTTATAAAACATTCATTAAGTGTTTGAAAGCATACGCATGGGACATATTTTCAATATATTTGAATACAATCTTTGGAACTCATAGATATGAGCAATATTGAGGTCAGATATTGCTTCCCGGCAACTTCTCAGCACCCCCAGGGGATATTGGGTGACATTTACAGCATGTTACAGTGAGGGAGGTGACACGTGTCTGAATAATCGTGGTCCACTGGCCCAAAGTTCCCATCCAAAAACCAAGATCACTTTTGCGACATGTCACTCTTAGCCCTGTAGGCAGAGATTCAAGAGCGTTTAATTGAACTGTTTGTCTGTAAGCCATTTTTTTTGTCTTTTTGGTTCTTACCTGAGGTACTTCTACATCAGCTTTGCACCCACCATACACATCCAAAAAATGTATAATTACTTCAGCACAACAAAGAAAGAATCCCAACTACATTACTTACTTAAAACCAAGATTACGTTGTTCTAAGACATTTCAAATGTCTGTATATTTTGAAGAGGGGCAGGGGTGCCTCATCAATGTTTGCAACTCCTTTTGGTGGTCAGTAACGCAGAGCTCCAAACTACGCTGCAATAAACACACATTTGAGAGAGTGATTATAATTTCATAAGGACAAGTCCAGAAATCCAGCCATACGAGCAAAATCGCATCCAGAGTATGAAAGTTTTCAACCAAGTAAACGGCATCAAGAAAAAATGCTGTTTAGGATGGTTTTAAAAGATATAAAAGATGTCATTATTTCCCCGTGGCATTAGCTGAAGTCTAAAATAATGTCTTGTACCATAGACTTGTGACACGTTTTACTTTGCAATAATATCTAAGATAAAAAATACACTTTAGAGGCTGTTCTGATTTTAAGTCAGGATCCTTAGTCATTAATTATGTTCTACTTAAATGTACGTCTGCTGGTACATCTGCTTGAATAAAATTTTATGCAGCAAACATGTAAAACCACCAGTATTGTATCATTATTCATGACCCTGTTTGCAGAAATGACCTCACTCTGAAAATAACACAAACATAAGCAGCACATGACACAACACCGTTGAAATTCCTCAGCACAAACGTTATTGTCACAAACTATGCTTCTATTGTACCAGAACACACAATGCACACCTCCTTCCAACAAGACAGAAGGTTTTCAGAGTAGGTCCTCCGTGAAGCTTGTCTTTTCCCTGGGAGTCTGCTCCTTCTAGACGCACACAGTTTCAGCGCGAGCTGCCAAATCAAACAGTAAAATTGCATACTTTGTACCTCATGGTACACTGAGCACACTCATCCATGCATGGAAGGAGGGAAGGGAAGGTTCTTCTCCCCAGGAAGCACAGCACTCGTAAGGTCTCCAGCAGCTGGACGAGGATGGAGTCCCACCACTCCTGAGGCCAAACTACTGACTGAAACACAGTGGACGGCCGATTTAAATGAGCAAATGAGAGATGACTGAATGTACTCATTAAGTAAATCAGTTAGTCACACATTTACTACATTTATCTTTTCACCAGCATATAATCACAAATGATTTTTAGCTTGAAAAAAAGCAAACGTTGTGTAAATGACCAAATCCAAATGATCACATTAAAAAAAAAAAATTAAAAAAATGTCAGTATGAAAAACCTAAGTAAGACTGCTCCACTCTGTTTTAAGTTTAACTAATGGGTTTGGTGTGGCGGACACCGCCATATATGTACGTATTTCACACCAGGATGTAGGCTTTTATTGTGAAGGGGAAGAAAGCGCGGGAGAGGAGAAATGTTAGGGTGGTTCCTTATTGTTTGATTTTGTGGAAAGACACCTGGAATAGGCAGCACGGTGGCCTAGTGGTTAGCACTGTTCCTGGTTCCTGGTTCAATTCCCGGCCTGGTGGGTCTTTCTGTGTGGAGTATGCATGTTCTCCCCGTGCTTGCGTGGGTTCCCTCCGGGTACTCCGGCTTCCTCCCACAGTCCAAAAATATGCAGGGTAGATTAATTGATCATACTAAATTGCCCGTAGGTGTGAATGTGAGTGTGATTGGTTGTTTGTATTGTATGTGGCCCTGTGATGGACTGGCGACCTGTCCAGGGTGGACCCCTGCCTTTCACCTACTAGCGTCGGGATAGGCTCCGACAGACCCCCGTGACCCGGAGATGGATTAAGCGGGTATAGATAATGGATGGATGGACACCTAGAATAAAGCGAGACCCAAAATACTTTACATCTCTTTCTGCTGACTTTTTTCTCACTTTTTTTTCACAGTGTAATACATCACTCATATTCTCAGTTTCATCATGCCTCAAGGTTTCTGCTGGTTCGAAAGATTTTGGAGATCAGGGTTAAAGTCTGCTAATATGGATGCCTCTGTTTTTCACTAGATGATTGATTTGTTATAATTGGTTGAAGTTTCTAGATGTTTGACAGAGGTTGGAATTATTGTTGAAGATGCCCATTCTCTTTTCCCGTTAACAGATTAACTGATGGGTGACACATATTTAATTTTGTCAGTTCTGGTGCTGCCCCACTCCAATGTAAATGTAGAGTGGCTCTTTTCTATGGTGGGACTTAACGAGACCAAGACCAGGAACAAGTTGGCCGCAAAAGGAGAAATGCTGTGTCTTATGTCTTGCTGGCGTGCATGCCGTGCAAAATTTTGGTCGGCTCCACAAAATCTCAGTCCAAGCTTTTATGAAAAGCTGGCAGCCGTGAATGCTAATGTGTCTGCGTGGGTTTGTGGTATAGATAGTTCAAAGTCAGTCAAAGTCAAAGTCATGTTTATTGTCAATTCTACCACATGTGAGGTTCATACAGAGAATCAAAATTACATTACCCTCAAACCCTCCCTGCTACACAATAAATAAGTTACTCTAAACACAAAGTGCAAATCTAAAAGAAACAAGTAATAAAATGACGCTGAGTTTAAGAGCCAAGGGCAATAAAATTAGAACAGGGAAGCAAACGGAGGAAGAGCAGGGAGAGTGTTCAGCTTCCTGACGTCCTGGTGGATGAAACTGTCCCTCAGTCTGCTGGTTCTGGCCAGCAGGGTCTGCAGCCTCCTCCCTGAAGGCAGCAGACTGAAGAGGCTGTGTGATGGGTGGGTGGGGTCTCTCACGATGTTGAGGGCTTTGCGAGTCAGACGGCTGCTGTAAATGTCCTGAAGTGAGGGGAGAGAGACACCAACGATCTTCTCAGCTGCTCTCACGACACGTTAACGCGTTACCATGCCGACACACTAGCATTATGGCAGCAGGAACAGGAAGTTTGAATTTTAAAATAAAAAAAATATGCCTTTCAGCCATTCTTGTTTAAATACAAAAATTTTCTGATTAACTTTGCAAAGTCTGAAGGGTCTTTAATTACAATCCAGTAAAACATTGTGATAAAAAAACTAAAATTTTAAGTTTAAAACCTTTGCCTTGCCATGTGTTTAAGTGTCCTCTCATACATGCTGCAGGCTTTTTAGTTTCAATGCAGACACAGGTTCAATTTATGCTTCGTACAGCAGAGTTACGCACTCGAAATTTTGTAGCAGTTTTTCCAACAAAATTCAACAAGTTCTATAAAGCTATCGTTAAGCAGCATTCAGCAAGCATTCAACAGGCTTTCAGCAAACAGCTCTCAGCATTCACAGCTGCAGTTTTAAAGAAAATGCAATTTTTCTGGTACATAATTATATAGTCTTTTCATTGGGTGCAGGTACATATTGCCATACTAAAATTTAGCCAAAGATGATGAATTGCACTGCCAATCAAATAAAGATTTGAAGAAAAACAATGGAATCATTGTTTATGGTCCTCGTCTTTAGGGGCCTTTAACAAGATTTACATTTTTGCAGGACACAACATTTTGCTGTGTCAAATGTTAATAATCAGCTAAAGCACAGATGATAAGGTCTTTAACTTGAGAGTCACTGTTGCTGCTTTCATCTAAAGCCCAGGGAGTGGTGATAAATTACTGCAGCCCCAGAACATTGTTTTTCTTCATGGAAAATTAATGACTGATTTGAATCTGAATAACTGTTGTGATTATTGTTGCTGAATTTTGAACCAGATGTTTTCAGATTATAGATAATTTACCATGCATGGTACATGTTCTTACAGAAGAGCGATCTAAGTGATTTAAAATAGACAAAAATTAAAAATTAAAAAAAAAGTGAAGACCACCTAAGCTAGAACAATTATAACAATGAAAACATGAATCTAAACAGGACATATTACACTCCGGAAATCAGGTGTAAATACAACTAAAAAACAGTGCTGGATGTGAAAAATATTCTAACCTTCAAGCACAGCTGTTTAGCCAAATTAGATTTTTTTTTTCTTTGAGTAGAACCTAAAGAAACTTGCTGAAATAAACTTAGTTCTTTATTGAATTTTGGAACGAGCTGGTTGCACGCTTAACGAAACATATTCCAGTTTTTGGGATCGTACACTGACCAATCACCAGATTCACTCTTGTCCGACACTCTCCAATTTTCATTAAAAAGAATAACTTTTTATTTTTTTCATTTCCTTGCGTGTCTGGGCTTTCCTCCTGCTCACCATATTTTTTAACTCCTGCTGTGGAAGAATATTTTTCCATAAAGACGTGGACAAAAACCGAATGCTCTTTGTATTTTATCATTTAGGCTTGTTTCAGACTGCATTACAAAGCACACATGGGAAAAGAGCCGTAACAATGCAGAAGAGAGGAGTTGATCATCTGAAAACTGTCCAAAGGACGATGAGCGAAGCTATTGGTTTGTGTTATGATTTGTTCAGAACGCTAACAATGAAAGGAAAAACACAGAATACTGGTAAGGGAATGGTGAAACAAACGGACTCAGAATGCTGTCTGGTTGTGGACTGTCAAAAGCTGTTCTATTGTTTTTATGCTTTGTGTTTTAAGTGTTCATCATAGTGGCTGGTAGCTTGATGCCTGACAGACCCACGACCACAGTGTGAGCATGTCAGGCATCAAAGAGACCAAGAGAAGTATTTGGAGAAATACCAGCCAGCAAAAATAAAATCTGTGTCGTCAGGGATATCAGAAGAGAACTGGTAAGATGTCCTAAACAGTTACTGCTGTCACCACAGAGCAGTATAACAAGACTAAAAAAATCCTTCTCTTATGGAGTATCCACAAGGGGTATTTAAACAGGAACTAGCGCCAAAGGATCAGGTAAACTAATACGACTCATTTAGTGTTGCAGGTAGGTATCCGTCTGCACCCGCCTCAGTGAATGCAGAGTGAAGGGTTTTGGGTGTTTAACCAATCCACACAAGTTTACATGCAGTGCGGCAAAAACGCAAACAGCGTTCAGGTACGAATCTTCAGCTGCCTTGCTAAGCATACATCCCAGTCTGGTTGGTTGAACGTAGTCAATGTAATTAACAAAACAAAACATTAAAAAAAACTATAATGAGTAAGGAAGGTTGGGTGAAAAGTGCAGACGATAACTAAAACCTGGGAAATCATCATTGTTGTCTTCACTCAGGCACAAAACAGATTTTTATCGTGAAACATTTCTTTTGCCGATCACAAGAAAAACACCTGCACGGCTTTTTATGTAAACTTGTAAACCTAATTTTAAAAAAAATTGAAATAATCTATATAGACTGCATTATAGATAAAGGTAGTATAAGGTCTTCTTATAATAGTAAAGTATTATAGTGCAGTACTTTATAAACTGTACTTTGAAGAAATCCCAACTGAACTATAATATTTTCTGCTTGTAAAATATATGAAAAAAATTTTAAATTATCAATCTGTAGTAATATTCTTCTGTTGTTCTTATTCAAATATAAATTTATGCAACACATCAGAATGTTTTGCAGTGTGTATACGTTAGAAATATAAGAAAAATATGTTGTTAATCCACTCAAATGCTTTATGCTTGTAATTGTTTGCAAGTTGCAGAAGTATTCAGTGGATAGTATGTCATATCACTTCACATCCCCGCATTGAACAGATTTATCTGTGGTTGATATATTCTCAAAATTGCAGCCTCAGTTGCAGAAGTTTGCTTTAACCATAAGTGCTCTCCCTTCACATGCAAGTTTAAGGCTGCTGCAGGCCTAAATGAAGAATAACTCCACTCGGATGATTTATTTGGAGAAGCCAAGGTCAAACGTGAGGTTGTATAAACTAAATTCCATCATGAGTTCATAGCCATACAGGCCAAATGTCATATTTGAAAATAAAGATCTGATATGAACCCATGTCACTGTAATGTCAGAGGAGAGGTGGTGAGCGTCCATAAAATGCATACAAAACATGCATGTGCACACAAGTACATACAACTGGCTTTAAATGGAAGGAAAGGATGATGAAACACGTTTAACTCTGTGCAAGCAAGCGATCACATGGTTCCTCACCTCCTCTAAATACAATGAGGCCTACAAAAGCAGGTCTGGCTGAACATAAAGCAGAACTGACCCTGTGCCTTTGAGGACCTCACTCCCACCACGTCTTTCAGGTCCAACAAGCTGCTCAAAGACCTGGAATAACAATGATTTTACTAAAGTTTGATAGTTTGCAAAGTGTTACTCGAAACGTTTTTTTTTTTCTGCATCTGCCTTGAATACTCTGATTACTTCGTCGCTGTTGATACTCAGACTGTGTTTTGTTTTTTTTTCCATCTCCACCCCCACTAAGTCCCATTAGCTTAATTTGTGAACCTGAGAAGAGTTTATTATTTTTCCTCAATTAGAGCTTAACCTGATACCCTGAACGGTCCATTTTAGCTCCACACCTAAATACACAAATGTATTTATTACAGGCAGAGGCAATTGGCTCATTAATTATTTCCCTGTCAGAATAAGGCATTAAAGGAACAGCTGACACGACGAACTGGCATTTTCCACTGAGGAGCACAAACTTGTGATATCTTGTATTTTACATCGACGAGGGACAACACACTTATGAACTATCATGATATTTTGTATTAAAGTATTTATGTCACAAATCTCTTCTTTAACACAAAGCCATGACGGCAGAAAGAAATATAAACCAGCTGGTGTCGGCACCACAAAAGCTTTTGTAAATGTTGCTAATGATATGATTGTCAAGGAGGTATAAATGCTGAGACTTAAAGTTTTATTTTAAAAATCTCCAATAAAACCAGTACGTACTCTTCAATACCTAAAAAAAAAAAAAGTAAATCAGAAGTTTTCACATTTTATTGCCCTCCTGTCTAGCTCTTAAGGTTAACTTTTTTGCAACTAATGTAAAATAAAACGTAAACTTTTAATGTCTGTCTTGGCTCCATGTGTGTGTAGTTACACTAGGACGCTTAATGTTTTTTTGTTTTTGTTTAGATTTCTGCCACAATCATCAAAATGTACTGACTTAAAAGTTAAATAATTGGTGATGACATGTAATAAGTCAGTGGATGTCTCTTATTGCCATCACTGCCTTTTCTAAAGTGTCAGTTATACTAGATAAACTACATCCACTATTTGTCCTGCATACGTCAGGTCTCTCATTCAGGCAATCATGCTAATATTGGAGCTCTTAAATCAACACCTTTGTACTCGGACCCTTATGTGCACTCAAAAGCAAACATACTGCGTGATTACAGAAACCAAAAAGAAAGTATATCACAGAAGTCCAAAAGTATTCATTTCACTTAGTAACTAAGCACTTTTAAGTTCAGAATAAAGACCCATTGGACGCTGCCGTGGAGGACAGTTCCTCCTGGGGACCGTTTGTTTTCAATCTCATTCTACCCTGAACTTGATGTACTAGCACTATGTTCCAGTTTCTTGTAAGAGCAGATTAAATGTGGAGGTTACATGATTTCTTCAGCTTCTTTTGCAGATTCCAGCTCAACTGAAAGTACAACATAAACAAGAGACCTTCTATTCAGCATGGGATATCCTGTCAAGATGTGTCTGCCTGTATGATGAACGATTGTCTGGAGCCGCTTCCTTTTCTGCAGCCTGTCCTCTAGATTACCACCCAGCAGCAGCTGACCACCTGGTTCACAGAAATCCCTGTGCATCTTTTTTCTTTCTTTTTTTTTGGTTAACTTTTTAAAAAAAGGCCAGTATTATTATATATTTTTGGCTTATATATCTTTCGGAGTGTTTCCCAAATTGTTCAATTATAATAGGTTGCTAAATTATTAACTCTAATGTAGTTGGCCTCTCTTCCTTCTGCCAGGGCTGGATTTAATGGGGTTCTTCTTGTTACACATTTTCTGATGATGGTTTTTTTGGGCTTTGTTATTTTAGATTCAACTACTTGTTCGGGATTTGAAGAAACACCAGGATTTCGGGAAAATGCACTCTTTAACAACGTGAGTCATATTAAAGGTGATATTTTATCTCCCGGGAGTTTCTCTCCATTTGCCTGGTTGCCATGGTGACGAGTCTGGAGAAAGTAATAACACCACCACAGAACATTTCCCAGCGGTCTCGTGGCATCTGTTTCAGATGTTTAGGGGCTTTTTCAAATCTATTGGACTATCTTAGACACTGAAATCCAATGCTAAAAGGGTATCCTGTGCATTAAATTCAACCCATTTTCATTCCCTGGACGTCCAGTATTGCTGCTTTTCAAAACCCTCTGTGCCTCTGAGACAAGCGCACAGTGTCCTTCAGCGCTGGTTCCTGACTTACTGGTCATACCATCACTAGATGCCAGCAACAGATGCTGCAAAAATCACCCTGGAGGGCTTAATTGTGTACAAATGGCAAGAGCCACATGTCATAACTTGATAGTAAACACAAAAACACGACCCGTTTTCCATTTTGGGACAGCTATTTTTTAGTTTATTGTAGCGCCAATCAGGTGACAAGCCAGTTCAGGAGGACAGGAAGGTCAGGAAGGCCGCAGGTCCGGACGGAATCTGCTCCACAATGCTCAGGGACTGTGCAGGCCAGCTCTGTCAGGTGGTCCTGCATATCTTCAACCTGAGCCTCACTGTGGAGAGGGTTCTTGAGCTGTTGAAGACTTCCTGCGTGGTTCCAGTGCCAAAGACCGCACACCCCAGGGAGCCCAACCACTACAGACCTGTGGCCCTAGACTTCTCATCTGATGAAGACCATGGAGAGGCTCATCCTGCACCACCTTTGCCCACTGGTGAGCTAAGTGCTGGACCCCCTGCAGTTTGCATGCCACCTGGTCCCAGCAAACTCCACATTTACGCCATGACACCGAAGTTAGCTTCTGATTCGGGGAATCTGCTGACGTTAATGCATTTCACCTTTTTCCAGTATGTCTTTCGCAAATAGAATAAACGTTTTAACAAGTCACCATCTGTCATGCACATGTTCTTTATAACCTTAGAGACAGTTTAAAGCAAGTTTGAGAGGATTCGGAAGCTATGAATAAGTTATCTTTGCAGCTGAGTGACAAAGTGCAACGTGCAGAGTAACAGACCATAAACACCTGACCACAGCCCAGCAGACGGGAGCAGCTTTCACCACAGTACAGCGCTGTGGCGGACACGACAAGATCTAAATCATAAATCAGACAAAACGGTCGGAAGTCAGAAAAGCTGGAGTTCTCCATCTGCCCAGAACAAATAGACAAACGTGAACTTGAGAGTGGCTTTCAACTCTGGATTATTTGGTTGTTCCAGCTAATGTAAACTCACAGATGGTGATCGTGTCTTGTTATATGGTTTATGTGTATTTATGTCACACATCATTTATCACTTTGTCTTCTGACTCAAAGAGCAGGAACTGTTATAATTGCTTTGGGCTTTAGAAGTTATGAAGCAATGAGCACATGACTCCATGTTGTGGTCGTTATCGCTATCCTGATCCAAATGTGAGTCCTTCCAGCCAAGTTCACTGGTGTCTTTTCTTTGGTGGAACACTTGTACAGTTAGATCACAAACATTATATTAAGAGTCAAGTAATGGAAGATGTTTTGTTTTTTAGTATTTTGTCATTTTCATATAACACAATATAATGCAGGTATAAATACTATAATACACATCAAATTCAGTTATTAATCAGCAAAGTATTTGTGTATTTATAATGTAATTTCAGTTCTGAAATCATTAATTGCAGCATTATTTTATGTTCACTTAGTAAAATACCTCTACATTTAAATGGATTACAGATCTTTTTTTTTTTTTCTTTTTTTAATGTAAGACACTTTGAAAAAGCTCAAAACATGTTATCTGACATCCATCAGGGGCTATAAATCATGATAAACTGAATCATTGCCTTCTAAAGCGAGCTTCGACAATCACTTCCATATGAGGTACTGTATGTAATTCCATCATTCTCTCTCTCTCCCTCTCTCTCTCTCACACACACACACACACACATGAACAGATGCACAAAGACTCCACATCTGCTGCAGCCACACACATGGCAGCCAGTGCTGCTGATGGGGTGCCTTCAGACCTGGCTGGCGTTCAGACTGCAGTCAGCGTGTTTGATTTTGCCCGATGATGGATTGTTCAGCGCTGGACAAACACCCTCCACTAAACTGTCCACATCTCTGTTTCAATCATAAATAGCTCTTTTTCATCCCATTTACTGTACCAGCTCACACAGCAGTCTTGTGGGAATCCGTCATCAGCTAGTTTTCTGACAACCAGAAGTGAAAACTTTTTTGAGTCTAATTTTTATTAAATCACTCAAACTGTGTTTTATCTAAATATACTGGTGTGGATAAATGTACGTAAATGTGGAGTCATTTTTAAATTCATGTCTGCTCTACTTTAAGCTCACATTAAAAGTTCATTCTAACAAGAAAAAAAACAAGATCTCGGCTCAAAACATTATTAGATTATGTTTTGTTAGATTATGTCTTGCAGTAGCCGTATCCTCAGAGCAGAAAACCCTGTAAAGTGACTACGAATGTTCAATCAAATGCAGATACGCACATAGGCTCAGACAGAATGTGAAGTGCGTCCAGTACTCATTTCTGGACATCTCCAAACCTAATGTAGTGCTTTAGGTTTGAGCCGGATTCATGTTGGCTGATCGTTTTCAGGGAAACCCCCTTTCAGGTTCCATGTAGACGTCTTATTGCTTCAGTGAGGGGGTCATAGACGCTTAGGTTAAGGGAAAAGAGAAGCAACTAAATCTGCAACTCAGTTTAGAACTTAATTAAACTAACCAAAGGTAAATACACAGGGTACAAAAAATAATATTGAAATGCACATTTGTTAAGCCATTAAACACTGACAGATTTATATGAGCTAACACGTGAAATATTCTCCTCACAATGTGTTATCTAGTGTGTTTTCATTACAGCTATTACTCCCTGGTATATTGTAGAGTTCCCCCATGAGCACCTCTTCTCCTCTTAGCATCAGCATTTCATAATTTCTTCATTACATCATTTTGCAGCGCAGCTTTGCTCCATTTCCAGCTCCCAGATGCACTTTAGGTTAAAATTAGTTTTTGTTCCAGTGGGGGGTGGAAGGACACTGTCATTGGCTCAGACATGCGGACATGTGATTGGCAGCTCAGGGGAGACCTCTCCATTAAGTGGGCTAAACTGCACCTCTGACCCCACAGGAACAACAAATATCCCCGCTGGCCCCAGCTATCCGTGGGGCTGAAAGCCTGACCACTAAATCGTCACGATGGCCACACTGTCGGGGTCAGAGATCAGAGGTAGAAGGAAATGTGGTATTAACGGAGATTTCAGGCCATACATTTTGTTTCCTCTATGTATTGTTCATTTAGTTAAACCTTGCAAATCTGTGCTCAGAAATCTTCTTTGTCCCTGGTACATCAAGTCTGACATCCTGCTCTTTGATCATCAGAGAATGAATTCAATTAATCAAGTAATATCTGTTCTCATGCCCGTCATAAAGTTTAAGCGGTTCCAGATCTTTTTTTTTTTTTTTTTTTATGAGGATATACATATTTACATGAAGACAATATTTTATCTGAATTTTTATTCTTAAATATAGGTTCAGAGTGCAGCTCTGTCCCTGCTCATTTCTAAATAGTTGTTTTTTGGCGACAAACTAAAACCGACTTTTATCACAATACAAGGATAAAGAAGTATATTAACTGACAAAGCTTGGTCATATGATGGGATTTTACACAAAGATTTCTGCATGCTGGTCAGGGTGCACCCTGCCTTTTGGCCCAAAAACAGCTGGGATGGATTCCAGCAGACCCGTGTCTGATAGGAACAAGTGACGATCCAGGGTATATATCTTAAACAATATGGTTTTTCAAGCAGCTACAAGCAGAGTACAAGTGTTATAGAATAAAAGGTTATGAGTGACGTACCACGGGCTGTACCGCATGCAATATACATTTATTAACGGCTCTTTACCTTCCTGCGATAGCTTTACAAGTTTCTAAAGTTTCCAAACATCTTCTGCTGCAAGCCTAGTAACTGTCAAAATAGTCTAAGTAGGTTTACTGTCAAAAACCACAACCCAGTCAAGTGTCACATATGAACAAGAACATGAAATAGGACAAGCCAGTTAATTTACTTAAATATTACTTAGTAGTCTGTCAAACATGGCAAGCATGTTTTTTGCAATGATCTTTCATTTCACACAGCTTTTCCTATCAAGCAAAAGGTAGGCTGAGCTTTATCCTTTTGCTTGTCTTTCTCTTCTTGGGATCCTTTGTTTCCGTGGTCTTTCAACCTAGGACGGGATGGTACAATGAAGACACTAAGTTTGTTTAGCGTTAGTGGAACTTGTCGCAGGCAGTCCATCCATCCATCCATCCATCCATTATCTATATCTCTCTCAGTCCTAATTCAGGGTCAAGGAGGTCTTCTGGAGCCTATCCCAGCTGTCATCACCTGGACAGGTCACTTGTGCATCGCAGGGCCACACAGAGATGACCAAGCATGCACGCTCACACTCTTAAAGTCCATTTAGAATCAGTCTCATACATGTCTTTGGGCTGTTGTAGGAACTTTGATTACCTGGAAAAAACCCACACAGCTGTGGGAGGGGCCTGTGCTGGAGATCAAAACTGCATCCTACCAGAGAAGGCAGACACTCGAAATCACAGAAACTAAAGTCTGATTACTGATCTCACACCCATCCTTGATGGAGAAAATGTCACGTCACGTGTCAAGTCCTCTTCTGCAGCACCATTTCACCTGCGTCTTGTAATAGAGATGTGCTGGCACCGCTTTTACGAATAAACAATCAGTAGTGACCACAAGTACACCGATATGTTTCCACATCTGGCCATCTGGTGTCCGCTGCTGCCTGCTGACTCGCTCGTGTGGATTCAATCGTACAATAAACAGCCTCAAGCTCCATTTCCACTCAGTCTCACACTCTGATGTCACGTTAACACCACATGAAAGGTGGTAAAGCGTCCTCCTTTTGCAGTAACTGCAGCAGGACAGTTCATTTTCAACAGATCCCTCTGCCGGAGGGCATGGTATCACATCCCATGTTTGTGGGAAGCTGCTTCACTCAAGACACAGAAATTCTCACAGCTACACGTGTTTTCTGTCATTCTTGGAGGGTCAGAGAAATTAATTTCTGTCCTGGGGGAAAACAAAGCAAAACAAAAACAATTCACTAAATGTAATGCTCTGAAGAAAGAAAGAAAAAAACTGCAAAAATGACAACTGCAAGTTAAAAGCTGATATGAAATTCTAACTTTTAAGAATTAAGTGACAGATTTTATATTCTTTTTAGGGAGAGGATTTCCTGTTTTATGTCTATGAACATGGAAACGCACGCACACACTCACATCACCTCTCCGTTCAGCCTCAATCTCTTTTCATCTCAAATGAACAACTTTAGTGTGACTTCTCTGACATTTTTATGTGTTCTGTGATGAGTTTTAACAATATATATGTTTAAATCATCCCTAATCCTGCTTCAGGAGCCTGAGGGATAAACTCTGACATGCTGTTAAAGTTCAGTAGAGTTTGTAGAAACCGCCCAGCAGAAAAGACACCCCCGCCCCTCCTGTAATGTCTGTACTCAGCTTTTTGGAAGAGAAACCTCCGATCTTTATCGATGAGGACTGTAATGGCTGTAAGTGGTCTTTCTGAATAATGGCAGACCTTGTTTCAATCTTTGTATCCGGTTTCCTCGCAGCGCTGTTTGTCTGCAAAGACCAAACTTCAGCAGCCATGCAGGGTTTCTGTAGCAGGAAATAAATCATCTTCATAATGTAGTGAAGCTTGATTTTGTGTTGTGGTGACCCTGCTTTAGTTCATATACGCTTCAGTCTATTTTATTTCAAGCAAAAAATGTTGTCTGATCAATGAAACACTATTTCACTAAGAAAAGGGATATGTTTCACATTGATGTTAACGTTTGACCTTTGTTTTTATCGCAGTGTGAATGGTTTTATGAATGATTTTCCCGGATTACAGTGACTGCTGTTTTGCTCTCTGAGTTGAAAGTTGAGAAAACATTGGTCAGGACCGGTCGTTTCAGAGCTCTATCGCTCCTGCATCAACCGAGATAACAGATCCATTAAGGCTGCTTTGATTTTTTATCATTTCCCCTGGTCCTTTGTGGCAAACAGTGCAGGTCGGTGTGAATAGCAACAGAGGAGAAACAGAGTTGAGAAAACATGTGAGTGCTGAGAGGTGATGTCCAGTACATGTAAACAGAGAGGGTGAATGTGGCTTTTCTTTCTTGTGAGATGCTCAGATACACAGGGACAGCTCCTGTTGCATTACTAGGAATATCAATATCTAAATCTCTGTTTATTTACAAGAACAACACACAATGGGAAAGCTGGACTGAGTCTAACTGGCGGGACATTTTGACCACTCTTGACAAGTTGACAATGTTGTGCAGCCATGTGTGGAAGTAAACACACAGAGCCTCATTCCCTCTGTCTTCCTAACTCCATCCGCAGACCCCCGTCTCAGTCCTCCTCTCTGGCTCATTGGATTGACTCAGGGAAGCGTTGATCCCACTTGTTCTGGTTCACTAATGCCTGGAATTCCCTGGTCACATGAGCAGGAAAAGGATCCTCTCTGTCCTCTGAGATAGCTGAAAGCCTGTCTACTTTTTTTTTTTTTTTTTTTTCCAAGGATGGTTGGGGGTCTCATAAACCTGTCAGAACCGACAGTGTCCTTTTACCTACCTAACATCAGTCTCAGTGCAGAGCATTCCTGGACACTCTTAAATGGCCTTTTACAGGCAACCCGTCAACCCTGGGATCATCAGAGGTTTACGGGTGATCAATAAAATCAGTGTTTTGCTTCAGAAGCTCCTGAACTGTTCCCTTCTCTTTAAATCCAATCCTGCATTCATTCTTCCTGCATCCAAGAGAGGAGACCCTTATAAACCCTTCACTTTTCCTAACTACCTTTCCATTTACCCTATTCACCCATATCACATATTATTGAATATCAGGTTTTCTTTTACTGTCATGTACAGAGTAGTTTGTTTATAGAGTAAAGTAAGTAAAACGTAAAACGTAAAGTAAGTAAAACGTTTAATTTAATATTTATGAATAAAGAAATATTTAACAAAGTAGTTTAAGAGTATTCAGCATATTTCTTTTGTTTTGGTAAGATAAATTAAATATATAACTTAAAATTTCAACTCTTGAGGATTATTGGAGAAAAGGATTTTTTTTCTACATTGAAACTTAAAAAGAAATTCTGATAGTATATTGGTCTATAGAAGTTATTAAATATGGTTATTTGTCCACTAAAGGGTTAACATGTGTTTCCTTACTTTGTACACAGAAAATGACAATATATGGAGTTACAGCATCACTTTTATAAAGGAATAACAAGCGACAGAACTGTTAGGAAGAAAGAGTATTTCTCAAATAATTCCTTTAAAGATAGATAATTTCTACAAATGGAGAGTAAATGTGGTTCCTCTTTGAATCTAATATTTCCCTAAAATGTGTTACTTCACGGTCTAAGCGAGAATACAAATACATAATTCACAAGTAGTTTAAAGTAAAATAAAAAACAAGCAAAAAAATGTTTTTGTCTATATAAGAACGTTCACATTGACATGAATCGCTCACTATTAGGTGAGCAATCATCATGAACTGTTATGATGGTGTGTACTGAAGCTGTGTTCAGTCTAAAACAAATGAAGGATGTTTAGGATTTTAGAAGAAGGGATTCTGGGATGTTTTGCCCTCCGACTTTCTGCCTGTTTTTCTCTGTCCCTGCATGTCTTTTCCTGCTTGCCCTGCATTCGTAAAGATTTTACTAATAGCATCTCACTACATAATATATATATATTCTAGTTTAAGCCTTTTGGTGGTCAAGATTTATAGAAACTGACCTTTCCTTACTCATAATGTCCATCAGTGTAAACATGTTTCACTGTTTACTTACCTGCAGAGCTACAAATTGAAGGCGACAGTTATGGATGGACCAGCCAAACGTCGTCAAAGTTGTCCATAAAAACAGCGTCTGGGGTCAAAGCCTCAGGTTTATGTCTCTGCTCCACATGATGGCTTTCAGGACGAATATTAAGAGTTACGGCTAACTCCATGTGTCTTCCACGTACAACCGTGCAATGAAGACATGCAGGCTGTACTATATTTAGGTTTTATTCACATTATACTCCAATTAACTTTGACTGCATTTATATATATTTCAGTTATTTCAGTTTCAGTTATTATTGTTTAAAACTTCATACATTTGTTTGGGCCTTGCAGGACAGTGTCATGTATCATGGAGATACAAAATATATTGTGTGCATTATTGGCTTAAAAACACAGGGATTGTTTAGAGCCGTGTCTGGTCACTGGTCCTTCTAGTTCTGGATTGTTCAATATTTATTCTTTAAAACGGGCTCCGTAGCGGTTAATCATACAAAGAAGCTCGGCTGTGAACACATAATGTAGAGTGGGTTTGTTTGAACTTTTCACAAAAAAAAAACAAACTGGCACCTTTAAGTCAAATTGAAGTTGTTTAGTTGAGTAAAGACTTGGGTAATACTTATTTTTTGGGGGGGATTTCATACATTTTAGATAATAATTTTATAATTTTTTTGGCTCAGATATTTTAGGTGCAAAGCAGAATTTAGTGATATTTTACAGTACTCTACTGCACAGATAGTATACATTATCTAAATGTTTGGACATTTCTTGGATCTAAATGGATCTAAATTGATTCCTCTACATTTTGTCTCAAAACAAATTTTTTTATATTCCTAAAATGTTTTTTCTTTTTGTAACTAAAATATAAATAAACCTATACCAAAACCCATTCAGCAAAAAAAAAAAAAAAAAAAATACTGCTCATTATAAATATGCTGTATAATAAACTTAAAGGAATAGTTCATTTTTGTACAATACCAGGTCATTTAAACTTAGGACTGATATTAATGTGGTTATGTGTGTTGAATGATTATTTTGGTTTTCACAGATCATAAATCATAAAATTACATTCATTTATCATTTTCTCATGTGTGGCCTAAGTGCTCCCTTTGTTTTTGGTGGAGTTTACATATTAGCACATTTGTAAGACATACAATACTCCCATAATAATAACAGTCAAATTGTTTTATACAATTAGAAAACAAAAGGAAAAATTGATTAAAAAAGACTACCCACTATATTTAAAAAGTATTATTTAGATGCATGTTAAACACAGCATTGGGAGTGTGTTATTATAAATTACATCAAATTAAACTGTAAAATAGAAAAGAAAAAACAGACTAGAAAGAAATGAAATCAATTAAAACATTTTCAACCACAGGAAAGATTGAAAACTTTTTTTTGTTGTTGTTTACAGACGTCTTGTTTCAATCTGTCAGTTTTTCAATGTCACGTCATGTTTTTACTACTTTTCTTTATTTTGTTTGTTTATTTTTGTACTGTCACAGTAATCAATGAAGCCCAGCTAATCAGAAGCTGCGTCCATAGCCGGGATCCGGGGTTAAACTTAAGGGCTGGAACTGTAACCGGGCAGACCTCCTCCTCAGCCTTTTGTGGCTTATTGAAGAAACAAAGGTTCAACAGACTCAAAGTTGGAAAATTGTCAACAGAAAGGACACAGTGATCATAAGAGAACGTAATCAATGATGCGTCGTTATGATGCCTAAGTCTGACTAATCCTCGGTGGAAAAGAGAAAATTTTATTTGGACAGCACATTTCATACACAAAGGCAAGTCAAAGCACTTTACAAATACATTGACATGAAAGAAAGATGAAAAAAGAACATAAGAATGCAAATAAAATACATGATAAAATCACAAAAAATACATTTGGATGGAAAAAAGAATAAAACAGTTTAGAATAGATAAGTAAAACCAGTGCATGAAAATAATACTCAACAAAGGTATGGGTTAAACTAAAACGTTTTTCAGTTTAACTTTAAAGTTCAGTTTACTTTTGCTTCAGTTTAACTTTCGGCAGGTGGGTTAAAAAGTTTCACTCACCTAATGTGAATATTATATGTCAGTTTCTGATCTCACTAACGATTAAAACATCTGGATAATGAGCTTCCAAAATGCCGCCAAAAGAAAAACAACTTTATACTGTAAATGAAAGAGTAAATGTACACTGGCTCTGTGTGAAGCCTGAAACGATTGATCTGCAGCTGGTGTTGAAATAGGAAGTCACTTCACCTGTTTTCTTTGCAGACTTAATTCTCTACTCTCTGAATGGAAAAACATTTTGCACCAGCAGGCTTTTAACACAGCGCTGATCCAATGTTTGAGGCTGTTGCTCCTATGCATGTTCCCTTCTCTACAGCTGTAAAAATAAGTGCCAGCAATCACTGAGGGGCTATTTACTTCAAATGATATTCGTTTTTCCTTGAAACAAGAGGCAAGATTGATCCTGGAGGTGGAGAGACTCAACAGTCTGACATGAGGCATGCATAAATTTACACAATTTAATGTTCATTTGGGAAGTAAAGTAGTGACTGGATTTATTACACGTTTCAGCCAGTTTAAATCCCAAATAAATTTGGTATTAAAAGACTTGAACAATACTATCTGCATCCTTCTACATATCATTTATTTTATTCTTTTATGTACACTAAACTTAAAGACTATAAAACTATGAGGGCGGCCCAAAACTCCACTTAATCCCTCTGATTGAATTGGATAAAGTGAATTCATGTCCAGTTTCTAAATATATATATATATATATATATATATATATATATATATATATATATATATATATATATATATATATATATATATGATCCCATCATTATAGGATTAAGCCTACAAACGTTAATATAAGAAACTGAATTGGAATTGTGAAACTGATAAGTTTGTCTCTGTGACCGCAACGCCTCGCATGATTCAAAAGGGCATTGGTCGTCAAGTCCATGCTATTTTCAACACTTTCAGGTGTCTAATTAAAGACATTGTAATTCATCCTAACTCTGTACACAGTGTGTTAACAACTCTGTACACATGTTAAAACACTTACACCCTGATGCAGATGGAAAAACTGAAATTTAACCCTGAACATGGAAACACAGCTGTCTCAGATTCTACAACACCTCAGCTGTCAGAAGAAACTCCACTCAGACCTTTTCCAAATCTATGATAAACACATGTCAAGTCCATGGTAACATTTTGTCTAAATGCTTGCGTGTGTGCCTCAGTGAGTGACCCTTTGCTCCGTCTGAGATGGACCATAACTCTCACCTACAAGTAATTGGCTCTGGTTTACAACTTGTAAAAGGTCGGAGGATGAAACACTGGTAACTCTGCCGCTATCTACACCAATCTGAGATGCTTTGTCACACTTATCAGTTATGTTGATTAGTGATAAGATGACAGGACTGGCAATGTAGGACAGTCAGAAAAAATAGTGAGGTCAAGATGGGAAGAGAGAGGAAAGAAAGTGGGGAATACAAAGTGCAAAATGTATTTTTTTAAAGAAGTCTCTTCTGATGATAATTGAGATCAGATGCCATAGAGGGAGGAATTGACTTGAGAGGTGATTGTGTGTCAGATAGCAATTAAATTGTAATTATTAGTTAAGACATTTTAATGGGTTCATTTGTGTTTTCTGGCAAACTTTCAACTTCACGAACTATTTTCTTTTTAGACTGACAGCGACATGAATGGCGATACAAGCAGACTTTGGTGTTCTGCGAAGTGACAGCAAAGATCACTAACGTAAAAGTGATCTGAGTCCATGCTCAGATGGAGTCGCTGATGGGATAAGATCGAGCTGTTGAGGCAGATCCGCTAGTTACAGAGCTGATATGCATGGGAAGAAAAAATAAAGATACTGAATGACTGATTGGCAAAGAGGGGGTGAGACTGCCCTGGGAAAATGGGAGAAAAACTAAAAAGCTATTTGAGAACATAGACAAACTTGTTGGTGCAGAGGTATTTCCTATAAATCCCTAACACAATAAAGAATTGAATGCCATCGCAGATGTAAGTCCAGAGCAGATGTAAACCAAGACAAGATTTGACTACCATTTGTTTAACATGTAAAATGCAAATCAAAGTGTGCACAAATAGAGAAAAGAAAATTAATTTGGTGCACTGTGCTGCCTGTTTTGTCAAGTCTGTCCAGCCCTGAACTTTTGAGCTGGAGCCTACAGATGGATGTTGGGGTACAGGTGGGTGCAGGTTTTGGCCAGCAGCAAGCTTAGCAGTTGTGCATCATTTGGCAAGCCAGAAATAGACACTGTTAAATAGACAACGAACCAGAGGGTTTAATTGAAATGAACCGTGTGGAGGGGTGTATGTAAACGCCAAATGTTGCTTTTGTTGTTGATTTCAGAGTTGGCTCATTCAATCGCTGATATAATGACACCAACATGGCATTACTTTAGGAGCCCTCTGCCAAGTTCTACATTACAGTGCTACATTGACAAATACAAATAAAAACTTATAATTGCATTCAAAAGTCCAAAATCCCAGGTCGACAGTGGTTGGTTGCATCAGTACCCAAAGGATATTTAACTATATTTCATTGTATTGGCACAATTTTTGCAAAAAGAATATATTAGGATTTTAGTGCAACAAATGCTACCTTCACAATGTATGAATATCTTTTCCAGGGATGTCCATACACTTGTCAACAAAATAATGCAAAACAATATTCTGTACACATAATAAAAGCATGGCCAACAAAGAGGATGGTGCAGTTACTGGCTGTAAGAACTCTGCGATGACTGTCACTCTACTGCTTAGGGGCTGCCAGGGTTAGACCTGCAGGGGACCTGTAAGGTGGACGGAAATATGCGTGCATCTGCAAGCAGTGGTTGTGTGTGCACCACGCTGAATTACCGCAGACACAGGAGGAATACAGCAATTACAACCGTTATGAGATTTAGTGCCGCCCGACTATGCAGCCTAAACGTTTACCCGGTTCACTGTGGCTCTGTTAACTGCTTGTGGAGCCAAAATAAAGGTTCTAGTTGTTACGTTCAGATGTTGTCTGACAGCCAACACAGGATACCTAAAAACCTGATACATAAACCAAAGAGGCAACCTAATGGAGTTAAAGAAAATCAAGCTGAATGACTTGCAGAGAGATGGAAAGAGAGACAAGAAACTGACAAGACAGGAGAGAAACGAAGGACTAAGGACACTATAAGGTGCAGGGACTCAATCTTAAATCACACAAAGGTTGACAGAAAGACATTAAGAGTTATAAGGAATAGCACAAAGTGGTAAACGCTTTACTGTTCACACCTTCTTTCAAATATTGTGTAGGTTTGAAATGAAAAAAATGGATGTATACTGACTAATTAGATGGAATCGGTGAGAAAAACATGAATCATTCGAGGTTCTTATTTAAAGAGATAAAGGTCAAAGTAAATGTAAGAATGTTTGATTATAGCAGCTTGTATTGCATTCAATATTAAAAACACAACCAAGAGAGCTAAAAACAATAATAAATGCTGTTGGATAGCTATTGAGGGGAAAAAACAAACAAACTTGAACAGTCGTCTCACTCACTAGGAAATATGTCGGTTTGATTTCTTGTTGAGAGTCAGATGGGAACATTGATCACATTCTTGTCTTTATAATAACAATGGGGGTGTCTTATTTTGACATCCCTACAACTGCTGAACAGACTCTCGATATTCAACACATAATATGTCCAGTGTCAAATTCATACCAAAACTTACATGTGCAAATGGTTTTACAGGGTGTGTAAAAACATCTTCCCTTTTCGCTACAGGGCAAACAGACCTGTCTCTGCTTTCAGTTGACTGGAAAACAGGTTAAGGTTTAGTTTTTCTTGAGATACTACCAAATACAACACATAGTGTTACTGGATCACACATGTATCCTGTTCTTTGTGAATCCATACCTCCAATGAAATACCTTTGCTTTACAAAAACAACAGGGTTTCGTGCCCCTTTCGAGCTTTACAAACATGTTTTTTGCCAGGTTTCTTCTTGGCCTTAAAGCTCATCGTTCTAAAATGCTGCAGCAGATGTGTTGCAAAGATCATTTTCTGAGCAGAACCTGCACTTTTGTAGATTTTTATTGCAGTGCAAAGCACACTGTCAGTCTTTCATGTTTACCTTTTAAAGGAAAGTGGTCTGAAAGTGACGCCCATGCCGAGACGGTTCACTTATTCAAGTCCAAAGCAAAGGCATGTTTTGCACATGGACAGGCTGTGAACGGGTAACTTTGATTCCAACTGGTAACTTTCAGAGATGTAAGCTAAGAAGTCTGGAGGTTTATAAAAATAAAAGAATTTGTCTTTGAAGCGTGAATGCAGCTAACCTTCTCTGGCCTTCGGACTTTGTTGAAGCTCAAGACTTTCTTAATGAGATTCATAAAAATGCCTGAACATCACCAAAGGTGTATTCACAGTCTGGTGCTTGAAGGTTGACCGTGGCCTTAGACCACTGAAAACCCTGTCATTATTTTTTTTCTTTAGTGTGGGAGCTCCTCAGCTTTTGTGGTGCGGCCGCTGGAACAAGATGGGTTTTGAATGATGGCTGCCCACTTGTGTCGAGTAAAATATAGACTGAAGAGGAGGTCAAAAGAGGACTCCTGTTTGTGATTTCACCAAGATACTTCACTAAAATAACATCCTGAAGCAAAGTTTCAAAAGAAGCCAGCGTCTTTGTCTCCAGAAGTCAGGAGGTCGGTGGTGTTCTGGATGAACTTAAGCTCTTGTTGATTTTCTTGAGCATGAAAGCATCCTTTCTAGTTCTGTCTGTGTGTAGAGGAATTATAAAACTCTTTGTAAAAACGTTTTTCTGGTCTTGCAATGGAGATATAATTAGATTGAAGTCAGTAATCACACTTATTTTAAAATGAAAGTAAGTTACTGTTAAATGTGTCAATGTATCCCTCGTCCCACAGATCAATCATCTACTCATGGTTTTCTTCACAACCATCGCTGGTCAGATGACAAACTCGGGCTTCAAAAACTTGAAGCTATTATATGCCAACAAACCCCCTAATCCTCAGACGGGGAGTCATGTTGAGACTCTCAACACTAACAGGCTGACAGAAACTTTGAGATATGATTGTTATTATTGGGTGAATCTTTCCCGCCAGGATGAAAAAAAGACCTGTTCTGTTTTCAACTATATGAAAGAAATTTCTAAGGCATTTTAAGAGTAATTTCCTTAAAGTGGATATTATTTCTAGTAGATATTTATCGATTTTCATTCATTTTCCGATATACAAATCCAAAACTGCCACCATCCTCCACCAAAAATACATTATTTCTCAGAAAGCACAGGCATGTTTTTCTGATTATTTTTGCTTTTAAATAACCACAAAAAACTAAATACAGTTGTTTTCAAATTCAACTAAACAGAAACAAATGAGTTTGGCAAAAAATGTCCAAACAAAATGCCCAAAATGATTTGGGGTGATAATGACACAGTAGTGGTAGTGCCGGTAGTAGTTCTGTCACAGGATCAAGAACATTTGAATACTAATTGTTAAAAGTGGTCCAGAAGGTCCAGAAAACATTAAAGAAAAGGGGGGGAAACTAGCTTCATTGCCACATCTATCTGGAGCATAAACAACTTGCATGCATGAATTTAGCAGCTCTATGACTTTAAGAATTTGTGTGTTTTGTGAAAATCATATTCTGTTTTGGCGTTTGAGGGTGTTTCAATGTTAAGGATCAAATTTAGCAACATTTCACATTTCTTGGCAGCCAAGCAGCATCTGTAATGATATTTTCTTTTTTCCAATTTCATTTTTTTTTTAAGTCATCAGGGAGTAGATATTTGTTTGAAGAAAAAGAAAAACACCTCGGTAATTTAAGTCAAAAGATGAAAGGGCACAGCTTCATGTTTCTGCTGAAAGAGGAAGTGATGGGGGAGATAGGTGTTAAGTGGACTGACCCGGGCCATCATAATTGAAGCCACAAAGAGGGCTCTGCTCAGAGGTTATTAAAGGATTATAAAGGTTATAAAGGACAGGTCTGGAGATGGTCTGGAGGAGATTAGCCAGCACTTCCCCTCAAATCAGCACATCCCCACATCAAAAACAGAACTGGAGTCACTTTAGCTGACTTTCAAATAACTGTCTTGTTGGTTTAAGGGAAATCTGATGGATGAGCATCTTTATTTATCTTATGATAAGTGTTTAAGTGAAAGGACATTTCAAGGACAGTTAATGGCTATTAAAGTTTTTCTTTCTGTTATCATTTCATGAATATAGATTCATGTCATGTTAATGTTTTCATGTCAACAGATTGAGTAAATAGTTGTTTCAATTAGGAATACAAACTAAAGTTTCAAGACATGCCATTAAAGCACACACGCACGCACGCACGCACGCACGCACGCACGCACGCACGCACGCACGCACGCACGCACGCACGCACATATATATATATATATTTATATATTTATATATATATATATTTATATATTTATATATATATATATATATATATATATATATATAAGCTGTGTTTCAACATCTGATACATCATAGTTGTTTTTTTTATCAACTTGTCAGAAATGTTCAGTAATCCCTAACATTACAATTTAACTGTATCTAAACATATGTATGTGCTACATATATCACCTGCATTTATGCATTTGTTGTTTTTTTTCAAACTTTTGCCATCAGGTAATGCCAAAACCATCCAACTGAGTTTGGGTTGCACATAAACGGCTGTCGCTCACATCCAGTTCTCCTTGAGGACCCTTCAACTGGTCCTGAGTTTCCACCACTTTGTATAACAATTTCTTCCAGTCCTTCAGCATTAGGACACTTGTGAACACACTCTGGTTTACCGCCCTGTGCCCATCCTCCTCATTCTTCTTAAACGAAAGACTGGATTTAGCAGATTTCAGATTTCAGATTGTAAAAGTATGAAAAATGTTTTTCAACATTCCACCACTAACATATAGAGAAACAGTGTTGTTGTTAATTACATCTTCCATTAGTTAGAATACTTGATTAAAGGCCATTTTTGGTTTTGGCAATGTGATTATATTTGACTAAAATATTGATTCATGCAATCTTTCAGCATTTTTCTTCCGTCAGTCCTCATCAAAGTTTCTTTTTATCATTTCCTTTTTTTATCATTTATCGACAATTTGTGAAGCTGAGGTGAAACAAAAGTCCCCGTCGTGCGTTTAGTGATCATTGTGCTGAAAGAGCTCACGGTCTGAGTTCAAACGTTTCTGGCATCTTTTCAAATGAAGAGAAACAACTGCTCAACCATAATTAGTGGAGAACAAAAGAACCATCTGCAAATCCATTTAGTCACTTTGTAAACACTGTTCATTGAACTTAACTTTTGCATGTGGGTATGCACAGCTGGTAAATCTGAGCCTGAATCAACTCTGCTTGTATTCAAAGGTAAAGAAAGGATGCAGAGGACACATCGGAGTCCCCGCACTTCTGTTGCCTCTGGACCCCGACTGCTTTAATCCACTGCTGGACACTTTATCGTCCTTTGCAGCAGAGGTCCAGAAGATCAGACTGTGAAAATGAGAACCAGAGCTTCCTGAGCTAATTATAAAGACAGCAGCATCATCACTCTCTCAGTGTGTTACTCCATCACTCCCTCTTTCCTCGTGAGACCATGGTCAGATTCTAGTCCCACCTGGACCCAACTGCCTGCGCTGTTCATCCTTCTTATGCATTCACAACATTTCGCTCCCTCCTCCGTCTGTCTGTCTTTTTCTCTTTTTGTCCCTCCTCCTGTAACTCTCTCTCTCTCTCTCACACACACACACACACACACGTACACACACATATCCCACAGATTAGCGTTTTGGGTGTTTTGGGGCCGTGTGCTCATAATGAAAAATAGCTCCTGGTCAAAAACAGAACACTTGGTTTCAATGGTGTGTGTGTGTGTGTGTGTGTGTGTGTGTGTGTGTGTGTGTGTGTGTGTGTGTGTGTGTGTGTGTGTGTGTGTGTGTGTGTGTTTCCTCACTTGTGCCTAGTGGTCTGACTTACATAAATATTTGGTCCCATGAAGGCCGTTAGTGCCGGCTTATGAATCATAAAGCTCGTTAAACAGGAGTGTAAATAAACAATAAAGCGAGTCCTGGCGCCCGGCCAAGCTGCCGCTCCTTCCATAAGTCAGTCTGGTCCGTGCCTCCTGCGAACGGATAAATTCAGCTCTCCACCTCGCCACCTCGCCACCTCCACCAGTAAGTCCCGCTTTTTGGCTGACTTGAACCTTGAGCAGTAAATTAGCTGAGTTGCCGCTTTGGCATAATCTCGACTAACAACTCGTTTCAGAGGAATGATTCGAATGATGATTCAAATTCAGTTAAATGAGGTCTTTTTTATTTTTACAGGGTTTGTCGTTAGGAAGGCATCAGACTTTAGGGAACATGGATAAGCTGGTCATAAGACCAGCCAGGTTGCCAGGAATGAGTGTGTGTGAGATCTATGCCAACATGCAGTTTTGAAGTTGAAAGACTTTCATTTTTCCCTCATTATTAAATTACTTGGTTGGCTTATGGTTCTGCCTGAACAGATTTGATTAGGCTCATATTCATATTTTTTTACCAGATCTCTAGGTAACCCGCTTAATTCAAGCAGTCAGCCTTCTGCCCACCTCTCAGACCACAGACTGCATAAAAATGAAAATGATAAGTTAGTGTTTGGAAGCTGAACCGGTGTGTTTAAATCAACCCCTCAAAGTATGTTTCAAAAGTATTGTATATTCTGAATAATTTCCACATGCAACACTTCAGTGCATTTCAGTCTCATTTCCAAATCATTTGATAAGTTTAACATAGTTATATCTCTCTGCATGCATGTGTGAAGGTTTGTGCTCTGTGTGAAGAAGTGCACCTCTGAGATGTTCTTTTCTTTATATACGTTTGTGTTCCCTGCGGTCAACAGCTACGTGTTACTTTATTGGTCCCTTTAGACTTATTATTTTCCACATGTTCCTGTTCAAGAAGCTTAAACGGCTGGTGAAATCATTTCAAACACAGACACACAAAAAGAAATAAGTTAAAAGCATTGTGAAGGATGCTTCACACCGTCATGCTGAAGACACCTTCAGAAGAGTCTGCACGGGTATTTGTGGATCCCAGAAAATGATGTTTAAAGAAATAAGAGATCACAATGAATTAGTTATATTAGTAGGCTACAAACACTTGTGATTCCATTGCATCAATTTTGTACAGTAAAGCAAAATATATATATATATATATATATATATATATATATATATATATATATATATATATATATATATATATATATATATATATATATATATTGTGTGTTTGTGTGGGGGGGGTGATTTTTTTAAATGTATATTATATTTGTATATTACAAATGTATATTTTAAATGTATATTGCATTGGTGTTACAAATTTCATTTAATCCCAACACTTTCAAATGACTTTCAAGTTAAAATGTACAATTAAGTTTCAGGAAAAGAGGGTTTAAATGCGTAACACATAGGCAAGCAGAGTAAAATCCAAGTTTGGTGTTCCATTACAGAAGAAGGTCAGCTCACAGGTAATCAGTCCAAACAAGTCTAACAAGTCCAAAGAGTGTTTTACACAGGAAGTCAGATTTACACGGGGAGTCACGTCAGACAGGGGTCCAGCAAAGGGCAACGGCAGCATGAAAGGCAAGTTCAAAACATGCGAGCAAAGGAGCGGGAAGAGCCACTGGAATAATCTGGCACTGAGCGTTGGAAGAGTGGAGCTTAAATGGTGAGCAAGAGGAATCAGTCGTATGTGTGGGTAATCAGCCGAGCTGAAGCAATCAAAACAAGCAGCAGCAGGAGGAGAACCGAGAGAGGAGACATAGGAAGTTATTCCTCTGTCACCTCAGGCAAGATCAGGAAGATTTGATGCCATCTGTTGAGTTCCTTAACTAGGCTGCTGATCTGTTGATTTTATGAACTGGCATTATACTAAGGCAGCGCCGTGGCTCGGTGGTTAACACTGCCGTGGCTCGGTGCAAGAAGGTTCCTGGTTTCTTTCTGATGGGGACATGCTGCAATCATCCCAGCTAGAAGGTTATTAAGAGTTCTTATAAAGTACTGTTATGGTGTGAATGAGTTTTGGGGATGGCATATACTTTTTATCCAGGATTTGTGTCAATTTGAATTTATGAAGATTTCTCAATGGGTAGCTTAAGGCTGACTTTTATTCGCAGTCAAGATTAAAAAAAAAAAAAAAACAGAACAATAAAAACATGTTTTGAAGTGCTATCTACACAGCATCTTGACCGTGGAAGTACTTGCTTGTTTTCGTAGGACAACATCAAACCACAATCACATGTATTAATCAAAGCAACATGCCTTATTAGCAAAGTGGTCCGCATGTAAAAGAGTCCAGACATTTGTTCCCATAAAAAACATAAACATAAAAAAGATCTGGTGCATTTTGAAATGAAAATTGGGACTAAAAAACTCCCAAAGTGTTAGCAGAAGAAATACTTTAACAAGCAAGAATAATAATAAAAGAAATTTCACTAGTTGGTTTTCTCTGTTTCAGAAGACAAGAGTTGCAATACAGTTGTTGTTGTAAATATATATATATATATATATATATATAATCTGTGTTTCAACATAGTTGTTTTTATACTATGTAAAATACCTATAGGGTTTAAAGATGGTTTAATCATTGCAGTGTTATAGTTTTAGAGACCATCCCAACATTTTTTTTTAAATTTAATTACCAGACAGCACAAAGAGTTTAAAATCAAATGACAAGCAAAACGCATCCACTCGGGGATCCTAAATAGTTTGACGCCCACAGTGCAAACACTTTCAGTTGGAGCGTGTAATCCAGGCAGCTATTTTCTCTTACCACCGCATCTGTGTAAGTGCTGTCTTTAAGGCTACCAGCTCCTGCGTTAACCTCCGTCATGCCCTCTTTTTGTTTGCTGCTGCACGGTTGATGCGGTGACCTCCTGAACCCTGCAGTGATTGTCTTACACGGTTAAGTGCCTCTAGTTGCGGGCAGATCTGAGTGGTGATAATGTCTACCAGATTCTCCTTTAAACACACACGTTTTGTATACATGAAATCGCACGTAGGCACACATTTCAACACATACGCACAAGCAGAACTGCACACAAACCTCTCTGTACTCTCTGTCTCAATAGTAAACACTTAAGTGATTCACTGATGCTTCTGAATGTTTCCTGATGGTGAAGGAAGTCATGTCAATGATGTTGAAATATGTCAAGTGCTTTCTGGTGTGTTTATTTTGGAGGATGCATGAAGAAAACTCATCCTCAACTATGTCACAATTTTTCAAAATGTCTCAATTACTGACCTGAACCTCCACTTAGCCTTGCCATCCTGATCATCTGAGGCACTTACAGCTCATTCTGCTGTACTCTTTTATTTTAATTTATTCCTATATAGAATGTGTCTTCGTAAGTGGCAAGAATGTGTTGACAAAATAAAATGCACACATTTACAAAAACACACACACAAAGTAAATCCTTCACCGTTCTCCGTTTTCTCACCCCAGTAACCTCAGTCTCCACTATAGTGACATAAGCTGTCAACAGATGGCCGATGCCACATGGTGAGTGTTGTTTTAGTCAAAGACGTGAAAGCAAACCAGGTGTCTAAAAGATGCGCCACTACTGTTATAAATGGGTGAAACCTGACTCAAATTAGTCAATAATTGTTTTCATTTCCTTTCATACTCAACTGAACATGTACCTCCACAAAGAAAGCCTCTAGCCAAGATTTGTATCGGGAACCTTCTCGCTATGAAGCAGAACTTCTAACCTCTGTATTGGGTGATATTACAAATGTAACAAATGTCACTCGACTTGGGGTACTAGGTAAACAGACAACCCTGCTACTGTCCCTAACAACCTGGACGAGTCACCACTGGTAACCATGTTCTCAACTTGACCCGACGTCTACACTGAACATAGTTATGGTTATTTATCCGTCTTTATATATTTTTGTGTCAATGTTTATTAAGCACCGATTTAATAAAGGGATATGTGGCTTTCTGTGGCCCACAAAGTCAAGGAAAGGGACCATCTTCGAATTCTCAAACCCTGCTTTTTAAAAGTACACATTTACTACATTTTTTTTGTGGGACCTCTGTCAATCCACAGCTGGAGAGCGGAGGTGGAATAAAGAGGGATCTCCAGGGTCTCTTTTTCTGTGATCTGTGTGAGAAAGTAACTATTGTTTTCAGCTGTCTGATGGCACCTCACATTTCTTGTCTGGTCGCTGGATATTTCTTACGTCGTTCGTTCCTCAGTAGACCGCTGAGAAGGACACATTATCCCTAAATCGCTGAAGAAATCAAACAGTACAGAAGGTTAGCAGGTATTTTTATTTCAACTAACTCCCATCTGGGATCAGTGGTTATATTTGCTTACTGCAGACGTGTTTTTTAACTTTATTAACTGGAAACCCAGGCTTCCCTCGAGGATTGCCACAGCCATGGAAACTTTCTACCAATAGGACGATCTAAGGTCAATGCCGGTCACTATTTTAGGCACATTATCATTTGAAGCAGAGCTCTGCGCTCTGGGGTTTGCAGTCACAATTTTAATGGAGACTTGGTTTGGGGATCTGTTTATAAAAGCTCTGAGTACTGGAACCAAGATGCAACAAGGGAATGATGCATAAGTTCTTTTTGACATGAGATTATTGTGGAAACATTTCAAAGGGTTGAAAAATGCCTCTCCTTTGGCTTGTTGACATTTTTCTGTTAACCTGCTAATTTAACATCTATCGGACAAAGGGAAACTGAGCCGTGCTTATATAAAACAATAGATAGATTAATATTACATTGTGCTGCCTAAAAAGAGCTACAGCACATACTTGTGCAAACCAACACATCACTTTTCAACCTTAACAATGCAGTAAAAACACATCTTTGGGATGTAACTGCAGAATATTGTCAATAGTTTGCCTAAAGCATAAGCTAAGGCATATGCACTTAAGAATGTGATAATAAAACTCACAATAAATGTGAATGCAACTGATTCAAACCAGACGTCTTATGCGGTGGAGAATCCAGTGACACACACCACAAAGAAACATCAGCTGCGTGTGTGTGTGTGGCCTAAAATCATAGTTATGGGAATCCATGCTTGATGTCTAACACTGCAGTAGTTTCTTTCTTGATAGAAAGATTCAGAAATAGCTGCACTTCTTCAACTAAATTAGAGCCACACAAGCATGAAAAAAGATAAAAAGATAAAAAAGATATTCAAAATGTGAAGAAAGAGAAGGAACAAACACACATACACAGTGTGACCTCTGGTGCTGAGCCCCAGGGCCGCAGATCCTGCTGAATAGACAAGCAGATGGTCCAGAGGTGGCTTCAGAGGAAACTTTAAAACTATGTGTGTGTGTGTGTGTGTGTGTGTGTGTGCACGTATGAGTGTTTGATGAGTGTTTGTGTGTGTGTCAGGAGACAATAACCCAGCTGTCTGCTGAGACCTTACACCTCTAGCAGACCACTAGTATCTCCCAAGACAATGATGGTAGATGGAGAGGCGAGAGAGAAGGATGGGATGTGTGTGTGTTACATACTTAAGATGATGAGATCCTTAAAAGGAGACAGATGAGCATCTGATCAATATAAACAGTTGTGGACTAAAAGACTTAACATCTGCTCGTCACCCAAGAGTAATTCAAGTCTTCAGTTTCATTGATTTCTAAAAGAAAGATCAATCTGGGTGACTGAGCTGTGAAACTTTTTAACGCTGTGTGTATGTGTTTCAGTTCTGTCATGGGTAGTTTTTCTCAAGTGTCTTACAGGGCAATTTACTTACATTTTTAATATGTATTGTGCTGTACACTTATTATATTCCTTTCATGTCAGTGTGAACTGTAGGTGGATCATCCCCCCAGTGTCAGTAGTGATGACTTCATTAATGAAAACACACCCAACACACTGTAACCACTTTTACGCCGTGATCACAGTCAAAAGGGAGTGGTGGCCTAGTGGTTACAGTGGTGGGCTTGGGCGTGGAGGACCCAGGTTCAAGCAAGGCCCTTAACTCCCAATTGCTCCCCGGGGCGCTGGTTCTAGCAGCTCACTGCTCACTAGCGAAACTAGTTGATGGGTTAAAAGCAGAGGCCCAATTTCGGTGTGCATCGAACATACATCGTATGCACGATGTCCACACTGACAAGAATGGTAATGAAAAAAAATTTAAAAAAATACACACTGGAGATCCCCTCTTTATTCTGCCTCCGCTCTCCAGTTGTCCATCCAGACTGACCCCACAAAAGTGCAATGTTCCCTCCATGGTGTGTGTGCTTTTACAAAGGATTACGTTGTTGCACAATCTGAAAACTGTCCCTTTCCTCACTTTTGTGGCCCACAGTCAGCAGCAACTCCCCGTCTCTGGTCACCGGCTGCTTTATGCAGTCTGTGCCGAAGTCTCTGCGGCAAAAAGTTAGTGTTTTCTTTTGTTTTTTCCACTGCTTTTTTAGCTTTTTTTGTCCAAAGGCATTCTGACAACAAGCCTGAACCCAGGTATCAGATGGCCCTTGTAGTCATCATTCACTATTAGTGTTGGCAAAATTAATAATGATTGAATTATCAGCTTTTAATGTCACTATATTAATATATACGCAACAAGCTGCTTTCTACTTATTGGTTTTGGCTTTCTTCATAGAGCTTAAAACCAAAATGTACCAATTATGATGTTATGGTATTTCTCTTTGCAACTAAGCCCGTAGTTTCAGCATCCATAGCTTCTCATTGAAATGCCAGTGCTTGTATATCTTAATTTAGGTGCCTCAAATTAAACATTTACAATAAAATCACAGCAGAAGAAGTCACAAAAAGTGACCCTTTTGTAGTGATGCTAGTTTTCCATTTTCAACCAGCTTATTTAATACTTTACAGGTTTTAAGAGGTGCAAAATCATTGCAATCAGATGAAATAATTGTGGTCAGGTGATTATCTAATAATAATGATAGAGCTGCTTAACAGAATTGTGGCATTTCGCACTGGAGACAGAAAATGTTTCTGGCACAACTTGACCTCCTGAGATGCATGGCGACAACTGATGAGGTCAATCTGACTTGTTTCCATCGAAGACACAAGCCAGCTGTCAGTGGTTGTTAGTTTTTATTTTGATTGGAGAGAAACTGACTTTATTTGCCCCAGCAGTTCCATCCTTTCTCCCCCCGCAGGTCCATAGACTTTCTGTCAGAATTATGCAGATAAACTCCAGTCTCAGTCGCTGCAGGCCTTTTCCACTGATATTATTTTTTGATGCCTGATCTCAAAAAATCTGTCACTTTGACAAACTCTATGGTTCCAAAGTTGGAGCAACTGTCATTCATGGAAACGATCAACTGCAGCGGCAGCGAGAGTGTTTTTGTTATGCAGCTTCAAAGCTGCGTAATGAGGCAGAACTGCGCTGCCGAAACAGTCCCAAACCAGCGTACTCTTTACATCTTGGTTGTGTAATGTTTGGTAAAAGCTACGGTCCCTTGCAGTTTTACACGCGGTCTGGGCTTACTTTTAAAAGAAAACCGTATCGGTCTGATGTGTTTTCAAAGAGCTTTAGCAGGAACAAATGTTTTAGGAATGATTACCGCAGACCACAAGAACTACATACATTACATGATTTAAAGGTTCTGGACTGGACAGTTCAGTTAGATTTATGACTAAATTCTTTGTTAAAATGGCCAGCACTATGGAGCGCCGGTGCAATTTCATAAGTGATCTCACATAGTTTATAAGATACTACTCAGGCTAAAAGAATGAAGAGATTTATAACACCCCATTATTACACTCTACTATGCAATTATATTTCTCATTAGCGTGGGAACTTCTGGATGTGGTGTCAGACGTACAGATGAACTGTCTACAGGCGGCTTGCTGATGCTCTGTGAATGGATCCAGCTTCCTCTGGGAGCTGATGATGTTTGATAAAGTGACAAGCTGTCATGTTCATGTCATGCGTGATCTTGTGAATGTTGTCTGAGTTAAAGATGCAGACTATAGCTGTCTCAGATGTGTGTTTACTGGTTAATTTGCTGCGTTTCACATCTGGAATAACAACTGTCATTCTCCTCACGTTGTGCTTCTTCACTCTTCAAGACAATTGCTTTCATTCATGGATCAAGGCAAAAACCTATGAGTAACCTGTGCCACTGTTGTGAGAAGAAGGCAACTTTGATCTTTCACATCATATATGGTTTGAAGATTTATAACTCTTCCATCTGGGAACAATCTCATTGAGTCTCGCTTAGGCTGGTACATCTAGCCTCTTTTTATCCCTTTGTCCACAGAGCCGAAGTAGGCGGCTGAAGAGAGTCCGGTCATGTTTTCACAGACGGGTCATAAATTGGCGATACTGAGAGGTGGAGCCTTATAATACCATTTAATGGGTTTGCAGTAAAAAGCCCAGTTCACACAATGATGAAAGACGTGACCTTTGGGCCTCTTAATAAATCTAAACTTTATCCTGAATATTTTTTTTTTAAATGTATACAGAATGTGATAATGTGATTTAGATCAGCTGCACAAAAGTAAATCAAAAATATAATTATCATGGATGCTTGTTTTGAAGTTCAAGACCTTCTTTCTATAATGGAACCAGTCTTGTCACAGTATTCTTTTCTCATTTCTACAGTCTAAATATACGTGACCTTCACTCAAAACATTATCTGATTAATTCTGTTTTACTGATGTTATTTTCTATTATGTCTGTAGTTGTACAACAATTAATCACTAAAATGTCTGTGATCAAGCGAAGCATCCCACGAGAAGCTCCACTTGTTTGAGAAGGGAAGAAGCTGAGCAAGAACTGGGGACAAATTTGAGCTTCCACGTGTTTTATCTTCAGTTTTGGAGAAGCTTTCTCAGTGTAATTTATCTCAAAAAGACCCTGTGTGTATTAAGAGGCAACTGCAAAATTAGTTATGTGAAAAAAAAAATGTTGGAAAAATAAAAGGTTGGCACTTAACAAGAAAGAAAGGTAAATATTTAGGGTGCATGTGAAGGAGTAAGATATGGGCTATTTTAATTTTTAAAAAGATATTCAAGGACAGTGGCCAAGGGAGTTGTTTTTCCACTTCTTCTTAAAATTCAAAGGGCATAAATTAAAAAAGAAAAAAAAGGATCAGCACATATCCAAAGGCTTGATGCCAACTTGTATCTCTGGGTTTTGACTGCAACATCAAACAAATAATTGTTACATCTAAACGTTATCAGGAGTTATCTTTAAACACACTTGTGCGGATTATTGTACCTCCACCAGTTGGACTTGCTACCAGTTGGATGTGCATTACCAAGATGCTCCTGTCAAAATTACTAACTAATTCAGAGTTAATGATATTATAACAGAACAACTTACTTTGTTTGCATTTGTTTCACTACTACATTCCATTATATATGTTTTTGGCCTGCATCCACATATTCAGACACTGATCATTATTACAGTGTGAGAAATACAGCCTGCGTCTATAAATAAAAAACATCACTAACATATGCAAGCTATTTTTTGTGTCTTCAGCATCAACACTATACTTTCTCCTGATTCAGAAGCCAATAAAGACATTTGTGTTATAAAATGTACTCAAATTAATATCCATTACATCTCGGGAACAGAGGAGTCCGGCAGCATATTTGCCACTAAGTGCTTTCATGTGTTTTGTGCATGTGCGTATGAGCACATTTGTGGTCTTGATTCAGGGTATGTGCCTGTACGTGGACAACCAATCTGGCTTGTGTCTTTGCTCGCACTCTTTCCTGAATACTTTGAATGAACTGCTAGGTTCCTCTTGATCCTATCAGCAACTGACAGGGAGAATAGACTTTAATGCTCTGAAAACAAGCCTGCTGTAGTCTGAAGATTGAACTAAATGACTGGTGACATTAGAAGAGGGAAAGAAGGTGACAAGAAAACATTCAGAGAGGTGGTATGGTGTTAAGTATAGGAATAAAGACCAAATAAAGGGGGAAGGAAACCTGAAGTGAAACAGCTTTGCATGAAATGGGAACATCTGTGTAACATCGCTTGGAGCCTGGGAACTCCGGCCATGGACTGGCAGATTTAAATCTGCGTCCAGGAATAGTAGGTGTGCTCTAACTACAGGCGAGTCATGCACCTTATCCTCACTAGAGCAACATTCATATAAACAGTTTGTTATGCCCTGGTAGACACTTGTTTTAGCACAGATACTTTAGCCAAAAGAACATCACGGGACAGTGAGAATCAGCCCACTAACACCTTGCCAAAACACTCCAAGAGTATGATAACAAAAGGAACAAAGCCCATACAATGTTGACTTGCTTAGCAATCTAGAGGAGTTACCATCTGCTGGGGCTGACCTGACATCTCCTTGTCCAGCAGTAACACCACAAACACCAGCAGTGACTGCAAAACTGAGACCAGAACTACTGTGTGGTCCTGCTGGAACAAGCAGCGACTTTAATGCATATTAGCATGTATTCAGCTCTGTGCTTTATTTAGCGCAGAATATATGAAGTAAACTAGAGACACTAGGTGCTGGCCATGGACCATGAGGATAAGGAAAGTGACTATGGCCACACAAAAGGACAGATGACAGAAACCTGGCATGTTTTGGAAAGCACTCCCTGAAGAAGGCGACGTTCCTTTGTGGGATCAGTAAATGCACAGCTGGAGAATGGTGGTAAAATAAAGAAGGGACCTCAAATGTGTCTTTACTGCGAACTCTGTGTGAAAGTGTCTGAGGAAAGTGTATGCCCTGGTGCTGTAGCGAAA
Organism: Xenentodon cancila; assembly: GCA_014839995.1. Lineage (NCBI taxonomy): Eukaryota > Metazoa > Chordata > Actinopteri > Beloniformes > Belonidae > Xenentodon > Xenentodon cancila. The sequence goes on along the minus strand of CM026198.1, from coordinate 20,684,574 downwards.
AGTCTGGTTGATAAATGAACCTTGAATTCAGGAGACGCAATCCCGTTTTTGTCCTGTTATGGAACACTGGACCAGCTCTTTATTCACACGAGGATACCGCAGCAGGACTCTGCCAGAGGAGACATGTATCGATGACTGTTCATAACCTTTATAGAAATCAAATTTCTATGTGCAAACAAGGGGTGGAAGGTTTCCAATTCAATCATGTAAGCTGGTTGGTGGCCAAAGGCGGGAACCGTGGCAGTCTGATCCTCTGCAACACTTAGTACCAACACACCTTAGGTCGCAGAATGATGATTAGCTTTGTAATTAGTAGTTTGTAGTGTCATCTGACCTACAGCCAAATGTCTTGGATACTTGGGTGACAAAAGGAGTGGAGCTGGCACCTGCTCACCACCTGGTGGTAAGTTGGCTCCAATGGTAGGGGAGGATGCCAGCCAGACCTGGTAGGTCCAAACATACTAAGAGCATCTGCTGGGAACATCTGGCGGAGTCCCATGTCAGAGAAAGCTTCAACTACTGACAACTCTGACAGAGCTTCAAACATGAAAGAAATACTTTAAAGACCTCCTCAGTCTCACCATTATGCCTTCCTTCCAGAGCCTTCAAACTTGGAGGTGGACTCTCAAATCTCTGAGGCTGAGGTTACAGAGGTGGTTAAGAATCTCCTTAGTGGCAAAGCACAAGGGGTGAATGAGATCTGCCCCAAGTTCCTTAAGGCTTTGGGTGTTGTGAGGCTGTCCAGGTTGACATGCTTGTTCAACATCATGTGGACATTGGGGACAGTGCCTCTGGATTGGCAGACCAGGGTGGTGGTTGCCCTCTTTAAGAAGAGGGGAAGAAGAGTGATCCTACTACAGAGGGATCACTCTTCTTTGGCTCCGACACTTCTCTGGCATTCGCCACAGATACCTTTTGTCATCTATTATATTCATAATGTTTATGGACAGAATTTCTAGATGTTGCTGAGGAGTGGAGGGGGTCTGGTTTGGGAACTTCAGAATTGGGTCTCTGCGTTTTGCAGATGATGTGGTTCTGTTGGTTTCATCAGACCAAGACCTGCAACACTCACTGCGGTTCGCAGCCGAATGTGAAGCGGCTGGCACATTTAAATCCAGAACCATGGTCCTCAGTCAGGAAAGAGTGGAGTGCCCTCTTCGGGCCTGGGTTGAGATCCTGCTCCAAGTGGAAGAGTTCAAGTATCTTGGGGTCTTATTCACGAGTAAGGGAAGAATGGAGTGGGGGGATCAATAGGCGGATGAGTTATGCGGATACTGCATCAGTCTGTAAAGAAAAGGCTGAGCCGAAATGCAAAGCTTTCAATTTATCAGTCAGTTTACGTTCCTACCCTCACTATTGCTCACGAGCTGTGGGTAGTGACTGAAAGAACAAGATCGAGGATAAAGGCAGTGAAAATGAGTTTCCTCTGCAGAGTGTCTGAGCGCTCCCTTAGAAACAATGTGAAAAGCTCAGTCATCCAGGCGGGGCTCAGGGTAAAGTCGCTGCTCTTCCACATTAAGAGGAACCAGATGAGGTGGCTCAGGCATCTGATGAGGATGCTTCATGGAAATCTCATGAGGTTTCCTTCTGAGGCATGTCCCATGGGGAGAAGACCCCGGGAAAGACCCCGGGCATGCAGGAGGAATTATGTCTCTTGGCTGGTCTGGCTCGGGATCCCCCCCGATGAGCTGAACAAAGTAGCCACGGAGAGGTAAGTCCTGGCTACCCTGCTTAGGTTACTGCCCCCACAACCCGAACTCGGATAAGTAAAGGATGATGGATGGATAGAGAAAACTAACTAGCTCTCTACATAACACAGGTGAAGTAGTGCCACTTTGTGTCAACTGTGGTTGTTTTCCTGTCCTGCACTGATCTCATCCTCCCTTTGTTTTACATGTAATAGAAACGCAACTACTTTCACACAGAGATTGCACTGTAAAGACGCATTGGTGATCCCCTTTTTCCTTACACCTCCACTTTCCACATGTGCATTTGCAGAGATCCTGCAATATTCTCTTCTCAGTGTGTGCTTACACAAAGCATTACAGCATTCTGTAATCCTTCCTCCACGTCTCTGATCACTGGCTGATTTTGTTCAGACGGCAGTGAATGATTTCAGTGTTGCCACAGCTGGATGAGGGAGCCTCAGCTCCTCCTGCAGACTCCTGCAGGGCTTCAGCTGGTGAAGGCTCTTCCAGGTTGCAAAGGAGGGTTCACAGAGCAGCTAGTACGTTTGACCCCTAACATGTGATGCATTTGGACAGTGAGTGCTCCATTTTTTGCTTATATATGATCTGTAGGTGCAACAGCCTGTTGAAAACAAAACTCAAAATAAGCCACAAATTTGTGTGATAAAGGAAAAGAAGAGGATCTGCCACTAGCCCACCAAGTTATCAAACGATGTGTGTCGCTGATGAAAAAGAACAACTTTTTAGCCCCTTTAATTAAGTACCGTACTTTCTTACTTGTACATGAGTAAAGAAGTTGAATCAGTACTTTTCACATGGGTATCTGTATATCTACTTAAGTGTAGAATGTGAGTACTTTTTACACCTCATATGAGTTTATATGAAGCCCAATGTTAAGTGTGCATGTGAAAGTAGGATTATGTTGATTTTATCCACAGGAAAGTTCATTGTAGGTAGTGTTCAAATAGTATGTCAGTTTTTGCCATTATTGATTATGGCACCAGTCCTAATGTTTACACGTTTTCCAAATGCAGCAAAATAACCACATAAACCATTTCTTTCATGAATGGTTTGGAAAACACACATTTTCAAAAGCATTGCTGTTTAGTTTTGATATATGTCGGCTGTAGAAGACAAAACTCTCTCAACTTTTGTTGCTTTAACAGTTTAAAAAAAAATAAAGTAGCGCCTGCCTTCCACCTGCCAGAGTGTGAGGTCTGGCCAGACTGGAAGCACTGGGGAAGATTCCCACTCATACTGGCTGTCCAATCTGCCGGGGTCATGACCTCTTCTCAATCCCGGTTCAGGAATCTTATCGCTCCAAGCCCTGGCTTCAACAGAGCCGTCCTGCTTTGCACAGTGTCTGTGCGTAGTGTTTAAATTAAGTTATGTGCGTGTGTTTGTGTGTGCCAAAGCCAACACATTTGTTCCTGATGCGCCAGACACACATCCCATTAAGCCTTCAGAGACCAGTAATTTACATCACAAAAACAGCACCCATGACTACACAGGTTTTAAACAGGGAATTGTCTCGAGCAGAGCAAAGACTGAACTCAACAAAATGCCCCCGTTTTTAGATTTGGTCCTAACAAAGCTGGAGCTGAAAAATGTAAGCAGGCTAATTCAGCTTGAATGTGCCAGACTGAAAAGCTCAGCAGAGGCACATGTTCTTTAAGACTGCGTCATGTGATCTGTTGCTTTTAAATGCATCACAGCAACAACTTTGACACTTATTTTACAAACCCGATATTTTTCTGTTTTCTGTTCTCACGCTGTATTTAAATATAAAAACTACTGGCTTTATTTACACTGCTGATTGGTTACTTTTAGGCGATGTAATCCTTTGACTGAGGTCATTATTTTCTCAAACTGCTGGCCAAAATATATTCATGCTACTGAACTAATCAGTAGCTTTGATCACTGAATCCCACAGCTGACAAGTTAATTGTAAAGAATTATAAATATGATTTAGAAAATCTAATTGGATAAATGCCAAACTTATGAGTCTGTTTTCTTAAGTATTTCTTTTTTATCTCTGTTTTCTCATACTCAGCATCCAAGATAGTGGATCTGGCCCGATCTGGTGTGTGCTTGACACGTTATTAACGCCGGTTTAATAAGGGCTGACCGGTACTTTCTTACAGGCCTGAACCAAAAGCAAACCGGAACACAAACAAGAACTAACCAAACAACCTAGTATGGGCAGATTCAATTTTTCATTCAGGCCCAGCTGTCGACCGCAAGTGACATTTTTATCCGCGCTGCAGAAATGTAGTCTGGGCCACAATTAATTTCTGTCAGATGAATAGCAGCCTTTATATACCATACTCCAGAGAGCCATGATCGTGTGGTTTGACCACACGCCTGTGATCGCTGAGTGTTCATGGTGCAGCCCATCCAATTAGAGTTTGAGCTGTGATGAGCATTTATACGCTCTCCTGCCTTCTGCATTTCCCTGAGAAAAGGAACAATCACCGTCTACCATTAAAAACACGGCCTCACACACTTGAATGTAGCTGCAAAGGGCACAGGCACTCCAGCCTGCCCTCTCTATTCTCTGCATCCCATAATACATACACTAAACACATGTCCAGCCCCATACAGGAGCTGGAACTATGGTAACAGGGTCACAAACAAATCGTACTCTTGACAAATATATGAAAGACGAGACGGATTTCAATGTGAGAAACAAGGAGTGACAAGGGGGAGAGGTGGGGTAGCCTCTTTTTTCTTTTTTCTTTTACCCTTTTGTTTGGCAAAGTATCCAATGAGTGGCATTTGGTGTGAGGCCAGATTCTCTTTTCTGCAGACAGGCACAAAGTAAACTAGATTAACTATTGAGAAGCCTTTCCTAATTAATAACAGCCAAGGAGGGCTGGAAAACTTCAAATGCATTCAGAGCGTTCCTGGTTCAAAAGCAGCCGGTATTCAAATGGAAATGTCTTTATCATCAGTCCCAGCAGACACGCATAGCTTTCTGACTGTATGTGCTGTACATGTGAATAGGATAGGAAGGATTAAAACGGTCAAGCCGGTTGTTTTAGTAGAGAGCTTTTTCTGCATTTTCTTCATTCACTATTTCGTATTAATTATGCAGCGAGCCTGCCCAAATCTTTAACATCTTTAAGTATTTCCTGAATCTCTCTCTCTCTCTCTCTCTCTCTCTCTCTCTCTCTCTCTCTCTCTCTCTCTCTCATTTGTGCATGTTTGTATGTGTGTTAAGCAAAGAAATTGTTCTTTTTTTAACAATATAAATGTTTTATTTACTAATATATTGTAATATTACCAGATTCTGTTATATTTCAGATTATGTCATGTTTTATGCCTATAATATGAACACTGGATGTTTGACATTCCTGATGACATTCGATGTGTCTTGTTTCGATTTGTCCAGGTGTACCTCACCTGTAAGTTGTTGATATTTGAGGGACTCTTTTCAAAAATATAACAGAAATAACACCAGTAATCATTCTTCAAAGCTGTCATTACAAACCATGGTGTTTCCAGAATAAGTGACATTTAGTGTTTTGTCCATGTCACGGCTTCTAAAATACTTTTACTTTTTGCTATCTACATGCCAACACTGCAGATAGAGCTTATGGGTATTTTTACCTGCGAAGAAGTCACTCAAAAGACGTACTTTAGTCACCTAAAAGTGTATGCTTCTATGCTAAAAATGATAAAATAACTGTATTTTTCTGACTTATTTTGCTTTCCATTTTAAAACATTAATTATCCCAACCTGGTGGCCAAAGTAAAACAAAAACATGTATGATCTTGGCATTTGTCAGCAAACTGGACATAGCACCAGTCCGTCACAGAGCCGTTCACAATCACCGGTCAGCCGCTTGGACATGTTTGTGGACTGTTGGCAGAATCTGGACTAAACAGAGAAGAACCCACACAGACACGGGGAGAACAACACTTAACTCTTAGTTTCTCTGTTTCAAAGATCTTGTTACAGTAGATATTTTCACTTGGTGCTGCAGAGCTCACTAGCAGAGAAAAGGAGCAGTCTGCTGTCTAATGTCCCGTATTTTGCTACATACAGCAAGCCAAACTTAATTTTTTTACCATACTAAGAGATCTGTTCAAGATCGCTGCCATCAGAGGACAACGACATGTGCTGCCTTGTTCAAGACATCAGTGTTCCTCCAGAGACGTTGTTATATCCACGGGATAGGATTCCCTCTGACCAGTCAGCGGTCTGCAGTGTTTCCAAAAGAAAAACATTTGGACCTTTGGTTTCAGAAAATGAAAAAATTGGCAACGTTTTGTTCTAACAGCTATGATTCACTGCTACTGCTTTGAAACACAAATCCTGTATATTTGGCAGTTTGAAACACTGCAGGAGAGAGTGAATTAGACAGTTCAGAAGGTCTTTAAATCGCATTAAAACATCACTGGTCGACATTCGGATTAATTTAAACTTAGCAGGAAACTTCAGAACCTCCACTGCCTGGATCCTGTGTGAGTGTCACAAGTCAGCCCAGAAATCATTAGTCTCAGCACGAGCAACTTTAATTTTGTTTTCATCCCAGTTTCCCCTCTATCTCTTTTTCCAAATGTAACATGTTCTTGAATGAGTTCTGTGATGCACCATGGTGCTCACGTTGCACAGCAGCTATGTCTTTTTATTCCTTACCACACCGTCTGGTCACAAGACTCTGCTCCGCTTCAGAGGCGACATGCTTTGGAGAACGTAAACGTTCATATGGGGGCAGCTACCAGGGTTGCATGTGACCAGGCAACCTGCATGACAACAACAGTAAGATAAGAGCAGAACGGGTAGGAGCAGTGTTTTGATCCAAAACCAACGGGTGAAAGGTCATATTTGAACTATGTGAACATCGTTGTGCCATGTCCATAAATTATTAAACAGTTGATAATTGCAGACACTGTACAAAATCTTTTATTCATTACCAATTAATAGAAACAAAAACCACATCTTTAGTGTGTGTGTGTGTGTGTGTGTGTGTGTGTGTGTGTGTGTGTGTGTGTGTGTGTGTGTGTGTGTGTGTGTGTGTGTGTGTGTGTGAGAAGCCAAATGCTGAGGCACAGGGAAACAACGTGTTAACTGATAACAGCAACCCCCACCAAAACCACATTACACACCAGTCCCCCACTCTTGGCTCCTAAAACACCTTAAACACCCAATTTACACTGTTTACAGAACCTACAGCTTCATAGCACCTCCATAAACACAAACACACACACATCCAGCACATTTACATTATTTTTCCTCATAGATGAACCCAAATCCAGTCCAGGCTCATGATGATGAACATCATGAGATGTTCATCTTTTATATACTGTGAGGTAGCTACATACACATAAGCATGGTTCTTACTCAACTCTTTCCCTTTTAATAAGCCAGGAGACGACACGCAGTATTTGATGCTCTTGAGAATTTCTCCCCGTGTTTATTAATGTGTATTTATCAGCCACAGTTTTAGCCGCTCTTGCAAACCCCGGCTGTGATCATGAACCGCTGTTTATCTTAGCTCAGTGGAGGAAAACCTTTCATCTGCTCTGCCACCATAAAATAAAACAGCGCTGGGCTCTAACTGCTGGACAAACACAATAAACCCCGAGCCAGTCTCCTCACTTAAGATCCCTACAGGAGAGTCGGGATCTGCTGTCACATGGGAGATTACTGCTAAGATCAGTATCTGTTTATTTGGGTTCATTTTACACGGAATGGGATGATAGACATTAATAACATATTAGTGTGGGATTGTTTTATGTGCTATGACACACCTGCCAATGAAAGATGATTAATGACGTCTACACAGTGCCATGTAAACGCTTTCCCTTTGATGGCTGAAAATGACCCAGTTTAGTTTCAGTTTAAGTTGTGTTTGATGTTTCTTATTCTAAGAGTCTTTAATCGTGTTAATTCAATGCAAACAACAAGTGAAAGCAAGGCAGGTTCTGTTAAAGAGTAAAAATCAGTAAGATGTTATGCTTCTCTCACCAGCAACCTCATTAGTTCCCAAATAACCAAATCTTCCCAAGAATCCCATCCTGTTGGGATTCAAGCTGTTTTACAGGAAGAAAAAGAAAGGAAAAGTCCTACACAGCAGTTATTATTTCATTTACTTCTGATTGGATATGTTACAAGCATGGACATGATGCAGACCAAACACTCACCTGCTCTACATCACGTCCCTCATTGTGGCAGCCGTTTGTGCACGCTCGCCTATCAGAAGGAGTTCAGAGCAAAGACCTGGCAGCCCAAGTGCCTGTGACCCTGTACAGGGACATGAAACTATGACCTCTGACCCCACATGTGATACAAGTGACAGTGCTGTCCCGCGGGTGAGCCATTCGCAGTCCTCTGCAACAGCAGTGCTGAGGAACGCCAGCACTCGCACAGCCAAAGCACGTGTGACATTCGCCTTTGCGGCTTCATAAATAAAAGCTTTGAAGCCGCGATGACACGATTAACAAGGTTTTGGACCATCTTGGTGGGATTTATCGGACCTCGACCTGTAAATGTTATTGTTTACTCGAAACCCAAGACACACTGATTTTACATTTCCAAACACAGCATTATATTTAACAAACTCTTTATCCGTCATTTAGTCAACTTTGCTGAAAAAGTGAAGTAAAAGCAAAGATTCACTGTAAGGGGTTGCCATAAATATGTAATGGGCAGTTGTCCGTCCAACAGAAACACTTTACCAGGCCATCGCACCTCCTCTACCGGTGCGAATTGCTGGCGTTACCACTGACAACCACAGGCCCTCTTCTACCGGCTTGCCTACAGCACAGGTCACACACATTTATGAGTATTTATAACAGAAGTACACTTATGTACCACTAAAACAAGCGGAAAGTCTGGTTCACTGGCAGAATGGATGACAAATAATTCCCCTCAGCCTCATTAAAATAAATGGTCTTGTTTTCTTGCAGTGCAACAGCCTTCACGGATGACAGATGGGCTGTTTTCGTTTGTTTTGTTTCTTCAATATTAATCTTAAAACTCTTATTTATTAATGGCAAGTAAAAACAATTAATACAATTTAAACAAATCCTTTCTGGACTGATCATATACGTCACCTTTAATCCAAAACACATCTACGGTATTTGGATCGCAGTAACTAGATTTTTTTTTTTTGCTTTTGTCTTTCAAAGGTCTGAAAGAACGAATGAATGAGTACGCTGAATAGATCAAAACTCCTTTCTAGTGCTGTGGTCTTTAAGTAACTTTGCTGTTATTACATTTCACTGTTGTAAACACGGAAAACAGTTCCCCTCCATTTAAATGTAACTTTAGCAAAAGAAGTAAGTGTTTCAGTAGTCAAGTAACTTTCTAAAAATCAGTTGTCAGCAAAGCCACGCGACTCTTAATTGAACTCCGTGTGGCTTCAGTATTGACTCGGGTCATAAAACTATAAAAGTCATTCATTTGTGTAAAAAAAAAAAGTCCAAGTGAATTCCTCTGATGTAATTACATGTTTGTTTCCTCCCAGCTCATTTCCATTTCCTCGCTGTTAATGGCCCTGATATTGGATGGCTCTCTGCCTAACAGTAAACACCCTCTCAGGTTTACGGCCGCCACCAGCCCTCGGACCTGCGAGCGCTCTCTCAGCACGCTGCTCTGGTATGAGCCCGTAAACCGCAGGGGGGATTTCAGTGTATGAATTGACAGGCGGTCTTTAGCAGTGTAGGCTTTTATTACTGGTGGTGGTAAAGTAGGGGGTAGGGGCCCAGGTGGGGTGGTTACATGTGAAGGTGGGTGAGGGGTGGAATAACCTCCAACTATCTGGCATGAAGAGCAGTTTCAGCTTGTCCGCTGATGGATTCAGTGCAGCAGAACAGAGGAGACTGAAACCTGTATGGATGCACGCATGTTTACAGACACGCATGCACACATGTGAACTCCACGGGAACATTTACACCTCGCTGTCCCAGTCAAGTTCTTCCAGATGAAGCTGGAAGTTCTCCGTCAGATCGTCAAATAGTTTTAAAACATGTGGAGACTCGCATCTGTCCCTTCAAGGCTGATTTACTGACCACTCGCTGCAGCATCCTGCTCATTACACACATCAAAGATAATATAAATAAATTCATCAACCCACATACGTATCTACACTATAATGGAGTTGTTCTGTTACCTTTATACTTTTAAATCTTAACATTTCCTATATGTATGCAGTTGCATTCACTTATTACTCCTTTTAAATTGCAAACTTGTGTAACTTTTGTATGAAAAATGAGGAAATCTCTGTGATTTTGAGGCTAGAATGGAAGTTTGAATTCTTTTATAGAAATTTGTGTTCTGCTGGTGAGATACGATAGAAAAAATAGTCAAATGTTCTTGCTTTCCTTTTATTCTCACTCATCAGTCATTATACATCTACTTGTTAACTTCTGTCTGTTACATTGCATTATGAGGATGATTTGCAGCAGAGGGAACCTTTGTTACCTGCCAATGACAATGTGTTTAAAACTGATAGAAACAGTATGTTTGTGTGTTATCTTGGAGTATCAGCACAGACTTACGCCTAAGTATTGACAGATTTGTTTAGTTACAAATCCCAGCATTTTCAAATAAATCACTTTTGAGCGCCTGTCTCTCTCAGACTAAAACTCAGTCTCCCAGAGTCAGTTGATTGTTTTCCTCTGATAACAAATATATACACATATGATGTCTGTCATAAATATATTTTTGGCTTCTAATCACATTTTTAATCCCAACTGAGTTTTAAATTTTAACAAAGCTGTTGAGTCCCCAGTGTTAGGATTGGCATTGCAGAAGGCTCCAAAATTTCCAAACCTCCGCCTCCTTTTTATCATCTCTGGCCATCAGACAAACACTAACGAGTCACAGCAAGCCCTCTGTAGCCCAATAAAGATGTGAACCAGGCACTGAAGAAGGGAGCTGGGCCAGAGGACAAGGAGCCAACGAGAAAGAGAGACAGACATGGTGGTGCACAGAGACGCAAGGAGCAGTCTGGGTCCAAGCAAACAGTAACACAACACTGATCTGAAATGACAACATGATCGGTCCAACTATGAAGGGCTTTCTTTTCACAGTAAGTCGTGATTGCAGCCCAAACTCTCAAGAAAACACGAAACAAGCCTGAAAGTCCACAACTTAGTATAGCATCACAATAAAAGCTCAGACATAGTGAGATGGAAACAAATTAGCTTTGCCTGTTGTTTTGGGAAGGGCGAATTTTAGGTTAAAAGCCATGGTCAAGGTCAAATTTATTTATATGGAAAAATTAAAAACAATAAGGTTGACCAAAGAGCTATACAAACTAATAACGTTATAATTAAAAAAAAACAATAAGGCTATGTTTAAAGCTAAATATGCAATAAACAAGAAGAAATGAACTGAAAATGCAAAAACTGTCATTGTGGAATGATAGTGTTGGATGTCATAATTCACCTAAATTAAAAAATAATAATAACTTTGGACCTAGAAACATCTAGAATTAATAGTTTGGTTGACAACAGAGATCTTATTGGGATGCAGATGTGTAGAAGGTGTGATAAATAAGAAGGCACCGATCCATTCCACATTAAAAGTCAACGATAAAATCTTTAAAGCGATAGTACACAAGAGTGTAATCATACTTTTTTCCGCTAAGGCAAACCTCGTCGGGGGGTTTTACCCCCACAAACTGCATGCATTTCTTCGGTAATTCCTCATCCTAAGAAAATGCAACAGTTGGCAAAGTTAAAATGTAACAAGTCTTTTGATTAAACGCGTTTAAATGGAGCTCATACTCAGATCTCTGTCATGAGGTTTGCCAGTGCAACCATGTTTCCACCCATCGTACTCCTATATAAGCACTGCTGATTGTTTAATTTGATCCAAAATGTAGGTATTGTATGTTGCATTTTATGAAGAAAAATGTTTGCCATCTAACATTTTGGAGCCTTAAAAAGTGTAGACCCTTTCAACCTCTTGTTATGTGTGACAATTTAATGCAAAACAACATTATGTAGACCAGACAAGCAAAAATGTTTGATCCCCAGAAGTGTTGTCGTTTTACTATATTTGAGCTTTTATTGTGAAACTGCTGTGCTTTGCAGAGCGGACCAACCATACACGTCTCGCATAGTGGATTGTCAGTGTTCTGGGGGGTGACAGGTGGATGTGTATTTATTGTGTGTATTTAGGAAACGATAATTGGGAGAGAAATTGAAGAAGATACCACATAAGAGAAAGAGGGGAAATGCAACTATGTGAAGCAAAACGGAGAGAGAAGGTGGCAAAAAAGACTTCAAGTTGACAAAAACAACCAAAAAAAAATAAAAGAAAGAAAGCAAACTGTGAACGCGGGAGAGAAAGCTGCCCTCTGACTTTCGTCTTGACTCCCAGCCAACACATTTACAATCAAGGAAGTCTCTGCTGACTCGCTGCCGCTCCGACCTTCTCCTCCCCTCCCTTCCTCTCACCTCCTCTCCTCTCCTCTCCTCTCCTCCCGGGACGGGACGGGACCCCCCATCCCACCGCCTTCTCCTCCCCTCCCTTCCTCTCACCTCCTCTCCTCTCCTCTCCTCCCGGGACGGGACGGGACCCCCCATCCGACCGCCTTCTCCTCCCTCCTGAGAAAGTGGGACTCCCTCTCTCTGCCCACAGACTCCCTCTCCCCCCCGGCTGAAGCTTTAACTGCGCGTTGAGCGGAGCTGGTGGCCACAGTTGTCCGCTGGATTGTAACAGAGAAAGAGAGCAGCCCTCCTGCAGACCGCCGACCCTCCACCATGGACGTGAAGCTGATGGCACTGACGGCTCTGCTGGCCGTGGCCACGCACGTCCCGACCTCCAACGGTGAGTTCAGGAGCACGAATGGGAATTCTGAACACATTTAAACTGGAACAGAAACATTCCTGCTTTGCCCGTATTTGGGGGTATTTGTTTTTTTCTTAATTAACAAATGTTGCCGCAAAAATGTCTTAATGGTCTGCCAGCCTGTCTTTAAGCATTTATACTGGATAAATAGCATTCTTCACTTTTTTTTTTAAATGAGCAACGTCAGTTTCTCGGATGAATTATTTATCAAGGCTTAAGTTTTACTTCATTGGCAAGTTTTAGTCAGTGTAATTTTGAAGGTTTCATGGTTGATGACTTTCATTTCTACAGGAAAAAGTCACCTTTTTGACACTTTCTTCTTCAGTATGACTATTAAACTTTTTTTATCCTTTTTTTTTTATCCTTTGCCTTCCCCTCTGCTCAAGCACATTTTCAGACATGGGGAAAAATCATTTGAAAAGAGTTTAATTTTGTTTCAGAATGATTCATCCTTCTTTTTATAACATAATCGTAAAAGGGAAATTATTTTAATTGGCCAAAGGCTTTTTCCAAATTACAAAAGCCAGTGATTCTGGCTTTGGCTCCGGAAAAATTATACTGTTTCTTTTCCCCCTTTTTTATTTTTCATTTTTATGTTTTGTATTTCTATTTTATTTTTATTTCCGTTTGGACCATTTGAACTTAGTAAGTAATGAAGTCCATCTCTTAACTACAGACCAAACTCGGATAAGAAAAGTTGAAGGTTTAATTTCAAACTTGGAATCTAAAGTTAGGTTCCAACATTTTCTTAAAATCAAAAGGTGGGTATTTGCCATTAATCATTAGTCTTGTAAATCGGGGGGGGGGGGTAAAAAATCATTTGAATTAAAAATGTTAAATCTTCAAACTTGATGATTTCATATTAATCAGCCCCATCTTGACCTTGTGAGGAAGCAGACGGGTGTTATGATAAGCTTGTTGTTGCAGCTCCAGTGAGAGTCGCAGCTGCATTTTAAAGGCTCAGGTGTAAATGTATGCGTTTGTCTTTTCTCTTTGCTTTTAACTAATTAGTTTCTAATTAAGAATCAAAGGTGTGATGATGATAATGGTGGATACTTGCTTTGCGCTGATGTTGCATGCTGTATAAATATCTTTAAGGTTTCATGACAAAAGACCCTGAATGGGAGTAAGGCAATAGTATAATATAAGTAAGGATGTAGGTATATATATATATATATATATATATATATATATATATATATATATATATATATATATATATATATATATATATATATATATATATATATATATATATATATATATATATATATAAACATGCTGCACCTGACTTTTTTTTTCTGGGTAGGAAAAATAAAGAATGAGTTGTTGCTATTTGCCTAAAAATGTTGAAACAGCTCCAGTGTTGTATTTCTTTTGCTCCAAACTCATTAAAGTCAGGGCCATTAGACTGGTGTCTTATATCTTTTCAGGTTTTATTACCATGTGACTCCCTTCTAGGTTTCGCTGACATTTTTACAGCCATATTCGTCTCTTTCAAAACTATGACCGCTCAATTTTAAGAAGGCCAGAATACGTGTATTTGAAGTCATTGGTGCACGTCTACATTCCTTGGGGCTCCGCAGGGCTTCCTGGAGGCACAGGAGTAATTTCTAATCAAGAATGCACTTGAGCTGATTTCCACAGAGGCCGCCGATGCCATCTGAGCTGCAGAGTGTTAAAAGAAAAGTGAATATTGGAAATGCTGAGCACCCTCGTCCTTTGGAGTGGCTGGTCTGAATGCGTCAGGAGAAAAAGTGTGTGCATGTGTGTGTGTGAGAGAGAGAAAGAAAGAGTGGTCAAAAAGGGCTAATCTCCTTTTAATGAACATGTTGTTCGCAGAAGTAGCAGGTAAACTCATACATTCTCATGCTTTTTTAAAGATTTGTTACAGTAGATTAAACATGCTTTTAAACTGTCCACTGAGCAAAGATGAACATTTGATCTTACTTGGAATTAGGCTTAATGCATTTAATGTGTTTGATTTTGGACTGTGAGAGCACTTCTCCGGTAAATGAGCAATGAAATTCAGCGTTTGGCACTGCTCTATGTTGGTCATTTCACTCTCAGATCAAAGCTGGCTTTCTTTATCACGTAAGCACTGTCATCTAACCTGCAGTCTGAGCTCTGCCACATTTTACTGGTATATTTTACTGATATACAGAGGAGCCAGAACATCTGTGTGTTAAGTGTTTCGCCTGGTTGTCAAGCTTTTCTCTGGTGTAACATTCAGCACTGTGTGCTTGCAGCGAAGCCCATCAGTCTGGTTGAGCGGTGCTGGTGTCGATCCACGCTCAACACCGTTCCTCAGCGCTCCATCAAAGAGCTCAAGTTTCTCCACACGCCCAACTGCCCCTTCCAAGTCATGTAAGTAAAAGTCTTAAGATTTACAGTGGGGGGGCTGACTTGAAGAAATGCGTTTCCTGCTCTAATTGTCTAATTATTTTTTTTAATGATTCTGTCATCCATGCAGTTTGCACATTCAGGTGCATTTCTGTGATTTTCTTTCTGACAGTGTGGACCAGAAGTATTAGTTACACTATTATAGGTAAAGTTGAGCTTCTGAAATTCCTTTGGCAAGTTTTTTTTTTGTTTTTTTGTAGATGTGTGTAAAAATAGTTACTTTCCATAAATAAAAGGTTAAAGCAACTTGTCAAACAATCAAACAAGTCTAGTCGTGCTGACTACATGACATTTGAATGACTGTGTACTACACCGTGTACATCATCGTATTTGGCATGTGCTTTCCTAAACTCTTGGCGGTCTCCCTAGTGGCAGATTGAGGGGGGAAAAAAATCCCTGTAGCAGAAGTTAGGTGCAGAGAATCATGAGATATAAGTGCTGAAGCACTAAATCATGAAACAAAATAAAATTCAATTCATTGGAAACATTGACATGGGGTATGATGGAGAATGTGTGAGGTATGGTGTTAATACCCCTGTACACTTTTCCTGAATGAGAGCGTTTAAAACAACACAATCCACTCAGAGAGAGGAAAGCGGTAACAGCCGGAGCTCGAGGGGGCCATTTATGTTTTGTAAGGGAAGCAATAATTAAGGGTCAAAGTGATTACCTTTGTATTTCTTCTGACCTCCTGTGTCCCTCATACTTTTTTTTTTTTTTTTTTCATTTTTAATTTCCCGCCTGAAACTGCCAAGCGACAGTGAGTATAATGTCACTGGTCTGGAACGTATTAAGTCATAAGCATCGTTCAGTTGTTGGCTGTAGAAAACTTGGACAGCAGAAACGTCGCAGTCAAAAGGCTGAAAGGCTGTGGGGCTTCTTCCAAAAAAAAAAAAAAAAAAAAGTAAGGGAGTGAACAGAGAGAGGGTGACCGAATGGCAAAAGGTCAGAGAGGACAAACAGCGCTGTGGACGAGCCACAAGCTCGATCAAACACCCCTCCAGAAAACTGCCAGAGGAGTCAAGAAGTCACTCTGACAGGAGTCTGCGGAGAGCTGCGCTTGTATCTCTACTGAGGCGGATGAAAGAAAGCCAGTAACACTACTCCTCCTTCCCCCAGAAATGCCCTCCTCCCCTGTGTGTCCCGCCGTGCTGCCCTCATCCTCATCCTATCCCCCACCCATCACATCCCAGCATGCTGTTGGTATTAACTTGCTGTGAAGTAATTACTACCTGCTGCTTGTGGAACTGCAGTCCTCAAATTCCAGCCAAGTCAATTCGGGTTTAAGCTCTCGGTGTGTCATCCAGACAAGGAGACAGATAAACAGGATGAAGGGAGACACATCAAAACAGCAGAGATCTTCCGAAGGGATGAGCTGGCAATCCCTAATAAAGTGAATTAGGAGGGGAAGAAGGGGACATCCCTGGAGGAAAAGCAAACACAGATCCAGTTTCTTGGATGTTTGGCCTCCTGACTCACATGTTGGTTTGAGGGATTTGGGACTGATGCTTAGAACAATCGCTCCTGAAGTGCTCTTTAAAGTTCTTGCTGCCATTTGCTAATGTGTGTGCATCTAAATGGGTTGTGGAGGGAAGTGGTGAATTGAAAAGGGAAACAAGACACTGGGGGAGCAAATTGAATCAGAAAGCAGTGAAAAGGAGAACAGTTTGAGGTGTAGAGGAATGTGTTTAATTTACAGTTGTTTGAAAGGAAGACGGAGGGAGGGGAAAGGAGAGCAGCACCTCTGAGTTGGTAACTTGCATACACGACCTTTTGCCACCGAGGTGTGATATCCACATGTTTGCAGGGAGCGAGACCCCACAGTCTGACCCCCAATCGCCCAGCTGGATCTGAAACTAACCCAGCGGTGTCTGACAACAGAACAACTTCTGTCATAAATCCCTGACTCACCTCTCCATCAGCAGGACAAACGTCATAATTACAGCGCTCCCTGCTGCTCCCACTACATCCTTATGACTGAATACAGTCATCATTTATCTATAACACTTCATGGAAACATTTCTATTTAGTGATGTTATAAATAAACCAGTTCCTCTACAATACACACTTTATTAAAAAAAACAAAAAAAAAAAGATAAATTCAACTAGTTCACAGTTTTGCTGTGGCTGCCGAGTGACCATATTTTAATTTCTAGTACATTAAAAAAACAAACAAACAAAAAATACTTTGAATGAGAAATTCTTGGCAAAAATCAGGTTTAAAAAACCATTTAAACACTTTATATTAGATTACACACCACTATCGACCACGACCTTCAGCAATATGTTTTAAAAACAACAGAAACGCTGTTTAACACATACATCCACACCAACACACACATAACCAAAGCACTGAAGGGCGTCATCAGGTCTTTGAGTCCCTCTTTCAACAGTTTGAAATGTAATCAAACAGGTTCAGACTAATGTCATTATTGGTTGACCTGGACTGACCCAGAATGATGATTTCACAACAAAATTTTCAGCACATTGAATGAATTAGTGCTCTGTGGATGTCAAGGCCAAGGAACACAGAGTTGTCAGTACACAGTCAGTACAAGGAAAGACTAGGTCAACACGCACGTTCATACTTTTTCATTTTAAGATGTAAAATTTGTTCTGGTTACGTCCAGCATTTACCCTACTTCCGTCAAATTCGTCGCTCAAAAATGTTAAAACTTTGCAAGTGCAACAGCTGTGGTCCGATGCGGATAAGTAAGACCAAAACCGCTTAGAAGCGATGTTAGAGTTGAACTGGTTAACGTCCCGGCTTTACTCTTCCTCGTGATTTTTTTCTTCTCTACATATCCTTCCTTCATTTAAGGAACTGAATTTAAAAAGTAGTTTGGAGTGAAATGCTCCAGTCTAAGACAGCCAGATCTGTTGTGACGGTTTAGAGTCTTTAAACAATTCTGCAAAAGGAAGCAGATATCCAGCAACACGACAGCAGTCAAAAATAAAAACTGACTACTTATCATTCTTACTCTAAATCCCACCGGAACCCTTCGAGAAGGCTGAAATCTGACATTATATGAGGACGACTGCAATCTTACTTGAACACTTAGCACTGGAAGAGTATTAGTTTCCAGCTATAAGGCACATTTAGAGATGTAATTACTACCAGAACCTCTGCAGCCAAACAACTGGAACGAACGGACATAACTGTGTGCAGGTTACCTTTTGAGAATATGTCTCATGAAAACGCCATTGTTCAATAACTAAGCAGCCTAAGTAAGTGTGAACATAATGATTCAGTTCAATGTTTCCCAGCCCTGGTCCTCGGGGCCGCTGTCCTGCATGTTTTAGACGTCTCCTTGCACCAACACACCTGATTCTAATTAACAGTCCTCATCAGCTTGTCATCAAGGTCTGCACAGGTCTGTTGATGATGCAGCTTCTTGTATCACGGAGTGCTGACGCAGGGTACCGTCTAAAACATGCAGTGCCCCAAAGACCAGGGTTGGGAAACACTGACTTAAGTAACAGACTAAAAAAATAATGATGGGATATGCCCTATGTTAAAAGAAATCGTTTGATGCGACTTTTGTCCCATAACTAAACCAAACACCACGCCACTGGACGTTGTCAGAGAAACGAATCCACTCTGATCATGTCATATATGTCATATGTTTAAAGATGTTAAATGTACGGTACAGAGACAGCTTTACGAACCATTCAGGTCAGCGTGATCTGAGATGTAGGCCTCCCTCCAGTTGTCCTTGACTGCAAACGGAGAGCTGGGATTTTCCACCTGCACCCCTGAAGTCACGGTGACAGCATAGTACGTGCTTTAGACACACTGAAGGAAGATAGGAGCATTTTCTTCTTCTCTTTAACATTTCCTGACATGTTCCTAAATCATCTGTTTCTTCGTTGACTGGTTTGTGAAGTTAGGGAAACACATCCTCAAATACGTAAGAAGGATCTTTAATAAATTTCTATGACATATTTCATTCGGGTAAATTATGGGTTTTGTCTGATATTTTGTCTGAGCGCAGAGGCGATGAAGCAGATACAATCTCTGGGTTGTACAGCATCACCAGAACTGCAAAACACAAATAAAACATTGAATCCGATATATCAAATATGAGTTTCAGTTAAACACAAAAACATCCTCTCTATTGTTTCTGCTCTGAATTCATGTAAACACTTGTGTAAGTGCACAAAACATGTAGAAGTAAATTCAAAAATGCACAGTTTAAAGGGAAAATTGTCTAAAATCTCTTTTTGAAGGTGGCGCATTTTTCACCGATATGATTAGTTTATTTAGACGTACTTTTTTCTTCCCTTTTGCAGTGCCAAGCTGAAGAGCAACAGAGAGGTTTGCATCAACCCCGAGACCAAGTGGCTGCAGCAGTACTTAAAGAACGCCATCAACAAGTAAGAAATCCCTCTTCTCTAAACAGCTACGTCACTCAGAAAACTCAGACGTGAGGCGTAAAGCTGACGAGAAGGAAATACACCACGGTTAAAACCTGCTGCTTATTGGTTCCAGCTTACAGTCACTCTCACTGTTCACGTGGTTGATGGAAGCAGCAGAGTTTTTATCAGTAAGTCTATTATTATCTAACAAAACCAGAGATCAGTCTTGAACTGTTATGTGGATATATGTCTAAGAGTAAAATTTACAAAAAATGATATCATAATATCAGACTTTTGTTTTGTTGTTGTTGTTTTTTTTTTGAAGTAGCCACTAATTGTCACATTATTAGTGTTGTCATTAGGCAGATGCATTACTGTCAGTAATAAAGTTCTTATACTTGAGGAGCAACATTATAGAAGCAGCTCGTTCAGTTTTAATGAGCTATGCCATTAAAAGGTGTGCCTCCCTCAACTCGCCTGGTAGTGATTACTGCCCAGCCGCACGTCTATGTCTTCAAAATTCCTCAACACTATTGGTGCACAATGTGAAAATAAACGCTAAAGATGTTTCTGGAGATTCACAAGACAATGTTTACACACTGAGCAGAGAATGTAAGGGAATACAGCGTGTTTTTTTATAAAGGGGAAAAATATCGGCTGTGATAGTTGATTTAAGCTGGAATGTGGCACACATGTTGAGGGAGCTATTTCTATCTACAAGTGCCCTCAACCATGTCAGGAACTGGCTCTAGTGGGCATTTCACATTTTTTATTGCCTCTTGTTTTTTTTTTTCTTTTTTTTGTACATAGTTCAAAAGGAGTCTTTTCTTTCTTTCTTTTTTTCTGTAAATAACACTTCATCTGACACAGGGTGGCCTTTAAATAAAAACATTTCCAGCTTTGTCATGTCATAAGCATAGCCTGGAGAAGGATCAATGCCGCAGATGGTTTACTATTAGAAAAAGAAAACGTTGACTTGCTTTCAAAACAAGAGAATTTAAAGGCAAAGAATGTTAAAAACGTCATGTCTTCACAGAAATGGAGACGAGAGAACGCAAAGAGTCAGGTAGAGTTTTTGTTGGTCATTCGCACATGCAGTGCACAGCAGAGGTCGTCACTGCAAGAAATGTTCGAGGGGAAAGCGCACAGGACGCAGGGCTGGATGCAAATCAGGCGCTGGAGGCTTTCCAAGCTTCATACCAGGGAGCTAGCTGACTAAACTCTGTGAAGCGCTTGGTCTGTCTGATGCGGACGTTTGTGTTCTTACATGCAGGAAAACGTCTAAAAAAATTAAGGGCTCCAGTGCGCGTATGGAAGCGACTCAAGGTTGGTGTTAAAAACCAGAGAGAGCCATCAAAATATTCTCATTGACCTCATATTCAAGCCAACTGTGTGTATATATTACAGCCAACGCCATGAAAACTTGATCATGCTTTTATGTTGCAGATAAAATGAGATTATGGGTTTATTGCTCTTTTATTTTATTTATTCTTTTCACATGGGACGTTTTTTTCTTTAGAATGGGTTCTCTTTATCAGTATGTTGTGCTCTTGTTCAGTTCCATCCATCCATCCATCCGTCCATCCATACATCCATCCATCCACCAATGCATTCCCTATACTGGCTTAATCCAGTTCAGGGTTACGGGTGTCTGTCGGAGCATATTCCAGCTCACTACAGGAGAAACGCATGGGTACATCCTGGACAGGTTGCCAGTTCAGTGCAGGGCTGTTCAGTCACAGTTACATAGAAATATCATCAATTTGAAAAAATAAAACTGTCCATGAGTGCTGAGCTCAGAGCAGCATGATGATCACTTTATACACAGAATCTGTGTTTGCTCCGAAGTGGCAATCAAGGGTAGCACTCGGGCAATCAGCCTACATTTAAAAGAGAAAAGAAACTGATATCTTAAGCCTCTAACAAGACTCAAAAATGTAATTAGTGTGGAAACAGTTGCTACAAACAACTCTAAATTCTACGTTTGTAGGTGTACAGAAAGTGTAGAAAACGGAGGTCACCAAATTTGTCACCAAATGCTACGCAGACTTCTGTCAGTAGATACAAAAAAAGACTAGTTTATGGCTTCTGTTTCTTATTTTGCCATTAATCTCTAAGAACTGATCCAGTTTTGTGGAAGCAGGGGCCAGGAACACTCCTTCTGCTTGGATTCATGTGGTTTTGATGCCTAAAACGGGTTTTTTACACATTATCATCTAATACTAAACCTAGTCTTTTTTTTAATGAGTTTTGAGTCCAAATAATAAGCTGATATCATGCTGAAATGCAAATAAATGTGTGCAAACACTTGTATTAAATAACTACATCAGGTCCAGCTGTTTACTAAAACTGGTAACGCTCTTATAATTCTGGCTCGTCCCACAGGGTGAAGAAATCCAAAAGACGCACTAAGAAGAAAGTCTAAACACATGGGAAAGAGAGTCCAGTATCCTGCCGCTGATTCTGAAATTCCCAATCCTCCATACCTCCTTATCATTGCAATGGATGTATGCCATCACGCTGTATACACCTGCCCACCTCTCTGGACCGCTTGCAGAAGCAGCACTTCACCACTAAACGTTTGCAGCACCACCTTTTCCGGACATGCGGGCCGTCACCACCAGCAGTCCAAACTGGCACCAAGTGCAATTATACGGTGGTTATAGGGTGGTATATATTAAATAACTAATGTGTCTGTATATATATATATTTTGTTAGGTTTTTTTTTTTGTTTTTTTTTTTTTTGGGGGGGGGGGGGGGGGTTCACCCAGCTTTGAAAGAGCTTTTCCAGCTTTTTGTCTCACTCAAACTCGTTTCAAATACAAGCTTTAGACTGAGGAAAGGCTTTCCCTGGGCTGCCTGCACTGATATGGGATCTGTGATTAGGTAAAATGAAGAAGAGTTGAATTTACAAACACCAAAGGGAACTAATTAAAGTCACAAATCCTGTCCTTGTGACTTCTGCTCACATCTATATTTCTACATACCTATGCTACGCCAACGCGTCACCGGTTTGCATCTCCTCCCTCTTCCACTGACACACCAGCCACCTGCATGTCCTCTGTCCCCACATCCATAATGTTCTGCTTTGGTCTGCCTCTTTTCATTTCTTCCTGGTTTTCCAGACATAAATGCAAAAAGCTTCTGCCTGTTTGAGGCTAACGCGGCATCTCTTTTTGAGCAAGGGCTCATGGGACCGTGCACGCAGCACCACGCTATCGGGGTTAACTGCCATTTATAACCCTTGGTTTATTAGAGCAGGCCACTCAACCGCACGTTTTCACCTCTGAGCTCGCTGCACAAACAAAACAGAGAGCGCGCACACGCAAACTGCAATGCAAAGAGCACTGATCTGCTGGTGCTGTATATTCAGGATGATGGGTCAGAGCTGTGGCTGTAACCCACTTTACTGTTACACGTAATGCAAAAAAAAATGTAAAAACGTGGTGACCTCATACGGTGAGGTTTAAAGGGCTGTTTTTAATGTGACGTTCAGGCCACACAAGGAATAAAATACTTAACGATGCAGCTTTTCTACTGATGCATGTATTACAAAAACAGGTTGGTGGGTTTTTTTTTGTGAATCATTCAACATTAAGAAACATGGCCAAAATATATGACAGTGTTTGATGTTAGTTAGTAGAAGTATTATTAGGAGAAGGAGGTAGTACATCATTGTAAATCAGAGCAGTTTCATTTTTAAAGGAGCCTGTGTGATTATATTGCAGTATTTTCATACCAACACCTGTCCTTGGTAGGAATGAAAAGCTAATAAGTTGTCACAAATATCTAAATGATAAATGTTACAAAGAGAATGTTCACAGTGGGAAAAAACAAAGTTTTTGATTATTCATTATATATATATATATATATATATATATATATATATATATATATATATATATATATATATATATATATATATATATATATATATATATATATATATATTTGAGCCACTTTATTATCAGATGTGTCTTTTAAATGTCATTCTTTTTTATATGTATAATCTTACTAAGTGTTTTATGTTTTTTTAATGTAAAATGCAGTAGGCAGTAGCTACTAAATGAAGGCTGTTCCATAAAGCGCAGTATAAAACTTCATTTTTAAGGGTTGTCACAAGCATACATACGATATGTAATCTTTAATTTGAAGTACTGTATGTTATCTGGTATGCAACATACTCCTGCCTTTGACAGACATTTTGACAGCCGCTATCAGGTTTTGACAATGATTATAACAGGCTGAGCGACTGCATTTATACTCTTGGACTGATTTTCTCTCCATGTTATTTATCAGCCGTTAACAAGAGTGAACGCAGTAAGATCTACCATGTCCAGCATGCAGTCTTTAAACTGTTTTCATTGGTTACGCGAGTCCGGAAACAATTGAGCTCCGCTCTCAAGTCATGCCAGTCGAGCAGTTCAATTTTTTTTTATAGTTTCACTTTGGTTGATGTATTATGTGTCAGCAGAGCCACTGAGCCAAGACAGAACAAAACCCGATCTGAGATCCGAACCACCAGCATGTGCTTTCAATCTGGACACCCCCAGCACCCCACAGGCTTTTATTTTCAGCTTCACTCAGCTATGCTGCAAAATTAGACCTCTTTTTTTTACCCCAAAACTGTTTTTGAAAGTCCAGGTTGTTAAGCTCAGTTTTATGATCTTTGTTTTGTTTTGTTTCATGTGATGACTGAGGGGCTACAGGTTATAATGTTATCAGTTTAGAGTTAATGCTGCAATAATCCTGCAATTGTTTTTCTCATTAATGTAATAGGAATAAACAGCCATTAATCTCTTGAAATTATACTAATTTATACAACTATGTAGCTAAATAAGCTAAAAAAAACAAAAACTATTGGTCTTTTTAATCAATATGCAAAGATAAATGTTCACTTTTATTCAATATGTAAGTTAATTACAAACCACATTCCACTCTGTTATTTACTTGTTAACGTTTGCTGTGGACACCATGAAATCTCTCATGTTTATTAAGTTCTTAACTGTATTACCAGTAAAACTATTGTGAGTTAACATATTAACGTATTAGGGCATTTTAACATATTCGTATAACAAAATTAGTTACTGGTTCCATTTTTGAACAATAAATGCTATTAAATTCAGCCATGTGGAAACATTTATCTTTGCATTAACGCCAGTTTCACTGAACTCAGAGATTATTTAGATCAAATTTAGCATGAAAAACATTCCAAACAGGGAAACATCGTTCAACACACTGCAGAGACAGCCTGTAAGAGAGTCTGCAGAGTGGTGGTCATGGTTGGGGTGGGTGTGGAGGGTTGGGGGTGTTGGACAAAATCCACAGTTTGCCTGATATTTACTTGGTAAAGGTGTTTTGATAAACTGATTAGTGAATTTTGACTTTAGACCTCAAGACAATGTGAAATGACTTCCTAACTTCTGAGGCAGAATCTGACACTTGAGGCAGGTTCTGACGCATATTCTTCGTATACGGATGATGTATTAGAGTATTATTTCTGCATTTTCACTGCTTGTAAACCAATGATATTTGTGCTAATTTTTCAATAAAGTCACACAAAAGAAAAAAAGTTACTTGTCTGTGTTTTATCTGCAAAGAGCAATTTCAGGATGCATAAAACTCCCAATATTTCCGTTGAATTTATTTGGCTGTGTTTTCTCTTTTGCTATGCTTTATATGATTGTATGAATTCATTTTTCCATAATTTTCTTTTTTTTCCCAAAATCCTCAGCCTATTTTCAGATTGGTGGAGTTGAATTGCTCTGTTTTCTATTTTGATGTGTTTTCTTGGGGCGCTGTGAGGTCCAACATGACACAAATCTCTAGAGCTGTGGATTTAAGCCACAGATCCTCACTGTTCAACATTATAAATGACTTATTTCACATTAATGCAATAGCTGACACTCAATACACTCAAGTTCAGGCGGGATATCTCTTTCTTTCCTGAGCTGTCGCAGCTTGTTATTTAGTTTGACAGTGACAAAGCCTGAGACATGAAAAAGCTGAACTAATGGTCACACAGCCCTTCTTTGAAAAGAGAAAAGTACAATAACCACACTTTCAGTAGAATAGCCACCAAAAAATAAGCTCTTTCAATCAAAGAACAGTTTTAAAATCATTAAAACCTGGTCTGATATTGTAACACCTGAGGTATTCAAAGGTGTTCCTCGGTACTGGTCAATCTGTCGTCTGCAGCAGCATAGAGCTTTATGAAGCTGTCAGCTCTAATAAAGTGGAACCATGTAGAGGGGATTCATTTCATGGTGCTGCTCTCTCCTCTGACCTCTGTGTGGTTGCATACGAGGAACATGAGACACGATTTGGACATGGACCAACTGATTTACAGGGTCAGAATTGCATGTTTTAGCCTTCTGGCCACATTCAGAAATGATTATGGGATTTCTATACTGTGCTTATTCAGCTGACACTTGGGCGTGATGGAGGTAGCTGACATATGTACCGGGTGCTTATCATATTGTATATTTGGTAACAAGTCACTCCGATTCTGTTCAGCTGCGCACCTTCCAGGGTTTTCATGACAAACGGAACAATTCTAACCGAACAAACAAGGCCGGAGTGTGAAACGGTTTCAATAATGATAGAGAAAACATTAACAGCCATAAAAGCCAGTTGTAACCAATAAAACCTGCCCACTGGGTGTATTAAAGTGTGAATCATTCAGCCATTATCGGGTTAAGAATAATAAGAGCAAAATTTTGATGAGGAGACACGTCAACAGATGAAGCAGCAGAGAAAATGTTGACACAACTGGTGCGGTGAAATGAGGACCTCACATAAAGCTCCAGGAAGCAGCAAAGGACATGCGACGGTGTACATGACACCTATATTACACTGTATTACTGCTCATCCTGGGCTTTCCTAAACACCCCCTCATTCTTCTTTTACACAACCAAGGAAACTGTCTATGTATGTGTCCTCTACTTTGAGGTTTTTCTTCTGGTTAGTGACCCCTAGTCTTATTCTTTGAGTCATGTATTATTGTGTATTACGCCACTTTCTGATAATACAGCACAGTCTAGATACTCTTGAAACCGTCCAGTAGGAACCTGTCTGGTGTGTGTTTTCTCTTCAGCTACATTTGAAAACAAGTTCAAATTTGCTTTATAATTTCACAGAAGCCCAGCAACAGACGTGATGTGTCTCTGGGCTCCTGAAGTTCCTGGAGGACTATCTCCTTTGATGATCTTTTATGCATTTGTTGAATCCATGCTACTGCACTTTCTGTTCATGAGAGCATCATATGCTATTTTTCACTTTAAAAAATTGAAATGAATGATGTGGGAACGCCACACCACAAGGCATAAGAATTAGTGGATTTTGGGAGGTCTAGGGGTGAGCCAAACATCATTTTCATCCTGAGTGAAGAAGTGAAGGTGATGGAGGAGTACAAGTCTCTTAATTCAGCTGGATAGCAGCCTGGACTGGAAAAGTGGAGCTTTTTCAAATGATCAGTTAACAGTCAGAAGAAGACCTAAAATACAGACGAGTTGAAGAGGATCTTTAAGGATTTACAGCAGGAGCAAATGGATGAACAAACACAAAGAATAGTTGATCTTTGTGTTACAGATCACAAAGAATCCAAAACAAACCTTGTAAATTTACTAAAATAGGATCTTCACATTAAAAAAAATAAATAATAAGTTATAACAATACACAAACTCAACGAATATTGTAAATAAAATAATAATTTCAAATTTAATAGACAAAAATGTTTCTTAAAAGTCTTCTTTTCTTTTTTAAACGTTCTTGAAAAAGAAGATTTGAACTCTAAAATTCTGTATTTTGTTGTTGGACTGTGATCAAGAGATGTCCTCTGAGGATCTCTTCCTCTTCTCTTCCTCTTCATGCAAACACAGCACTGAAAAGAGCACTGCTTCCTTCAGCTGACAGCAGCCTTCAGCACAAATCCTCTTAGACAGAGAACATAATCAGTCTGAACAACAAATTGCCCGGCTGATTTGGTCTTGGAAGTTGTGGGTAATGTGGTGTGATTTGAGGCTCTCGACTGTACAACTTTGAACAACTTAATACACGGCCAGCTGAATGGAAGTTAATAGGAAACATGTTGGCTGCGATCCCGCCGCTTAGACGTGTATGTGTTAGTGTGTATGTGTGGGAGTGTGCATGTGTATGGGTTTTGTCTTTGAAGAAGGTCAGGGGAAATGAGATGTCGTGGGCCTGATCCCGACAGCTCAAGTGAACGAGCACGATGCAGGCTGATAACTCATGCAAATGACTGCATGCAAGGAAAACAAAATAAAATTATATCTATATAATTATGTACTTGCAATTTATTAGAAGCGTATCAGAGTAAAAGTCTGCTGGAGCCAGAGATGTTTTGGCACCGGTGCCTTGCAGCACTGAGTGCTTTAGCACTTTAAAGCTCTTCCTCCCTGGCTTGACGTTTCCTAATCATTTGCCGTCTTTTATATACAATCTGTCTGCCTCAGCTGCTCATTGTTTGCCCGAAGCCTGCCAAACTTGCAGCTTGACAGGTTCTATGCATGCGTGTTTGACTAAGAAGAAAAGAAGCAAGCTTAGTTGACTTTTAGCTTCAAAATGGAAAGTTGCTTGTGCAACTCAAGACCATGTTACAAAACAGAATATTACCTTTTAGCCCAAACGATGGCACAATGGTATTGTGATTCTCATCAAAAATAGTACATGTCGTAGTGTCTCAATGGATGACATTCAGTTAAGGTAAAGCTTGGGTCCTTTAAGCATGTAGTTAATCACGTTACGCTCATATTCCCATACGAGTATGTACTGGTCTGCACGCTGCCGCATGCTCAGAACATGTATGCACGTATGCAGCATCCATGTATGCAGTTGTGTACTTAATGTGGGCATTTTTTTCATTTGTTTGCACTAAGAGGGTGCAGTTATTTCTTGCAGTTTTGTCATCACTTTGAAGTTTCTGGACAACCATTAAAAAAATAAAAAAATGTGAGTTTTGAGGCACAGCCAGAAACTTTTCAGAGATGTCTCAGTGAGTCATCTTCTGCATACACTGTACATCATGTGGTTTTCACTACTGGACTGTCACTTTAGAGGACAGCGGGTCATTCTGCTGGGATCTAGTTCAATTCGTTCAGACAGTGTAAACCCCTGCATTGATTGGGGTCCCCTCGGGCCGCGGTCGCAGCCTGCGGAAAAGCTTATGGGTACATTTACACAAAGCTACACGCATACACATACACTCTTTTTGGTGGTGCCCTATTTTTCTATTAAACATCAATTTAATTTACTGTAAATTTTACTATCTGATATTTAATGTGATTGTTTAAATCAGGTATCAGCACAAACCATGTCCTCAGAGAAGCTGTATACCCCTGAAGTCTGAAAACGTCCAGTTGACGGGAGTGAGCTCGGTGCTTTTGGAATGTCTACAATCCATCACGACTGAGGGTTCAGTGTTTCTCTGACCTTACAACAAAGTTAAAGGTCAGAGGCATCGCCAGTGGAAACAGGTTGAACGTCGTTTCCATGCAGGGACGTCCCTCATGTCCAACTGAGAGTCAAACCAGAGCAGAGGAGGAGTGGAGAGGAAAAAGATGACTACCATTAACGGTCCATTGCAGAGAAAAGAACCTAATACATCTTCGCTACTTACAATTTTCTGAAAAAAAACCAGACAGTGGAATGAAAAGGAATATCATCATTCACGGTCGATTTCAGAGGACATCACGAACAAAAGCCTTGCAATGATCCCCATTTAATGAGCCGTTCCATCGCGATGCAGGACCAGACGGTCAGTGTCTTTGTTGCCTGGTTATCAGACTTCTCCTTTGGCATTCAACAGACAAGCGTCATTAACATTGTGGAGAGCTGACTTCCCAGCTATTTCCTTTTGTGAGTTAAGTAAACCCTCCAGGCAATTAATATTGAACCTCTCTAATTCCAGTGACAACAAATAATTCCACTATTTATTTTTCAGATGAAAACAGAGCTGGAGATGAATTTAAAGATACAACTTACAGGGAAGAGAAGAAACGAAGTTATTACTTATCAATTCTATGCTTTTATGATTTCTTTTTTTTAAAGTTCCTTTGTAGATCTTTAGAACAGATGGAAACTATCTAAGTTGTTAAAGTCCATGACTACGCAGTTAGAAAAAAACTACATGACTTGCTTGGAAGGGTAACTAAAAAAGCCTCTTCCTCCTTAAATTGTTATGGCAGCAAAACTGTATCGGACCAGAGTCCAGAGTCCAGATTTCTGGATGCCATCTGAACCATCTGAACCAAAGTTTAGATGTCTGGCAATGCAGAGCAACATGCTTGGTGTCTCTATTAATGGGAGATCACAAACATTACTAAAAGAAACCCAGATATACAAAGTAACATTACATTTCAAAAGATATGGAAATTAGTGATTAAATAATACCAGCTAAAAATGACAAAAACGAGCTAAAAAGCTTAGTAGTGAAATACTTAACAACGACTGTAGGTGCAATCTTTTGTTTAATGTGTTTCTGAATTAATTCATTGAGTTAATGTGGTCAAAGTAAGACAGTTTAGAGGACATACACATAAACATGACAAAAATGCCTTTTAAGTGACTATGTCTGTAGAAATGTTTGCATTTATTTGAAAATATGAATTTGTGACTATAATAATAATGGTAATAAATAATAAATAATAATTTCTCTTCCATAAGGCACTATTTCAACTTAAAAAAAGAACTGTAAACTCAGTACTTAGATGCTTTGACTGTAGTGTTTTAGGAATTCAATCCGTAAGCTGAGTACTAGAATGTTTAAAGAAAATGGAAATCTAGCGAAATAAAATACTCTAGATTTTTTTGTTTGCTTGTTTTCTTTGACCCTACAAGTATTTTACACACCCTGAGATTTTCTCTGAAGTCTGATGAACCACTGAGAGCAGAGTTCAGGCACATCTGCTAACATGAGCCAAACGCACGCCACAGCTCGCTGCCCAGACCCGAAACAACGCCGACCCTGCTTTCCCTCAGCGTCCTCACTGTTTACCATAATCTCAGCGTATGACCAAGGTTCCCATCTGCTGAGTTTTTCTGACGCATTTGTAACACTTTCTGGTGACCGGGGGGTTGAGGGTGAATTTTTTTTTTTCTTTTGACGTTTGAGGAAGCTCTCCATCACCAAGATGTTTAAAAAGAGCAAATATAATAATGTCTGTCTCACCTAATAATTTAATGTTGTTTTTAGCTGAATGACAGCCTTTTTTTCTTTAAGTGGTACTTAAAAAAAAAATCTAAATAAAGTATAAATTCAACATTTAAAGCTGGGTGAACGCCAAGTCAAATAAACAATAATATTACCAAATATATCAGTTCCTATAAATCCAGCAATCAGAGCAAGTTAATGACATGCTTGATTCCTGCGACATGGCCCCTAGGGTTGTGATCTAATGCAGATAAGGAAAAAAAAACACCCAAAATTTTAGTTTCAGGGTGGTTATTGGAGTAAAACATCAAATTATATTGGACTGGACGTTCTTGACTGACTCTTGAGAGGCTGAGTTGTTCCTCATACGGGGTTTGAAGCCCTAACTGGGAGGTTGTTTTATTAGGGCAAAAGGGCAAACATGAAATCCTCATATGTGTTTCATAAAGCCTCCGTCTCGCATGGTCTCATTTTGTAGGTGTGATGTTAAATACGCTGCGTGGACTCCTGAGCAGGACACAGAAACCAAAGGAAGTGACCAGATGTAAACACATGTAGAGAATCTCCCACTGGAGATCCGTTTTAGGCAACTGACATATCCCAGTTATTTAATCACATCAATCTGAGCGCTTCTTTTTTTCTCTTGAAAATGTTTGATGTTAGGCGTTGTAGAAGCTGGAATAACTCATTGTTCAGACAGGATGCAAGGTCACACTGCGTGGTTGCCGAGGTTTCAGAAGTTTCTCGATTCGTTATTTCTAACTGAACTTGAACCATGATTATGCAGATGTTAATGCACAACTTTGACTGAATTCATCTGGCATGTCCGCTCTGTTCGGAGATGGTCCAAAGAGAGTAACAGCAGCATGAACTTTGGCGATACAGGCTTGTTAACCTTACGGTCATCAGTTCAAATCCCGGGACTCTCTGAGGATGAGAATGGAAAACATACCACCACCTCTCAGTTCCCTCAGCAACAAATCCTCTTAACCCTCATCCTCACCCTATTACAGCACAGCTGGTCAGTAGCCAGAAGATCTGTTGGAAAGGACAGCTTCCAGGTGTGTATATGGTTAAAAGAAAATAAAACTGGTAAAAGGCATCAACAGAGAGGTTTTGATTTTTTTCAAGAGCTCTAATGATTGCGTTGCAGTGTTATGTGACATAATCAGACTCAAAAATAGTACCAAACATCAAAAACAAACAAACGAAATGTTAAAGGGCCATTCTGCATTCAGATTGTTTATAAGTCTTGCATCAAATGTACCCTCCTTATGAATGTAAGCGTGAACAAAATCTCCATCTCACATATCTTACGGACTTAAAATTTGTAATTTTAGTAACATTTATAAACAATCCATAACACTTCAACTTAGGAAACTGCTCCTAATTCTCATTTGGTCAGTCAAGGGTTACATGAAAACATTTACTTCATACCCTGCAGCTATGTGTCATTAAAGAAAAAAAAAAAACACAATGAGATATTAGTTTCTCCAACCCCAGTGGGAGCAGTGTTTTTAACCTCACCATTGTTATAAAACTTTTACAGCTTCTCCATTGTTGTACGGTGGAGCTGATATAACGCTTCGCTTCTGAAATGCTTGTGGTGTGAAACGACGCTGCGTGACGGATGGAAAAGAAAGGTTAGACACACAGAGCTTAAAGAACGCACATGTGGTGAAAACAAGAGTGAGCGTAATAAACAAACTATACAGACATATACTTACCACGGGACCTTTCAGTTTGCTCCATCACATGTGCCGTTGGTCTGATTTCCTGCCTTGTACCAGAAGAGTCCACTTGGTGGCACAACTTCAAATTCAGAGGCATTACAGGTGCTAAACGTCTCAATTCCCAGGACATACGCAAAAAAGAGGAATTTAGCTCATATTAATATTATTTTAATTATTTACATGTTCATATTATATTAATATTAAAGTTGCAGCAGACAAAAATAGCAGTTATAATATACTTTATGCTATGTATTAAAAAAGACAGACATCTGACATTTTCTCAGGATCTGCACGAGGATCACAGAGCTGCTATAGACATGTAAAGATCATGTTGGCACACCAGAGGTTCTGTTGGCACAGGCCGCAACCATAGATGGTTAAAGCGCTATCTAAATATTTGCTGGTAATGATGTTGACTTTTGGCTTTGCAGAAACAATATAGAGGCACCCCCTTACAAGGCATCCAATCCACTGCCAGCTATAAATAAGAAAGTAGCTTTCCACCCTCGGCCATGAGAATTTTTCTCATGACAGATGACTTGGCAGCTTTATACATACGTTTATAGAGCATCCATATTTTCTTAAGTCTTTGTATTAGGATACAATCAGAAAACATACTAAAACCACACAATGGTTGGAATAAAATGACTCCACAAGGAAAATTCAGCATTTGGTGTGTGGGAGTGTTTATTTGTATTTAGTGTGACCTCCCTCAGAACCAAGAAAATGCTACAAAGAAAATAAACTATAGCTGTGATTACCTCCAACAAAGGACAGAAAAAGAGGGATGTCACGTGGGTCAAAGGTTGTAGAACTACCTTGGGTGGCATAGTTTTGCTTTCCCCTGCAAAACTGTCCCTCGGGAGGCCACGAGGAGACCTAGAATAGACTTTAATATGGTTAAACGCATGCGGATCTCACAGTACCCCAGTGCGACTGTAAACTTACATGCTTGAACATCACGGTGCGCTGGGAAAAAGCTGGTGAGAGATCCTGATGATGATGTTGAGGAAAGGATAAATGGCGGTCAAGCAGTGTTCTTGGGTACAATGAGCCAGGAGAGACATTTACACTATGGATAAGTCAGTACGTCAAAATGTGACGTGTCGTCACTGAGGTCTAACCCCTGAGTGTCTGATCAGATGCTTTTAATGCAATATTCAAATTTAATGTTAAATAAAAGTGAACCATATCCGGTTCGTACCCGCAACAAGATTAGGCCACCAAAGAAGTTCGGTAATCAAGGCTTGCACTGGACATTTCTGAATGTCTGGCTAAACTAAATTACACTTCAATCTACCTTTTTATGTATTGGCAGGGTAGCGTATGGAGAGAGATATCAACTTTCTGGAATCCACGGATGCGCCGGCGCGTCCAAATAACACGACTAATTAACAATGAAGCAGCAGCGAGACACAGCCTCACTGAGTCTCCGTTCCAACTTGTCTCGGAAGTGCAGATTTATATGCCAATTTTGCAATCATGCTGAAATGCCTAGTAAAACTAGAGTTATGATAACTAATATACGGCATGTTTAACCTGCATTTCGCTGTCATGTTTCGTATATGTTTGCTGCAGGAAGAAACGGTGAAAACGGAAAAATTTAAAAAAGTATTGATACGCCCTTTTTCATGGAGTACTCACATAATCCAATTGTCAGATAGTAAGAAACCTCTGAAGCCATCTACATATCTTCATATACTGCCTCATATAGAGCATTTTCCTAATTAAGAAATGGTAAATGATTTACGGTACCTCGGAAGTGTCTTCATTTAAAAGCAAGCTATTTCAGTTTCTAAAATAGTAGTTAACAGGGTTACGAATGTGGTATCGGTCGAGGTAAAAGTAAAAAAAAAATACCTGAGGTGTTTATTCAGATGTTTGTGATGAACACATTAACACCTGCAGTGGCTGGCCTGTGTTCAGATGCACGATCTGAAACTTGACACCTGCATGAGCTGTATTTAGTAGCTGGTGTGTGTGTGGGTGTGTGGGTGATGTGCTCCATATGTAGTTAACACAAAGCACATTTGGATTTGAATGCGTGTACGTGTATAAACACAAACCTGGGCATTTAAAATGTATTTATAAAGCACTTTCAACAATGCAAGTTCACAACAAAGTACTCTTTAGATGAAAACAACATAAACAGAACAATCATCAAACCATCCCTCTGATAATGAATAGACATGAGTCGAGGATGTCTGCAGGGTGGGTGAATTTAGTCTGCAGGGGATTTCAGGGGCCCCCAGGAGGCCGCAAAACTAAATATACTGGTGGTGCTTTCACCAGCGTTTCCAGTCTGTGGTGTATGGGCTGATGATCAGCTGGTCTAATAATAAGCATTTCACGTTGCTCACCATCACCTCACATAGAGAACTTTGATCATTTCAGGAGATGAACTGATCATGTGGGATCAGAGAGACTTAAATATAAACCTGAAATAAAAATTAAGCATAAAAACTGCCACAGTCATAAATATACACTGTATAATTAATATACATATAATGTTAATAATGTTATGTATTACACATTATACACACAAACATTATGTGTTGGTTAATGAAGCAGTCTTTTGATGTTGAAAGATTCATCACATGTCAGGTGGGAGAAAAGACAGAGCTTGGAAATGATATATTCTAACACAAGGCTTGTGGTAGAGTTTTATGCTCATCTGACTGTAATCATAAATCTTATACTTCCAGGGGAATATTCAAGTTGTAGCGCGCATACTTTTAACATGATTCGGCGAGTTTGTTTCTATGCCTGTCACAAGTCAATAATCAAGTGTGGTACCTGGGATTCATCAATTGCACTTTCAAAGGATGTTTGTTCTGGCCGAATGTGAAGTTGGCAGATTGACAATTGGACGCGATTAAAACTTAAAACTGTCTTACACCAAAAAAATAGGTTCTTTTTTTCTTTCTTATGTCTTTGTTTTACAGGAGTGGGCTTCCTTTAAAAAGGAATCTGCTTTCTCATTGTCAGTGAACAAATTAGCCTTTTTTTCATTATATTTTTATTACTGGTAAACATCAAAACAAGGTAACTGAACACTAAAAGGCTGCATGGCGGCCAGAGACGATGTTATGCTGCTTATTATACTTCCTTTAAGTTTTTCAAACTCATATCTGTACAAGTTATTTTGAGCTCTGCTCATTGGAGGGACATGGAGTGACTGTTCTGTCTTGTTTGTCCTCAGGTCATCCCAGTGAGGGGACAAGTCACTATGAAACTCTGAAGATCTGCGGAGGTATCATGTTTTCATCACTCCTGGAGGTGATAAATGCCTCTGACTACTGCAGAGTCCTCTGACCTGGGATTTAATGCCAATTGTACCCTTTCCCACAGTAAACAAAAGCCAGATGTTAACAGGGTTTTTTTTTCTAGAGTGTGAAAAGGGTTTAAGTCTAATCCTATGAGAACTATGCCACTGACTCGCTGAAGGTGCATATTTTGCTTTGAGGTGATTGCAAACAATGTCAACATGCTAATGAATATCAGGCGTGCTGTTTGCAGAGAGTTTGCGTGCTTACTTTTCAAATAGTTTAGAGGAGCAACGTGTAAGATTGTGCATTTAAAATGTCCCAAAATAGCTTTGAAACAGCAAAAGAGTGAAAATAAATAAGTGCAGTCGCAACTGATGAGTATTTATTTAGCTATTTAGCTGCTGAGATCTCTACTGAGTTAGTGTGCTGAGTTAGTGTAAAGGACCAGCTGCGCGCCATCCAGTCACGTAATACCAGTTTCTACCATGTGTGGCGTATATGACCATCAGTCATATAGGTACATATAGGCTTGTTTTTAATAGACTAGTTGCTTATTTGGGCTTGCTTTCCTTCCTGCATGAACCCATCCCGATTCTCTCACAAAATACCACAATTTTATATATATATATATATATATATATATATATATATATATATATATATATATATATATATATATATATATATATATATATATATATATATATATATATATATATATTGGGCTTGTTTCCATAAAGCTGGTTGCTTGTTTCTTCTGCAGAAACAGAAAGGGAAAGCATGGCTGAATCTGTCAGCAAGAGAACTTTGCCACCTCCACAATCACCAGGTATAAGAAAAAAAACCTTGTTCAGAAGCAAAAAAAAGAGCAGATAAAAATGGGGCTAAAACCAGAGTAAATATCGACAGTGCTATAATAGCTCAGTAGCTCCACTAAGGACAAAAAAGGACAAAACTAAGCCTACAGTCCCATGGAGAAATTAAATTAAGCTCTGACGAAATTGTAAAAATCAGCCCTGATTTTAAGAAACACAGACCTTTTATGCGAAGAATTTGCCGACCACTCCAGGAGCAAAATTGACTTTATTAGAACCAACATTTTACATTTTACCAAAAAACAGTTTTTAATGAAACTAAAGGCGTGCTAAAAGTGTTTGACACTCTATTCTTCCCGGGGATGGGTTGTGGCCCCCTACCGTACAGCCAGACCCCCAGGTATAGCAGACGGTTCCCTGTGATAGTGTTCCCTTACGGGTTCTCCTGCGCCCAGCAATGTTTTCCATGTTATTATTTATATTAATCTTTGATTGCGTTTAACATTGATAGGGTTTAGTGTTGGTCGGGAAGGGGGGTGGGTGGATGGGTGGGATTAATTTAGCTTTTACTGTTTAGCACTTTTTGCTGCATTTTATTGTACGAAATGTGCTATATAAATAAAGTTTGATTTGATTTGATTTGATAAGATTACCATGTCCCTTCTTTGGTGATTTTAATCTGGTTTGGTGTGTTCCTGTGGAACTGTGAGTAGTTTGTCATTTGGGCTTCTGCTGAATTACCATTGTTTTGGTGAGGTAAAAAAAGTTCATGGCCAAGTTTATGCAGCGGCAATCAGCTGGTCAGATGAGTTGTGATTACTGAGATGAGACAACACCAGGCTTTTGGAAAGCTTTCAAACATATTTTTCTAATTCTCAACGTTTTCCTAAAGGTATGAAGGATTGCAGAGTTCCGCCCTTGTAAAAAGATTGATGGGAGGAGGGACTGTGCGTTTTCCCGTTTTTTTTTATGCAAGGGTATCCCAACTCCCTTTTTGATTGGAGTGTTGAGTAGGAGTTTAGTTTTCATCGTCACATTCCACATTGTTCCTTGAAACACAAACAAGAGATGAGCCTGATGGCCTAATAGTGAATTTGCTGGCACTAAGCAAAATGTCTTATTGTTATATTTAGGCACTGAAAACACAGGGTTCAGGATAGGGAACGCTTATTGTGTCACATCAATGCGTCACTTCTGCTAGGTGCGATCTTCTAGCCAGAAGCTAGAAAAAGGTCAGTGGCCTCAGTAAGTTCATCCCAAGAAACTATGGAGGACCAGGTTGGAGAACGCGAGGAAGAGAAACTCTTGGGCTGGTATTCACGCTGTAGCAGGATGCAGCATGACTGAGCAAAGGCTGAGACACGAGTAAATCTTGAACTGTCCTTCACTAGAACTGGGATACAGGACCAACACTGAACTCACCATCATTTTCAACAAGTCATTTATTACATTTCATCAATAGCTGGATCTTTGTGCTTTCTTGTTTTCATGTGCCAATAACGTTCTGCTGAGACCAATGTTTTCTGTGTCACTTATCAGCAGTGTGTACTGCTTTTACATAGGATACTTACAGTGTGTAGACTTGATTACATCCGGGATGAAAGCTAGGAATTCAACGCCTATTTGATTGTAGCTTTTTTTCTGTGTTCTCCTTCCAAAACCTTCACTTTCTTTGTTGGTTTTACTGGGCCTCAGCAGGTAAACAGATCCACAACTATCTGTGAGTGCTGCTCAAATTGTGATTTGTTTATAAGACGGTGCTGGACAACACCAGAAATGTAGGAGCATCTCTGAGCAAGAAAATACACAATTTTTCTGCTGTTCTGCTTTGAATGCAAAGAACAATATCTTCCAACACATCGACTGACATTTGATCTAAAGCAGTGTGTTGAAGGAAAGTTGTTTGTTTTTTTTGTGTTTTTTTTGCCTTAGCTTAACCACAGAAAAGTTCCTTTCAAACCACAAAGCACTAGCTGTGATACTTGTTTTGTCCTCGCCTCTTCCCAGGCCAATTACACGCTGATTCATGTCCTCAGACGCAGAGTGAACGGAGAGCAGGGGGTGGGGGGTGCATGCTGTGTTAAAAAGTCATTAGTCTTGATTTGCTGTCTTTGTAGTTTGCAACTGTTGACCATAGAAACAGCGCACATGAGACACTGGCTGTTTGGAAATACACTGCAGTGTAATTGAGCTACAACCACATTGGACTACAGGTTAGACACACAACAAAAAACATTTGAGCCATAGTTAGAGACTTATATGCTGTAATATATGCTTGTGCAATTTATGCACATGAAGGTGAGGAATGAAAAATATGCTGGAAGTGAAAGAATACAAAAAACAGCAGAAAAATAGAGAGAAAGATGGTTGATAACAGGAACAGTTAAGAAAAGAACAGCTGTGCAGTTTAATTTTTCCACTAACGCCTGTGTGTACATAATCTTGTAAGACGTAATGACTGCATTTTTCTCAGCAGACTAATGTTTACATGTGGTATTATTTGGCAATCAAACAAGGTGCATTTCTGACAAAAGACCAAGAGCCGTAGAGGAAGAAAAACTCGAAGGAATATTAACAACTAAAGCACAATGCAGAGAGCAACCACTTTACTGACAGCTGCGCCAAAATAAGTATGGCCTCCTGTCACGGGCTTGTCAAATAAACAATTCAAGAAGCCAAGTCAAACTTTCCATCATGTTAACACGACAAAATAAATTACTTTATAATTGCTGAATCCGAGAGGATAAATGTTTAAATATATTCTTGTTGGTTGACACAGTGTTAAATATAAGTACAAAACAGATAAGAATTAGGGGTTAATTGCTAAATAAACCTTGACTATATGAAATTCAATTCAATTTTATTTATATAGCATCTATTACAACACAAGTTGTCTCTTGGATCTTTCCAGAGACACAGAACATGACCCCCGAGTAATTATTACATAAACAACAGCAGGTAAAAACTCCCCTAGTGGGAGAAAAACCTTAAGACAAACAGTGGCAGGAAAAACTCCCCTTTAAGAGGGAAGAAACCTTGATCAGGACCTGGATCATAAGGGGGGACCCTCCTGCTGAAGACCAGGCAGGTAGAACAGGAAAAGGGAGATCAGAAAGAGAGAATGAAGAACAGAGAGGAGAGAGACGCAGACACAAAGGTACAAAAGACAAGATACATAAATGTAACTATCCATCAGCTGTAGAATTAAGATATATATATATATATATGTGTATAAGATATGTATATATGACTGATACATGGTTAGTTGGTGATCTACAGAGACGATTATATAAACAGGTGTAGACAGCAGACACTGAGGTGGTCAGAGGTGGGACTGCAGGTCAGGATGTCAGCAGGTATCCAACAGAGACGTCTACACAGGCAGGTGGAGGTAAACATTGGGATAGTCAGAGGTGGGACTGCAGGTCAGCATGCAGCTCCTGAGGTTCTGGTCTGCAAACATGTTCAGAAGAGAAAAAGAGACAGACCAGCACAACAAACTACAAGAACAATGGAGCACAATTATACTGATGAGATAATTCTGAATAATAACTGAGGATTGAGCTGAAGAAGGGAAAGAGAAACAGAGGAGGTGAGGGGCACCAGTCAGTGGATCATGTTGGGGTCCCCCTGCAGCAGGTCTACAGCAGCAGATCTAGGATGAAGCTGTGTTGAAGACCAGCTGCTCCAGTCTGGTCCTGCAGCTGCAGCTATGACTACTGGCCCTAACACACTAAAGTTTATACTAAATATATGTTTTATTAAACAGAAATGTTTTAAGTTTAGTTTTAAAGGTGGAGGTGGTGTCAGCCTCCTTAACCCAAACTGGAAGTTGGTTCCATAGTGATGGTTCCTGATAACAGAAAGCCTGTCCTCCAAATCTACATCCGGATCCTCTAGGAACTATGAGTAAACCTGCACTAAGAGATCGGAGAACTCTTTTAGGAACGCACGGTACACGGTATCAAGTCATGCAAATATCGCGGCGCTAGGCCATTTTGGACTTTATATGCAAGTAAGAAGATTTTGAATTGGATTCTAAGGTTTCCAGGGAGCCAACGGAGGGAGGTAAACACAGGAGAGACGTGCTCTCTCTTGTTGATTCCTGTCAACAGTCACGCTGCTGCATTTTGGATCAGCTGGAGGATATTCAGAGAATTACTTGGACATCCTGCTAATAATACATTACAGTAACCTACAATAATCTAGTCAAGAAGTTACAAAGGTGTGAATTAGTTTTTCAGCATCACTCTGGGAGGGGATGCTCCTTATCTTTGCGATATTATGAACAGTTTTACAAACCTGATTAATATATAAATAATATACAGTCTTTTTCTTTCAGTCAGAATAGTCTGTGAATAGCATCATGAGCCAAGTCAACCTTCCACTGGCACCCATTTTTGGAGGGTTTTTTTCTAATTTTGTGATGCAGTTACAAAATGAATGTGTTACGTATCATTTAAAATGTTACTGTTCCAGCTTATTTGATTTTAATAATGGTCTTATTAAGTAAAACATGCGAAAGCTGGTTATTTATAACTTTCTATGATTGTGATCCTGGCGCAGATCATAGTGATATGCAAGTTTCTAATATGGTCAAAAAGTTGGATGTTAAATCCTGATGTCTGGACCTCCTTGGAGGTGACGCCATCATGAGTAGCAGCGACATCGATACTGTTTCTCAACCCAGTGGGACACTCGTCCACTTATATGGATGTAGCTTTGCTGGTAAGAAAGCTTTATTTCTATTTCCTAAATAGCTTAAAACGTTTATGCATGTGAGTGCATAAGTAATCATACATCGTCCTGGGTCTCCTCCCGGTGCGACATGCCTGGAACACCTCTCCAGGGCGTCCAGGGGTTGACCGATACAGATGCCCAAACCACCTCAGCTGACTCCTCTCAATGTGGGGCTCGAAGGCGAGCACCTGGTGGCCAGGTGCCCATGGGACCTGGCCTGGCTCAGCGCGAAACGGCGACGTGGCCCCGCCTTCCAGTAGGCTCACCACCCGCAGTAAGTACTTCATGAGGGGGCGGTGCAATGTGGTTTGGGTAGCAGTCGTGGCGGGGTGCCTCGGCAACCCAATCCCTGGACCAAAACTCTGCCAATAGAGATTACGTTAATAACCTATGAAATTCAAATCAAGTTGTAACCACAATTTATCACATAAAAATATGTTAAATAACTTTTCATGTGATTATAATGAGGATAAAATGAACAAGGCCAGACTATCACAAGCAGAAAGTCTCTTTTCCATGAACTTGGAAAAGTCAGGTTCACAAAAGCAGCCTGCCTACACAGCAGTCTTTAATCCTGTGTCGCTCGGGAGCAGCTGCACCCTGCTGTCAGCACAAAACCACTTTATTCAAACAAAGACTCAAATCCACCGACAGCAGACGCATCACATTCAGGTCACCATTCATGTCAGGTCCAGCCTGGGCGAGCAGATCCGCTGTTAGAAACGAGATTGGAAAGCAGGTTCATTCTGTTGCAACACATGTAGCCTCCTCCAGGAGTGTGTATTTGTGTTCATGTGTAAAGAATGCGCATACAAGTGATTAATCACATGTTTGACGTATGAGTATGTAATTTCTTTCTTATTAAGTTGATGTAAGCCGTGCCGAGGTCCAGTGCTGAGGGATTCTGGGGGGGGGTGTGGCAGGACCGGCCTCAGGAAAAACCCTGCTCACTGTCAGCGTCAAGACAGACAACAAAGCGTTGCCGTGGTTGTAACGATACAACTAACAGACAACTAATCTTAACTCGGCAATAATAAAAGTCTACTTTGATTTAAGAGGTGGCAGCTTTTCTTTTTATGTAACACACACCTGTCTAATGCACTAAAAAGGTAAGATTAAAATTTACCACAATAAAATGGTCTGTAAATATATTTCACAACCTACAATTCTGCCAGTATTTTGGATGCAACAGCACTTTTCAACCCCTGGATTGTATACAGTTTGCACATTGTTTGATAAAGGCTGTGAAATCATCTGAATCTGTGTATATTTGATCAGGCAATACACTCAGGCCCCCTCATACGAATGAGGTACCGCTGCTCGTGTCTGCTTTCAGATCAACAGGAGATTACTAATGTCATCGTGAAAACAAACCGCTTTATCACGACTGGAATCTACCGCCAACACTTTGCCTCTGTTTGGACAAACTCATAGGTTGTGGACAGTGAAATCACTGGCTTTACACAAGCCTTGCGGTGTGTTTCCTTCCCTTATAAAGACCAGATGGCATAAGCCATTAGTTAAGAACTTGATCTCAGCTGGAAAATGCTGGATTTCATGGCCACTGCTGATGACTTGTGTGACTTTGCTACCTGCAGTTGGTGGCAATGCAACACAGATGCTTTTTAAACCATGTCTAATGGTCATATATTAAAAATAGAAGTCATCTACGTGCCCTAAAGTGTTTATAATTGCGTTCTTGATTACCCTGCGTTGTCCCAGAGTGCAGGATTTCTGTGATCATCCCTGCAGCATTAAGCGATAGCGAAACAAATGTATATACGAAGTGATGTGAAATTAGTGTAATGTATTTTAATGGTGTAAAAGAAATGGTTTGTGAAAGATAGAAAAGCGCCTTTCAGATGTCAAGCAGCATAACATATGAAGCCGGGAGGGACTTAGAGGGTCGATGTAGTTGTAAATTCAGGCGTCTGCTGCCAGCTGAGCAAATAACACCACAGGAGAAAAGAAGGGTCAGAGGCCAGAAAATAAAGGAGATGTGGAGGAAGATAAAAGATGTTTATACTCACTGTTTGCATTAGGAAAAATATAAGGTTGAATGGATAGAGGACTGGGTGGGTATAATTCCTGCAGGGTGGCCATACACTGCGGACATCTATACTTGATTGCTGAACACTTCACGGCCATTCATCTGCTGCTCTTAACACTCTGCACTCCTTTGGGAGGTTTTTTACTCAAGATTTTGGAACCTGGCTGAACTCACAGCTCAGAAAAAAAGACCATTAGTGAGATTAGTGAGGCATTTATGTTGGGCAATGAGGTCTGGAAATCAGACGTTGGTGTTCGGCAGGTTTGGAATCAGGCCTCTGCAGCTCAGGCAGGTTTTTAACACATTTAACAAAGTGGAGAAATATTTCTGTAACAGACTTTTTCATTGCGCTCAGGAGCATTGTCATGCTAAAATAAAACTGAAGGCACCTTATATTTAACCTTTTTAAGTGTTGGAAATCAATTCACCTTTATTTTTACAGCTCTGAGTCATAACAGAAGTCAACTAAAGGTACTTTAAGACAAGGATGATCAGCCACATCTGGAAAAACTGATTTCGGGAAGCAATCAATTTTCAGTCAGATTACTTGAGTCCAAGACGTTTTGGCTTCGTGGTGTTTATCTAAAGATGATTAAAGACAAAACTTATTAAATTAATTTAAAGCCTCTTGTCTGTTTTACAACCTTTGCAGCAAGCAGGACCTCAAGGAAATAGTGTATTCTGGCTTCACAGGATATTGCTCACTTCATCAATATACATTCTTTTATTAGATTCATTTTTTTTTCTTTTGTACATGTACATGGCCAGTGCATGTGTGTATGTGTATGTTGTGTGTTTGTGTGTCTTTGTTATGTGTTAAGTACTAGATGAATATTTATTCCAGTCTTTACTGGAGGTGGTTTCTCTGTTATGGTAGGTGGCAGAATGCACTACAGCTGGTGCTGTAATCTGAAATAAAACACCAATATTACTAGAAATACAGACAAAAAAAAAAAAATCTGCCTGAGTGACCGCTGGGGCAGACTTTG
The DNA here is from genome assembly GCA_014839995.1 of Xenentodon cancila. Classification (NCBI taxonomy): domain Eukaryota; kingdom Metazoa; phylum Chordata; class Actinopteri; order Beloniformes; family Belonidae; genus Xenentodon; species Xenentodon cancila. Next base: position 20,640,545 of record CM026198.1, on the reverse strand, counting down.
TTTGGAAAATTAATGAACAAATGAATGAATAACCAGCCATGTAAGTGTGGACTAGGTCATCCGTAGTTTCCAGTTCTCAATGATGTGTGGTACACCCAGGACACGTCACCAGTCCATCGCGGGGTGTAGACCAGGCTGTTCTCGTCAATAAGTCATCTGAGGTTGTTGGCAGCAGCCAAATGTAACTTTACAAAAGTGGTCAGTGAACCATCCTTCATCAAAATGTGGTCATACATTGTTCAGTAAGGTGAGAGTTTAGGACGGTATAAAGGCTTCAGTGTTGGTGATGTCACATTAAAACCCAGGAATGGGTTTATGATGTCAGCGTTAATGCTCCGCCTGCTAACACTCCATTAACACAGTAATCAGGATAATTTCTTCGAAAACACAACTGCATGACTCAATGTCCTAAAACCGGATTTATCTTAAGAAGATGAGGAAAGATTTAGACTCAAATTTCATGGTAATTTCATGTGTAAATTACCCCAATTTAACCAGTCAGAAAAGGCGAGAAGTCTTCATAAATGTGACATCCTTCGTTCTGCAGATCTGCGTGAGAACAATGGCTCGGTGGAATCATCATCTACAGAAAATTCTCTTTTGGATTTCAGACATCCCTCACACGTAATGATGAAAGCAGAAATTTGTTCTGGCAAGTCTGTACAGATGAACTGGAGAGCATATTTATCTTTGAACATCTGAACTTGGAACAGTTATTGTTATTAACATCTTACCGTCAGCTTATAACAGGACGGTTTCCATCTCAAAAAGCCTTTCTATGAAGAGTTTGCATGTTTTTTTTTGTCCATGCATAGATTTTATCCAGGTTCCACATCGTATCCATCTTTCCAAGTCATCCATGTTAAGTTAGCAACCTGTTCAAAGTGTACTCCAGCTCTCACCTGGGACTCCTGGACCCCAGGAGTCAAATTTAGAGAACGGAGGTGTGTCTCAACTGCATAAGCTCACTACTGTCAGTGAGTTTCTACAGATAGGTGAGAATGTACCAACAGGCTCGAAGATGGATGAGGCAAATAACAGAGTACAACAGAAGAGAGGAGAAGCTACAGTTGACGAGAAGAAATATAAAAATGTTGAGGAATGACATGTGTGGAGTGGACGTTAATAAAATACTGACGTGTACATTCAAAGACCAAGTAAATGAAATCAAGCAAAGTTCAATACATCTGAGTTTAACAGAAAATACCAAAGAATACAGTGACCCTCCTGTAATCTCGGTGTGCCAGACAGGGAGTCTGTTTACCTGGAGTGTTTACAAGAAAACCTGGAATCCCCCTTCTGCACAACAAAAGGTGGACGTGTGCATGTGCAAGTGAGCTCTGTGCACTGCATGCACTATTAAAATCAACAGCTCAGCAGCCCTCTGACTGTATCTCAACTCCATTTAGGTGTAACCAGCTTTGTTTGGAGCCTCGCCTTCTGGTTTCTCCGAGCTCCCCTCCCTCTGCCTGGCCGGGAGGTCGAACGGAGAAACAGCATGGGCGAGTGAGAGAGCAGCCTTAACCTCCGGCGCTCTGAGCGGAAACAATGGCGACGCGCCTCAGGGTGACAGCGGGAGACAGGAACAGGCACAAACACAGGAACCGTCTATTCTGCCACTGAGACAGACCTGCTGAGGCCTGAGACTCTGGAGGAGGAACTGTCTCTGGCTCTCTGGCTCTCCTTTTTCGATATGCCCTAATATGACAAAAAAGTGATGCACTTTTTGATTGCATGCTGTTATTAGCCAATAGTCCCAAAGGGAGATGGTCCCAGCGCCACAGAGTCGTAGAGAACGAGGCAGGGATATTTTAGGATACAATAATGGTATCTTCCAGCCTATGTACCTTGCAATTCAAAAGCTCCTTTCCAATATAAAATAAGCACAAGACTAAGAAGTAACAGCTGTGCTATAGAATGTATCCAGACTGTGTTTTACAAGCGATAAATGCTGCAATGTTGCTGAAAAAAAGCTGACTTCAAACATGTTAGGATGGCACTGATATAACTGTGACGCTTACGTGGGACCGCAGACTGCAGACTGCCTGATGGGAACTGACAGCTGCCGGGCTGGATCACCGGGGATGTATTTTAGTGGCAGGTGTTGAAAGCGAAAGGTTAAAACTTGTAAAGATATTTGAGTGCCATCATCATAAATAGTTAATCATAAAAGGATTATTTATTATTATTATAAAAGGATAGCTAAAAAGCCTGGCAAACTTAAATGGACCAGCTGAATTTCTGCTGTTTAACTGTGTGAATGGTGAACTTCCACTGCAAGTGAAGTCATTCCAGGATCATTTGTGAGGCGCTTACAGGCTCAGGTTAAAGTGCCACAAATACCTTACAGATTTAAAAGGCCGGAAAACTTAAAAGAATGAAAGGTAAAGCATTGTTTGACCCTTGCACACACAAACTACCTATGATTGTGTGTGCGCAGATGCAAATTCCAGGCAATATTCTGCCAGTTAATAGCATAAATAATGAATGACGGGCTCCACCCGATAGTTACAGCAGAGTGTAGGCCATGCTGAACAAATGGAACCCAAGTTTGGACTGAAACGGCAAGATTTTATCTGATTCCTTGAAAACACTTCACACAGGAACACTTCCAGTGAACAAGAGCAATGTTTAAACCCTGGCATCAAAGTTGTTTAATTTCACATCATTTAGAATGAAGTTATGGTCTCATAATGGCCAGCAGCACCATCCAAAAACTGCAGACCAATCGGTGTTTAGCTGAAAAGAACAAACATATTAAACCTCTGACTACAACTAATCTAATTTATTTCTATGTTTTCCGGTGAAGACAAAGTTTGCACAGTTATTTCTGAAAGATGCTAAACTAAACCCCATTAAATCATTATCATCCTCAAATCCACCTCTCATGGTGATGAGGTGGCTCGGCCATCTGGTGAGGATGCGTCCTGGATGCCTCCCTAGTGGGGTCTTCTGGGCATGGTCCCACTGGGAGGAGACCCCGGAAGACCCAGGACACACTGGAGGGAATATGGGGCTCAGATGGCCTGAGAACGCCTTGGGATCCCTCCGGATGAGGAAGACAAAGTGGCCGGGGAGAAGGGAAGTCTGCTTAGGCTACTGCCCCTGCGACCCAACCTCAGATAAGCGGATGAAGATGGATGGCATCCTCAAATCAATAGCATAATGAAATCCTACAGTTTTGATTTGATGATCAATGACAGTTGCATGTGTTGACAATTATATCATCTTTTTCCAACATGGCAACACATAAACATGAAAGTCAGAGAAAATCTTCCAATGACATGTGCAGCTTTATGAAGAGAACTGAAGAGTTGGCCTTGAGAGTGATGATGAATGATTAAAGTGCAGTGAAGTAACAGATTTGTTTGATTGTGAGAGGAACAGGAGTAAAGAGTTACTGGGGTTTAATTGCTAACCTAAAAGGATAGATTTTTTTTTTTGGTGTAATCAGCTGCAGAGTGTCATTAACACTGGGTCCTGGAAAAGCTATGAGGCTTTAATGATTCATTGTGTGGCTGAAAATTAAATTTCTCTAGATATGTGAGCATTAGTTAAAAACGTACTTAGAGAACAGAACATATTTTATGTCAATAGGAATTTTTACATCTCAGCAAACAAGAATCACATGTGGTGTTCCCCAAGGTTCTGTCCTGGGACCTTTTCTGTTTAACATCTACATGCTCCCACTGGCACTGATTATAAAGAACAACAAAATAAACTACCACAGCTATGCAGACGACATGCAGATATATATTACAGTGTCACCAGGAGACCGGGGCCCTGTACAGGCTCTTGGTGAATGCATTGAGGAGATTAATGACTGGATGTGCCACAATTTTCTCCAGCTGGTAATTGTCTTTAGAGTCAAATAGCCAAAAAAGTAACAGGTCACCAGAGAGATTTAATCTATACACCTAAAAACCAACAACCAGGGCCGAAATCTGGGTGTAGTGATGGGCTCAGACCTGAATTTGGAAACACACATTAAGGTATAACAACGTCAGCTTACTATCACCTCAAGAATATATCAAAGATAAAAGATCTGATGTCTCAGCAGGACCTGGAAAAACTAGTCCATGCATTCATCTTTATTTGGTTTGATTATTGTAACATCGTTTTTACAGTTCCACCTAAAAAATCTGTTAGACAACTGCAGCTCATTCAGAACTCTGCTGCTCCAGTCCTCACTAAGACCATAAAAGTGGACAGTCCACCTCTGAGGTCTTTACACTGGCTGACTGTCCATCAGAGGATAGACTTTAAAGTTCTGATGCTGGTCTATAAAGCTCTGAATGGTTTAGGACCAACATATATCAGTGACCTCCTGACCCAGTATGAACCTTCTAGACCACCTCAGGTCATCTGGATCCACTTTTTTATCAGTTCCCAGAGTCAGAACCAGACATGGAGAAGCTTCCTTAAGCTTCTATGCTCCACATGTCTGGAACAAACTCCCAGAAACCCTCAGATCAGCTGAAACACTCAGTTTATTTAAATCCAGGTTCAAGACTCACCTGTTCTCAGCTGCATTTGAATAAAGACACAAATCCAGACTGTTTTACTTTTAAGCTTAAGTTTTAAAACTTGATCTTATCTTAACCACTGATTTTATCTTTTTTCTTTCTTTCTGTTGTTTACATTTTAAATGAGTCTTTTTTATTCATATGAAGTTTTAATGTCTTTTTAAAGCACTTTGAATCACCTTGTTGTTGAATTGTGCTTTACAAATAAACTTGCCTTGCTTTGCTATTGAGACTGAACTCTCGATAAAAGTTTTTGTTTTTGGTTTATCTACTGGCACCACATGTAGGAATTTTTAGCATTCCCATTATGTTTATTTACACGCTGATCATTCTACCTCAGTAGATTTATCTGGTTTCATCCAAAATTACAAACGTTTTCATTGTCCATTACTGCTGCAGCACATCCTGTCACCTTCTAATTTTGTTCCTGTCTCTTCAAGGTCTCCCTCCTGAAAGGCCTGATTTGCTAGTTTATTTCTCATGGTGTGAGTGTGAGACAGGTGATCATGCTCTTTCCAAACTCAGCAAACTTTCTGCAAGTGTATGACGTGTTGGTGTCATCAAGTGGGATTACAAATTAGGCATTTATGGATTGGGCACTTAAGGTAGCTTCATAGTAGTGAAGGGAGAAGCTGCTTTGGGTGTGGACCGTTTTACTTTCCACGTTTGCATGCACAAACATCCAAATGAAACATTGAGGGAATGGAAGACCCTCAAAAGCATTATATGACATCTTTTTACAATCTGTGAGGGACATTTTATGTTCTCAAAATTATACGCTTATTATGTAACATTCTTACTTGACCACGTTTTCAATTCACACAGATAAACAGAAACTTATAAACAGTAATTTAGTTTTTGGTGTGTAGAGACACTTCAGCACAGTAGCTTTATTTAGTAGTACACCATCTATTTTTACAAACACTACAATCCCTCTTGTTCATAGACCTTGTCTACACATACCAAAGCCAGATAGAAAGGCATTAGACTTGCGAAATATGCTCCTGCAATCAAATCTTTATGAATGACAGAGTTTGCATCACATTGATTGAGTATAGGATCTCTTAATATAAGATTTTTAAATATCTTGACCTGCAACAGCTGGTGGTGCGGTGGCGCCAACCAGAAGGTGCTTTTACCACGGGAGCTTTAAACATAACCGCATAACAATGCCAACGGGTGTGAGAGATGGAGAAAGATGGTACGTATCCCAAACAAAGTAGCTCAAAAGGACACATACAAGACAAACATCCAATCCAAACCAAGCTGCTTTCTTCTCAGTTTTATGTGATTATTTTACAGAATAAGTACTCTTAGTGTTTCTTATTATTAAGTTTGCAAAGACAAAACAAGCTTTGTTGTTTGTGCAGTACTTTGGCCAGAAAATGTGTTTTTTTAAAAAGGGAAGTCATCCTATAAGCAGGGTCTTCTTATACTTGGATCAATACGGGAATTTCCAACAGTCCTGCTTTATCTTCAAATTCTCCCATTTTATATGCCAGTGAATTCACATTCTCCATGAATATTGACAAAAAAACTATCTTAATAGGGACAAAACATTTTTGAAGTGATGTAATATTGAACATAAAGGTTACCACTGTCAAACAATGGGTAAATTCAATGAAGAGAAAATTGTCTCTTCAAAGTAAGATTGCTTGGTTTTGCTGTTATGCTCCCATGTTTTTGTTTGTGCCAGTGCCAATGAGCAAATATCTTTATCTTCATGCGGTGTGCTGTAGGTCTTTTGACTCTGAGAACAGTACTTTTCAGGACAGACTGCGATGTGAGCATGCTGTAATGCATTTTCAGTTCAATTTTCGAAGTTTTAAGAGCAACACTCCTGTTAAATGTCAGACATGTCTGTGTCTGTAAAAAAATCCAATGTCTAATGTCAGATTCCTACATGAGTCTGAGCTTGTTTGCAGGAAAAACAATCACTTTTATGACGAGAAAGATCACTTTTACAGCAATTTCATGGTTTTCTGGCGCAGCATTTGGGCTCAGTAGTTGCCAAAAACATTTCTTCCCCTTGATTATGTCAAAAATGGGAAAATAGGGTGCAGGTTTAGACATTTTTCATTTGTCCTTTGTACCATTATTAATCAGCAGCAGACCACACTGAGAGAGACCAGCATTTTTTTCTGGTAGAGTGAAGATGAGGTATGCAGTTGGATGTGCTTTCTTTGTGATTATAATGTAAAAACGAGTACTGAACAGAGTTGCCTGGGTATAGTTTCATAGCTCGCAGGATAAAAGTGTTCATCTGCACTGGGTGCATCCTATTTAGAGTGAAGGATTTGGGATTTTCATCTAATGCTTGCTCATCATGTGTGTTTTTTGACAGCAGATCTGAATAAAGTCACTAGGAAAGCAGAACAAACTGGCTGTGTGAACGAGGCCTATAAAGTGAAATGCAACAAAACTCAATGTAGCACTGTTGCAGTTTTAGTTTGGTGGGTGAGGACAATGACAATCTGACAGAGTGATCATCTCGTTAGAATATGCAGGTAGGACTTGCAGGGCTGGACTTTTTCGAGGTGTTTAATATAAAAAGGTTTGTGATCAGTGACGTTCTGCTACAAGTGACAGCAAACCTCCCTCCTGAAATCAAGCATGAGCACAGGTGAAAAAGGTGTCAAGACAGCAAAAGAGACCGAGAGCGGCTTCAGGTTGAAGAGACTCGACGTTAGTCTGCTCAACAGAGCTGCATCCACGTTAATGATTCAAGTGTGTTAGAAAAGAGATCTGACCAGTGTATCACACAGCCTTTTCCTGTCCAACTCAAACCTTTACAAACTGAAAATGAGTCTGTAACCGATTAAAAATGTTTGCTTTTCAAGTAGGGTAGCAGCCACACATAACAACAGTTTGACATTTCGAAATTAAACCACACTAGTTTAAATATAGCCTCTGGTAGGGGCGGCCAATGAGGATGCAGGGGCGTGTATCAATATTTGTTTTTTTAAATCAGCAAAAAATGAATTTTTCTGTAGAATCACATTTAATGTGTGCTCTGTGCTTTCTCTGTCGAGGTTGCAAATTCTCCCCATGCTTATGCCTGTTCCAGGTATTCCAACTTCCTGCCATAGTCCACCTTCATGCATGTTAAGTCAATTGTCGATTTTAAATTGCCCGTAGGAGTGAATGTGATTGCATGGATATTAGACTCTGTGTAGGCGACGCGTCCAGGGTTCCTGTCCTGCCACTACTGTCTTACCTCACAGACTTCATGCAATCATGAATACAATAAAGTGTATTATGAACATATGGATGTTTCTCACAAAGTGACAAAAAAAAAAGTAGTAATAGAACTTCCAGAAGTCCACATGTTCTCCTCATCTCCAGTCTTGGATTTATGCTGATATATTTTAGGGTATCAACTATTGTAACGATGACCATGCAGCAGAACAAAGAAGGCTTTCTAGATTTTTCTCTGTGTTTTTAGAGTAATTTTTGAAAATGATGTGGTTTTAATAGGAACTATAGTATAGAACTATATAGAATGTATGAAAAACAGAGGAAGTAAATATGTTAAAGTTCAAAATCATCCGCGGTAGTTGACGTACATGACCTATTTAAGGTAAGCTAATAAATAACAAGGGAGGACACTTTCTAACCTATTCTATATGTAGAAAAACTCAGCCTTTTCTTACTGTATGTACAGCACATACTATGTATGGTATCTCATAAACTGTAGTTGACACAATGGAGCTGCTGATAACGGCACAATCAAGCTATAAACCTGCCAACCATTGATATATATGAAAACACGGACTTCCTTTCTTACACATTGTGCTTTATTCAAGGTAAGTAATTGAAGCCGCGAGTGGCAGCGCAACAATAATGGACCAGATTACATCACTCAGCACCCAGAGGGCACCCAACGCTCAACTGCATCCCACCCTCACACCCTGCAGCTACCTCCTTCCCTCGTGCATTTACGTGGCATTGTTCATCATTGATGAGATTAACCTTGAGGAAATCCCCGCCAGCTCCAAAGTGGAGACCGTCAGTCTGATGAGTGTGGCCAAGGTAAACACAGTTAATCAGACAATCGGTCTCCTTAATGCCCATCTGACACCTGGCCTAATGAGGAACCAGGCTTTTTGTATGTCAAACCAGATTTGGAACACTGGGATATATTGTTAGGAGCAAAGTAGCCTTCCTACTTTCATCCTGTATTAGTCTCTGAGGCCAAGCTCGAGGCGCTCTCCTCTTTTCTGCAGGAACCCCCCACTGGGTGAGACGTCGCTTTCAAAGAATTCAAATGCACAGCGTGGCCTACCGGGCTTTTCTCTGTAGGCCGGTGTGAGAACAGGGCCTGCATGCTGGCTTCAGTGTGTGTGTGTGTGCGTGTGTGTGTGTGCGTGTGTGTGCGTGTGTGTGCATGTGTGCATGTGTGTGCATGTGTGTGCTTTGTCCTTGTTAAGGGGGGATTCGTGTGATAAAGATTCAGCCTAAAGAAGGAGAGTACCAAACAAGGATGCAAACAATTAACAGTGTTCATTTTAATCCATTAATGTTGCGGCCCTAAACTGAATGATTTTAGAGCCTGTAACTGACCTTATAAGGTCAAATGGAGCACATATCGAAATCAAGACCATTGGGAATTACAAAATCCAACTGGAGTTAAGTGTCTTGTGCTGAGTACGCATTTTCTATTTCCACTAAATCAAATTTGAAACATATCAAAAATGGTACATTTTTGTTGTGGATTCCCTAGTGAAAGAATGCAGTGATGTTCAGGAAAAAAAAAAAAAAAAGAAAAAGCAATCTTGGGTCCAGCTCAAAGGAGGGAATATTTGGACTCCATGAATTAAACTAGCAGACATTTCACCCAAGTACACAATGGATGTTGTGATGCGGATCACCCATTGTCCATTGTAAGACTCCCACAGCCTCACCCTGTGTTACCCCATAACACATCTCTCCTACTATTACTGGAAAAAACATAGGCTCAAATTGTGAATCTCTATCACTTTTTGTTTTTTTATACACATTCCTTAGTGAGTGCTTTGTCTGGAGTTGTTCTGCACTGCCAGGATACTTCGCTGAAAGAACAAAAATGAAAGAAAATCAAGTGGAATGATTTCCCAAACTTTAGGGGCTGTAAAGAACATGTTTCTCATTGTTCATGATTTGTATTTTCCTTTACAGGAAAAAGCCCTTTGGTGTTCACTTTTCACTTTCTCTGCTGGCTGTCTGGTTTTAGATTAAACAAAGAAAGAGAATATAACATATTACCAGCTCTTTTCTTAATTAGCATTTAGAAAATATTAGATGAAGGAACATATATTTATGTTTAAATGATGATACATGCACATACACTTACCAGCCACTTCATTAGGTACACCTGGTCAACTAAATAAAGTGGCCAGTGATAAGTGCAACCACAAATCTGGTTCCAAAAATACTGACAGTGTGCAAAAATGTGTCATATGAAATATATGTTCATATGAAACCAACTTTCTGTTTAATTAAAATCAAAGACAAGATTTTTTTAAGTATATGCTCTGTTGGAAAAAGGCAAATCAACGTGTTTTCCCACTCAAGCAGGGTTTTAGCTGCCTAATGGTTCCTGCTTTCCCAGCGTGACAGATCTGTACTGCACCGGTTACAGTTTTCAGGAGCTTTTTACCCAAAAATGACTTGTGTCACTTATGCAACATCAATTCCCTTACTAATACACAAGGTCTCTAATCAAACTTGAAGTTTATCTCAACTCCACCTGTTTTGGATTCCCTCAGAGACCAAGTGGATCAAGTCATGCAGCGGATCAGTAAATGTCCAAAGGTTACAAGAGATAAATATCCAAATGAACAGGAACTTTTTAAGTTTAAAAAAGCAATTTCCGTTTAGTGACACAGAAACAAAGATCATAATAACATGAGTACAACCCTACAAACAACTTCTGCTTTTTTGCTTCCAGTAAAAAAAAATTAAATGTTGAAATGTCACTTCTGGTTACAAAACTCTTGTTCTCCATAAATCTCACAAATGTATATAAACCAGGACAAACTCTTAATGAGCTATAAATGAATTTCACCTGTCACAGCCCATTGTGTCATGACCATGAGTTGACCTCTGGGGACTTACTGGCGTCGTATTGAGACGTACAGTAAAAGAATGACTACTTGGTCCCTTGTCTCATCGCCCTGTCTTATAGGCTCTCTACGTCCTGTCGTCCATCCACCTGCACATTCTAACGAGGTGATCACAGCGCTCAAATACCAGACTGTGATCACATCGAATGCCTGCTCCATGTATCCACTTTCCTCTCTTTGTTAGCCCGCAGTCTTGCACACACACAGAGGCCCCGGCCGTTTCCTGCAGGCAAATACGGGGAGGTATGTTTCCAATTATAAACCTGATCCATGGTTAAACACACTCTTCTCTGGCCACCACAGCCACAAGGATTTATGGTACCAACATTCATGCTGCCACCCCTAACAGCCCACAGGGAAGCAAATCTTTCCCCTCTCTGTGACTGTAAAACACAAAAATATAGCGAGTAGCTGCCGGTCATTTTCACTCTGATTGTGGTGTGTATACGGCATAAGGTGAGAAGAAAAATCTGCAAAAAACCTTTTGGCTGAATTAGTCATTTAAATGTACTTATGCTTGTTTGCTGTGCTAATACGTCACTTTTCTTTACGACAAATTCTGCACAAATCCGGCACTGAGATGCCACTTAGGCATTTGTAAACTGTACGACGCTTATCCGATAAACAAAGCATTTAATTTATGATTAGATGTAACAAGAAATGACAGGAATGAGATGCATGAAAGTATTTCTAGCTTTCCGTATGTTATTAGTTTAATCCCTACAAAACTACGTCTCCCTCGTAAAATAATGGCCTAGGTCATGTTTTTTACTGAAAAAACTGAATCAAATATTTGGTTCCGTTTTTTTCTGTTTTATTTGAAAATTTAAGAAAAACATGACCTAGGACATTATTTTGAGGCTGGTGACAATATATTATGATTTCACAGGAATTCACAAGCAGCACCTAAATATTTTGTTTATTTTAGTACTGCTTTCATTTCATTATCTTTTTTTTTTGTTGTTCCATCCTGACAAATATAACCTTAGAACTGAAAGAGGGTGCACTTTCCTTTTTTGCACATATACTACACATTTATACATTTATACTGAGTTAGATTGTAATTGATTTTGTAATTGAGATTGATGTTTACGATAAAAATACAACTAACAAAGACAAAATGACATAATATCAAGAATCATACTGTTGTTGATATCCCCAAATAACCTGAAATCTGAACCAAACCCAAACACATTCAGCTCTAGATTAATGCAGCCCACACCTTTTTATTATTGAAAGTAGGAGGAAATCGCTCACAGCCAGGAAGGTTTCCCCTCTGTGCAATAAACATCCAAAATAATGTGCTAAAAACAATCTGGAATGTAGTAAACAATAAAAAGGAAAAAACTACCCACATGATACATGTGTGACTAACAGGCTCTGGCATGGCTGGACAGTTGATCACGGCAGCGTCATTGAACACCCCTGGGACCGATGATCTTAGTTCAACAGACTGACACATTATCTTTGTCGCATAGTAATAAATAACTCATTGGCAACCGACGCTGGTTACGCATACTTAAGAGTATTACACATTAGTTAGAAAGGCTGCGTGTGCTTTCCTATATATTGTTATTGACTAATGATTCAGAGAAACGCGGCCAAAATATTCATAAACACAGGAAATTGTATTGAATAATAAGACAGAATCACCATGTCGAGGTCAATGCAATATTGTTGATCATAGGAAGCTCGTCTCAGCTATTAACAATGACAAAAACAAACAGAGGTGGGACATTTGGAGCGAGACACTTTGGAGCAGAACAGCAAAAACTAGAAGTGGGGTTTTCCTCCAATCGAGTAGAGCTCCCTGGGCCTCAAGACATGAAAGAAGTGGTTGGAGCTGCCAGAATCCCTTTCAATACACAGAGGTTTTACAGAGGAAAAAAAAAAAACAACAGCCTCAAAACCAGTACCTTTGTTCCTTTGTTTGTGATTTCAAGTGTTCTTCAGGGACCCTGTAGGTGAACTAAGGGTGTTCTTTATCCAGGGTGTGACTGCACCTACACAACAACAGTCCCCTATCTCCTGGATATATCAGGCTGAGTGTGTGTACAGATCACGAGTATAGCGATGTAAACAACGGGTCGTGGAAGGATATTGCAAACAACTTATGACAGCGACATGTTATCCATAGATTTCCGGTGCATTGTCTATTGGTCCCACGGCAAGACTTTGCATTTGTAGTTTTGTTGTGAAGAGTCTCTTGTGAATAGTTTTGGTGACTGGTGAAATAGTTTGATAAAGTTCCAAACTGGTACAGAGTTTAAAAAAAAAAAAAGCGTGAAAGTACCAAATTAAAAGGCAATGGCTCCTGTATTTACTATGATTTTCATTTACTTACAGACAGTTTCAACCCCAAATGATTGAGGTTTTTGTCTCGTCGGCTTGATTTTATTGGTTAATATGCCTTCATTTTTGTAAAGCTTTTACATCATTGTAATGTTGCCAATACCTTCTGGGTGTTCAGCTATTGATGACACAAAGTAATATAGTAGTTTAGGTCTTATTTTCATACAGGGGGTTATTTCACATCTTTAAACATCGCTGCATTTCTTTGGTTTTAAAACTCTCCACACATTCTGCATAGGGTAAAGGGCAGGACTGTCCAGCACTGTACCCTCATCTTCCTGAGCCTTGCCCTTGAAATGTTTGCAGGTTGTGGTTTGTCGCTGTCCCATTAAAAAGAAAACGCATGCATGTTCTTGAAAGAATGTCATCATGAAGCTAGTAAATGTGATCTACATTGTCAGCGTACCTTTCTGCATTAATGCTACCTTCACAGAAGTGCAAGGCCACTGTTACAACGCCATAACATTTGGTTGTTTTGTTTTGTGTGTGTTTTGGGTTTTTTTTACATTTTACTAATACAAGTTTCAACAGTTCTTTTCATCTTAATTCCAATCTTGTTTTTTCCACATTTTAGTTATAAGAGCCATATGTAATGCAGCTCTATATTGTAATTCTTAACTAAAGTTTCTTAAAGTTATCCCTTGCACCCCTTGTGGTCATATCGGCTGTTGATGAATGACGACTGTGGATGCAGCGCTGTCTGATGCACCAGAGCTCATGGGTGTCTGGGTTTGGCTTGTTCTCTTGGTCTTTACTCCCGAAATGCTGTATATTTAAAAAAATAAATTAAACTAACAAGACAAAACATTACATTTCTTGTGTTAAACTCTGCAGTTAAATCCCAAATGTAAGAACGCAAGAATGATTCCCAATAAATCTCTGGCTGATGTTGGGTTGTAATCTCAGACATTTCATAAATTCAGTTACTATTAATGTATAAAACTACTTACTTTCTGGAAAGTAATGCGCTAATCACTGATGTGTTTTATGCACAACGTTTCAAAATAAAACTGAGCACCAACTGAAGCGCTTTACATTGAGTCTGGTGACCCCTGCTGGTCTAAAGAGCTGGTTACAATGGAGAGTACGTGGAGAAAAAAGAAAGAAGTGTTTGATTTCTGAACATGCATGCACGTGCATGGTTCATGAACGTGTTGGCCTTCTGCACAAACATTAACAATAAACTGTCATACGATGTTTGGCGATATTTAAAATCTATCTACACCAGTTAATTCCATATTGTTTGCAGTTTTTCAATTATTGAATGGGGTTGCTCTCATTACGTGACTCTAGCAAAGTCTCCAGAAGTCAATAGACAAAGTTAAATATTTAATATTTTCAATCTGCCTTTGCTTCTCTCCGTTCATTGATACGTCATCACAATGTTGCTCCTCCCATTAGACACTTGTCTTCGCCTCTTTTCTTGAAACGAAACAAATAATTGGTGTACATGTTGAGCTTTAACCAATCACATTCTTCTTATCCTCTACGAACTCTCGGATTGGCTTTTATTTTCAGGACACCTCCCCTTTTACGTGACGTCCTGCGGTGTTGGGACGTGCAATGCAGACAGTATCTTATCGAGGTAGTCAAATATTGTCTATTATTTCCACAAAACACGGTAAGAATATAAATATATTTCGTTAGCTTCCTTTCACAAAGACAAATACTTTGAAAAAAGCTGCATGGAAATGAACCTTTAAGTGTACCAGCCTGTTACATACAGTAAGGGACGACGTGCGGTGTCAGTTTTATAACTGTCCCCTCTGATGTCACAATAATAACATAATATTGAATTGTTGACGTTTTTAGTGGTTCACAAATAAATAAGGAATTGAATAATCGTAATTTGTGCCTGGATGAAGTGATTTGATCAAGTAGAGAAATTTTGAAACACCGTGGTGGAAGTTAACAAAAGTTAAATAAGGATTTAGGGCTTATTTGACACGTGTGAGTTGACTGACAGGATGTGTTATGAGGAGTAGACTTTCGACAGCCCCCAACCGATGAATTACAACTAATATGATATATGTTTTGATAATTCAATCCATGCAGATTGATTTCATGGTTTTATTTGCACACATCAATTAGGTGTACATAGTTTATAATCTGCAGAAACCCTGTTTTCTTATGCTGTGGACTTATTATCTGTCTGATTTCAATTGATCGGCATGTCTTCATCTGTCTCCCACGTTCATTAGATCAAAGCTCTCTGAGTTAAGCAACAAGATGGAAAATAATGTGACATCAGAGCCCAAATCCAACGGCGTGAAGAAAGGAGGACCCAGGATTATTGTGGATGACGATGATGAAGATCTCAGGTGTGGAAGATAACCTCCAGCACGGTCAATTTCTTACGAAGACCTCAGAAATTGTCATAATGACTTAACATGTTGATGTCTGTCTATTTTTCCTTCCCTGTCTGTTTCATCAAGTCCAAATGACCTGTCCGAGATGTTAGCTGAGGGCACAAAGGAGTCTCATGACAAAGCAGAAAACTGCCAGTTTGTCAAAGATTTCCTCAGGGGCCGCATCAAAAGGGAGCTGTTTAAGGTTGGCTTCCAAACTATTTGTATTGGTGTCATGCATCATAAATCCTACAGCAACAACGCTGCAAAAAATAACACATTTAAACCAAGAAAGCCCTTAGGTGCACAAAGCTCCACGGGGGTTTTTGTGACAGAAATATTGTCACTAAGAGGTGGACATGAACGTTTCTGTTCACAACCGTGTAACTAGCCGCTCATTCTTTTTATGCACGCCTGGTACACCTCTTCTGATTAGTGTATTCTTAGGCACATGGGCACATTTGCAGTGCGCTTACATTTTTTTGGACTTTGCAGTGACGTATTTCATAGTTTTGCAAAGAGTGATGCTAAGATGCAACAACATGGGAGGACAGTTACGGTATATGCACAATAATCCTATTTATCCCACTATATGAATATGGGAATCGCAAACAGCAACACTGACAGTGGTAAAAAAAAAAAAAAGGTGAGGTAAATAAGGAATTAAAAACAGTAAAGTTGGTCTCTGGAGGCTCTGGTATTCCTGCTAATCCACATGATATTCTGTCCACTTACTTCCTGCAAGGTAAGCCATACCACATAAATTAACTAAACATTTTTGATTTTCACAATTTGTGTTCCAATTCAGCGGAGGCTGCATTTGAAGGCTAATTATGTCACAGCTGCATGATGTGAGCTGTCCTGTTTCAAAGACTCCTCCAAATAGAGTCCACAAATACATCCTTCTCTTCTGGGGCTGAGACAGCAACATCAGGTGGCTCTTTTGGCCCGTAGCGCATCAGACACGGGTCATAGTGGACAGACGGTTTGCAAACGTGACAGTTGCACGGCAGCCGTCCCTCAGCCTGAGATACATCAAACACGGTCGCCAGCGGTGAAGCAAAGTCTCCTTTTCTTGTAATAAAATACATGATGGGAGAACCTGGGAAATGGAAATGTCCACTTCCTACTTAAGAGATGGATGAGACCGTGCTGCTGTGTCATTTCACCAGCACATCACATAGTTCAGCCTTTGTGGTCTTCAGTGGACATGCCTTTAAAGGCATGCAGCCCTTAAACTGCGACATGGCTACTGTGGTGTAACCTAGATGTACATTGATTTTGGTTGTAATGTTTGATAAAAAACAAAAATTGCGTTGATGAAGAAGGACATTTTTCAACTGTCGGGATCATCAACTTAAACTGTCCGACTCACTTTTTCCTTTCCTTCTTCATGTGTTGTCAGAGAGGCACAGCAGCTTTGTTCTATGTCTACTCGGCCATTGAGGAGGAGATTGAGAAGAACAGAGACCATCCACACATTGCTCCAATCTACTTCCCTGCAGAGCTGAACCGCCGGGAGGCCTTGGCCCAGGACCTGGAGTACTTTTATGGAGAGGACTGGGAGAGCCAGGTGAGCAGGAACCAAACAGAAGACTTCCAGGTTACAAGCTTGATCCCTAAACTTGCTGTACTTTTTCAGCAGCAGTAGTCATGCATCAATAACTAAAGGCTTATTATCAATGTTTTTCACTGAACTATGTACAAATTGTTGTTTCTTAATGCACTTTTTGCATCTGAGCTAAACTGTTCTCAATCTAAGCACCTATACTTTTAGTTTTCAAGTGTTCTTGTGCATTTAAATGATTTGTTCTCTGTCACAGATCAGCCTCTCTGCAGGCACCAAACCCTATGTGGACCGCATCCATGAGGTGGGGGAGAAGGACCCTGTTTTGCTGGTGGCCCACTCCTACACCCGTTACATGGGTGACCTCTCAGGTGGGCAGATCCTTAAGAAAGTGGCCCAGAGGGCTCTGAAGCTCCCCTCCACAGGAGAAGGTCTAGCTTTTTACCAGTTTGAGGGAATCCACAGTCACAAGGGCTTCAAGCAGCTTTACCGTAGCAGGATGAACGAGCTGGAGCTGGACACGGAGACCAAAGAGAGGATTGTGGATGAGTCGAATCGGGCCTTTGGCTTCAACATGATCGTGAGTGAGCAGGGAAGATCCCTGATGACAGAAATCATGACAGAGGAGCATTAACAAGAAACAAATTAACCAGAAGAACGTTTTTCTTTGGGGTGGGGATGACCGTAATATGACAAAAACCTTGTTTTGTCCTGAAAACAGGTATTCTCAGAGCTTGAGGATGTTGGAAAGACCATCAAGGAGGAAGTCCAAGATGCAGGTTTTGGACACAGTCACGCTGAGGTCATGGAGGGTGGTGATATCAACAAGTGCCCGTACTATGCAGCTAAAATGGGTAAAAGTAAAAACTCTTCTCTGCCGTTGGTGGGTTATAGGAGCCCACATACATAGAAACTACTTGTTTAAAGAAAAGAAAGTGGAAAAAAACACTTTAACGATATCTTTTACATTTATCACTTTTACAATGTTATTTGTCCTCTACTTGAAAATGATAAAAATGCCATTTTTGTCCTGCAGTTAGAGACCTTTTCATTTTCTCTGGTATTAATCACATGCAGACTGAGGGTGGTAGAAGGCCATCAAACAACTTACTTTCACTGTTTGTGATTATTTTATTCTCGTTTCTTTTTTATTTGTTTTCTCCCTCTGTATTCATTTCTGTCATTCCCTCTGTCCCTTACCTTCTCCTTCTTTGAACAGCTGCCAGTGGGAATCCCACCTACGCACTCCAGTTAGCCATGACGCTCCTCAGACATCCACCTTGTCAGGTGGCTCTGGCCGCCTGGGTCGCCCTGCTCGCTGGGTTTACTGCCTGGTACCTCCTGTGAACTCTGACAAACTTCATCTGCCTTCAATAAGCAAAACTCGTTAAATTGTATCCTTCACAGTTTGTTATTACCCCCCCCCCCCCCCACACACACACACACACACACACACCACCACCCCCAAAGGTGTTCAACAATAGGAATCAGAACTAGACCCCAGCATTTGATGCACTTTATTACTGACATTCTGCATTTGAATAGCTTTGATAAAGTTATTATTTAAACCTGATATGTGGCATGAACTGTTTTATTCTGTGGAGTTTAGTCTTATTTCGAACAGCCAGAATAAGAGCTTTTTCTGGTGATGCGCGTGTTGAGTGACAGGAAAAGGCCATTTCACGATGCATGTACTCTGTATGCTGTAGTAAGTGTGTTTAAACAATTTATACACACTTTATCATACAAAAAAAATCATTTACATATTAAACTGCAATTACATTAGAAGAATCTTGAATGTATTTAATATAAAACGGATACAGTCTGTGCAGGAAGTGTTGTGAATGTAGTGAGTAGTGATTTTTAAAGAGGGACTGTTTGCACTGTTTGCAGATTTGCACATTTGTCAGTGAATAAACAATGGTTATCATTTAAAACAATGTCTTTTTAATTAACTCTTTGTATTTTCTATAGAAATGAAAGCAAACCACGAAGCCTTTTGCCTCTCCACTTTTGGAAACTGTCAACAAATATCTACTAAAACTACAAATTCAGTGTCCGATGAAAACAGCATCACTCGTAAATAAAGAGGAGAAAAGAAAAAGGCAGTTAGTCACTATGAGGTCTATACAATACAATGTCATTACTGAACTAAATCAAATCCAAGCCAGAGACCCTCCTGTATGTGGATTTATATGTCTCTTCTTATGTTTGTTACCTCATTAGGACCTGTTGTGAGGATAGTAGGACTAAAGACACAG
Source organism: Xenentodon cancila (assembly GCA_014839995.1). Lineage (NCBI taxonomy): Eukaryota > Metazoa > Chordata > Actinopteri > Beloniformes > Belonidae > Xenentodon > Xenentodon cancila. The sequence goes on along the minus strand of CM026198.1, from coordinate 20,621,387 downwards.
CCGTGATCAAAAGACAGGAACTGCACATAGGTCCTCTCACCAACGTCAGGGGGCACAGTTGTGTGTACAACTGACAGACGGCGTCCTCTGTGCTCCGGTATCAGTGCTATGCAAAGGATCAAGGGATTATGATAGTGATAAGATAAGGTCATCACAATTATACACTGTACCAAGGCAGTGAAATGTTGTAATCTAGTTGTAGTAAAAAAAAAAAAAAACAAAAGGTTCAAGAAATACATGTACATTATAATCAAATAAAGCAAATAGAATGCTGTAAAAGCTTGTGTGTGCACGTGTGGGTGCTGAAACCAGGCAAACCGTGTATCATGTTCAGCCTGCTGGAATCTTATGAGAAGAGTATTCGCTCCAAGTCATCAGTATGACTTGCAATAGTTTCATAAGCAACGCGTCTTCCAGTCAGTCAGTTTCTACTCTGAAGTCATCTCTGCAAGATTTACAAGGTACTTTGTACAATAACAGGTAGTGATCATTTGGGGAATTTTATTTTTTGTTAAATACGCTCTTTCAAACTAAACAGCTTTGTTAAATATTAGTTACTATTACTGATTAATGAATGTGACCATGACAGTGAACATGCATCTAACCGTTACATTTTAAATTGATTTCTTCCATCGAATGCAACACTAACAGAGTGACAGACCTGCGGGAGCCTTCGGTGTTGCTTTGCCACACGGTGACTCAGGCAAAGTGCTGGTCAAAGCAAACCAGGGGGGTTATCGGGGTATAAATGTAGGTTTTATTGGCAGGATGCAGAGCCGGTCTGTGACTGCTCAAAAACTCCAGTATGCAGTATGACATTTCTCAGACCCTTGAAAGGGCAAAAAGGTAGTAAGACTATACTCCTGGACTACAGGAGCTATGAATAACTTAACCTGCTCACCTGTACGACTTACCTACTAGAGAAAGACCTGCTCACCTGTACGACTTACCTACTAGAGAAAGACCTGCTCACCTGTACGACTTACCTACTAGAGAAAGACCTGCTCACCTGTACGACTTACCTACTAGAGAAAGACCTGCTCACCTGTACGACTTACCTACTAGAGAAGGACCTGCTCACCTGTACGACTTACCTACTAGAGGACGACCTGCTCACCTGTACGACTTACCTACTAGAGAAAGACCTGCTCACCTGTACGACTTACCTACTAGAGAAGGACCTGCTCACCTGTACGACTTACCTACTAGAGGACGACCTGCTCACCTCCGCTAAAAAAAGTTGGTTGTTTCTTACATTCTTTGTTGTATTTGAAAGTCATATAATTTCCCTAAATATTGTTTTATCGGTGTTGGCTGTTTAAGACGAGCAATTAAATTACATAAAAAAAACAAAAAAAAGTTGGAGAATACTTCAAGTAATTTATCATACAAAAATCTGAAGGTTTATTATACATTTTTGACCATTGGTTGGCTCTTCCCTGCTGCTGCTCATGACCATCAACTATTATTCTACACATTCATGTTTTCTTTCATAGACTTTTTAATTAATGACACATTTCTTACTTTTTAGACCGGTTTGTCTCAGATCTACATTTTGAAACCATTTTCCCTCTTTGTCTCTTTTGTATCATAAGATTCTCAAGACTGCATCAATAACGAAAGAAGACAGCCACAACAAGTTTCAGCTGAATAATATTCGTATTTAATAATTTATCATGTACAACTCGTTTGGCCAGGAATATTTGGGTAAAGTCCTATTCATCTTTTTGCATGCAAAACAAAAAAATAAGATCATTTCAAATTGCCAAACACCTTTTCAAACCCGCGTTTGTCCACCACTCTCCCATAATGAGTGGAAAAATACAGCGTCTCTGGAGTGCTGTATCTCTTAAATTTCAGAATGGTCTCGTTTGAAGAGTCTCCTGTATCCCCGATGGTCATGACGTCCGACACAGGCAGGTAGAGGTCTCGGCGCTTTCCCCAGAAAGTGAGGAGTGCGACCTTCAGCGTGCTCTGCGACTCATCCAGGTACATCATCCCCACAACCCTCCTGAAGAAGTGACTGGCAGTGTACAGCATGCCACCGGCGAACACAGCCATTCCCGTTGCATAGCCGACTAGAAAGATCGACGCGTTTCCCTGGAAGTAGAGGACAAACACCGGGGGCAAGATGACCACGGTGATCGCCGTTTGGAGCAGTTTAAGCCTGGAGATGGCTCTGAGCAGCTTAATCTGCGGCAGGGTGTAAATCACAGAGTACTTCTGTGAGGCCAAGTCTGACAGTCTGGCCGAGGACGTGATTTGAGCAGGAAAGAGTCCACGGAGGTGATCGCGGGTCGGTGCGGGACGTGGAGACGGAGGCTGGAGACCACGAGACATCCGGTCTGCGAGCAGCCGCGACCCTCCGGCGCAGGACACGACGTGGAAAGTTACGCCGGGAAGCATCGCCGACTTCATCTGTGGAAACGTAACGTCGTTCAGACAAGGCTCCTCCAGAACTACAACTAAACAACCCGGACAGCCCGGAAACCTAGTCTGCTAACGCGTTCATGAAAACCGCGCGCGTTCAATTAAAATGCAGCTGTTTTTGTTTTCTTCACTACTAGATACATATAAAGTCTCCAGCGCGGTCCGTCCGCGACGCCGCAGAATGGGACTGCAGCTTCCCTGGATAGGACTCACCGTAGTTAGCGCGTTGTTAAATCCGCGGAGGAAGACATAAATATTAAAAACGGAGGTGAACAAAGTCAACTTGAGTGAGCCGGAAGTGTTCAACGGTGTCGCGCGTCGCTTTGAACTGTTATCTGCTCGCGTGCCCTCTTGTGGAAAAATATGTAAAAAAAAAAAATAAATAAATAAAATCATTTTTATGAATCTACTTGTGAGTTTGTTAAAAAATAAACGGTTAATTAGAGATTTTTTTTAACTAACATTTGTTAGTTGTGTTGGGACTCGGAAGCACAGCGCTGTCATATCCGCCGCGGAGTTCGGCCACCGTCTTCCCGCTGATCCCGGGATACAAGGCGCTTCAAAATGGTCCGGTTTTGACAGCGACTGTCACAGATTTGCTTAGTTGAGCACGTATCAGTCAGTGCGTTTGGAGAAAGAGGACAGTTAATGTCACACTGACGGTCGCCGGTGCTTGTTTTTTTCCCGGGAAGCCGAAGAGACGACGGGACGACGATGTTCCAGTTGGGAGATGAAGTCACCCTGTACTCGCTCGTCTTCGTGGGGCTCCTGCTGGGCACACGCAGCACCGTGTGGACAGCCGTCCTCACGGCCTCTCTCTACCTCTTTCTAGCCATGTTCCGGTTCCCCCAGGTGACCACCAGCCGAGCTCGGCAGGTGCTGCACCCGGCCCCGGGCGCGGCGGCCACCGGCCGGGTGTCGGTGATCGCTCACCGCGGCGGTGGGCACGATGCGCCGGAGAACACGATTGCAGCCATACGGGAGGTGACGGCCGTTTCTCTTTCACATGTCCTGACACTTCAGTACAGTGTATATGTGTAAAACGGTGGTGTCCACGCTGTAGTTTCACGCCCAAATCAGGCCGAGCTTCAATTTCCTCACTAAATGCAATGCCTTGTTTATGGAGGTAATGGGAAAATAACACTAAACGTAACATTCCTGCGCTGTAGGCCAGCAAGAATGGAGCAGCTGGTGTGGAGCTGGACCTCGAGTTCTCAGCAGACGGCGTCCCGATACTGATGCACGATGAGACTGTGGACCGGACCACCAATGGCTCAGGCCCACTCACCCAGATGACATTTTCAGAGTTAAGTAAACTGGATGCAGCTGCTAAACATCGACTCAGGTAAGAAAGAAGAATGTAGATGCACACTTACTTGTGTGGTTAAACTGTAGCCACAACTTGGTCATCACTTTACACCTTTCCTACCACCTAACTGCTGTCTAATCTCAAGTGTGCTGGTTCTCTCTTCGTCACAAAAGGCCAGTGCTGCAAATTAAACACTTACTTTTAAAATATGTTACATGTTTAGTGATATTATAGGAATCGTAGGACAGTCGCTATATCAACAAACGTTGATAAATAAATACGTGTACGTGCATCTTTTACTATTTTGTCAAGATTTGCATGAGTGAAACTCCCCTCTCTTTACTGGGCAGTGTGACAGCAGAACCAGGATATTAAAAAAAACAAAAACATTTTTTTGAAATGCCTAACCTAGATGTGAACCTTGCTTGTTTTGTTTGCCACCAGGGACAAGTTTGCTGGAGAGAAGATCCCAACTCTGGAGGAGGCTGTGGAGGAATGCATCAAACTGCAGCTCAGCATCTACTTTGATGTCAAAGGTCATCCAGATGAGGTGCAGCCAACAAAACCAACAAACAAGCAGAGACTTTGGTGTGCAATCTGTCAGTTTATTTAATTGATTTGCACACAGACAAAATTGGAAAAGGCAGAGAACCTGATGTTGGGACTGTGATATGAGGTCCAAAGATGGACTTGCTCCCGTACAACGTGCTGATATCACGGGGTTAAATGTTGTGACGGCACAGCCTGTCGTTTGATCTATTGTGACTGAATGCACAGTTGATTATTGCAAAGACAAATAAATATACATATAACATTTAGTTTTTTGGTAAATTTCATAAATATAACATTAGTATATTAATAAATTGTAAAAAAAAAATAAATAAATAAATAATTGCAATGTACAACAAGATTGGATGACAGAATAAGACAACAACAACAACCGTCTCCCAGTTAGAAATCTCCTTTTATTTCATATTAACTGCAGTGTTTTTTACCAATTTTAAGCAGCATATCAAAGGTCCCTCAGCTACTTGAAGAGCTGCGTATTCAGCACATTTTTTTTGATGAGTCAGGAATGTTGGTTGTTGTTTCAGGCAGTGACATTCTTGAGTTGAGAGGCCACAACAGCGTCCGTACCCACACAGCTGCTGCTTACCACCAAGTGGCCAGATGGGAACGCCGCGCACAAACTCGTAATATTAAACATCTGATTGACCTGGAGTGACCATGTGTTTTTCCTTCCCACCCAGGCAGCTGCTGCTCTTAAAAGCCTGTATAAGAAACACCCAGTGCTGTACAACAGCAGCATCGTCTGCTCCTTCGAGCCCAAAGTCATCTACAGGGTAAGAGGGCTCTGTTAGTGTGCCGTTTCCAAACAGGGTTTGATGCGGTTGTTTGTGCAGAAACGCTCCAAACTGCTGTGGACGTGAGAGATTTCAGTTATGCAATTGTATTAAATGCGTTCTCACTTAATTTTACCTCCATGGAGCTAGAGGAAACTGGAGTTTACAAGAAGACACGGCTGCGAGTAATAGGTGCAGGTAACATTAAAATAAAAAAAAAAAAACGATTTTCTGCTGACTGTGTTCCAGGCTGTAATTATTAGCATGCACATGAAAATAGACTTTGGGTGCACTAGGTTGTTAACTTTTTGCATGAGTTACATTGTAACCTGTTCTAAATGTCACAATATAAACCGTGAGCTCTTTGGAACAATGTTTGATGTTAACTGGCGTCATTTGAGTCTGTTTTACCTCAAGTTAGTCACACTCAGACGAGGTCTCTGCAAATCGGTTCAGGGTCGGTCGGATCGGTTTAGGCCATCACCCTGCTGATCCACTGGGATGTCTGCGACATCATGGAGCCTTCAAGGCTCAGTTTTGATTTTAACGCACCTGTGATCATGGACGCTTAGATGTCCTGACTCACTGAGAGGCCACAGGATCAAACTCCCTTCTCACCTATACGTGTGGGCAGATGCCATCTTCCTCTTGACCTTGGTTCTTGGCACTCTTCTCTTCTGGGCAGAGATCCGCTCCGCTGGGCCCTCATCGCTCCACTCACGCCACTGTTGCCTCCACTTCACACATCTTTTGTTTTTCCACATTTATCCCTTTGTATTTTTCCAGCTTCTTGTGGATGTTGCTTGGGATTGTTCCATAAACCACCACTGCCTTGGTCTGGAGATTGTTGACCACCTCAATGACAATGTTAACATGATGTTTACATAATGATGTTTTAGTGTTTCGAACATTCAGACTCGGCCAACATCCCTGCAAAAAAAAAAAAAAAAAGATTTCCTGTTTTTTTTTTGTTTTTTTTTTTTAGAAAAAGGATGAAAACGATTCTGGGACAAAAAGCGCCACGTTCCTGTCATGTATTACTGCTGCTGCCATGCAGAACTCGTTCATCAACTCCTTTCTTTCCAACTAGATGAGGCAAAGTAACCCCGAAGTGGTCACTGCGTTGACCCACAGGCCATGGAGCCTGAGTCGTTTTGGAGATGGCTCCCCACGTTTCTCATCGCCGTGGAAACATCATTGGATGACGCTGATGGACGTCTTGTTAGACTGGGCGCACCATCACATATTGTGGAGGCTCTGCGGCGTCTCCGCGTTCCTGATACAGAAGAACTTCGTGTCACCGTGAGTTTCCACAGCCAAGAGCAAACGGTTGTGTTCACATTTGATAGATTTTAAACTGGAGACAACTGCGACAAAGTCTCTAAAAGGACCATGTTGTGATCGTCAGTGTTTGGCTTAGAGTGTGTAAAGTGTGTAAAACTCCAACAGTAAAAGTGGACGTAGCCTGTATGTGAGTTTTGTTTCATTACAAGACACTCTGAAATGTTTGTAGTTGTGATATCTGAAATGTCAAAAGTGAAACCCTGTTTCTGTGTGCTGTCTGCAGGGACTACGTGCAGTACTGGGCTCAGAGGGGGGTGGAGGTTGTAGCCTGGACCGTTAACACCAAAGTGGAGAAGGAATACTACCAGGAGCTGTTGCACGTCAACTACATCACAGACAGCCTTGTGGAAGACTGCGAGCCTCACTACTGAGAAACGCACGCGTCCTCATTGCAGGACAACACCTATAAATGAGAGGAAGGTGGGGGGCGGCTGTGGCTCTGTGGGGTGGTTCCACCTCCAGCCCCTCCACATGTTGAGATGTTGTTGTTTGAGCAGGATTTTGAACCACACATTGCATGTAATACGCTAATTAGTTTGTGATTGTACATATAAAGGCGCTGCGTTCTGTATATTGCAGAGGATATATAATATTATGATTATTAAGTAGTGAATGGGTGAATGAGAAATACACGAGCAAGTGCTGTATGGAACCTACATAATGTTTAAAGGTGCTATAAAAGTGTGAATCTTTTAGATTTGCACTCAGGAGTCATTGTACATCTCATCCTCACGTATCCTACTTGTTAGATTATTTATGTGTGGACGTCTGTAGAGGCAGGTTGTATTCTCAACTACCGTAATTGGAGGTAAAGTAACAGCTCACTGAAACGCTTTAATTATATCATGAATTCAGTCGGATGTGGTCTGTTCACGTCTATTATGTGTACTGTGACTGGTGTGTTAATGAATCCGTATCAACCCTGTATCGAATGTACTGTATTCAACAACTCAGGACTTTAATATTGTTTTCTCGCTCTTAATTGATCCTGCTTTTTTTGTTTTTTTTTTTCTTGTCTTTTGAGGCCTTTGCTCTGCACTGTGTGCTTTTTACTCACTGAAGGTCATTTGAGAAAGAAGAACTACCTAAACATGATTTTTAACACTTGTAAATGATGAATAGTAACTCGCAGCTAACGCAAACATCTATCACATTTTTCAAAAATCCATATTTATAACTTGCTTGTAGAATAGAAGCGGACTGAAAAACAAACTGTATGGTTTTTAATCTTGTTCCATTTTTTTCGTCTAGCCGGTTAATTGTTGCAGAATATTATCAGAGTGCAGCAAAAATAGTTGATTTCTAAAAGCATTTTGTTAAGAAGTGTGTGGAAACTGTGTGATAAGAGTAATCAAACTGAAAAGACAGTTGTGGTGGTGTACCGTTTCCTTCCAGCTTGAAGGCCCTGGTTCATTCAAACCCCAGCTGGGGTCTCTGTGCAGCGTTTCGCGTTTTCTCCGTCCTTGTGTGGGTCGTCTGGAACTCTGGCTTCCTTCTGCAGTCCAAACACATGCATGCGAGCCTGATGGGGGATTCCGCGTCGTCCCGGGGAGTGAGAGGACTTGGCTGTGCGGTCCGGGGAGACATCGGTGACCTGTCGTCTCACCCAGTGACAGCTGGGGTGCCCTCCATCCAACCCCTGTGACCCGGAGTAGAGTTGAAGGAGGCGCAGAAGATGCATAGATGGGAGTTTTAAGGAAGAAATATGGGAATATTAAAAGGAAAATAAAAGACAAAAATGCGTAAGTCAAATGGAAAAAAAAAATATTTAAATATACTTTAAAGAAAAGAATAAAATTGGTTATAAACATGTTCGTTTATCTTTACATATGTTTGATTTCTTTCTAAATGTACAGCATTTATGTGTATCTGTCTTGTCTGACCGTTGAAGGTTTTTGTTTTGGCTTTTATTTACAGCATTTTTCTTCTTCCACAGTGGAAGTTTGCAGTTGATTTCATTTGCCTGTTTACTTTGCAGCACAGACAAAAGAGCCATTAAACTAAATTAATTAGCATTTGCAGAGAAACCTTCTCTCAGTGCTCTGATTGTGCACGGTTGGGGATCTGTATAAATACTTTTATTTATTTTGTTTTTATAATTTATTATTTCCTTTTTTATAAAAAATCTGCTTTTCTAACATCACTGGGATATTCCAGACCCCTTTGGGGGGAAATAAATTGCAGAGTAATGTTTAAAAATAAATACTTCGCTCAGAGAAAATAAGTAAATACTTCAATGCTGTTAACTGTATCTAAGAAAAGACATTTTATGTTTTATTTCCAATTTTATTCGCCTATTCACCTTTTGTTGCTTATAACTCATCACGACGTAGTCTGCAAGTGATTGGTGTTAGAGAAACAGCACCTGTGAGGAACAATAGATGCTCTCTGTTACTTTATCTAAAGGTTTCCTCAAAGGCTGCATCCCATAATGATGACGTTTGGGAAATAGTCATTAAATGTAGTCATCTGCGTTCAGCCACAGAGTTGATTTGATTTGTAATAACAGAATGTGTCGGTGGTAATGTGAAGAGGTTATGCAGAGTGTTTAATAAAGGCTGGATATGTCATTTTAGAAGCAAAGTCTTAATAGATGCATATAAAGAACGTAAAGTGGGTCTAGAAGAGCGCTTTCAGAATAAAAGTTCAGTCTTGTGATTTGATACCTGTGCTACTTTACTCAGGAGTGTGAGTGTGCCAGTGTTAAGCTCGAGTGTTGACGATTAGGTCGGATGCGTTGGCTGCGTGTATCTGTGTGTTCAGAGAGGTTGGAGGTTGGGTATCTTACCAGATAAGCCTGTCTGATCTCCTTCTTGTCCCAGCTTATGTTCTGTAGCTAAACGCTGGCTGAGGGCTCACACACAGGTGATTTTCACCTGGACAACAAAGGTTATTGTGGTAATAACTCTCACACCTCAGGTGGCTGTTATCAAAAGGTCAAACTCAAACATTAACCATACAGACATAACGGATGGGACGAGAAGAGTCAAGTTAAAGAAGATGATAGTATCCATTAAAGGCCAAAATGGCTTTTAATCATTGGGAAGTGAAATTATGTTTATAAGTAAAGTCACTAACTACAAAAATGCTTGTCTTATGGTTACTTCACTACTGTATAAACGTTTACGGTCTCTATCGGTGCAAAAGTATTTAAATAGGTGAAAGGTGATCATTACTCCTTCAAAGCTCCACTATGGGCGTCTAATGACGACACAGAGGGGGGGTTACCCAGAGGTCTGTGGTCTAAACGTAAACAGAACCGGAAACGAAGTTGCTCCAACTTCAAAATAAGAGCACTGAAAAAGGAGCGCATTAAACTTTGATTTCCTGAAGGAAAAGAAACAACCAAAAGACTAAGAAACAAAACAAACAAAAAAAAAACAAAAGAAAGACGTAGAAACAATTTTTGAGGCATCATATTATTATATGTTATTTCTACCACACATACCTTATGAACACATCACGAAAGTTGGGATTATCGGATCTCTGAATTGCATACATTTCCCATTTTTGAATACCAAACTTGAATTCCCAACTTTGAATACCCCAAAAGTCACAAGTGCAAAAATAACTCCTCCCAATGTGTCAGATCTAGTTTAGGACTACTGTGGATTAAATGTCATAATTAGGAAAACCTGGTTTAAGAAATACTCAATAAAACTCATTAAAGCTTTGAGAAATGTAAAGCAGATTAGAGAAGTGTATGGCAGTTCATACATACAGTTCACAATGATCTCAGCTTCTAAAAAATGTAAAATAATTTATGCCTACAAACCAGGAGACAATTAGAGGATCCAACAGTGTTTTCTGGTATCAGCTTACTACTCATATAATGAAAAAAAGATTTCCTGACAGCAGCTGTTGCAGTCAAGTAGAACCTGAAAGAAAGAAAGAAAGAAAGAAAGAAAGAAAGAAAGAAAGAAAGAAAGAAAGAAAGAAAGAAAGAAAGAAAGAAAGAAAGAAAGAAAGAAAGAAAGAAAGAAAGAAAGAAAGAAAGAAAGAAAGAAAGAAAGAAAGAAAGAAAGAAAGAATTGCCCGTAGGTGTGAGTGTGAGTGTGAGCGTGCGTGATTATTTGTCTCTGTATGTGGCCCTGTGATGGACTGGTGACCTGTCCAGATGGACCCCTGCCTCTCGCCTGGGAATGACCTGGGATAGGCTCTGGCAGACCCCCGTGACCCTGCAAAGGATTCAAATATGGGTATAGTAAATGGAGAAATAGAAATGGATGGAGTGAACTAAACATCAAAGTATATAACAAAAGATGACATCCAAAAGAGGCCGGTGTAGTAACACCGTTTCATTCTTATTGTTCTGTTGCCCGTCAGTCTAACAGGATGTATTTACAACCTTAGTGATGCCAGAGCTTTAAAATGTTTACTAACATTGGTAGGACTCATAGTGACGTGTAATTACTCAGTCGAAAAAATTTGGCACCAACTTCCCCGGCTTGAAAAATAAACCTACCGACATCACTTACAAGTGACATATTACTCAAATGTAGAAACACTTTTAGTTCAGACATTACATAATTACTCATTTTTAACAAACAGAATCCTTAAAAATGAATGTGAAATTGTCTTAACCAGCTATTAATTATTTTATTTAAATGACATTTACAAATGATTTAGCCTCTAAGTGGCTCTTATAGATGGCTTTTACTGCAGGTTAATGATTCCTGACACACATAAAAGTCTGCAACAGATTTCCTCAAAAGGAACACGGTGAAGACTTCTTGGTGGCCTTTATAGTCCCGCAACCTCACTATTAACATAAATTGTGGAAAGATGCAGAAAAACAAACAATCGATCAAAACAACGACCTTCTCGCCAGACGCAACGCTCGCCTTTAAAAAGTCACTGAGGTCTTTTATTTTGAAATGTTCGACCAGAAGCTCTGTTATTCGTCGTGACTGGCTTGACGGGCTCGGCATCATCGTAGTTCCCCGTCCTTATGAAGGTAAAGTGTGCGTTGTCCTTTTAAACTGTCACACAGCCGAGTCGTCGCTGCCAGGTCCGGAACTCGAGCGGCCCAGATACGACATCGAGTCCGCCCCGGACTGTCATGATCACCGGGCGTCAGGAAGTGTCCACCCCGCCTCCTCTGGATGATCCCCGGCATGTGGACCTGCGGTCTCCTTGAATGACCTACACGCAACCTACAGCGCGCTCAGTGGACGTGGGTTCATATCAGCTGGACACCCGCTGGTCCTGGCGCGCATTAATATACCTCCGTCAACAAGTCACGGCGAGGCGCATGCGGGACTCGCGCCGACTCTGGAGCTGCTGACCCGGGCAACCAAACCCGAGACACGCTGCGTCAGGCGAAGCTGGCTGGAAGTTACGAGTTCAGTTCAAGAAACTCAATGTTTGGACCCGGTTATTAACGCAACGGACAACTCAGGGTTTCCTGCGGGTTATAATGTACACAATCACCAGAGGTCCCAGCAAACTCGTTACACAACGGAGGACAGGTGAGTGGCTGCTTGTTATCTAAGTGTCGCGATGCGACGTCACGTCAGACTAAACTCTTGAACTTCGCCGCAGGTCCCACGCAGCAGATCGAGAGCAAATTCAACGACTTGAAACTCAAGCCGACGTCTTGGCTCACGTCAAAGTAAGTGGTCGTGTTCGGTGTCTTTTATTCGTTCTACATTTCTTTTCTTTTTATTGCAGTAGTGTTTACGTGTATTGCATGGGCCCAAAATACTCTGCACGTGCGCCAAGAGTGTGATCACGTAACGCCCCCGCGCGACTTGAATCCGTTATCGGACACAACTTTTCTGGTAGCTTCTCGAGTATTCGTCCCTATTTTTGAAAAGTTGACACGATTTCCTCGGGTCTTAATGAAATGTCTGTGACGTGGTTTAGATAAAATATCGCACAGGTTGAGTACAATAGATCTCTTGAAACCGTGTCTTTGCAGCTCTGTTTATAGCAGCTGGTTTTAGGAGGTGGAGTCTGACACGCCTCTAGATTCTACACTTTTTGAGGTGTTTTAAGATGTTTAAATAAATGACAGATTTTTACCCTTCCAAACACAGAGGAACAGAATATACAACACGATGTGTTGGGTGGAGAGGTAGGCTTCGTGAGAAAGCTGTATAATTTTACTCTAATCTGGGTTTGTGATGTCACAGTGTCCTGAAAATCTTAGTCAGCTCATTGTATGACAATTTTTTTTTTTTTTTAGACCTAACTGGTCCCAAATAAAGTTTTTGTTGGTTGCCGTTTTTTTTTTTAATTTGGTAGTCAATAGAGGCACCAAATAGAGGCTCTTATACACAGAAAAAAAATTCACGTTATGTCCCCTTTAAAGTGCATTTATTTACGAGTTTGTGCGTCCAGCTAAAACTTGTCCAGTCAAAGGCACGTCAAGGCTTTTTTAGACTGCAAATTTGACTCAGTGTGTCTGTTAAAGTGGCGACTAGGTGTATTTCTAGTGCAACTGCAGTTGAAATGGAAAGTAGAAATAAAAATTGAGTTAAAAAAGAAGTGGAGATGGTTAAGTAATGTTACATTTGTTCCTAATTGAAAGGTTATCTGGGGGAAAAAAAAGCTTTCATTCATCAAGTTATCATTGGTTTTCTTCCATAAATAAACTTTTAGATGCAAACTTAATTTAAAAAGCATCAGTCTATGCCGTCAAGTAATACGAGCAAAGTCAGTTTACTCTCCCGCCTGTAAACCAGCAGCATATTTGTAATATGTGTGCATGTTATACTTTCTCTTTCCAGCTCTCCACCTCCAAAGATTGTGTTCAATCGTGTTAACGGGAAGCGCCACACCGGTGCGTCCACACAGACGACCCAGAGCCCGGCAGACGGATTCACTCCTGCACACGAGGAAAACGTCAGATTCGTCTACGAAGGTGAGAGTCACCGGATCGGTGAGTGGAAGGAGGTCAGCGCCACTGTGTGAGGTCAGACCTCCAGCCGGAGGAGATCCCTGTCTCAAAGTCTTGAGGATGACGGTTGAGAAAGTGAAACATCCTGCATTTTGTGTTTTCGTACCTTGTTACCGACACGAGCAGCAGTTTTTGATGAGTTGTAATCCATGAAATCCATTGAAAGTCTTATTCTGAGCTGCTTTTTTTTCCTTTTTTTTTTTAATGACCTCCTTGGTAAGAGGCACTTTGGAGAGTTTTGTCTTTATTCAAAAACCTGTCATCAGTTGGCCGATCTGCTTCTAGTTACTAAAATTCAGCAACGATTGACGAAAAAAGAAGACCTGCAAGTGTTTTGTTTGCAGAGCTGGTCGACGTGTCCATGTTTGTTCCCATTACAGACACCTCCTCATTTGTGGTCTTTTGTTGCCTTTTAAGTTCAGTTATTTTTCTTAAATCTCTCTGTACATGTTAAGACAGCATTTCATTCATCCCCCGTTTGAACTACACGACTGGTTTATTGGCATTTGTTGGTTAATTCTGGCGACCTTGCGTCATCAGTAAAAGAGAGGCTGAGAGGTTGAAGTTTATCTTTAGGTTAAGCAGGAAATCCTTCACCACAGACCTGCTCGGTCTTCTCACAAGGACACCAGCCTGCAGTAGTTGGCAAAATTAAATTCAGCTAAAGATTTCAAATCCCTGAGAGCTAAAATCTGCCCTGCAATGTTCGTTTTTTTTTTAGTCTTTTTCTGTTTTCTCACATTTTTTTTTTGTTTAACTGATGTATAAGGAATGTTTGGATGTAGATGTAAATCTTCTGTTTGTTTGCAGTATGGCAGGAGGTGGAGCAGAAGCTGGAGGACAAAGACGGAGGAGAGACAGCCGCCAGTCAGGGGCCTGTCCAGTACACCGAGAAGACCCCCAGCGCTGTGATGAAGAGTAAGCAGCCGTTCCTCCTCTTCCCTCCACTCAGCCCATGTTCAGATCAGTTTAACAAAGGAAACCCTCCCTCATAATGCCTTCGTAGTTTACGGCATCCTGACGGACAGCTCTCTTGCCACGCTGTCGCCTGCTGAACCTTGAGCGACTAATCTCACCTCCCCTTTACTACGACTGCTCCTTAAAGCCTTAAAACCGCACAAAGGGGCATTCAGAGGTTGGGCTTATCCTTTGTAGGAGTTTATCTGTATCTGCAGCCAGAGGGTAGCCGTTGTAATATCTGCTTTAATTTTTAACTGGCTCATGTTTTATGAGGATTGAAGTTAAAAGACCCGTAGATGGCACTAAAATAAGCAGTTCTTTTCACGAGAACCGTTTGTTAAAAGGAATTCCAACCCTACAACTTCAGGTGGTAGAACAAAAAAAACAAAACCCGGTTTTCCTTTGGAAAACAGCAGATCCAACTCACACTGCCATTTAAAAAGAGGGGAAAAAAATCGTTGTTTTTTTTTTTTTGTTTTTTTTTTTTGACAAACCAGAATTAAAAGTAAAACAAAGTAGCCTGATGATGTTCATCTAATTAAAAAAATAAATAAATAAATAGTCGGGGCCAACCATCGTGAGACGGCTTCTTTGTGAATGTACGTTTTTCAAATAACTCCAAAGTGACTGAATTAAAATTGTGGGTGTAGCTCAAAGTTGCTTTTTGCTCTGTATCTGGTGATGTAATTATCCAAACTTAAAACTTGCTGTTGTTGATGGATAAGACTTTCTTTGGGAGAACACTAAATATCAGGATGATTCATCCACAGGGGGGCGCTACAACTCACAAATGCCACTATCTTTTAAAAATAATTAAGATAAAAGTCTCAAATTTGTGTGATTGCCAGCTGAAGTCATTTTCCGAGGGTTGCTGCAGAGCTGCATGATGGCAAGAGATGGTCACGCGGTCACGGATATTTCCGACGGGCTGAGTTTGGTTCAGATCATAAACGTTAACGCACCAACTCTCCATGTTCTGCCCATCGTGGCAACAACGCCACATGTTGGTAACTCGTGTGTGCAGACGTACCGAGGTGAAAACATTTTAACCGTCTTTTCTTTTTTGACAAAACAAAAACAACATCGTGTCTGTATAGACTCTTCATCCGTTTGGATCATGTCGTTTCCCATTTAAAGGAATTTATTTATTCACACGACCACATTAATTATCAACCGGACAAGCGAACCTTTAATCCTTGCCGTTGTTTGTGTGCAGACTTTGTGCCTATAGACCTTGAAGAGTGGTGGGCTCAGCGCTTCCTCGCCAACATTGCCAACCTGTCGTGACTGAGGAGCTGCAGGACGGGACCGTGAGCCCGGAGATGATGCTCCATCGGCAAATCGTCGCGAGGGAGGCGGACTCCAGGATCTGCGGCGCTCTGCGTGAGTCTGATGCTGCGCGCTTCGTGCTGGTGCAACAGCGGCGACCCGACTGTGAACTCTGACAGCATTGACTTTATTTTTTGCTGAGTCCAAGGACCCGTCTTTACTGGAATGACGTATGAGACGCCGTGAGATTTTTTTTGTCTCCTTAAGTTTGCTCAGTTTGGCTGATGTTTGGATATGAAGCTTCAGAAGAGGTTCAAAAGTAAAATGTTTTACAAAAACGCTGCGTGTGTGGAGTTTCTTCACTGCTCAGCAGGCCCCGTTTCCGGCTTTTATTTTTCCTTTTCTTTCCATCTCTAAAAGGCTTGAAAATGGAAACTAGAGTTCCTTCTTTTGTTCTTGAAGACATTTCAATTTATGTCCTGAAGGGAGAGAAAGTGTTTAATAAGAACTCCAGCCCCAACTAAAAGAAGAAAACTAGATGCTTTTGTAAAATGTCAAAAAGAAAATGAAATTTGCAAATCTCCCAAATCACCACAGTCGCTCATTTTGAATGATCCAGAAACGCCACCATCTGCAGGTCAAAGCTCATTAAAACAAAATGACTAATCAGCACCGCAGTCGAGTCTGGTTCTCTGATGACGAGGGTGCATCGGTGCACGCAGAACGGCGGCCCGCACATCTGGAAAGGAAACGCTGCTCTCTGTAAATCTGCGCCCGCTTCTTTTTCTAGCATTTTTCAGCAAGACGATGCTCGTGTGAACGCGTACGAACGTAAAACCGCTACAAAAGCTTGGCTTCATTATAGAAGAGTTTAGATGCCAAACTGACCCGCCTGCAGTTCAGACCTGTCACCAGCTGACAACATTTAATGCATTATAACACTGAAAAACTGAAGATGAAACGCTTTTACAGTCAAATATGCTGTGCAAGATGTCAAGCAGTATTTCTTTTTTTTATTATTATTTTAACAGGAGCATGTGGATAAATGCGACATTTGAAAGGAAAACATTTAAAATACAAAACCTGTATTTACACAGTATAAAAACCAGTTTGCAGAAACTATCAACTCTTCATAATTTACTAGTAATCTTTTCCACCTGATAAACACCTTCAGTGCTGAAGTTAACCTTTCCATCTTCTCCAGAAAACTGCCTTGAGGTCAGAGTCTTAGAGCATGGTTGAAGCTCCCTTTTTCCTGCTCGCTCCTCTTGCCCCCTTGCTCGTCTTCCTGCCCCGCCTGCGGTTGGGTGCAGAGTGCCCGGGCTTTGCTGTGGTGAAGGTAATGCACTGAGAGTCCAGGTAGTCCACCAGCTTGGCGGCACCGAGGCGGATCCCTGCAGCCTTGAGCTGCTGCTGGAGCTGAGAGAGGCCGAGAGGCTGGTACTGGAGGATCTGACTGTACAGGCTGGAGTCTGAAAGGATGAAGGAGCGCACCGCCTGGAGACGTTGGTGGAGGCGCGACGCCGCCTGGGACGAGGAGATGCCACCGTCGCTGTCTGAGTCGCCATCGGAGGAGATGATCAGCTCTGGATTGGACCTGATGAAGAAAAGAAAAACAGAAGTTTATATATAAGAATGTGCTTCCGGTGTAAATGTTCACAGAAAGTATCAAACAAAACTACAGAGTAGAAACTCCAAAACACGAAGCTTGTATGATGCCTGCACAAAAAACATGATCGCACACTGATATTTATGAAGAATATGCACGCCTCACACACTCTGCAGACCATGCACACGCCTTCCTGACCACTTGAAGTGGGAAAGAAAATTCTCATGACGAGTTTTTTTAACAGCTTTCGTAAAACACCAGAATGCGAGCGTCTAAGCTTCACATCAGGTAAAACTACTGTAAAGTTTACGTTTTTCGTGTAGATGACCAAGTAAGGGGCTGTCCGGGTCCATTTATGGCCAAAGATGGAAGTCAGGTTTGTGCATGTGAGCAGAAGAGAACCATAATGACGCTCAGCTTTGTAAATCTGGAGAGTCCATGTACATTTCTTTTTTGTGCGCACACACAGTTTTGCTCATAAACCTGGGAAGTTTTATTTTTGTTTGTTTGCTTTTAAACATCATCCACACACCTCTCGGATTCATCGCTGGCGGCAGCTGAAGAGGTGTTTGAGCCCTGCGAGGCAGACAGCGGCTCCGCGTCCTCCTCTAGATCGTGTCCCTCTAAGGACGAGGCAGCAGGTGGTCTGGGTTCTTTAAACGTCCCTGTCTGGGGGCAGGAGACAGGCCTGCTGGGAGGTGGCTTCAACCGAGCTGAGCCTCCCGCAGAGGACGCCTCGTCCTCGGAGTCTGAGCTCGCCAGCTGGTGTGTGTACTGGTGGATCTCCTTCAGCTTAAGAACCATCTTACGCTTGGGCAGAGGCCGAACCCCGAATCTGCAAAAGGGAAGAAGGTTAAAGACAAGACAGTCTGGGACAGAAAACAAACGCAGGGAGCTAAGCTGGCAGCGACTTTAGGGGAGGTAATCTAATCAGTTTCTCACTTAAGCACCTTTATTTAAAAAAAAACAAACAAACTGACCTGCTGAGTTTGTTCTTGAGCTCCGGTGTGTCCATGTCAGAGAAGTGGGGCATGGGAGTGACGGGCACCAGGTCGCCTCGGCCTCTACTGTGTGATGACACTAACGAGACACGAGCAAGGAGACACTGATTTGGTCCGACAGTCTGAGCTCTGCCTGTGCTGCTCCCAACAAATCTACAATTACACCAATCTGAGATTCATTTCACATGGATTTACGACCGATGGTGCTGTGTGCTCTGCAGATGTAGCGCTCCTTGTGTTTTATGTTACTGGGCTTATAAAGATTTAAAAAAAAAAAGAATCAACACCGCTGTTAAGGTGCAACCTAGAGGTAATTCACTTTTTTAGTAAATTAGCTCTTTGTTTTGCAACTGCAAATAGAACAAGAAAGACAGGAAAGGCAGCGCTGCTGGTGGGAAGGTTGCAGGTCATTCCAACGTTTCCAACGTTTACATGGAAAACACTGGTTGTTGCTCCTCCAATCATTTTTACCTTACAGGTTGTTTAAATTGTTTTCTTTGTAATTCTGTACTCGATTCCACAACGTGCTTCCCAGCAACTGAACATTACACATATTTCATGTAAAAAAAAAAAAAAAGTTCCACAACAAAATATGCCCGTGTCATCTGACAGGTAACGGGTTGAAAGTGAACGCTACCGACCTGGAGTTTTCACCCGAGCAGGTGGGTTCAGCCTCTGAGACAAAGGAAGAGCCTCTTCTTCATCCTCCTCCCAGCTGCCCCATATTTTGGAGTCCAGGAGGCCGCTGTCGGTGCCTGGTGAGGTCCGTGTGGTGGGGTCAGGTGGTGAGGGGGTGAGGCAGGGGTGTTTATGTGCCTGCAGGTTGCTGGATGGTCGTGAACTGTGACTTTGAGGTGGAGAAGGAGTAGTCACTCCTGCGTGGCCTTCGGTCGTCTGAACACTGTGACGAGGTGGAGGAGGTTTAGAAATGGGAGAAGGCGATGACCCAGCCGTTTCTCGTCGCTCTGGGCTGGGCTCTGGCGGGCTGGACCCTCTGCTGTCTTCCAGCCTCAAACTGAAGCAGCCTGGATTGGCCTCTGCACAAATGTCAAGACCCCACGAGTCGTTGAATGCGATGGGAGGCTCATCCATGGCCATGAAACTCTGTTGAAAACTGGATTCTTCCACACTTGGCTCTCCAACATTTTCCTTTCCCTCCTCAGGTTCTCCTCCATCACCCATGGACTCGTTACAAAGATCGATCTCTCTTTTTTCTTGCTCATTTCTCACTCCAGTCCTCATTGGATCAACACCTGTGTTTGTGCAAACACTGGACTCAGCGGAGCGTAGACTTTGACTGGAGGAAGCGCTTTGTCTCTTTGAATTGAGACGACCACTCACAGAGTCACAAGGATTGGACAAAGGCGAGAGATGAAAACTTCCCAACTCTGTCTTCTCCGTGCTTGCTGAGGACCACATCTCCCTTTGTTGACTGGGCGAATCTTGCTCATCTGCGTCGGTGTGAAACAGGGAGGCGGCAGGAGGAGGGGGCTGGCGGAGCTCGGCGTGCAGCGGGGTGCTGCTGTACGGTCGGGTCTGCAGGTGAACAGGAGTATCCTGCTTCGAAGATGCTTGGGAGGAACACTGGTGGTGGTGATGTTTACTCACATCACGACTTATTTTAGGACAAACGTTGACATCCATGCTGGAGATGCTGCTGAGAAGCTTCCTGTTCAGCTTCCGCCTGGACACTTGGCTCTCTGGCGTTCCGCTGCACCCAAACCCTTTGTGAAGACTAGTGTTGGCATGAAGTGTTTTCTTAACTGGTAGAGTAGAAGAAGAGAGAAGTGAGGAGGGCGGCGGGGACGTTCCACGTTTAGAGAACAGCTGTGTCCTGCGCATGCTGCTTTTCGTCTGAGTAAAGCTGCTCCTCGTGCTTTTGGCAGCCTGGACGGGCGTGGAAGGAACAAGCCAGGAAACCTCTGGAGAACAATCTAGTGCATCGCCGGGGCTCAACTCCAAACTTCTGGATTCTTTTTTCTCCGAAGTAGCAACATGGGATACTGGGTTCTGCCTAGATCTGATCTCTGTAAAGCTGTGCCGGTGCTGGGCAGCGGGATGAGGAGGCGAAAGCTTGCAGGGGCTGAGAACAGAAACCTCCATCTCATCACTTGAATCAGACAAAACTATGAGCTCAGGTTCCTCTTTCTTTGAGGGTGAAGCAGGAGACGGAGGGAGACATATACTGTAGGGGCCGTGGCTTTCTTGCTTCAAAGACGCATCCAGTTCCACACTATTTTCTCTCTCGTCTCCACAACCGCCCTGCCCACGCACTTGACAAGGAGACAGTCCTGCGATGGGCAAGCTGGAGATAGTGGGTGGAGCACCAAGGGAAAGATCATCAAGCAAGCTTCCTGAGGACTGAAACACAATCCTGCCGGACAGTTCAGATGGCGGTTTTTCAGGAGACTGCTGTTGCTTTGACTGGGGAGAGCATGCCTTAGGTGGACCAGAGGTAGAGGAGGGGTCTCCTTCCTCGTAGTCACCCCTCGGCTCTGAAAAAAAATGTCTGTAGCCGCGGTCCAAACTACGGTCTGGCTCACGCTGAAGGTTGGGATGCAGAGTTTTGTCGCCGAAGTCTCTTTTGGGCTCAGACAAGTTTGTAAACGCCGCGTCTCCATCTCGCTCCTCGTCTAATCTCTCTTCCTCTTCTACGCCGTCTCTCTCCCCTTTATTTTTCTGTGTGGCTGCAAACTCGTAGATCTCTTCCAGTTCTTCCTCATTCACTTGTTCCTCGTGAATCTCTCTGTCGCCTGATGTGACCTCATCAGCTGCATGGCCTTCTTCCCGCCGTCTACCTTCAGCCCCTCCTCCATCCGAGTCCGCCGTGTCATCTTCATCCCCCTCGTTCCACATAGATCGGAGGAGCTCCATGAAGGCCTGGTCTGTTTGGTTGTTGCCATTGTCCTCCTCGTTCATGTCGTGCACCTCATCTCCTACCGTTGCTGCCTCCTCTTGTTGAAGACGACAAAGCTGCTGCAACTCCTGCACGTCAAACCTTAAAATAAAAACAGAAAAAAAAAAGGGAGAGAGGTCATAACGAGACTAGAGAAGAAGAAAATGCCATCAAAAGGAATAAGATGACACGATGGTTGGGTCAAATTAACTTAACTTGAAGCAGCTACACTTGTCAGCACCATTACGGCATCTGAACATATGAAGAAATATAGAGGAAAGGCTAAATCACAACACACATGGCAGTGTGGATTTACAGGATCAAACGTGTACCGTATAAAAAATTAGAGATGCAGCATAACTGCACAATAATTATTACGACTTGGTGCGACATATAGGGGCATTAACATTCCAACTAGGAGTAAAACCATTACCATAATGACATTTTCAAGCCAAGGAAACTATCACATTTTTAAAAAATTGTATCAGCTTCAAGGAAAAGTAAATATTGTACAATAAAAGCAGACAGTTTACCACCTTAAATCAGTTTCACTTTAATATTTACAGTTTCTTTGGAGGCTCATCAGAAATCCCTCGGGTTACGGGGGAGTTTCCGAGTTTCCTAACCCTAACCCAAACTAACCTGGACGCCAGCTCCAGCAGGTGAGGCTGCAGAGATGCTGGAACGGAGCAGTGAGCAGTGTAGAGGTACTGCAGCAGAGCCAGCACCACCCGCCCAGGGACGTCGTTCAGCAGCACTCTCCGAGCTGCGGGCATGCCTTCCTCCTGTACCCCGAATCCACTTTCATGCACCTGTGAGGAAACCAGAGGATCCAAGAGGAAGAAAAGGAAGGGCCCCAAGTCTTACAATAAGCTTTTAAACACCTCAGGATATTACAGCAGAGTACACAGTACATCTACAGTATAAGTGCCACATATGCTAAAACATTTACACTACTTATCTGAGGAGTAATGCGATTACAACAGCAGACAAATGCATCTCTTTTACCATTTCTGCCAGCAAGGGGCAGCGAGCGTACACCATGAAGGAATGTGCATAAAAGACGTCCCCACTGTCCACCTGCAGCTGCACGTCACTGATCTGAGGGTTGTTCACCATGCTGCTCAGGTCTGAGGCCAGCCTGGACAGTGCCACCTACAGGGGGAACACCAGCACAACACCCTGAGAAAAACTCCAGCGTCATCGATGTAAAGAAAATGAAGGAGGCAAAGCTTTCATGGACATTTTTAAACAACTTATTGTGTAAAGTGAACATACTTTTATGAGGGGAGGTACTAACAAAATTTGTCTTGATAGCGATGGAAAAATCACCAGATTATAGATGCATCTTACTGATTGGTGGCTGCGTCTGTCTTGCTGACCAGCTGTCCTCGCTGCCTGGTCGTTGGTGCCATCTGAGGGTTTGTGGGCCGTTTCTGGCAGGAAGCCACTGAGACCCAGATCATCCTGCTCCTCGGAGTCCTCCTGGATGAAGCCGCTCAGATGCTGAACTGCAGAAAAGGAGACAATCGTGAGCAAATCTCCTCGACTCACAAGATTTTAACACCACATATAATTGAGAAGTTTAAAACTACTCTCATTTTAAAGCACGTTTATTCTAATGTTCTAATTTATCTAGACTAGTTTAAATTGATTTTCATCTCAGATTTGAAGTGTCTCCTGTAGAAAACACAAAGAAACAACTGCAAACTCGTTGGGGAACATCGTCAGTACAGAAATTCAGTTTACTATCAATTTAGTTTATTTGCATTACACCAGTTTACAACAAAGACCCTCTCCAGACAGTTTATGCAGAAACTAAACAAGTTAACAAGGATAAGATGCCTTTTTATTTTTTACCTTTTGCAGAGTATCCATATTGCGTCAGGGTCATCCCATCTTCAGCCAGCTCCATCAGGTCTCGCAGGGCCTGGCTGCCCACCGGGAGCTGCCCTGTCCTGGGGGTGGAGGGAGCTGAGGAGCAAGAGGCTGCCTGGGAGCAGGATGGTAGACTCGAGGTCTTGCTCCCTGTAACAGGAGTTCCTTGGACTGAAGACTCGGGCTTGCTGCAGGTGCTGAGAGATGTCTAAAAGGGAAGGAGAGCAGCACTGACTTAACTCAGCTCTGACTCACACTCAGTTCTCCAGTGAAAGCTTCTGTATGTCCGAAGTGTTTGGAGTTTAACAACTGTTTGGCTGCAAGATTAACTGTCGTGCTTAAACGGGGTGCATCTGGGACTTTCAAGAAATCCGTCCGATTACAATTCGGGCAGTTCAAACATGTTCCGTTTAAATCTGAAAGGGTGTATTTGGTTTCTCTCACCTTTGCAGCTTCCCAGGGTGTGAAGAACTCCTTAAGCTCAGCAGTGTAGAAATCAGACGCGCATACGCCGCCTCCACCCAGCAGTGTGCTTTTCTGCCAGAGGGGGGCAGTGCCGGTCCAGCCAGACAGAGTGCTGGCGCACTTGGTCGGGGTGGAGGGGGAGAGGGGTCTGCTGCACAGCAGAAGAGCAGAAACTCGCTCCTGTAGCCTCGTCAGGGCTGCCTGGGGATCCTGAACGAGGAGAAGCGGAGGAGGACGAGGGACAGCGGCCTTATTCCTCTTCCCCCGCCCCTTACCTGCACAAGGAGTGGGGTGTGTCTTTGAACTGTGACACGTCAACACACAATTGTATAGACGCTGCTACAGGTCATCATCAC
Organism: Xenentodon cancila; assembly: GCA_014839995.1. NCBI lineage: Eukaryota > Metazoa > Chordata > Actinopteri > Beloniformes > Belonidae > Xenentodon > Xenentodon cancila. The sequence goes on along the minus strand of CM026198.1, from coordinate 20,597,623 downwards.
GGAGGCATTAAAGCAGATGCACATACTCAAAAAATGTTGTTTTTTTTCTAAAATATACAGAATGTTTGAACTTGAATAAAAAAAATAAAAAAGGAACAAAACTCTGATTTGCTTTGAAACGTACCGATTTTGACAAAAACATTACTACCTACCGAGCCAAACACACACACAAAAACCTCAATGGAAAGACTTTTCAGAAGTGTACTGAGTCAAGCACTATGTCTAGTTTTACATTATTATTCTGCTTTGTTCACTTATAATTACTAAACCTTTGTCACAATAAAACTACAGGGAAAAGATCTGAAGAGGATGAGGTCAATTTGAGAGCAAGACATAACCTTTTAGGTTATAGAGGCCAAGTGAGACTTTTTCACAACTGTTATAAGTGATGCTACTGTGGCAGACCTGGCCTCCGACTCAGCGCTGGGGCCTCCGTCTGTAACCGGCTCTGCATCTTCCCTCTGTGCTGCTTGATCTCCTGTTCCAGCACGGAGGAGGACAGAGCCAGAGCCACTGCGGTGTCTTCATCCAGGGACTCGGGCTTCTTTCTGGGTTTCTTCCTAGCTGGGAGGCCTGAATTGGTGGCACCTTTCCTTTTGGTGCTTACAGTCTGTAAGCTGAACAGAGAAAACAGAACACGGCTCAAGTAATGCTTCATTTAGTGTCTAAGTACTTGTACACATCTAAGCACACTGTTACAGCGATTGTTCGGGGTGTCCTGTGATCCAGTAGCCCAGACTTTTATGATGTATTGTTCACTGAAAGGTTCTCACAGGGCGTTTGCAGTAGCGGCGCTCTCCTGAGCCTGTCTCTGCAGGGCCTGCAGCAATACAGCCGGGGAGACACCCATATCTGAGGAGCAGCGCTTCAGGTGACTGGAGCGGCTCTTCTGCGACTTGAATTTCTTGCCACAGATGGGACAATCGGGGACAACTGATGGCGGAGGATGAGCTGGGCCGCTCTCTTCGTTCTCATCTAAACACCTTCAATAATGAAAAAAACACTCATTTTCAGGTTGAGGCTTCCAAACAATTTAGAAAACTTTGCTTTTAGTTCACTACTCAGTGAGTCAATCAATCAATAGTTTGAATACAGGAAAAAAAAAAGCATAAAAAAGAGAGCTTGTTGTTCAGACCTGTTAAGGTGCTGTGTGCGTCCCTCTGGGGTCATATGTGATAAGTCTCTGTGGCAGATCTGACAGAAGAAAAGGCCTCCATCCTCCAAGTCCACTGTCTGGGCCTCTGCTGCCTCTCTGTCCAGCTCCTGTTGCAGCCGCAGGGCCAGCGCCTCATCATTGTCCAGCAAATCCATGCTGGGACCAGAGCTGAGGGACACAGAAGTCTCTGCAAACAAATTCAGGTTCAAGAGACATTGTGATCTTACATTCCTTCATTCATTTGAAATATGTGATTTGTGATACTGTATCAGATGGAGTGATCATATCCTTTCCTTCCTCCTTCTCTGCTAAGTCAAGGATGTTAGACATCCACAGAAGTGACATCTACTCACTCTGTCCTTGATGTGCAGTCAGATGACAGGTGCCGTGGTTTATTGGCTGGATCTTGTCATTGTGCACCATCTTCTGTGGATTGGCTCTCTTGAATTGCTGCATCCTCAGAAGTACTACATCTTTGGCCCTCAGATCTCCTTCACTTGGTGCTTCTGCTGTTGCAGATGATGATGCTGCTGCTGATGAAACTGGTGCTGATGATGCTGCTGCTGCTGCCGATGATGATGCTGCTGCTGCCGATGATGCTGCTACTGCTGCCGATGATAAAACTGGTGCTGATGATGCTGATGATGCTGCTGCTGCTGCCGATGATGATGCTGCTGCTGCTGCCGATGATGAAACTGGTGCTGATGATGCTGATGATGCTGTTGCTGCTGCAGATGATGATGCTGCTGCTGCCGATGATGCTGCTGCTGCTGCCGATGATGAAACTGGTGCTGATGATGCTGCTGCTGCTGCTGCTGCTGCCGATGATGATGATGATACTGGTGCTGATGATGCTGCTGCTGCTGCCGATGATGATGATGATACTGGTGCTGATGATGCTGCTGCCAATGATGAAACTGGTGCTGATGATGCTGCTGCTGCTAATGATGATGATGATACTGGTGCTGACGCTGCTGCTGCTGATACTGGTGCTGATGATAATGATGCTGCTGCTGATGATGATGATGCTGATGGCACAACAGAAGACCCAGCATCTCCTGAGGCACATCCAGGTCTTCCAAAGTCCGCATCCTGCTCAGCAGCAGCACCAGCCGGCTGGGTCACTGCCAACCTTGACCCAGACTCCTCATCCCGTCTCTTCTTCCTCTTCCTTTGGTCTCCTTCACACATCTGACTGGAGGTCTGCCGCGCTGCTTTCCTGTTCTGTTTGGTTGGGTCACCTGCTTTCTTACGGACCCGTTTCAGCAGCCTCGGGCAGAGATCCTGGAAGTCCTGGTCCGAGTCGTCCATGGCGGTGTATTTAGTCCCACGTCGGAGGGTCTTGGCCCCGCGTCCCCAGCTGTCGGGAGGAGACGCTAATCTTAGTCCAGATCGGCGGACAGAACCGTTTTTCTTGTGAAAACGTCAGCTAGCTGTTCAAGCTAACACTAAATCTTACCAAAGGTTGGTGAATTCCGTCCATATCTTTAGGTTTTCGCCTCATGGCTTGACGCGTCCGTTGCTATGATGATGCAGGCATGTTTTCAACGACGCATAACATCGTGTTTTATTACTTTGACAGCAAAAACAGACACGAAGCGAACGGCTCTGTTTTCATTTTAAACGCCCTGACTTCCGGTCACATGACAGTAAACCAACGAATGGGTGGCTTCGTAGTCACGTTACCGCCGCGCGTTATTATGAGTGGATGGATTATTTTCCCTGTATATTTACACACACACACACACATATATATATATATATATATATATATATATATATATATATATATATATACATACATACATTCACAAACATTTCATACGTTCAGTCCATCCAGTCTCTTAGCTGAAATGTTTGTTTCAGTCATTCTTTATCCGGACACAGAACAACTGCACAAATGTCTGTAAAGAGGAAGAAAGTCCACAGACCCAACACCTTACCAGTATTACGACAAAAAAACACAAATGGCACACACAAGTAAATACTAATCATGTTAAACTATTTCAAAATCAGACTGCAGTTGGGACATATCAGTCTTCATTTTTGGGAAGGCCGGACAGAACAAATTCATACTATGTGATTAAGAGAAATGGTGTAATGATCTAGTAACTCAGGGCGGCATCGCTTCTGCATCTAAATACTGTGTGGAATCCTGCAGTTATTTTTGACCAGTATTTGTCCTTTAAATCCCATGTAGAACACGTTCCCAAAACTACTCTCTTCCACTTTTGTAAGATCGTAAAAAAATAAGGAAAATCCTTTATCAGGGTGAAGCAGAAGAACTAGTCAATGCATATGTGACTTCAAGATTGGACTTCCAGCAATTCCTGATTCGTAGGAAGACTGAACAGCCTCCAGATGAGCCAAAATACCGCAGCGAAATTCCTGATGAGGACGAGATCATTATTCTGCAATCTTAGCTTCTCTTCATTGGCTCTTGTTGAATCCACAATAGATTTTGATTTTCTTCTCCTCACATACAAAAGCCTCAACGCCCTTCTTCTCTTAAAGAGCTAATGATAATAATAATAATGAATCAAGAAAAGTTAGACTTAAATTAGTGTTAGAGTGTGGTACTATTAGGATGGTCTCTTGTGAAACCAGCTCCCAGTTGTTTATAGTTAGAGGTAGGTATCTCAGGTGTCCTGAGCCATCAGGGACCTCACGTGATGCACTGGGCTCTTTACCCAAGGCTTCCTTTACTCTTCTAGTATGTTTATGTCATTATTTTTCATATGAACATTATGTTTCTCTTTGACGTCTTCAAGGAAGATATCCCTGGACTGACGTCTCTGTTGGTGTCTCAGACCGCGAGCAGTAGTCGAAGCAGATGGCGTGAGCCTGGCTCTGCTGGAAGGCTCCTTTCCACCTATAGGAATAATAGGAATTTTGAACATGAACTCAGTTGGAATCGGATCATAATTGGACCACCTTAGACAGTTTTTTATTCGATTGCAATTTACACAGAGAGCTCTGAACTTGTTTCTTTGTGTGTTAAGTGCTTTGAGATAACTGTTGTTAAATCCAAACAAATAAACGGAATAAAAAGTAAACAGAATTATCAACACAATCATGAGCCATTTGGGATCACTTGTGTCTGAAAATATATAGTCAGTGATTTAAACTGCAGGGTACCATTATATCTCTTACATCACAGACTCAGATGAGGGTTCAATTATTCAGCATCCTCATCTTTACCTTCACATCATGCTGCAGTTGCAGTAGTTCAGAAGTGCTGTGACGTTCTTTTGAAAAACTGACATGTCTTCTTTAATAGGCTTCCTCCACCGGTCCAAAAACATTTGGGGTTGATTTATGACTCTAAACAGCCCATTGGTGCGAGTGTGTATGGTTGTTTATGTGTGGCCCTTCCAGGGACTGGCGACCCGTACAGGGTGCACCCGGATGGGCTCCAGCAGATCCCACGAGCCTGTAGAGGAGTAAGAGGGTGTAGAACATGAACGAATCCACGACCCTGCACAGGAGTAAGAGGGTGTAAAACATGAACGAACGTATCCACGACCCTGTAGAGGAGTAAGAGGGTGTAGAACATGAACGAACGTATCCACGACCCTGTAGAGGAGTAAGAGGGTGTAGAACATGAACGAATCCACGACCCTGCACAGGAGTAAGAGGGTGTAGAACATGAACGAATCCACGACCCTGCACAGGAGTAAGAGGGTGTAGAACATGAACGAACGTATCCACGACCCTGTAGAGGAGTAAGAGGGTGTAGAACATGAACGAACGTATCCACGACCCTGTAGAGGAGTAAGAGGGTGTAGAACATGAACGAACGTATCCACGACCCTGTAGAGGAGTAAGAGGGTGTAGAACATGAACGAATCCACGACCCTGCACAGGAGTAAGAGGGTGTAGAACATGAACGAACGAATCCACGACCCTGTAGAGGAGTAAGAGGGTGTAGAACATGAACGAACGAATCCACGACCCTGCACAGGAGTAAGAGGGCGTAGAACATGAACGAACGAATCCACGACCCTGTAGAGGAGTAAGAGGGTGTAGAACATGAACGAACGAATCCACGACCCTGCACAGGAGTAAGAGGGTGTAGAACATGAACAAACGAATCCACGACCCTGTAGAGGAGTAAGAGGGTGTAGAACATGAACAAACAAATCCACGACCCTGCACAGGAGTAAGAGGACGTAGAACATGAACAAACGAATCCACGACCCTGTAGAGGAGTAAGAGGGTGTAGAACATGAACGAACGAATCCACGACCCTGCACAGGAGTAAGAGGGTGTAGAACATGAACGAATCCACGACCCTGCACAGGAGTAAGAGGGTGTAGAACATGAACGAACGAATCCACGACCCTGCACAGGAGTAAGAGGGTGTAGAACATGAACGAATCCACGACCCTGCACAGGAGTAAGAGGGTGTAGAACATGAACGAACGAATCCACGACCCTGCACAGGAGTAAGAGGGTGTAGAACATGAACGAATCCACAACCCTGTAGAGGAGTAAGAGGGTGTAGAACATGAACGAACGAATCCACGACCCTGCACAGGAGTAAGAGGGTGTAGAACATGAACGAACGAATCCACGACCCTGCACAGGAGTAAGAGGGTGTAGAACATGAACAAATCCACGACCCTGCACAGGAGTAAGAGGGCGTAGAACATGAACGAACGAATCCACGACCCTGTAGAGGAGTAAGAGGGTGTAGAACATGAACGAACGAATCCACGACCCTGCACAGGAGTAAGAGGATGTAGAACGTGAACGAACGAATCCACGACCCTGTAGAGGAGTAAGAGGGTGTAGAACATGAATGAACGAATCCACGACCCAGGAGTAAGAGGGTGTAGAACATGAACGAATCCACGACCCTGCACAGGAGTAAGAGGGTGTAGAACATGAACGAATCCACGACCCTGTAGAGGAGTAAGAGGGTGTAGAACATGAACGAATCCACGACCCTGTAGAGGAGTAAGAGGGTGTAGAACATGAACAAACGAATCCACGACCCTGTAGAGGAGTAAGAGGGTGTAGAACATGAACGAATCCACGACCCTGCACAGGAGTAAGAGGGTGTAGAACATGAACGAATCCACGACCCTGCACAGGAGTAAGAGGGCGTAGAACATGAACGAATCCACGACCCTGCACAGGAGTAAGAGGGCGTAGAACATGAACGAACGAATCCACAACCCTGCACAGGAGTAAGAGGGCGTAGAACATGAACGAACGAATCCACGACCCTGCACAGGAGTAAGAGGGTGTAGAACATGAATGAATGAATCCACGACCCTGTAGAGGAGTAAGAGGGCGTAGAACATGAACGAACGAATCCACGACCCTGTAGAGGAGTAAGAGGGTGTAGAACATGAATGAATGAATCCACGACCCTGTAGAGGAGTAAGAGGGCGTAGAACATGAACGAACGAATCCACGACCCTGTAGAGGAGTAAGAGGGTGTAGAACATAAATGAAGGAATCCACGACCCTGTAGAGGAGTAAGAGGGTGTAGAACGTGAATGAATGAATCCACGACCCTGTACAGGAGTAAGAGGATGTAGAACGTGAACGAACGAATCCACGACCCTGCACAGGAGTAAGAGGGTGTAGAACATGAACGAACGGTCTAATTCAATGTTAGTCATTTTTTATTCCTCTGCCATTCTAATTTACATAGACAACCGTGTTTAAAATTTCAGCTGTGTAGCTGTTTGTCTGAGGTTTTTTCTTAAAAGTCCCAGGCGTCATTCCCGTCCTCCACCAACCAAACAGCCCTGGAGCATGCCGCTACCTCCATGACCAGCATGCAGCGTTAACTCTTTAGAATGACTTGTGCTCATTGTAGACAATTTAGTCTTTGTCTCAAATGACCATAAATCTTACTCCAGTCGTCCTTTTTTCATTTTCAATGTGTCAAGGATTTGAACTTGAAGGTGCCAATTTTGTAGCAGGAACTTTTTTCCTTCAATATTTTTTCAGTTCTTGACATCCAACAAAGTGACGGTAGGCAGTGACATTGGGTTGCAGCAGCTTCCGGCTCATGGAAACGCCATTTTTGATGGTTGACACTTCAATGTTACTTTTGCCCTTTTATTCTCAGACACTGAGCAAAGTGACAAAGTCCCCAAAAACCTATACTTGCACATGCAGCATTTATTCAGCAATCTTGGAAACCTGGATTCAGCTTTAGCAAATTTATTTTTAAAAACTATTTAAAAGGTCTTAAGGTTCTCACAAAAGCTTGCGACTTGAAGTGGAGGATGGGACCGAATCAACGTTTCACGACACATTGTTAGACCTACGAATTTAGCACAAAAAACTCCCCCAAAAAACTTAACCTTTTTGTTTTTGGGAACACTATTTTGTTATTAAAGCGTTCAGCTTCTGTTTATTTTATTAATACTGGAGTCATTTGACCTCAACTTTGTATTCAAACCTCATATTTATCTTTATTATTGTACAAACCAAATAGAGAATCTTTTGACTCACAAAATCCCCTTGTGAGAACAAAAAAAAAAAAAAATTCGCAAGGAACCTTCCCATCCAGCTCTCTAGATTGTTCTGAAATTCCAGATGTCAAACTGTGATATCAACTCCAAGAAATTCAAAAAAGGAATAATTGCACATAGAAGAAGAAAATTAATGTGAGATACACAGGAACAGTCAATCACCACTACTGAAGAGAACAAACAGAGACCAACAGGAGTGATGCCTCATTCAGTCAACAGACCACTGGAGTTCTGTTGCACAGTTTATTTAACAATATGGTATATAAGTAAGAAATGAGTCTTTTACCAGTTTATACAGTGATTTCATTCTCTCTTTCTTATATTTATAGTATTTTGCTTAATAACTTGATTTACAATAGGAGAAAAAGTAAATCCCCCTAATTCAAGTTTTCGTGAGACAGGAATGAGGGCTGCCGGTATCGCATTTTTCTAGGTGAATCCCAAATGTGCCTTTCATCCCGTGAAAACACAACTTAGTGTCAAATTTAGGGGACCGGGCATTCATTCGAGATGTTGCCTACCAACAACCTGTTTTCATTCCACCTCAGCTTAGGGGGGTTGGTCTCTTTCTACAATCTCTTTACACTTTACAACATTTGTATGACAAAAAAGTATGACAAATTCTTTTTAACGTCAAATTAACAACTTTCTACACCAGTAAAGCAGTTTGTTTCTTTTTCTCAAATGAAAACGTAGGTTGAGAAACATTGTGAAACGTTTCTCTTAGTGACCGAGTGTGTGTGTGTCAAGTGTCTTCATGTGCGCCTGCATACATGCCTGTGTATACACACTTGGTTGCAAACCATTTCCTACTTTGATACAACTGAGTGCTCTTCATACACACGAGTGGGAGGGGGAGCCATCGGCGAGCCCCAACGCGTCGCCTTGCAGTAATGGTACAAACACTAGATTACAAATGCCAGGAATGACAGCTTGACAAGGGAAAACCTGGCCCAATTTCCAAACAATATATTTTACAGTTTAACAGAAAAATGTATTACATTTGTTCTCCAAAAGGTACAAAATTAAAAGATATGAATAATATAATGCAATTGTACATTTTCTTGAAAAAAAGGGGGAAAAAAAAAGAAAAAAAGGCATGAAACTATACCAAAAACAAACCAAAAATAAACTGAGTATTGAACACATTAGGTCTCAACCAAAAATATATTCTTTGTGATTTAATCTTATTTAAGAAGCAACTCTCAAATTCCTAAACCTTTTAAGGAAGAAATACACCCAACCATTTGGGTTTAGGAAACAATTACATTCCCTACAAGTCTTGACTGTGTTTTTTTTTTTTCCTTGACCAAATTTAAAGTTTACATTTGAAACAATTGAAACTTTTTACATGTCAGTACAAAAAAAACGTTCTTAACTTTAGAAAGAACAAACAAATCCCCCTAATGGGATCAAGTCCGAGGAGAAATGGGAAAGAAGCAGGAGTGGGAGGATGTTTCCTGGTAGTGAGAATGAGTTCTTGAGCTCCCAGTAAAAATGCTACAATCGCTCCACAAACTTCTCCAGAGTGTCCCCTGTAGCGTCGCCCACCATCCCCAAGTCATTGCTCAGCCCGGCTCTGTTGGGTGTGTTAAGCTGCGGTAGCATGGCGCTTTGTTCGGGTGTACCCAAGTGTCCCTGCTCCATGGACTGGAGTGGGCCGCCAAGCCCTGGATGGGGGGAACCCGAGTGGGGTAGAGGCGGGTGCTGAGGTGAAGGTTGTGGTTGGACCTGCGCTGAGGGGCTGGAATGTGGCGGCTGCTGCTGTGAGGGCGGACAAGGAGATGTGACTGGCGCAGGGGAGCGGACTTGGTTGCTGAGGGCATTGGCTAATGCTGGCTGGCCCGGAAGGCATGCTGCACCCTGGGCCTGGCCAGCCAGCAAGTGGGTCTGAGGGCTCATGGGGCTCGGCTGGGAAGAGGAGCTCATTTGCTGCTTGAGGACGGCCTGCTGGTGCTGGGGAAGTTGCTGCTGCTGCTGTTGCTGCTGCTGCTGAAGCAATCGCTGATGTAGTAAGTTCTGTGTGGAGTCCATCCCCATGCCAGGCTGAGTCATCTGAGCTATTGACGGAAGCTGACCCATGGGTCCTGCTGCTGCTCCTGCACCTGCCTGCATGGCTATTTGCTGCTGTTGTTGTTGCTGCTGCTGCTGCATGCGGAGCTGAGAGTATGTAGTTGCTGTCCCCTGTGGCTGAGCCGGGAACTGCCCTGGATGGCCTTGAGACATCACTCCCTGTTGTGATTGTTGTTGTTGCTGCTGCTGCTGTTGCTGTTGTTGTTGTTGTTGTTGTTGCTGCTGCTGCTGCTGCTGTTGCTGCTGCTGCTGCTGCTGTTGTCTTAAGAGTTGTCGACGGTAGAGCTCCTGGATCTGGGGGTTGGTGTTGTGTGCTGCATTTATCAGCTGCCCTGGAGCCCCTAATTGAGCCATTCCCTGCACAGGAGGTTGCTGAGGCTGCTGAGGGGGCATCCCAGGCCTCTGCACTGACCCTGCTGGCATAGGCATAGTCTGCATTGTTGGCATGCCACGCTGTTGCTGCTGACCTGCCTGTGGCTGCTGTTGCTGTGGCTGCTGCGGCTGGTTTGCGTGATACTTTGCTGTTCGCTGTTTTATAAAAGCGGCCATTAGCTGAGGGTTCGATTTGAGGATATTGAGAACTTGTTGCTGCTGTTGAGGTGAACTGGGAGACTTGAGGGTGCGGAGAAGGTCCTGCAGGGCATTGGGGGGTATAGTGCCAGGTCTCTGGGGGGTTTGCGGCCGGGCACCAGGTTGTTGTGGTATGAGCATCCTCTGGCCCTGTTGAGTTTGCTGCCCTTGTGCCATCATGGCTCGCTGCATGGTCATGGCCTGCTGTGGAGTCCCACCTGGAACAAGACCTGGTTGTTGAGTCTGAGCTGCCTGCATGGGCCCTGCAGATCCGGGCCATTGTCCTGGGACCATGCCAGGTTGCATGACCTGTGGTCCACGCGGCCCTTGGACCATCTGCATGTTCTGCTGCATAGGTCCAGTCATGCGCTGCTGCGGCTGCTGCGGGTTCATGGGCAGGCCGTTTATATTGACCCGGTAGTTCTGTTGGTTCTGTTGAGCCTGTGCCATCATCTCGATGTGATGTGCCATCTTGACCGCAGCAGGTGGTGGCTGCTGCTGTAGCGGCTTAGGTGGCAGGGGCGCCTGGGGGAGAGGGGACTGCTGCTGGTGTAGAGGGGAGGCCTGGGGTCCAGGTTTGCCCTGAGAGACAGGTGCTTGAGGCTGGCCAGTGCGCGGAGTATTAGGGAATGAGGGGGACATGACACCGGCTGAATTGGGGGTTTGTGGCTGGTTCGAAAGCGGCTGCTGGGGTGTTTGAGGAGTGTTGGGCTGCGTATGGGAAGTGGGAGTGCTGGGGGTAGCAGAGGCTGGTGGGGATGGTAGTGGCATGGTCCTGCCTTGCATGGAAGCCATTCTTCTCCGCATTAACTGGGCCTGCTGGAGCCTGTGCTGCAGCTGCTGCTGCCGAAGCTTTTGTTTGATGTTCAGGCAGAACGGGACGGGACACTTGTTCTCCTGACAGTGCTTGGCATGGTAACAGCAGAGAGCAATAAGCTGCTTGCATACAGGGCAGCCACCGTTGGTTTTGCGCTTGCAGCCCTTGGTGTGCTGCACCACCCTTTTCATCTTCTGGCAGGACGGCAGGGAGCAGTTTGCATTGCGACACTGACAGGCATGTACCAGGGACTGAATGCATCGCTGAATACTTAAACGCCGACTCTCCTGCGGGCTCTTGGAAGCCTCTCCACTCTGGCTGTTGTTGTCATCATCCAGGCCAAGACCCCACTTCACCATCGTGTGCTCGTGGCCCTTCGTGTTGTAGCAATTAATGCAAAGATCAAAGTCCTGAGAGGAAAAAAAAAAAAAAAAAAAAAAAAAAAAAAGATGGGGACAGCAATTAAACAGAGCCCAACTAAGGTGTTTTTCATTTTCTGATCGCATACATCTATTTAATTCCATATTTTACAACTTCTCACAATTAAATTATTAATTAAAACATAATTTCCAATACAAACAAACATTTGTAACTCACCTCACACACAGTGCAGTGCCAGCGCGTCTCCACATGGTGCTTACACTCATTGCAGGTGTAAACAAAGCGATCCTGTCCCTGGTTGTGCAACTCAACCAGCATGCACATGGTACTCCACTTACACCTCCTGAGGGAGCTGAACTCCCAGTGTTTGTCCCTTGCCAAAGTCAGGAAGGCGTCACGGCCATCCATCAGGTCACAGGAGATCATGGGGTCAGGATCAGCAATGGGGGGCAGGCTGTTAGCCATGGGTCCAGAATGAAGGTGGATCACAAAGAACACCTGAAGCAGAGAAAAAGACAAGTTAGAGAAGGAAAAAGGAGGAGGCAGACAGACGATCCAAAACCATCGTTTGTTGAAGTAAAACATCATCATGTCAAGTCATCTTTTTCCAGGTAGACCTCGTCTCCACAAGGTGGTGTCGGTGCTGCAGAATAGAATGGCTGCACCCAACATTTCTGATATAAGAGAAAACGCCTGAGGAAAACTGCATCATATCCAAGTACATTCCGACAGTATGTGTCTGTGTAGATCTTTACCGCCATGCCTTACTGTCAAATTCAGGTTTGTCAAATCTTCCTTGGTTAGCTAGTAACTTAGGTAAGAAATTATAACTATTATAACTATTATAACGAATGGGAATTTAAAAATATTCCCAAAATGGGAAATATGGGGAAAAACAGACATTTACTTAAGAGTCAACCTCTGATAAATGAACACCAGCAGGTTAAAAGACGTAAAGCTGAAATACTTCAATGTAATAGTGCCAAATGTTTTATTTGTGTACATATATTTATTTTTATATTTAGCTGATGTCTTTGAGACCCAAAGTTTAATCAGTTATTTCCAGTTACTGAACCTTTTAACACTCACACATCCATAAAATGCATGTTTGCTGTCACCAGTTTCCAGAGTCATGAAATGTTTTAAACAAAAACCCCCAAAAACCAATCTGACCTCTTTGTGCTTCTCCATGGTGGCGTAGAGCTTCTGGGATAGGTCATTGGCTACATTCGGCATTCCAGGCTTCTTCTTATTGGCTCGGCTCACGCTGCTCTTGTTTTTGTTGGTCTTCTTGTTGTTCTTTTTCTTTGCATTTTTGCTGTCACTAGGTGTACCCTGAGGAATATAAAGCACATTACAATCACCTCACTGCTATAATTACTCAATAGTTTGCATTTTCAGTTTTGATAACTCATACAGTCCCTCTGTAAAATTAGTAATCACTCTAGTTAGGACTGTTGGCCTATAATTAATTATAACCCTATAATTTAAGTAGTGTAAAGAGTATCACAAATTCAAATGAAGGAGTTACAATAATAATAATAATAATATTTACTCATCCCCAAAACAAATCACAACATTGATACCTCTGGAGTTTCGGAGGCAGCGGTGTTCTCCTCTTTCTTCCTCTCCTCCTCCTCCTGCTCCAGTTCCTTGATGCTCTCCTCTAAAACGTTAGGCCAGAAGTCGCCTTCAAAGTACGGCAGCTCACTGGAGGTGGTCAGTCGATCCTCTGTCGCTTGTTTGAAAATGTCCTGAGAGAAAGATGGAAAATGGATAGAAAATGATTTTAAATGTAAAGAATAAAAATAAAAACATATATTTAAAAAATTAAATCTATCAACTATTGGAGGAATTGTTGGTCACTAGCTGGCATACAGAAATGTTTTATTTTTTCACTTTTTACCTTGTAGTCATGCAAGATCCTCTCAGCAAAAGCCTTATCCAGCATCTTCCTGTACCACTCCTGCAGTCTCTTAGGCTTTGGGATCTTCTGGTCAGGAGGATGGCAGTGGAAGATGTAGTCATCTCCTTCACTGGGTGGACAAGCCCAGATGTGGCCCTGGGCGTACCTGCAAAGTCCCACAGACCACGAGTCAAGTCACATGGACCATGCAGAGGTTCAAACATCTGTTGGCTACTTCTAGAAGCTTTCAATAGGTCAAGAAAAATAGTAAAAAAGCTCACCCCAGTTTTTTGACATATTCAAGATAGCCGATTAGTATCTCATGGTACACCGCTGTTCGTAGAACCCGAGGTCTGAAGAAGTGAATACTGTCAAGGTATGATATGTACACCCGTCTGCATGGGTTCAGAGAAAGAACATTGTAAATTTCACAGGTAAGAGTGCACTTTCTATATCTGCGTACGTGTACTAAAATCATTCAGTTGCTAAACTAACACACCTAGTGTTTGGAAATGGGCATTCAGAACCATACTCCTGTACGTGCATGCCAAAAAAGCAAACGTCCACGCCGTCAATTTCCTCAAATGCAAAAAGTGCTTTGGTTCTGTAAGGAAAGGCCTCAGGCATTTCACCCGTGTCCACAAACCTGTTGTAATGACAGAAAAAAGACAAATTACACACATAAAACTGTGTTCACAGTGCTGTCAGATAAAAAAAAAAAAGAAAGAAGTAAAATTCCTTTTGTTTTAACCTGGTATATGCATCGTTACCAGCTAAATGTGTTACAACAGAAACTAACACTTCATACTGTAAATTACATGTGTATTCACATTTTGTGATTTAAAAACATTCTAGAAAACAAGTCACGAGCTGCCCAAAAAGTTGCTGGGTTTATCATGCGTTTTGGAAACTCAGGAGCAAAGTGAAGTGGGCAGCACGGTGGCTTAGTGGTCAGCACTGTTGCCTCACAGCAAGAAGGTTCCCGGTTCAATTCCCGGCCTGGTGGGTCTTTCTGTGTGGAGTTTGCATGTTCTCCCCGTGCTTGCGTGGGTTTCCTCCGGGTACTCCGGCTTCCTCCCACAGTCCAAAAACATGCAGTGTAGGTTAATTGATCTTTCTAAATTCTCCCTAGGTGTGAATGTGAGTGTGATTGGTTGTTTGTATGTGGCCCTGGATAGACTGGCGACCTGTCCAGGGTGTACCCCTGCCTTTCGCCTGATATGCGTCGGGATAGGCTCCGACAGACCCCCGTGACCCGGAAACGGATAAAGCGGGTATAGATAATGGATGGATGGAGGAGCAAAGTGAAACACTTGAAGTCAAGTTAAATGTGAACATAAGTTCTTAGATGAGGGACTCCACCCTGCAAAGATGCCACCACTGCGGCAACCTTTCATCTAATGTGTTGAAACAAGTAGTAACATCTTGAGCAACATTCAGGTTCCATCATTTCTGTCAGTGGATTTAAAATCTTTATGGAAGACATTCAGCTCTGTATGGCAAAGACAATAAAAATGAGAAAAAAAAAACAAAAAAAACAACAAAAAAAAAAAAACAACAACAATCCGCAGGGATTTTACCTGGCTTTCATGCCCGGTTTGACCTCCACCGTCTTGTCAGAGCTCGCCACCACTCGTACAAACACTTCGCCGGCCTCTGGATGGTTCTGTCTCTTCAAGTATTTATTCACACGGTCCTCTATATGCATTCCCAGTCGCGTTGACTGCAGTCCTACAGTAAAAAAGCAAGAGAGAAATATTTTAAAATTCAATACCCTTAAATTTCATTAGGACTTCTAATAAACTCCAATAGCTGTCAAGTTGAAAAAAAAAAAAAAAGGAACGGACGCGAAGACAAAACTGTAATTTATGGCATTGATTCATTTTAATTGGAGCAGAAAGCATGGAATCAAAAACCATAATTAAAAAAATAAAAGATGATTTTAATTCTTTAAGACCTGGACATTAGAAACGGTTTGTAATTGTTCTAATCAATCAGATTCAAACTTCCTCGCACAGCAGATGGCAGATTCGCCTTCCAGCTTGAAACCTTGTCGTGGACCTGTTTTTCAATCTTCGCTGTAAATTTTCGACTTGATTGAAATCCAACCTGCTTGGTGCTCAAGTCCTTGAGCTGATATTCCTTTCCTCAAGTTTTTATGCAGCTTGCACTGAGGCAAGACAAACTGTAAGACGCCCTCATAAAATCTCAACTGATCAGATAAGAGCCCAAACGTTCAATGTAGACCTGTAAATTTACTGTCGAGTTCACCACCCCGGTACTGTAACGGACATACAAACACACAGCAGTGGCTGTGTTAAAGCGATCTTTATTCTTTTCATTGGGTCTGCACCCAACAACAGTTCTGGCTTCATTCCTTTTCCTAAAACACATCCGGGTTTCACCACTGAATATCACTTCCATCTATTGCTTAACCCATTGTAAACTTATTTACTACTACGTTTTTTTTTTTGTTTTTTACTGTGGGTCACAAAAACAGACTACCATTTCTGCACATGTGCTGTTATTAATTATTTCAATTTATTGTGCATTTTCCGTTTTCAACGTTTGAACTCTGATGGGTTGACATCTTCCTCAATTTATCTGCACGTAACGGTTTTGATGTTTTCCTGTTTTTAGCCGAGTTTCATGATCCTTTTTCCCAACTCTGAGCTCTCGTTGGGACCTCACGTGACAGATGCAACGGTTTATTTAAGTCTGTAAGTCATGCACTGCAACTGTAGACTCATTAGCATATTAGGACTTGCACTAGGAATTTGACTTAGAAATGCAAATTTTAAGATTTTTTTTCCATTTTTTCCTGGTCTATGGTGATGTGGATAAAAATAAATAAAATGTGCATCTTCCAAACAGGGAGGACGTCCATATTTTTAGTGAGGGATTTTGTGAATGACATCGGTTCTACAAGCATCTTCCTCCTTGTGTGTTTTTGTACTAATGCAAGTCTCATGACGACCTCCGTGTAATGAAAACCTTGTACACCCCCCCCATGCTCTTCAACACAACCCTTGAGGGTTGATGTTGGGACTCAACATTGAAATTTTCTGTTAATTTGAACTAACTTTTAGCAGAGAACTTGTTTTCCTTCCGTGTCTTTCCACTCTTCTTCAGGCAGTTATCACAGATGAATCTAAACAGAGAGAAGTAAAGGTCAGACATTCTGCTTTTATCATTATCATAATTAGTTGTAAAATATAAATTAACATCTCACCCAGACGGCCAAATAACCTCGTAGTGTAAAACGCATATCTGGTGCATCTTCCGCCCACAATCTTTACATTCAACAAATCTGAGGGGGACAAAAAAAAAAACAAACAAAAAAAAAAACAAGATTATTATAGACATATCTAATTCTGTGTTAATGCCAGGCTGAGTGTTTTTCATACCAATCACACACCCCTGCAAAACTCAAAGCCCTGCCTCAGTTTACAGATCTATCACTTATACCACCAATGGCCATCATTTGTTTGAATGTCGACATCTTAACTGCTTAAGCAGCACAGATATCTGCATCCAGGTCAATGTTTCTCCTGTTGTTACACTCTTGCAAGCTTGCCAATACAAGAGAGCCTTTGTAGGAGGTTCAAGGTGAAAATTCTGCATTTTATTCATGTAAAACAGCCCTGCCATTAAAAACAAAACAAAAAAACAACAAAAAAAAAGTCAGGCCTGTGTTAAGAAGAAAACTTTCATTAAAAAAAGCAAACTGACAGAGCATGTGACATGTTCGGCAGGTGAACTGCTGAGTTGTAACTACAGCTTCACTAAAAGATAACATCCAATCTGGAAACAGCAAGAGAAAACAGAACATGGTTGTCAAAACAAAGTCAAATGACAACCTATACTGAATCAAAGTAGCTTGTGGAACAGGCAAAATGATACTTACGGTTCTGGATCAAGTACATCGTTCTTCTTACGCTCAAATTGGTCTTTCGATATCATCCTGAAATGTGGGATGGGATGAGGAGAGAGAGAGAGAACAGAGGGACGAATGGAGGAAGAGGAAATAGTTAAATTATTACTGAAATGCAAATTTAAATTCGAATCTATGGGGGGGGGGGGGGGGGGGGGGGTGGGTAGAAGGTAAATATTTTTCTTAAACTAAAGAGCAGGCACCGCGATAATGTCTTCAATTTTCCAGCTGAACATATGGTCAATGTTTCCTGAAGATAATTCTTGGAATGCAAACATAAAATTGTAAATAAGTACTGTATTCCCAACTTTAAAAAAAATAATTGAACAAACTTTAAATGCCTCAGATCTTGGACTACTTCAGTTTATCATAATATAAGTAAGTATACCGACATCCAGTTTACTTACGTCTGTGGCTGTGCAGGATCATCTCCTAACGTTACACTCTCCCCCTGGATCTCATTGAAGCATTTCTCACAGAAGTGATATCTATAAGAAAACATGCTTACACATTCAATACCATTGAGCTACAAAAGATGAGAGCAAATCTTTGATTTTTTTCCCCCCAAAAACCCAAGAATAAGTGTGTAATACGCAAAATGTGCTTCTAAGCTCCGAGTTTCATGACTGCCCAGTTCAACTGTGGTCAAAGTAAAGCAATTTTTTATTCTTTAGAACAGGGATCACAGGGATCAGCACAGCCCTGAGCTCCCACTGAGTGTAAATGGACTGTGCTGCAAGTGCCTCATGCTGTCTTTGCTACTACTGCTGCACTCTTGAAGTGCTCTGCCAAAGTGTGGGAGAAAAAAACAAAAAGAGAAAAAAAGGAGGGGGGCTGCAGTTTCACAGAGCACACAGCAGGGGGAGCAAAGAAACAGTGAAGGCAATTATGGTCTACAGCTCATCTGTGAGAAGTGATGATGGACAAGGCTGCTTTTAGCTTTCGATAATTATTTTCTGTACTTTTGTTGCACAAGATGGGACAGTTACGCTGAAATCGCTCAGGGTCTTAACAGGTATTGACAAGATTACACACTGCTTTTTGGCTCTTGAGGGTCTCATCACATTTGGTCTTTAAAAGATGGTGTATGTGAAATGTTAACACGCTGGTAGTTAAATGTTGTGAGAAAAAACATTTTACCATATGCTGATGTGCTAGGACGGGGAGACAGATCTTTTAATCTAAACCTGACCACAATGAATATATCCTCCAATATATTTCATCAACTATAACAGCTCATCGTCAACCATAAGAAAAAATAAACTTATTAAAAAAACAACAACAAAAAAACAACATACAAATTGACACACTGATACCTGTTCTGGTAACTGTAGTATGTGCCGCCAGTAGGTATGGTGCAGAGCTGTTTGCCATAGCAACAGAGGGTTTGAGGGGAGAACTCGTACTGTGGACAGAAGGGAGAGGAACAAAGCTCTATTCAACCAGCCTTTTCTATCAAAAGCAAGGAAATCAATTAGAATTGAAAGCTATGATTTTAACAAAAAGAAAAAACAAAACAAAACAGGTAGTTTCTTAATTTCCTGCCATTTTTCAGTGAGTTCTTGACAATGTTAGAAAGAGGTATATTAAAAAAAAAGAAATGACTTCTACAGTTAAAGGTAAAACGCACACTGATCATATTGAATGATACCATTTTTAAGTAAAAGTTAACATTGAAAGCTTTAAGACTAAATGCGATCAAACTGATTTATGATCAGGGTCCTTAACGTCTTTGTTTCTTCTTACCTTCCTCCCACAGCAGTAACCCAGGCCCTGCATGACCGGGTCGATCTCTGACTCGAACACCTCTGCCAGCTTTGAACAGTACTTGTAGACGCGAGATGTCTTTCGGTTATAGAGCCAGGCGTTGTTGAACATTAACCAGACATCATCAACATACTGCCAGGGCTCCTGATATTGTCCTGTGTCAAGCTTGCGCTTTATTGTAGACAGATCTATCGGGTTCTTAACGATGTCAAAGTAGTCCTAGACAGAGCAAAAGAATCATGTTGACATTTTATTTAAATGCGGATGTACCAAGTGAATCCACTAAAACTATCAGTGTCAGTTTTACTCATTAAGAATGCGTTTTTATATAGTGTAAACAGCATTCATGTGCTGCCTAC
Source organism: Xenentodon cancila (assembly GCA_014839995.1). Lineage (NCBI taxonomy): Eukaryota > Metazoa > Chordata > Actinopteri > Beloniformes > Belonidae > Xenentodon > Xenentodon cancila. Next base: position 20,578,160 of record CM026198.1, on the reverse strand, counting down.
CGGGATTCCCAGGAGCATGGGGTCTACCGGCTGTCGGAAGGGCAGCGATTCGGGATCCTGTCGGTAGAGAGACTCCAGTGTCGGCATCAGAGCCTGGCGCAACTCCTCAGGCTTAAAAACTGGACAACAATGGATAGGACAGCTAAGAAACACAAACACATTTCCTAAAGATGTACAATTTTTATTCATTTAACAAAAACATAAATGTTTGTCATAAACGTTCACATACTAAGCTCACATGTAGATTACAAGTTAAAACTGCAAAATCTAGAATATGTTGAAATTATTCGACTTGGAGGTGAAGTACACGTCCTGTAATTAAGATTGTTGACACTATGGACATTTATCTAACAGAGAAACTAACAATGTGTTGATAATCGACAATAAAATCCAAAGTAAATTTGTCAAGGGATTGGGAATACATCACCTGCTGATAACGGTTTGCTGATCATCACTGTAAATCACAGGTGTCGGACTCCGGTCCTGCATGTCTTAGATGTGTCGCTGCATCAACACACCTGATTCTGATTAATGGGCATTCCCAGCTCGTCACCACGGTCTGTACAACTCGGTTAATGACGCAGCCACTTGTATCGCGGCGTGCTGAAGCAGGGTAACAGCTAAAAGATGCAGGACAGCGGCCCTCGAGGACCGGAGTCCGACAGCTCTGCTGTAAATGGTTTAATTAGTGGGTTCTTTCTTTTGGTCAACCTACTTATGTATTTAATCAATCATTTATCAACTACAAGAGGAGAGAACCGCAGAGGAGAGAGTAGAAGAATCAAGAGTTTCACCATGTGTGCAAGTACCATACAAGTTATTATAAATGCAATAAAAACTTGTCGACCAACGTTGATCTGTTTGACACTTAAGGTCAGTAGAAATCTATACTGATCACACAGCAAATCAGGCCAAAACGTCTGATTTGAAAAAACACCATCAACCTGAACCAAGCAGCGATGAGGATTTTGGACAGAGCAACTAATCAGTCTTTAAAAAAAAAAACAAAAAAAAAACAACAAAAACTAATTCCTACAAAGTAAACGGCTTTATTCATCACTCTGCCACAGACTTACTTTTTCGCCGTGACTGAGATGGTGACGATGAGGTTGTAGTATTAGTTCCACTCTCCTCCTCCTCTTTGATTTCTGTCTTCATTTCCGGCTTTTTCTCTTCCACCTCCATTGGCTCTGGCTTTTCCTCTTGCTCCTCCTTCTTCGGTAAAACTGAAGCAGAGTCTTCCTCCGTCTGTAGATAAAAGATGTACTTGCATCATACGCGGGCTAACATTTCAAAAGCTAATAAATGCTTTGGTGACAGGAATCATCTCAAATAATAACTACTAATCTGTAGCTAAACATTCTGCATATTGTCTAGGTCTCCAGCTGTCATGTGCATATCTTACAATTCTTTTAACAGTACTAACCTACACACTCAATTTTATTAGCTTTTTTTTGTGTTTTGTGTTTATTACAATGTTTAGTAGAAATGTCAGCAAAGCAGAAAGCGATAAGATATTGATATCATTAGTGGATGTATTCAAGGTCTGAATAATGCAATGCTTTACTTTGAACACATGCGACAAAGTAATTGTTGAAAACAAGAAAAGAATGAGAGTTATGCCGTTATGAACTTTTGACTTCAGAAATATATGGCTTGATGACAGTTGACCATTGAAGATTAAACCCCCAAGTAATTCGTTTAATTCGTATTTCTATGTGAAATCTAGAAAGCCTACTATTCTTTTGTATTTTTTTGATTAATGCCTGTTCCCTACATTCGAAAGAAATCAACTTTAAACTGCTGAGGAAAGATGAAATTAAGTAAAAATGTAGTGAAGACTTCACTGAATACTCAAGTTCAGGAATTGAATAGCAGCTACTTCCACAACTTAGGAGAAAATGTATAAAAAAAATTAAAAAAAGCACACAGATCAAGAACTGAGAACCATCATCCAGTTCTGCAGTATTTGTTTTATTTTATTTACTTATTTGAAAATCACACATAGCCAGAACTAATGGATACACATGGTTCATGGTGATCATGGCCAAATGGATTGTATTTCCATAAATTGACTCGTGGTGAAATATATAAATGTAAATTGAGAATTCTAACTAAAGATATTTAGCAAACAGAAGTTTCATCAGCAGATGAATCATTGGAAACCGCTGACTTGTTTGTATGACATGTAAATGGTGACATGGGAGTGCTTCCCAAATTTCAGAAAATGCACGCATCAGATGGCCCTTCCCCAGTTTCATGTTGTTTGACCATGTGGCAAACACTCAACTTCAAGCTAAATCAGGGTTTTACAGTATTTGAATAAACATACCTCCATCTTAGGCTCAGCTTTTCCACCAGCAGCCTCAAACTCCTGCTGGTCGTGGTGCGCTTCTGTTTTGACCTCCTGGATGGGCAGGTCTGCTGCAACATGCTGTGAGTGCAGGTCAGCGCTTGCAGCTGAGGCAGGTGTGGGCACCCGGTTATCCAGACTGGGTCCTGGTTGAGAAAGCTGAGACACAAGGCAGAAAGGGAAGGACACAAGCAGAGAAGGCTAGGTAAGATATATGCCAACTTTTAAAATTCCCTTTTGTTGCATGCAGGGTTGCAGCTACAACTGGATTGTATGCCTCCTGTAGCCATCATTGCCCCCTAATTTCAAAGATGTGACATTGCCATTGTGATGGAGGCTACTAACAGTGGTAAAGATGCATTTAACAGGAAGGTGGATGTGAATGGGAAAGGTTGGTGCATGGCATCAAAGGAATGGGAGTTTGCACGGAGGGGATAAAAGTGGAGGGCATGCGGAGGGACTCGGTCTCACCGGCGTGGTAGGGGGCTGAGGCAAGGGCTGCGTCTGCGCCGCTGCAGAAAGCTCCGTCTGGGGTTGGGTCTGAGTGGGGCAGGGTGGGGTGGCGCCCTGAGCTGGGGCGGGGCCAGGAAGGGTGGGGGTGGAACTGCGACTGGAGGACTGGGGGTGCGGCAGGTTAGTGGCCCCCCCAGCCGTGGAGGCAGAGGAGGCAGTAGGTGGAGGCGTGGAGAGCAAGGGGGTTTGGGAGGAGGCTAGTTGAGGGCCCAGCGAGGGGCCAAGTGCATTCATGGGGAGGTTAGGGCTCTGCTGCTGCTGGAGAGAAGGACACACAAGAGCAGGCGGACATACACACAAGAAAAGCAGACAAACACAAAGTAATAAGGTCAAAAAGACAACACCACAAACAATTTGGGGTTTTGAAGAGCACATTGTGATTGGTATGATCAATTAAAGGGCAATTAGTGTGCACTATGATTGGTTAATGTAGTGTTATTTTAGTTTCTTTGCAATTAAATGGAATTAGCACCACTTTGCAGCAATTCTATAAGCATCACCAAAAACAGCCAAACCACATCAGTTATGCAGCTTAGTTTACTACTAGTTCTACGTCCCTCATCTCAGACCGCTGCTCACCTGGGTGACGGCAGCTTGTGCTGGTGGCTGAGCCATGCCAGGCCCCACGGTGACGTTCATGGCACCCGCTGAAGCCACTCCACCAGATCCAGGAGGAAACTGGCTCTGAGGCATGAACTGTCCCTGGTTTGCCGTCTGGCCCACCATGTTGCTGTGTCCAGCCATCATGCCCTGTGTCTGGGGCATTCGAGAGGGAGACATTCCAATCTACAAGGCAGGACAAGGAGATGTTTAACAGAGTCACCATCAATCATCATCCAAGCAAAGAACGATCAACATCACTAGGAAAAAAACATGTAGATTTAATGAATGGAATATCATGAATTCTCTGATCTAAAATAACGCTTCACTGGAGTGAAAGCAATGTATTTGGGGGATTACTCTACCTGAAGTTTATAATCTATCTGATTATAGCTACAGTAGAGCTTTGATTATCATAATTAACTATTCTTTCCTCAGTGTAACTTATGAAAAATGTTTTGTATTTGTTATGTAAATTGTAAATTTGTCATGTTGCCCTATGAGAAGCAGAGGAACTGCAAGAATGAGCAAATTATTTGTTGTTGTGGTGTGAATGATTCACTTTAATGTCAGAAGGCAATATCTTCTAAACTAGCTATAGAAGATTTCAGACAAGCTGGGAGCTTTAAATTATATTCCCAAGTGTAAATTGTAATTTGCTGGTCCACATGATGCTCTTACCGCTGACACGGTGCTCATGTTCACTTGCTGTGGGTGGCTCATTGGAGAAGCAGCTCGGGCTCCTATTGATGTCTGAGGGATCTGGGTGTTGGGCAGAGCCATGTGGTTGAATTGGTTGATTCCTGGTCAGGGAAGAGGAGAGGCAAAAAAACCAGCATCAGCAATGAAACAAACAAAACAAATGGAGCACAAGGTACAGATACACTACATGAATCCCACATAACAGTGGTAGCTTTTTTCTGACTTTAGTTTATAATGGAAGCTTTAAAAACATAAAAATGTTAAACCCATGCTTTACAACAACAGAAACGCAGTAGAGAGCATCTCACGTTATGACTGTTTTCTACATATAAATGTCAAGACATCAGTGGGTTCCACTTCCATTAATGTTTCCTTAGCTACAGCAATTATTTACTTAATCTTATTTACTTATCCATTGTGTTCGTCTTTGGTAGGTAAATCATCCATAATTTCCCTTCAACCACCTTTCTTTTTACTTGTGTACAGTAGTGTGCAAAAGTCTAATTCTAGTTGTTTTACTAACATTAATATATGTTTCTCAGTCTCTTTACAAACATGAAACACAAGAACCTCTCCAGCTTAATCTTACAATAGCAGAATCCCGATAATTATTATTGCAAACTTCTGTATGGGACGGTCTGCTTGAAGAAAGTTGAATTTGTGCTTGGTTCGGAAGGAGGTTGGACTGAATTCATATGTCTGCTCAGGGTCTGAAATTAACTTTTTGACTCACTAGCCAAGCGGACTGGCAGGTAATAAAAAACTACCAGCCAAGCATGTCTTCTACCAGCCAAAATAATTAGCCTTTTTTGTGTTCCATATACATTATTTCCCTACATATCATTAAAATAAAATATGTTAAATACAAACTTAAAAAGAGTCCAGATGAAAGTTTAAGTAGTGATAAATGACCGTGTGTGTGTCTAAGGGACACAAGTGTCCTAAGAAGCAGTTTTTATGTACCAGTAGCCCCCTTTTTACATGGCTGATATCCCGCGTTTAGCACTTGAATCTAGCGTGTCACCTTGACTGACATGACGTGGCGTGGGGAGCTGCCCCGTAAATAACTCAGCCTTGAGGGGGCACTAAATCACGGGTCAGGACTAATGTAAACAGAACTGATGCGGGGTGGGCGGGTCGTGGGTGGGATTTCTTGATGACGTTGACTGATCATAAATCAGCTCATAACATAGCCATAATCTGCAACTGGCTGCTAAAATGACAGATCCCTGCTTCGCAAGACATCAAACAACAAACACAGCAGGAGTAACAGACAGAGACTGCTGGTCATATTTGTTCAAGACGATTTAGGGGAAGTCGCTAAGCTAATCCCATTGTTATTCAGCGTGGATCCACCACCCACTCCATCTCCTGCATCATCCAGCTCTTGACGTCCTGACGTTGGTGAACGAGGCCGACCAAACAGCAGGTCGTCATGTTACGTAGTACCACCGATAACGCCTCTGGAGTCGTCATTCTCCCCCTCAACACTGGTTCAGGAGCTGATGAGGCAATAACACACCTCATGTTTACATTGCCCAGCGCGCGTTAAACACCAGCTCTTCATTCAGGGATAATAGCGGGGTCCAATCTAAAAACGCCTAATGGTAGAATCGTTTATTCGTCAGTGGGCCAATAACCTCCACGATTTACTTGCCAAACAGAAATCACAGAATCAGAAAACACAAACCCGTCATTGGCACTTGGACGGGTGTTAAGTTTCAGACCCTGCTTCTGCTCGTAGAGTAATTTTGTTGAGAATATTGTGTGGTTTTATTTTGTGTAGATATTATCTTGAGGTTGAATAATGTGCGGTTTTCTATGGCTGATGCAGATAATGACAGAATGGTGGATTAACCTGTCTACCTCTGATGTTATTACGAGTTTATGTCTTAAAGAGACTAAGATAGCACGTCATTAAAACGGACAGAAAACCTGTAGTGGTGCTCAGACAATGCTGTACACATGTATGTTTATGTGTGCTAAAACACATACCTTGCGAAACCTGCATGCGATTCATGATCTGATTTGGCATGTTTGGAAGAGAAACGGGTCCATCTGTAAAATAAACAGTTGCATACAAATAAATACCACCACAATTCCAAATGCAAATAAAACACTGCTGTTGTATTTTATCTGTACGTAGCTATAATATCAACACAAGTCATTTTTCTGTTTGTATCTATATTGTGATTAAACAGTTACAGGAGCACAGGGAACAAAAAAAAAAAATCTCTTACCACTTCAACTTTTCTTAAAAGACAACATTTATAGCTCTGCCACAAGTCCATGAAAAAAACGCTGTTCAAGTATAACAATTAATGTGCCATTAGGCAGTCAAAAATTAAAGTGTTTACTTCAAAATCTGATGATATTTCAGATAAACTTGTACTCACTCTGAGGCCTTGGGCCCAAGGCATTAGGCTGTGGATGGCCAGGCTGCTGGGGAAGGCCAGGCTGCTGGGGATGGCCAGGCTGCTGGGGATGGCCAGGCTGCTGGGGATGGCCAGGCTGCTGGGGATGGCCAGGCTGCTGGGGAAGGCCAGGCTGCTGGGGAAGGCCAGGCTGCTGGGGAAGGCCAGGCTGCTGGGGAAGGCCAGGCTGCTGGGTCCCCTGAGCGGCCATAGGTGCTTGGTTGATGATCTGCTTCTGTAGCCTTGAACGCCTTTTCTCCTCCAGTTCTTTTTGGATTTTGTAAATTTTCTCAGCCAGGAAGTGATAGTACTCATCCTGAAAGCAAGTAAGTTGCAAATGATAGGAGAACACGGTAAAGTAGAGTATATCGTGATACTAGAAGACAAAAGTTAAGGACCTTATATATATATATAAAAATATAGAACATATTTGTGGTTTGTTTGACCAATGTTGTGACATTTCAGTGGGCCCTGGTTGACACATCTATCAGACAGACAGAGACAGACAGACAGACAAAATTACCCTGCTGTTAGCGGACTCGTACATGTCCCCCTCCACCTTTCTGGCATAGGCCACTAGGTTCTCCATTCGTCTGTCCTTCAAAGCTGCCGGGTCAGGTGTAGGGAATATGGCTTGTACTCTATCACAGAAGAACATAGTATTGTCCTAAGGGTAAGCCTAAAAATTCCTGCCACAAAGAGTCTGTCCAGATATGACTAACAAGCATTTCTCAAGCTGAGGTGTGCACTTACAGTTTGTGTACGAGGTGATTGCGCAGGTCCTGAGTGACATGCTCATGCCAGGCTTTCCTGGAGCCTGTGGCAGAGACGGGCGCCGCTGTGGGTAGGCTTCCCATTGATCCCACAGCTGATCCGTCTGACAGCAGCTGACTAGAGGTTGGATAAGATGAAAGTCAGAAGTTACATGGTTACATTTAAAAATACATCAATTCTTGTATATTTATTCTATAAAGAAACAATCTGAAGTATTCTACATCTTGTGTCAAATGCACTGTAGTTAAAAGTATAAGGTGGGGACTGACTTGTTGGTGTTGAGTGTGTTGGGAAGAGAGTCTGTGTGTAGATTTGTCTGTTCTGAAGTGGTCACACCCATTGTCCCACCCCCAAGAGTCATCTGGTTACCTGTAAACAGAACAATATGAGCAGACAGCACAACTTCATACAAACAGGAAAAAAAAGGGGGCGTTACTGTTTGTAATGACTTGATTTTAAATACACATGGAGGAGACTTGACTTGCATACACTGTCTGGCCAAAATAAAGTCACCATCTGTACTTCATTAAACAAAAAGGAAAAATGCCTCCCACTGAAAAAGCACTAGTACAGGTTCAAATGCTGGTCTGTAGCAAGCACAAAAAAAAGGGAGGGATTGTCGAAACTTAAACTGGGTTAAGAACTGTCCAGTGTGGTGTTAACACATGGAAGAATAGTGGTAAAGCATCATCTTTAAAGAAGAAATGTGGGAAAAACAAATCTTGAATGAATGTGATCTGAGATCAACAATCACTATCATCCAACACAAAAATCCACACCAGAAGTCACATCGATGCCTTATGCAGAAATTAGAAGCATTGCCACACAAACGATACAAAGAGAACTAAAAACATAATGACTAAACAGCTGTGTAGTTATAAAAAATAGTTCTCAATGAGGCTTACCCCCCCCCCAAAAAAAAGGTTTCCAGGTGTATCAGGGCAAGAAGTACAATGAATGAAGTGACACGTCCATCAAGTTGAGCGTCTACCATGGGGTTAGAGTTACATTCTGTGGTTGCCTCATGCGGTTAGCTCTAGGTTCAGCTACATGGGTAAGTTTCCATTAGCAGGGGTCTGGGGTAATTTTTTATGCAACCTCTGCAATGTGGAATGTACCAGGAATGGCCTTGGAACCTTAATTTGTGGAAACTTATACCGGGCCGAAGCAATTCCCTGCCTTGTGTTCGGTACTTCACCGTGGCCCTGAAAACCTAATGTGTGTGTGTGTGTGTGTGCGTATGAATTGGTTGACTTGGTGCTCACTGGATATGCTGGAGCCTGGTGATGACATTGTTAAACTATCTTCATCTCCCCATTGAATACAAGTCTCTTATTCTTCACCACCATTCCAGTGTATCCTAACACCAAACAGGAATGCAGCAACTATCTCAGCTCCTTCCATGCGGATATCAGTCCAGTTTGCCTTTTTTCTTCCCCCCTGTTCGCCTTTGCCATCATCATCATCATCATCTTTTTAAACATTGGCGATTAGAGAACAGTGAAAATGCTGTACTGCCATCACCGTGTGGGATGGAGCAGTAGTTTGCCAAGTCAGTGGCAAATTATTGTAAATGGTGAGACAATGACTTAAGGGACCATCCCGGGGATCAGCCCTGTTAAATTCCAGCCTCATAGTTTTTAACCCTGGACCCCCACCAATGTCGTGTAAAAAAAAAAAACTAGGATGAGTGACAATCTTAATATGGTGAATGATTACATTTTTTAACAAAGTTTTTTATTCCCCTTTCATAATAACTCAGGTATATTCCAAGACAGGAGTGACAGGAATCACGATGCTCAAATCAAACTGCTTCAGAGAGTATAAGACATAATTTTCACACATCAACAGATATAAAATGCTGTGATACTGCATAGACTTTTTGAAAAGATTTCATGGTGAATGTGTTCTGCAATGCTGAAGGCTGGTCTAACAACAATATTAACACCAATAAAAAGGATTTTACCGATAGCGTTGATGGGTCTCATTTGCTGTGGAAGCTGCTGCTGGGCCTGGGAGTTCTGGACGCCCGTCGTCTGTCCCGGGACCTGCTGGGCTTGAGCCTGTCCAGTGGTCTGGCTGCTGTAGGGCAGACCAAGAGCTGCATAGGCTCTCTGCATTGAGCTGGGGTCTATTGGAGCTGAGGTATTGATAGTGGGGGCACTCGGCTGGCCCACACCAACAGAGGACATGGGGTTCTGGAGGCTTGTATTTGGGGAGCTCAGCATAGCTGGGGAAAGAAATAGAGCAGTCAGTCTGATATACCTCACATAATCATACCATTACTATAAACTGCTAACAGCTGGCAATGCATGTCATCTTGCTTCTTTTAACAATGCACCTATTGCAAAACCAAATGCAGCTTTGACACGCCTCAAAAAACATTATGAAAAGATAGAATTATAGTTTGAATGAACACTAGAAAAAGCAATTAAAAAACGAAATGGTTAACTTTTGTTCGCTGTTAAGGTTGAGATATGACAGGGCAATGTGCTATAGAGAAATCATTAAAAGTACAGCTGAATGATTCAAAAGACAGGTGTATAAATACATAAATCCCTTGAGAACATCATTGTAATCTTTAAGGTGCAAGAGCTGGTCTAACTAAAGAGCTATCAGTGTGTGCAAATATAAAAATTGGAGAAAACATAATAAACTGACTCAGACCTCTGTTTGCATATGCATGAGCATCACGTTATTACACATTCAAACCAAAGAGTGTAGATAAATCCTGGAATGGTGTAAGGCAGAAACAGAAAGTCATTTGAAGCACAGACGTCAAACCTCGCCCAGATCTAGAGGGGAGACGCAGTAAACATCCCAATAGCTTTACAACTGCTTTGTGGGAATCTACAAACAGCACAAGTACACTCTTATCTATTGAGTATCTTAAGTCACTTTGTGGTTAAGGAGCAAAATACAGATGAAAGCTGTTTAAATGGCTTTCAATAGTAATATATTTGCAGGTTTCAGAAGAACTTAATCTTTCTACAGTTGTCACAATGGACTAGTAGGACTGAAAAAAAAAAACAAAAAACCAACATAACATTCCAGGTCCAGACAATCCTGCTCACTGAGGAATGTATGGAGGCAATTCATCTTCGTGTTTGATGCCGGCTGACTTTAAAATGGTTAAACAACAGTGTGCTGAAGGTTGCTACTTATACGTACGCTGCTGGGTGCGCTTGTCGCTAGCATTCTTCAGCGGCAAGCAAACGGGACAGTCGTGTCGTGTGCAATTTTTCCAGTGGGAGATGATCTGTCTGGACGATGCACAGTGAGCCACTGTGAAAGAAAAGAGCGAGAGAGGGAAAGAGGAGCAATGTTTAAAGGCCTGTGTCTTTTTACCATCTTCAGTCTCTATGAAATACTTCACAGAAAGAACGTAGAGTATCATTGTAGCTGTCTTATTCACTCAGCTTCATTGTGTTCCATATCCTGTCCAAAAAACTAGTAGTACCTCATAATGAGAGAAGTGCCCCTCCCCCCTCCCCCCTGGAAGTCAAGAACTGATGATGTTACAAACTTCTCAGGACAAATGGCACCTATATGGGCATTTATGTAGTGCAAAATAATTTCAAAAGTCCAAAAAGGACAATGATGATGCTAGGTTCAGTTAATAAAGTCTGACTTTTAGGTGTGCTTACAACCCCAACAAAATTAATCTACAGGCAGGAAGATGCATGCCAGATGTTAACTTTAGGAAACGCCAAAGAAGAAATTTTATGTGGGACCAACCATCAAAGACCTGTGACAGCATGCTAGAGTTTGTCAAAGTGCATGTAGAAGACTCAAATTCTCTCTAGTGATGGGACAAACAAAAAAAAAAAACAACAAAAAAAAACAAGACTTTTTTGGTTGTCATTTTATTAAATCTACATATTTCTATTTAAACAATGGCAAAAACCATTTGCTGCTTACCAAAAACCATCACCTTGACAAAACGTTGTTTTGGCAGCATCATGCTTTAATGGGAAATAAATTCTGGAGCGTTTGCTGCTTACAAAAAGTTAAATTCAATTCAAATAAATTTAATCTCCTTTCAGTTCAATAGTACTTTATTAATTGAATTAAACTGAACCTTTCTAAGTAGTAGAAGCTCCAGTTTATTTTCTGCAAAGCATGTCTATACCAAACTCTGGAGCTTCTGTTTCTTAGAAAGATTATTGCAAAAAACTGTTAAAAGATTTTAAGACATTGTTCTTGATTGCATTATTGAAAAAGAAAAACATACGGATCTCTTCTCAGGGAAATTGTTTTAATCCATCTACTCGAGGCACTGGAACTTGTGAGTCATAAGTGGCATCTTTTCCCTGAAAGACTTTCCAGTTTTGATATAACACATCAGATCACAGCTTTAAAAATATCTTTACTGTTAATTTTATTAATACTTTATTAATTCCCAATAGTAAATTAAAACTCCACAGTGACTAGAAAGTCTGGAAGTGTCGCCAATTTGTAAAAATGGTTACAAATAAAGCATGGTTACATTACCGTATGAAAGTTGAATGAAGAATATAAAAATTCTAATTTTCCTTTATGCTGAAACATGATTATGCTGAAACCATATGTAATAACACCATCAGAATATATTTAAAATAAAAACTCTATGCAGTTTGTAGTAATTATGTTGCCTTCTACTTCCCGATTAACAAAAAAAAAGCAAGGGTGTCACACAAGATTAAGACATTCCCCTTTAAAGTCAGATTTCAGAAAACACCGAGTTCTGGTACCCTAACATCACAAAATGAATTGTATATTCAGATTGCAACAACTCACCCTGGCAGGATTTGCCAGCCTGACAGTGGGTCATGTGGTTGAGGACGTTCTTCATGGTGCGGCAGTGAGGCAGGGCGCAGGCCCTCACCTCCCCATTGGCCTGCTCTCGTCGCTGGCACTTGTGAGCATGAAGCAGCAGGACCAGCTGCTGTTGGATCAGCTTGCGCTTCTCAGGATCGGCTGTAGGGCCCGCCGAAGGCACTGCCACTCCCCCGCTGCTGGCCAGTGGGAGCATTGCTGCCTGCTGTTGTGGCTGCTGCTGAAGCTGCTGTGGAGCAGAAAGTAACGCGCAAACCAACATTAAAATTACCATTATTGCTATGAATTTAGCACGATACCTAAAGAGGAATGTTTAGTCACATGTAGTCATTAATTCCTAACCCATATAAAACAGTGGCTTCAACGTATGACAATGGGACACATAAGAATTTATATTTATGGTTGTCTTGAAACATAAAGTTAATGACCCAGTTGTTGAAAAGATTTGTCAACACAAAAGACAGGAGTACAAATTCAGCCTAATCAGAAATAACAGCACAATATATCACTGACACACTTCGGCCTTAAACTTTCCAGTAGGAAAAAAACCATACAATAGTAGGGAATTTGTTTAATAAATGTATTCATATTAAAATAAGAAAAAAATGAAATAAAATTAAAGATAAAACACAAATAGTTTCATGCATATGCTACAGTTCCATGAATGCGCTGCCACACAGGAAATATATTTCAAAGAAGGAAAACATTCTGCATTGCTATGAGTATGCTAATGTGTGAGTAGGAGCACTCACCATATTTGGAACGCTCGTAACAGCAGCCGCTTTGAGCTCATTAGGGAACGGTGGCAGGCTGTTGGCATGGGCAGCCTTGTTCTGGAGCTGCTGCTGCGGGTTTAGTTGCTGGCCTGGTCCTACAGCACCCTGACCATATGTTTGGGCCCCAAATGGACCTCCGTTGGTACCCAGGCCCACCTAGTAATGCAAAAAGGAGGAGTAGAAGTTAATACAATTTAACAATGCTCAATTCACAGAAGCAGCACCTAACCCTGAATCTTTAGGGATAGAGTCAGCTGATCAAAGTACTCTCACACACAGACAAAAAGTAATTAGTAATTACTTGATACAAAGCACCAGATAAAAGTTTAAAAGCACCTATCCAGTCAGTGTGAATGAGCACTGTGTTCGTGTTCTTGACCAGGGACAGTATTTCAGTGTTTACAAGGATCATGATGGTTTATTTCACTCTTCTTCAAGCCATTTGCATCAAACACTGTTCCAACAGTTGCAACAGTTCTGGTTTCCAAAACACCAATTTGTCTTTACAAGACCCCCTCCAACAGAACCAGCCCTACTGTAACCGCTCCAACATATCTATGGCTCAGTCTTTGTAAATTAGCTAAGAGAAGCTCTGGCGCGATGACAGCTCAACATGACACCAGCTTTTGGCACAGAAGACATCCAACTCTTGACCACAGTATCAATCCAGACCTTTTCTGTTCCTCCCCCAGTAAACTGTGAAACAAATGAATCTGGCTGATAATTAAAAAAGAAAAACAAATTCACACTGTCCTTGGATTATCAAGAAGCAACTAGAAAATTCCCCTCTATGTCTGTTTTATTTGGTTTACTACTCCTTTGGCTGTATTGGGTGGGTAAAGCTGGAACTGGAGTACGGTCGGGTTGAGGCAGAAGAACAAGCTGGCATTATATTGGACATCTGAGCCGTATTTCCACACCTTCCACCTAGCTGAGCTTGTTTTTTTTTTTTAAACTTATACTATGTTTAATTTAAGGAAGTCCTGTTCACCCTACATAATCGTATTTGTGTGAAGCCAGAAGAAAGACAATTTTTCATCTCAGTCTCTTGCTTAACATTTTGATTAACTTGCTCCTGCCTTTTCATCCATGGAGCAGCAGACCAGGCCAGACTCTACTGTGACGGGTCAGCATATATCCCTTCAGGCTGTTGACACCACTCCAACAGACCAGATAAAGACCCAGCTGAGAAAAGCAGACACTGGCAGCCTTTCAGCACAGCTGAGGAGTAGGACACACACAAACATTCACAAAAAACATGCCCCTTCTAATACACTTCCCATACTCCCCCTTCCAGATTTATGAGCAGTTGGCTGCCCTCTTACCACTACAGTCATCTGTCATTTACACTGATTAAGTAGTTTATTCTATGCGCCGTTCCGCACATCACTTAAAAGGGTAAGCAGCCACCCAATAAACCAGAAAAAACAGTGGGAATCATGCCCTTTCTACCTTTCTCCTTTGCAAATACAATATCAAAAGGAGCATGTGGTGGAAGAGAGTGAGAGCAGCCTCTGGGCAAAAAATTAGATTTACAACCTGCTATTCAAGAAAAGTAAAGGCAGACACATACAAGGGGCTGTCTGTGTTTACTACCACTGGACTGTTGTGATGCATGATAATCCCAGACACCTGAGCCTAAAACACCTCCAAAAAAAAAAAAAAGAAGTATAATATATACTATACAACTGCTGGCAGCCCTCATAGTGAATGATGTGGATGTGTAAATTTATCTTGACACATTTTCATTTTCTCAAATTGTCTGTTCAGCAGTTTGCAGCATCTGCCTATGAGCCGTAGTCGCATACTGCATCAGCATTGGGGCTCTATCCTGAGATGCATGGTTGTTGATGAATCGATGCAAGGCCAATTTTCTGCAAATCCATTCCGACAAATAACTGACCAATATCAGTATAGAAAAAAAAAAAAAAAAAAAAAAAGTTACTCCCGGGACATCTAGTTTTTCTTGGGAGGGGTGGAAATGTCCAATAAGCCCACGAACATACAATACTTAGAAATCGAGTTTTTCATGGAAGATGTCAAATAATATGATGACAAAGATGACAATATGACCAGCCTTGTAAACTAATAATAATCCAAGGAAGACTAACCAACCAAACTTTTAGGATAGCAAATTTAATCAACATTTACAAAAAAGCCAGTGCTGAGCGTGCCAAAACTTAACAAGACCTAATAAGCTAAGAATAGACATTCTGCAGCACAGAACGTGCCGTCTCTGTTACCTCTCACTGGTTGGTGTAGTCATCAGGTTGAATATAGTCATTAGGAAAAAAGAATAGAATGAACTCCAAAATAACCTCACCTGGTACATATTGAACACACAGTATATAATGGACTTAAAGCTGCAGGGCATGCAGATGTTCATGCCCTTCCTAACCTCTCTACGGAACTCCAGAAGCGTCCCCCTCCCCCCTGCCGCCGAGGAGTGCGCCATGCTTACCAGAGTGCGTCCATCTGAGCTGTAGCGCGCAAACATGAGTACGTTTTATTACTATGGAAACCAGAGGCATCACAAAACAGATACCTGAAAATAAATCAATAATGTAACAAATAGAAGAAGTTCATTTTATAAATAATAAACCTTGTGCACACGTTCCACATCAAGTCTTCCCCAAACAGTGGTGCGCAAATGGTGAAATGTGGGGTGGGGTGTCTAGCATGCAATTGACGTTATGTAAACACGCCCCCTGGCTCTGATTGGAGGAGCAATGGAAACGTGTAAACAGAATTGCAAGCTAGGGTTTTAATAAAATAAATACCACCAAAATGTCTAACAATCTTCTTGTACTATGCACCATATACAGTTAGACTCTCACGTAAGTGACGTGTAAGTTGAGGCCGAGGGAATTAAATCAATTAAAAAAAAAAACCTACAAAACATGCACCCCACCCTTTGACCATCTCAGTGTCTGCTGTCAACACCTGTTTGTATAGTCATCTCAGAAATATGCCAACTAATCATGCATCGGTATTATGTACATAGAACTCTTAGTTCTCCAGCTAACATATATTTAATACTAAAAAATTTTGTCTTATGTACCACTGACAATATATCTGTGCCTTTTCTCTCCGTCCTACATCCTCTTTCCTAGCTCCCTCTTCTTTTCCTCTTCTACCTGGCTGGCCTTTGCCAGGAGGGTCCCCCCTTATGATCCAGGTCCTGCTCAGGGTTTCTTCCCTCCTAAAGGGGAGTTTTCACTGTTTGTCCTAAGGTTCTTCTCCCACTAGGAGAGTTGATGTTGCTGTTGTTTATGTATTAATTGCTCGAGGGTCATGCTCTGGGACTCTGGAAAGCACCTAGAGACAACTTGTGTTGTAATAGATACTACACAAATGAAATTGAATTGAATTTATTTCATTTAAAAGGAGAGTCACACTAAACAGTTCAAAAGGATTAAAGTTCAAGAAAACTCCACTTGTTCCAGGGATGGGGAATTATTATTTTTTTCAAACTTCCAAATTCCATGGTTTGGTCCTATGCAAAATAACTACCAAATAGTTTCTAGTGATATTAAAGAGTTTGCTTAAAAGCTCATTGCTGCTAACAGTTTTGTCAAACCTTTATATCTTCTGATAAATTTTGGGATTCGTTTTGCATTCTTTCTAGAAAACATAAACAACAAAAAACACTGTAGCACATCTTAGTCACTTTTTGCCCCTACTCTGAGTTTTTAAAATTTCACAAGACAATTAGTAACATTCTTTACACTGGCTAGGATGTCAGCCATGATTAATTTAACACCGTAAAAAAAACAGGGCCCAGTGTCAAGATGCAAACGCACCTCCACAAGCTGATTATGTTCATCAGCCAACAGTTAACAGGCCTTTAAGTCAATCACGTTAATTTTTGTTTATTATTAAATCCAGTTCAACCCACAATCCACCGTATGCGTTTTATACATGACAAATAATAACTAGAGCTATATTTCATGTATGCCTCAATATCTTGTAAATTCAAAATGCTCACATGCAAAAATATATGTGAAAAACTGGGAGCATGACTCACCTTGTTCATACTGCTTGCTGGCTGGGCTGCACCATGGGTGGTATGGGTTCCCATCTGTTGCCCTCCCTGGGTAAGTGTCTCTGCTAATGCACTTCCAGTTCCTCCTTGTCCAGGTGGAGTTCCCTGTATTGCCGGTCCTTGGTACTGCATGGCTGCTACTCCAACTCCCCGCCCTCTGCCAGCTCCAGATACGAGACCACCATTCATCACCTGCCCAGGCTGAGCCTGGCCCCCCTGAGTCAGGAGCCCAGAATGGGCCTGGCTATTGTTAATCATAGCCTGGTTGAAACCTGTTGTGCTCAAGCCCATAGCTGCAGTGTTATTGTTATTGTTCTGCCCGGCAACTCCAGTTGGTGTTCCTGCTTTTTGGGCCTGTGGGGACGGGTGGTTGTTGGGAGAGCCCTGACCAAGGGGGCTCTTGCCTAGAGGTGTTCCCAGCTGTGGCCCAATGCTCCCAGGTTGAGGGCTTGCTGAGTTGAGCCCTGTGCCTGTGATACTGGAGGTACTACCACCTCGAAGAAGCTCTGAGAGCTGTTTATGCTTGGCTGCTGCATCTGGGACGATAGAAACACCACCGCCACCAAGACCAGCTGGGGTCGCACCTGGTCCACCAGCTCCCGGTGCTCCACCATTTGAAGGCATCCCTCCCATAATGCTCAAATCACCTCCATTAGGGATTAACTCATCTGGTAGGTCCAATTCATCCCAAGACAGAGACCCCAGATCTATAAAATGGAAAAGAGGGGGCAAATGAAAAAGACTGTCAGTTATACACACACATATTTGCATACATTTACATACATACATATACACGGTATGGAAATTTCAAATTGTCTCTGTGCCATGTTGAGCAGTATTGTAAACCAATTTGATGGACCAATCTTCTAATGCAGCAATTCAGTTCACTGTGGCAGGCAAGGTCAGAAATCAAATAAATGTCATAATATTCTTTAACCTGTGTCTTATCTTAAATCGATATAGTGGACATCCATATAGTAGATTATGGCAAAATATTAGATCAGCATCCAGAAGGGTGATGCACCATTGCACTGTTCCTATAGCAGAAGACATAGCTCAGTGTTGCTAGCTGGCTTATATAAAAAAAAGCCTAAAAAAACCCAACTTATACCAATTGAAAAAGGTGGTGGTTTAATCAATGGGATGGGGTCTACATGGGAGAAAGAATAAACTAGAATCACCACTTCCTATACAAACATCTGAAGCAGTGGCCTGCTCCTGTAAAGTTACTGATGTTGCTTCAGGAATCTGATAAGCGAAGTCTAAATTACACACCAAGGGCTACTCAAACTGTTTTGACTGAATACAGAAGATAAACGTATTTAAGTAGATTGCTGACTTTCTGTTGATGATTCTCATTTCCTACATAGCAACTCAAGCAATCACAACCACAACATAAACAATATGTTGGCCTTTACGATGCAGTGCAGCTCAGCCAGTGACAAAGCTGAAATCCTGCTCATACTCTAAATGGGGACTGTACAAGAGCACAGGAACACTCGCTTTCCCGAATCGCAGAGCATCACTCATTATGCTAATCAAATATAGTCGGCAAGCAATTGAAGACAGGCTTCGAACTAGGATATTTGAATGGAACTACTTCACAAAACAAAGAGAGCTTTGTGAAGACGAAGACAGTCAGGTAAATTTAATATCTGTGAGGGAGGTCTACTAGGTAGCCAAGTTCAGACATTTTAAAGGGAGAGAAATGCAATAAAATATGTCTCATCCTCAACATTAATTTAAACTAATTGCCGTGGCACCATGGGATACACATTTTTCTTTCACCATAGCAATTACCAAATAACCATTATGAGTAATGCAACCCTGTTTTAGGACAAAACGGGAATTGGTCGCCAACTTTCTGCAGTCAATTGCTACAGACCTCCAAACTTCACGTGGCCTTCAGATTACCTCAAGAACAGTGCACAGTGAGCTTCGTGAAATAGGTTTCCACGGCTCAGCAGCTGCATCCAAGCCATACATCACCAAGTGCAATGCAAAGTGTCAGATGTAGTGGTGTAAAGCACGCCGCCACTGGACTCTAGAGCAGTGGGGACGTCTTCTCTGGAGTGACGAATCACACTTCTCCATCTGGCAATCTGATAGAGGCATCTGGGTTTGGCGGTTGCCAGGAGAACGGTACCCGTCTACACATGGCACAATGGAGTCAAAGTTTAGTGGAGGGGGGATTATGGCGTGGGGTTGTTTTTCAGGAGCTTGGCCCCTTAGTTCCAGTAAAAGGAACTCTGAATGCTTCAGCATACCAAGACATTTTGGACATTTTCCATGCCCAACTTTGTGAGAACAGTTTGGAGCTGGCCCCTTCCTCTTCCAACATGACTGTGCACCAGTGCACAAAGCAAGATCCATAAAGACATGGATGACAGAGTCTGGTGTGGATGAACTTGACTGGCCTGCACAGAGTCCTGACCTCAACCCGATAGAACACCTCTGGGATGAATTAGAGTGGAGACTGAGAGCCAAAACTTCTGTCCAACATCAGCGTGTGACCTCACAAATCCGCTTCTGGAAGAATGGTCAAAGCTATAATACAGATATATAATGCAAAGCTGTTATAGCTGCAAAGGGTGGACCAACGTCATATTGAACCCTGTGGATTAGAAACGTGATGTCACTGAAGTCCATACATGAGTCAAGGCAGGTGAGTGAATACTTTTGACTATATTGTGTGTGTATGCTGGTCAAACCTCCTGAAACTCCTAGGCTGTTACATCCAGAAACCTCAAAAACTACCAGAAGTGACAGAAGACAAGAAGTTAGTTGGTGTGAGAAAAGGATGCAGAGGATAGGGTTAGATGAAGGAGGATGATGCGCTGGGGTGACCCCTGAATGAAACTGCTGGCAGCAACAGACAACTGGGAAGCAGACAAAGGTTGGTATGTTTATACAAGTCTTTAAGGCACCCCCAGGACTTCTGCAGTACGACCACTGACAAGCATGTCGTGCTTTTACAGTCCATGGACCCATATTTGTTTAAAAAAAACAAAACAACTAAATAAACAATATAGGCCCTGCAATAATACCACACTACAGCAACTGCTGGTTCACCTGAAGGACAAAATAGAGTTCGACAACAAATGTAATGTGATATACAAAATACCATGCAACTCTTGCAATAGCACATACATCGAGGATACGGCCAGAACATTCATCACAGGAAGCAAAGAACATCAGATGGAATGCAAAAAGGAAACTGCGTCACATCTCACAAGAACACAAAAAGAAAATGCATTACAGGAGAACCTCAAATCAGCAATGTCAGACAAATGCAAAAGGCAAAACCAATATGTAGGGATATTGGTTTTGCCTTTTGCAGTGGTTATGGACTGGGACAGGGTAAGAGTCATTGGAATAGAGGAAAACAAACAAATGCTGGATTAGGGAGGCCATGGAGATCGGGAGATGTGCCGAGACAGCCATGAACAGGGGACAAAGTAGGCTTCATGCTTTCCCATGTCTGGGACACTGTACTCCAGAAAAAAATAGAATGGCGGTAGTCGCGGTGTGCTTGGAGGGGCGGTTGGGTCAATGTGGCTGGCTATGACATGCCATTACGGTGTGGGCATGGTTGGCCTGGCAGATCTGACAGCTCTATTGGACGTGCCACACCTGCCAGCTGACACGTCACATGCCGCCAGGAGATGCTTCTGAAGAAGGCGACAGATATAGACCGTAAAGATAACGTCTTTTCTAATGTATGAACGAACAAAAGAACAACTAACTGGCTTCTGAAATTCAAAAACGAGCGCTTTATGATGGTGTACAATACATTAAACATTATGGTAAATCTAAGTCAAGTGATCGCAAGCATCTTTGGGCAGTGAGAGACAGAATGGACATTATCAAAAGATTTACCAAGTTTTGATAGCAATTCCAGAGATATTTGGGTCTTAGTGAAAGAAAAGAAAAAACAAAGCCAAGCATGTTTTTGGTAGCACATTCACAATCTTCTCTGCTCTCTGGCTTGATGCGTTTAGAAAGACACGTGTGCGCACAGGTGAGCACATTTTCGCCAGCGGACTGAGAACATGTCGGAAATGTGCTCATCTGTGCGCACGTGTCTCTTTTTTCCTTGTGGATTCCAATCTAGCGCTTGTCTGGTCACGTTGTCCAGGTTTTTCTGCAGTGTGTGGCCAAACCAATTTCCTTCGTTTGATGAATGGGATTCTACTTAGTTCTTTTCCACAGATTGATGTTGAAGATTTTTTCCAGCCATCTGAATATTCCTAATGCATCGATTGACAAACGACTGTCGTCTGCGGGTTTTTGATCCATATTGTCAAGCACTGGCTTGACATTTGTGTTCCAATGCAAATCTTGGTTTTCTGTGAGAGCTGTGGAGTTCCAGACAGGGCGCAGAAAACTGAATGCCTGCCTGGCTTTGTTGCTACTTCATCTTTGCGGACGACACTGCCCAGGTAGACAAACATGTCAATATCACTGATATGGTGGTCTGTAGCTGAATCTGTTCTTATTTTTTTATGTTGTTGATCCTCAAAGGTTATGTTTTCTTTGTGCTGATTTTGAGTCACTTCCAAACCAATTTTTTTTTACCACCTGTTGTGTAAATGATGTGTAACCATAGCAACGGACAAGTTGTTGATCAGGTATAAGCAGCTGATCGAGACAAAGCCAAATTACACCCAGACAGTTCAAGAGGAGATGTTATAGATGTAGAGCAGGAGCCAAGCACAGAGAGAAAGAAAGGAACGTTTAAACTAGCGCCTCCAAATGTGATAATTGGTAATGTCAGGCCTCTCGCAAGTAAGATGAACGAGGTTAAAACACTGACGAGAACAAATCTGGAGCTTTGGCAATGCGGCATCATGTATTTCAGATATCTGGCTCGAGTTGGACACCCCTGTCTTAAGCAAATGTCAGAGATACAAAGATGTCTTCTGCCTGAACTGCTCTTGGCAAATCGGATCATAATCTGGTCTTTATCCTCCACCTACACACCTATCATCCAGAGGCAACCTGTGACCGTAAGGACTGTGAGAAGGTGGTCACAGGAAGCTGAAGAAACTCTGCAAGGGTATTTTGAAGGTACAGACTGGGATGTACTCTGTGAGCCACACGGAGATGACATCATGGCCATGACTGAATGTGAGACTGTCAATATCATCTTCCATGTGGACAACATCATGCCCACCAGAACAGTGAGGTGCTTCCCCAATAAAACCTTGAATTACCAGTGATCCGAAAGCTCTTCAACAAGGAAAGAAATAAGCCTCCAGGGAGGGAGACAGAATTACTAAAGACTGTACAAAAACAACTCAAAGTCAAGATTAGAGACAACACAGAGGTGTACAGGAGGAAGCTGGAAAACAGAACTGATGCACCATTTTGTGGCCGGGTGTGGGAGCAATTATTTCATCTTGAATGTGAACAAAGGGAGATTGTGGTTTTAGCATACCCAGGATTAGGTCAGATAGTTTTTCCATCATGGAAGAAGAAATGGCGATAGTGGAGAATTAAAAATACCTAGGTGCTGACCTGGACAACAGACTGGACAGGAGATACAACACTGATGCTGTTTACAAGACAGAGTAGACTTTACTTCTTAAGGAACCTTGGGTCCTTTAGCATTTGCAGCTGGATCTTGTATATCTTCTATAAGTCTGCCTTAGAGAGTTCAACCGCATCAGAGCCAGCGACTGAAAAGAAACTAAATAAACTTAAGGCTGACTCTGTTCTGGCGACTGTTTTGGAGCCCCTGGAGCTGATTATTTTAAAAAGTATCCTTTGCACAAAGATCGTCATGGAAAACCCTTAGCATCTTCTTCACAACAAAGTGATTAGGCAACAGTGTCTTCAGTCAGGGGTTTCTTCAGATCCGCTGCAACACAGACCACTACAGGAGATCCTTCCTGCCCAGAGCAATAAACCTCTACAATGAATATCTGAAGAGACTTAAATCAAAACAGGTGGAAAACTACCGCAACAATTAAATTCCCACATGGGGATTTAAAAACATTTTTGAACTTGAATATAAATTTGGATGACGCCCTCTAAATACAGTGGCCCAAAGCAAACTAAAAAGATGTGTTCTAAATTTCATTGTTGCCAAGTGTGTCTTTAATTCCTATGTACATGCTGACTGATACTCATTCCAAGTGTATGTGCACCTTCCAAGCAAAATCATTTTCCGCCCTTGCCATTTATATGAATGAACACATTCATGTGGATTCTTGAGGAAACTTGGATGTTATGTAGGTAAAACAGCCTTTTGCCTCAAATGCTTGAAAAACATACTAGACAAAACACTGTTAAAACAACTCCCAAGTACAGAAAACTGAAAAAAACCTTTTGAGTCCTGTCATTTGTCCAAAAACCTGTTGGTAAATTTTGCATGAAAGGCCATAGTTAATGGAAAACAGTACTTCAAAACCAAGCACAAAATGTCAATTAATCAATCTTTAAACCTTGTTGATTCGTAAACACTTCAACCTCTATTCAATTTTTGAGGTAAGACCGGAAACGCCCGGACGACTATCCCCCCTCTGCCGCCCGCTCACGTGATATTTTGCGGTTCTCTTTTCACAGTCCAATATCAATACTTGCACCTAAGGACATTACATTTTATTATTGTAGCAGCGGCTTAAAAGAAACAGTTTCACAGTTAGCATTGTACAACGAACCATTCCCTGGTATTGGAGAGGCCAAAACAGAGCAATCTATAGTTTACTGTTGCTTCTGGTTGTCTTCATTGAGATTCAGTCAGTGCTTTGCCTTTAATGAGGGCACTTGGCCTACACACAACCCAGAGTAAACACAGCCGTGCTGCACAAATCTGCTGCGCTAGCTCAGCGTCTGTCTCTCAGCATCGAGCATGCAGGTACTCCATGTGGAGGAAGCTTGTTTTAGGCTCATGAGACCATCTATCTTTCATGCCCTCAGTAGCCCATCCTGTTTAACCAGTAGTGACATGGATGCTCTCAGAGCCCTGCATTCATTTCTGAATGGGGACCCATCTACAGTGTGGCCTTTTCTTTGAGCTCGCTGACTAGAAGAGGACAAAAGGAAGAAGAAAGAGAAAAAAGAAAAAAAAAGGCATTATAAATTGAAGTGAATAGGAAAAGTTGGTAAGCTTTATATCTATCTATCTATACACACACACACGCGCACACACGCAAAAAGAGATTCACATGGATGGGAAAATGACTTGCTGATGTGTAGAGAAGTTAACTGGGAAAGTTTGAACAGTGTAACTAGACGGATTCAGGAAGTTTCCGGGTCTTCCTTACTATTTTCTGTTTCATTTGTGAGCAGATCTTAACCACGAGTGCTGATTGTTACTGTGGCAAAGCGATCATTGTTAGCACACATACAATATGATCAGAAAGTTGTATCTACCACTGCTACGGAATAAGGGAATGGCTCTTAAATAGACGACCAATTTCTCATATTTCAAGCCTCTTGGTCTACCTTGGGAGACAGAAACAAAAAAAAAAAAAAAAAAAAAAAAAAAAAAAAAAAAAAAAAGGGGGGCGGTCAGATTTTACGTCTGTCTGGAAAGCAGCAGTGCGACAAAGGACAATACAAAGAGTTTGTAAAACTAAAAAGCTGCAACACTGAAGCCTTCTGGGCCGTGTCCCCTAAAACAAATCCTGGTCCCTGAGCACATCTGTATTTCAACTTCTGAATGAAAAAAATGACATATATATGCAAAGCCGTGCGATGTGTTGTACACGCTGTCTTTATTGGATTAAAGCTAAGTTGTCGCTGTTGGTTTGAGACATTGCACTGTACTGGTATATGATGTCTTGTGTGATTTTAGGAAAAAAAATAGAAGTCAGGATCACACAAAATTATCACTGCACGAATGCTCTAAAATTGATTGGAATTTGAATTTTTTCTGGAGGAATGAATATGTTTGAAAACAAAAACAACATGAAGTGTGTTCTGCTAAAATTTGTTATTAGATCTTGACAAACCCATTCATCCATTACTTTGAGTAAACCAGACAGACACTTAAAACTAATCATATGAAGTATGAGGCAGACATCAGCGGGTACCCTAAAACAGTGGAAAACTTGTCACCAAACTTTAGACAAATAAAAGGTCAGACCAGCTGTTAAACTACACAACTTTCAACATCTATGGATCATCTAGAGCCTTTTTTTTGGGGGGGGGAGACACGGTCTTAAAGTTAAGTATTCTTTTTTTTTTTTTGTTTTAACCAGATTTGCTTGGTGTTTTACACGTCTGTCATGATCTGTGTGACTAAAAATTGTGGAAAGTATTTTTGGAAAGTAGCAGTTGGTTACTTTTCTGAGACACAACGCAGTCATATTTTTACAGTGTGTTCACTTAACCACTTAGTGTTGGAATTGTGCTGGTGAGATAGTCGTTATACACTAAAAGCTGAGCCTTTCCCTATTTGGTTGGTGTGCAGTGCATCTATACTGCAGGATGCATACTGTGATTAATAATGGCTTGAGTGATTTCAGTGTAGTCTGTCTCACAGAGAGTTTGATAAAGCATAACTGATAAGATTGTCTACACCTTAATTATATACAGTTATTTCAATAAAGGAATCTGTTAGTACATGAGAAACTTAAAATCAGTCACAATAAAGTCTTACATGAGTCGTTTAGTGGCTAACGTTGCATGTTTTCCTTGTAGCATGGAGGAAATTAACTTATAACCTACTGACCTCACAAATGTAACAGACTGTCAAAATGCATGAAAAGAACTTCATTGTTACTGCACAGCGCAAGAAAATAAAAATGAACTTATGTTCATAGTGCCAAGGCGCCAGGGCTTGCTCAATGCTGCTTGTGCATTTTTTTTTTAGACTTGGTTTTGAGGTAAGCACATTTTTGAAGTAGTAGAAGAAAAGGGTTATGCTTCAAAGTAGGTTTTAAGTAATTTTGGAAATATTACACCAGAAAGCGTGTCTTACTGGGCTTAATTGATACAGTTACATCTCTTCAGAGGCTCCCAAAAGACATATACTCATGTGAAAATAAAAGATATGAATTTATCACCAAAACGATAGTTAACTTTCTAAGCATAAATTTATTATGATATTTATATTTCATGTCAAGATTTATGGATAGGCCATTTTCTATTCTTTACCCATTTAATTGGCCAATGCATGCTGAATATGAGGAAAAAGAATACATGGCCAACCTGGCAACCATATGACCATTATAAGCAATTAATACCTACCTTCAAAATGAAACAAATAAAATGGTGACACAAAGCAGGTGCATTTACTAATTAAATAAAATATTTACACAAAATACATCCAATTTTTTATCATGCATTTTTCTTACATTTGGAAGTGTGTGTGTGTGTGTGTGTGTGTGTGTGTGTGTGTGTGTGTGTGTGTGTGTGTGTGTGTGTCTTCAGCAAAATATGTCACACAGCTAAAAAGAAAGTGGAAGACAAAATAAAGTCCAAAAGAAAACAGTCCCAATCACACATGGAGTAGGTTTTTAGGGGTTCTGTGACTGTGGAAAGGAGATAAATGGCTAAATTTGGAACCACTATTGAACACACATCTTCCCCATTTCGTTTGTGACATCTTCAACACAAACCAAGTACATTACAAAAAAAAAAAGAAAAAGAAATGTCACAGATGCAGCAATACAAGCACCAAAATCCCTAGCTGTATTATCACAGTTCATCTCGAATTGAAGAGACATCTGAATTAGAAAGAGTGACCACTGAAAAACTTTGCATTATATATATATATATATATATATATATATATATATATATATATATATATATATGTATTAAAAAAAAACAAATAAACGTACAAAACAACAACAGTGGACAGGGGACGGTACTGGCTTCTATTTAAGATAAAAATATCCATCTTTTGGGAATCGACTGCGTTCTAAGTCAAGCACAGGTAAGACATTGTTTTGCTCACAAATGCACGAGTACAACTGACAGTAACAATTCATTGAAACTAGACTTAACACCATCAGAAAAGCAAATATTCACAAAGGGCATAATGTTCTACTTAATCTTAAAGCCGACCTGTTATAGTAATAGTGTGGTAATGTTGGTACATTGTTGCGTTATACGTCTTGCAGGCAGGATGGGCTGCACGGCTCTGTCAAAGTGCATTAACAGGCAAGTAAACTTAACAAACTGGACTCGGTGTATTTAGAGTGGCTGCAGTTACCGACCAGAAAAGACATGAATAATAATACTAATAATTTAAAAAACAACCAAACCAACACACCACAGCGAAAGCAAGACAGCTATAGGAAAAGTCCATCGAAAATGACGCGAGAACGTCAAAATTGTATTGCATGGCTGCTAAACAGCCTTTATAACCAATAAAACGGGCTTGGTCACAAAAAAAAAAAAAAAAGACTGTTGGTGATATTGGCGTTTACATGTGCAGTGTTGAGGCCTTTACCTTGTCCATCAGACGCCGACAGGGCAGGTGAATTAAGCTTCTGCCGCTTGGAGCTGGGAGGGCCAACTTCCAGCAGGTTTTCAGCCATAGTCGTTTTCTGTTTTCTCCGGTTGACAACAGCGACTATCTTACGACGAAGGAGTTTTTTCTTTTCCACCCGAGCTTTCCCGGTTAGCACATTAGCAAGCTGGCCGCCTGCTAACGGTGGCTAACTGGCTAATAGCCCGCTACCGGCTAAGTGAAGTGTTAGCTGCGAGAGTCGGTGCCTTTCAAAAGAGATGCAACAGCGCCCCGCTTCGCCACCGCCATTCACCCCATGATAATCCAACACCCAACACCCACATTATTACCATTAAATAACCCGAAACAAAATGTTCCCCATGTAAGAAAATCACGCTTCAAGTCGACAATCCGAATAAATCATGTGGATTGCGGCATTCCCGGAGGAGAGTCGTTAATTTTGGATGTCCAAAGTACCCATTTTGAGTGACGTCAAATTTCTTCATGCAAAAATCGCGCAAAGGTCCAGAAAAATGCACAATTGCACGAAAATGCAGCGTCTGTCCAAATCACTTCGAAAGTCGCGATCTGGACTCCGCTTGCCAACGGTAAACAATGCTGCTCCCGAACGGCGACAGGGGCTGAATCGCCGCACTCTGAAGGGGAAATCAGGTATACGGAGCTATTCTGCCCGACGATCACCTATCCAATTCCTGTTTTTTCGCATAAAATGACTCCGAGGCGATTTTAAGCTTTTGTTTTCGACAGAAGGACGCTGTCATGTCCCGGTAAGGGTGCTCGATTTCTACGTAAAACCCAGTGTTGGACCGAAATCCCAATTCCGAGCCACAACAAGATGGCGGCTGTTGATTCCTTCGATACAAAAAAGTTTTTTTTTCTTTTCCAGATCGAGTATGGAGGGGGAGGGGTCGCGCAATCACGCCCTGCGTGAAAGCTCCGCCTCCGTTGGCCACGGGAGGCGCTCTTGCACTTCCAATGAAACTAACAATTTGTACGGCCTCTTAATTTATTACGTTAGGTTAATTTCTACCTGAAGTGGATATTTTTATTACGTAAATACATATTTGTAATATACTAAGAATTATTTTACCATGAGTTGAATAGTAGTTTATGTCACACTATAGAGGAAGATTTACATGATGATGGTGTTCAATATTAAAAAATGCAAAACTGTGTTTCTACTAAGAAAACCTGTCAATTCATGATAAGAGCATATATATAGTGTATACTCTCTCTCTCTCTCTCTCTCTCTCTCTCTCTCATACATATATATATATATATATGTGTGTGTATATATATATATATATATATATATATATATATATATATATATATATATATATATATATATATATATAGGTACTGGAATATATATATATATATATATATATATATATATATATATATATAAATATATCTATATATCTATATATATAAATATATATATATAGGTACTGGAATATATATATATATATATATATATATATATATATATATATATATATATATATATATATATACACACACACATATATATATATAATATATAAGCCATATTCCCTACACCTGACCCGGCAGCTTTGAAGGACAGACGAATGGAGAACCTAGTGGCCTATGCCAGAAAGGTGGAGGGGGACATGTACGAGTCCGCTAACAGCAGGGTAATTTTGTCTGTCTGTCTGTCTGTCTGTCTGATAGATGTGTCAACCAGGGCCCACTGAAATGTCACAACATTGGTCAAACAAACCACAAATAAGTTCTATATTTTTATATATATATATATATATATATATATATATATATATATATATATATATATATATATATATATATATATATATATATATATATATATATATATATATATATATATATATATATATATATATATATATATATATATATATATATATATATATATATATATATATATATATATATATACAAGCGGCTGGGTAGCTCAGTTGGTGCAGGACTGGCACACAGGAGGTCAGGGGTTCGATTCCTGGGGGGGACATGAGCACATGTGAACAGCACCCAGTGCGGGTCCTTGTGCAAGACCCTTCACGCTAATACCGCCTACCTCATACCATGATGAGAGACAATGAAACAGTTGACATTCCGGCTCAGACGTCGCCCGGCCAAACAAGGTCTGCGTCAGGTGCTGGGGAACCAGAGCACCTTGATGAGAAGTGGGCTACTGGAACAAGGTGGAAATGGGCGAGAATGAACACAAGGCAACCCCGGCAGCGATTACCAAGACTAAGTGAAGCACCATCGGAAAGTCTCCTGGACAATGTGAATGCAGCACTGACAGCGATCCCTACCACAACAATCACCGAGACCAATGAGCTGATATACACTTCAGCAGCGATCCTGGAGACGCTTGGCTATAAGTGCAACCATGGGAAACATGACCCACCATGGAAACGAAGGCTGGAGGTAAAAAATCAAGGTGACACGGAGAGAAGTGAGTCAATTGACAGGAGCCCTGAAAGGTGCAATGAAAAGACCAGTACCCAAGAGGTACAACCAGATACCCATACCTGAAGCACTCGAAACTGCCAAACAAAGGCTCCAAGCCTTGGCTAGCCGCCTAAAGAGATACACTAGAGACAATGAAGCCAGACGAATAAACAGGCTGTTCGCAACTCAACCTGCGAAAGTGTATGCTCAATGGCAGGGTAATAACAACAGAGCAGACCCACCAAGGCTGGAAACTGAGAGGTACTGGAAGAGCATATGGGAGAAGGATGCAGCACATAACAGCAGTGCTCAATGGCTAGTCTCCCTAAGAGAGGAACACAGCAACCTCCCTGAGCAGAAACCAGTCACCATCACAGTGGCAGACATCCAAGAAAGAGTCTCAGGTATGAAAAACTGGACAGCACCGGGCCCAGACATGATCCAGGCCTACTGGCTAAAGAAACTCACAGCACTCCATGAGCACCTGGCAGCACAAATGAACCAGCTGCTAAGAGATGGGACTCACCCAGAATGGCTAACCGAAGGGCGAACGA
This sequence comes from Xenentodon cancila, assembly GCA_014839995.1. NCBI lineage: Eukaryota > Metazoa > Chordata > Actinopteri > Beloniformes > Belonidae > Xenentodon > Xenentodon cancila. The sequence continues at coordinate 20,547,713 of CM026198.1, read as the reverse complement.
TCCTGATCCTGAAGGATCCCACAAAGGGTGCAGCCCCATCTAACTACCGACCAATAACCTGCCTCTCCACACCATGGAAGCTCCTGTCAGGCATCATTGCGACTAAGATAAGCAGGCACATGGAGCAATACATGAGCAAAGCACAGAAGGGCATAGGCAGAGATACCAGAGGAGCCAAAAACCAACTCCTGGTTGACAGAACAGTCGCCCAAGACTGCAAGTCCCGAAATACCAACCTGTGCACTGCCTGGATTGATTACAAGAAAGCCTACGACTCGATGCCACACACATGGATCACTGAGTGCTTGGAGATGTACAAGATCAACAGCACTCTAAGGGCCTTCATTGCAAACTCGATGGGCCTGTGGAAAACCAGTCTCGAGGCAAATGGCAAGCCACTTGCACAAGTGTCCATCAGATGTGGCATATACCAAGGAGATGCGCTGTCCCCACTGCTGTTCTGCATTGGTCTGAACCCCCTAAGCCAAATAATCAACAAGACTGGCTACGGATACCGCCTCAGGAATGGAGCTACGATCAGTCACCTCCTCTACATGGATGACATCAAGCTGTACGCTAAGAGCGAGCGGGACATAGATCCACACCACCAGGATCTACAGCAACAACATCGGGATGTCATTCGGGCTTGAGAAATGTAGGAGGATGGTGACAAAAAGAGGCAAGGTAGTCCACACAGAAGGGGTCTCAGTCCCAGAAGGAACAATAGCAGACATTGAGGACAGTTACAAGTACCTTGGAATACCACAGGCAAATGGTAACCTCGAAGGGGCTACAAGGAAAGTGGCAACAGCCAAATACCTCCAGTGAGTAAGGCAGGTCCTAAGAAGCCAGCTCAATGGCAAGAACAAGTCCCGGGCAATAAACAGCTACGCCCTGCCAGTGATCAGATACCCTGCAGGAATAATAAGGTGGCCAAAGGAAGAGATACAGACCACAGATGTTAAGACAAGGAAGCTCCTCACCATGCATGGTGGGTTCCACCCCAAATCCAGCACACTAAGACTGTACGCAAGCCGTAAGGAAGGAGGCCGAGGACTAGTGAGTGTGAAAGCCACTATCCGGGACGAAACTGCCAAGCTCCATGAGTACATCAAGGACAAGGCCCAAACGGATGACGTACTCAGTGAATGCCTCAGACAATGGCAAGGTGAAGAGGTGCTGGAGGAGGAAGCATCATGGGAGGACAAGCCCCTACACGGGATGTACCATCGAACCATAACTGAAGTGGCTGATCTCAAGAAGTCCTACCAATGGCTAGAGAGAGCTGGCCTACAGGACAGCACAGAGGCACTCATCCTGGCTGCACAGGAGCAGGCTCTGAACACCAGAGCAATAGAGGCCCAGATATACCACACCAGACAAGACCCAAGGTGTAGGTTGTGCAAAGAAGCACCGGAAACAATCCAGCACATAACTGCAGGGTGTAAGATGCTGGCAGGGAAAGCATACATGGAACGCCATAACCAAGTAGCGGGCATACTCTACAGAAACATCTGTGTGGAGTATGGGCTGGAATCCCCAAGGTCAAAATGGGAAACACCTCCCAAGGTGGTGGAAAATGACAGAGCAAAGCTCCTGTGGGACTTCCAGATACAGACAGACAGGATGGTGATGGCAAACCAACCAGACATCGTGGTGGTAGACAAAGGGCAGAGGAAAGCCGTGGTGGTAGATGTGGCAATACCAAGTGATGGTAACATCAGGCGAAAGGAACACGAGAAGCTTGAGAAATACCAAGGACTTAGAGAGGAGCTGGAGAAGGCCTGGAAGGTGAAGGTGACAGTAGTGCCCGTGGTGATCGGAGCACTCGGGGCAGTAACCCCCAAACTGGAAGAGTGGCTGCAGCAGATCCCCGGAACAACCTCAGACATCTCAGTCCAGAAAAGTGCAGTGTTAGGAACAGCAAAGATACTGCGCAGAACCCTCAAGATACTGCGCAGAACCTGGCCTCTGGTAGAGGACCCGAGCTTAGAAGGGACACCACCCACAGAGGGTGAGGAACGAGTTTTTTTTTTTACACACATATATATATATATATATATATATGTATATATATATATATATATATATATATATATATATATATATATATATATATATATATATATATATATATATATATATATATATACATATATATATATATATATATATATATATATATATATATATATATATATATATATATATATATACACAGAGAAATATGTGTGATGGGAGCAGTGTTTTTTTTTAGGTCTTGAAGTAGTTGCCCCGTCTCATATAAATGTAATAAATGTATAAATATATATATAATTTATGGTTTACAAAATTAAACTTAAAACATTTCTGTTTAATAAAGCATATAGTTAGTGTATATTTAGTACCTTAATGTGTCAGGGCCAGTAGTCAAAGCTGCAGCTGCAGGACCAGATTAGAGCAGCTCATCTTAAACAGCTTCGGTGTAGATATGCTGCTATAGGCCTCCGCTGCAGGGGGGCACCAACATGATCCACTGAGTGGTGCCCTTCACCTCCTCTGTTTCTCTTTGCCTTCTCTGTCTCTTCTTCACCTCAACCCTTAGTTATTAACAGTATCCCATAAGCATAATTGTGGTCCATTGTTCTTGTAATTTGTTGTGCTTGTCTGGCCCTTCTTTTCCTCTTCTTTGCATGTCCTGCGGGCCAGAGCCTCAGGAGCTGCTTGCTGACCTGCAGTCCCACCTCTGACCATCCCAGTGTTTGCCTTCACCTGTCTGTATGGATGTCTGTTGGATACTTGCTGACATCCCGACCTGCAGTCCTCATCCCCTTGGATCACCGTCTATCCATATTACCCATATACACAGAAGTCTAATTGGACTACTGATGATAGTTACTATTGTATCCTGTCTTGTACCTTTGACGGTGTCTCTATGTCTCTATTCTTTCTTTCATTCTTGCTCTACCCGGCTGGCCTTCGGCAGGAGGGTCCCCCTTCATGAGCCAGGTCCTGCTCAAGGTTTCTTCCCTCTTAAAGGGGAGTTTTTCCTTGCCAATGTTTGGCTTAAGGTTTTTCTTCCACTAGGGGAGTTTTTACCTGCCGCTGTTTATATAATATATGCTCGGGGTCATGTTCTGGGTCTCTGGAAAGCGCCTAGAGACAACTTGTGTTGTAATAGACGCTATATAAATAAAATTGAAAATTGAAATTGAATATTTATTGTTTTATTCCATACTGAAAAAAAGAGGAATAAAAAAATCATAATTCACACTCAAATAGACACACATTAAATCAGTCTGACAATACAGGTCTCTGTTTAATTTTCTGGCAAAATCTGACACATGCACATGTATAAAAAAAACTGTGACAAAGTAACTGCATATGTACAAACATTGAGTGCTTTGTGCAAATGTGTACAGATTATGATAATGTGTTGATAAATGATACATGGATAATGTGCACAAAACATACATTATACATCTGATTCATGAACATAAAGCAATTAACATTTCATAGCAAACAACTAACTTTTGCACAGTGTAATCAAAAACACAGATGGGTGGATCTTACTTGAAAATTACATCAACAGTTGTGGAGCTGTCACCATTTAAATGAGTGATTATGTGATTCCGTTTTACGGTAATAATTTGAACAAGTTCTGACAATATGTCCTTTATGCATCTCCCTTATTTTTCTGTCTCAAAACACATTATTGAGATCAATAAAACATATTCCTGATTAATTTAGCTGTTTTGTCAGCATTCCATCTGCCAAAACGGGAATAAATCTGGCCGTACACAAATATCAGTTGATATAGTGGTGCTTGTTATCTTAAAAAAAGCAACCAAAGCATGGAGATTTGAATTTCCCTCATATCAGGGAACATGTTTCATGTTCAAGACAAGTATAGAGAGCATGATATGGAAATTAAATAAAACAATAATAGTGTGCCCCCCCCCCCCCCCCCAAAAAAAAAAAAAAACAAGTTGAGTATCCTGAAAAACAGAGAGAGCCAACAGCTCACATGCAGAAGAGACTCCATAAACATATCCCCCTACTGTATCAAAGATCACAGAGCCAGCAGTGTCATCTTTAAATTTTTATTCATCCATGTGTACAAATGTGTGCTACTGGAGAGGTTGTGTGCCTTTCGTTCTGTAGAGTCCCAACAATACTTCAGATGTACTATCGGGAATCTCTGTCAGAGTTGAAGATTTATTGCCTATTTATGCTGGGCCTTAAGTAAAAAATTATTTATCTTTAAATACCCTCATTAAAAAAAGTACAACTGGCAAACACATTTTGAGCACTATGAGCAGTGGAAAATCCATGGGTTTTTTTTTGGTTTGGAACCGAAGCTGATACTGATATGTTCAACTACATGGCTTTCATGCCCGGTTTGACCTCCACCGTCTTGGTACTCGTGCTTGGTTGATGATCTGCTTCTGTAGCCTTGAACGCCTTTTCTCCTCCAGTTCTTTTTGGATTTTGTAAATTTTCTCAGCCAGGAAGTGATAGTACTCATCCTGAAAGCAAGTAAGTTGCAAATGATAGGAGAACACGGTAAAGTAGAGTATATTGTGATACTAGAAGACAAAAGTTAAGGACCTTTATATATATATATATATATATATATATATATATATATATATATATATATATATATATATATATATATATATATATATATATATATATATATATATATATATATATATATATATATATATATATATATATATATATATATATATATATATATATAAATATAGAACTTATTTGTGGTTTGTTTGACCAATGTTGTGACATTTCAGTGGGCCCTGGTTGACACATCTATCAGACAGACAGACAGACAGACAAAATTACCCTGCTGTTAGCGGACTCGTACATGACCCCCTCCACCTTTCTGGCATAGACCACTAGGTTCTCCATTCGTCTGTCCTTCAAAGCTGCCGGGTCAGGTGTAGGGAATATGGCTTGTACTCTATCACAGAAGAACATAGTATTGTCCTAAGGGTAAGCCTAAAAATTCCTGCCACAGAGAGTCTGTCCAGATATGACTAACAAGCATTTCTCAAGCTGAGGTGTGCACTTACAGTTTGTGTACGAGGTGATTGCGCAGGTCCTGAGTGACATGCTCATGCCAGGCTTTCCTGCAGCCTGTGGCAGAGACGGGCGCCGCTGTGGGTAAGCTTCCCATTGATCCCACAGCTGATCCGTCTGACAGCAGCTGACTAGAGGTGGGATAAGATGAAAGTCAGAAGTTACATGGTTACATTTAAAAATACATCAATTCTTGTATATTTATTCTATAAAGAAACAATCTGAAGTATTCTACATCTTGTGTCAAATGCACTGTAGTTAAAAGTATAAGGTGGGGACTGACTTGTTGGTGTTGAGTGTGTTGGGAAGAGAGTCTGTGTGTAGATTTGTCTGTTCTGAAGTGGTCACACCCATTGTCCCACCTCCAAGAGTCATCTGGTTACCTGTAAACAGAACAATATGAGCAGACAGCACAACTTCATACAAAAAAAAAAAAAAAACAACCAAACCAACACACCACAGCGAAAGCAAGACAGCTATTGGAAAAGTCCATCGAAAACGTCAAAGTTGTATTGCATGGCTTCTAAACAGCCTTTATAACCAATAAAACGGGCTTGGTCACAGAAAAAAAAAAAAAAAGACTGTTGGTGATATTGGCGTTTACATGTGCAGTGTTGAGGCCTTTACCTTGTCCATCAGACGCCGACAGGGCAGGTGAATTAAGCTTCTGCCGCTTGGAGCTGGGAGGGCCAACTTCCAGCAGGTTTTCAGCCATAGTCGTTTTCTGTTTTCTCCGGTTGACAACAAGAGTAAGAAAATCACGCTTCAAGTCGACAACCCGAATAAATCATGTGGATTGCAGCATTTCCGGACGAGAGTCGTTAATTTTGGATGTCCAAAGTACCCGTTTTGAGTGACGTCAAATTTCTTTATGCAAAAATCGCGCAAAGCTCCAGAAAAATGCACAATTGCACGAAAATGCAGCGATCTGGACTCCGCTTGCCAACGGTAAACAATGCTGCTCCCGAACGGCGACAGGGGCTGAATCGCCGCACTCTGAAGGGGAAATCAGGTATACGGAACTATTCTGCCCGACGATCACCTATCCAATTCCTGTTTTGTCGCATAAAATGACTCCGAGGCGATTTTAAGCTTTCGTTTTCGAAAGAAGGACGCTGTCATGTCCCGGTAAGGGTGCTCGATTTCTACGTAAAACCCAGTGTTGGACCGAAATCCCAATTCCGAGCCACAACAAGACGGCGACTGTTGATTCCTTCGATACAAAAAGTTTTTTAATCTTTTCCAGATCGAGTATGGAGGGGAAGGGGGAGGGGTCGCGCAATCACGCCCTGCGTGAAAGCTCCGCCTCCGTTGGCCACGGGAGTAACTCTTGCACTTCCAATGGAACTAACAATTTGTACGGCCTCTTAATTTATTACGTTAGGTTAATTTCTACCTGAAGTGGATATTTTTATTACGTGAATACATATTTGTAATATACTAACAATTATTTTACCATGAGTTATATAATAGTTTATGTCACACTATACAGGAAGATTTACATGATGATGGTGTTCAATATTAAAAAATGCAAAACTGTGTTTCTACTAAGAAAACCTGTCAATTCATAATAAAAGCATATATATAGTGTATACTCTCTCTCTCTCTCTCTCATACACATACATACATACATACATATATATATATATATATATATATATATATATATATATATATATATATATATATATATATATATACATATCCTGCATAAAAAACTTGACGAAAGGAATATCAGCTCAAGGACTTGAGCAACCATAAATGTAATAAATGTATAAATATATATATATAATTTATGGTTTACAACACACTGTAATTTTTTGCTTGAAGATGGTTGGTGGTAGTTTACCGGCCTCCTGCTGGAGCTTATCTGGAGTTTCTGTCTGAGTTCTCAGATTTCTTATCTAGTTTATTGATCAGTACAGATAAAGTCATCATAGTGGGCGACTTTAACATTCATATGGATGTTGACAACGACAGTCTTAAGTTGGCTTTTGATTCTCTTCTAGAATCGATGGGGATTTTACAAAAAGTTAACGAACCGACGCATTGTCTTAATCATACTCTTGATCTGGTCCTCGTCTATGGTGTAGAACTTGATAATCTGTTAGTGTCACATGTAAACTCCCTCCTATCCGACCACTATTTAATAACGTTTGAATTCAACATTGTCAACGTTACCCATAATAGGAGGAATTACTTTAGCAGGTGTCTATCCGATAAAGCTATCACTAAATTTAGGGAGGCCATTGCTCTTCATCTTCTTACAGTGGAACATAGTGAATTAGTTGAGGGCTGTGACCTCGGTTCTACCTCTGCAGACGTTGATTTCCTTGTTGGTAGCACTGCAGATGTGTTGCACACAGCTTTAGATGTAGTTGCTCCTTTGAGAAAGAGGGTCTCTAACCATAGGAGCTTAACTCCCTGGTTTAACTAACATATTCGTATGTTAAAACAGAAAGTGCGTAAAATGGAAAGAAAGTGGTACTCTAGTAGGTCTGTAGATATTTATTATGCATGGAAAGATAGTCTAATAGTGTATAAAAAAGCGCTTCGCAAAGCTAGAACAGCCTATTATTCAGTGTTAATAGAGGATAATAAAAATAACCCACGTTTTCTGTTCAGCACTGTAGCCAGGCTGACAAAGAGCCACAACTCTGTTGAGCCGTGCATCCCTGCAGCTCTCAGTAGTGAAGACTTTATGAGCTTCTTTAGCAATAAAATTGTCAGAATTAGAGAGGAAATCGGCCAGGCCCTCCCGGCAGTGGCTGTGGGAATTTCTTCAACCTCGGCGACTCCCTTATGCTCCGACCAGACTCTAGACTGTTTTGTTCCTGTTGATCTCTCTGAGCTGACCTCAGTCGTCAATGGATCTAAATCATCCACGTGTCTGTTAGACCCAATCCCTACTCGACTACTCAAAAATGTTTTCTCTCTTATTGGACCAACAATACTGAAACAGATCAACTTGTCCCTAGTCTTAGGATATGTGCCACAGGCTTTTAAAGTCGCAGTAATCAAACCATTACTTAAAAAACCCTCTCTTGACCCAGACATTTTAGCTAACTATAGACCAATTTCCAACCTTCCATTTATCTCTAAAATTCTGGAAAGGGTAGTTGCAAGCCAGCTGTGTGAGCATTTGTATAGAAATGATCTATTTGAAATTTTTCAGTCAGGGTTCAGAATGCATCATAGCACAGAAACAGCACTGGTTCGAGTCTCGAATGACCTTCTTATGGCCTCAGATAATGGGTTAGTGTCCAGACTGGTTCTGCTGGACCTCAGCGCTGCTTTTGATACTATAGATCACAGCATTTTACTGCAGAGGCTAGAGTATGTTGTTGGGATTAAAGGGACAGCTCTAGATTGGTTTAAATCATATCTGTCTGATAGATTCCAGTTTGTTCATGTTCATGAGGTTTCTTCCGTACAGACGAGGGTCTGCTATGGTGTCCCGCAGGGTTCAGTGCTAGGGCCAATCCTGTTCAGTTTATACATGCAGCCCTTGGGAAGTATTATCCGGAACCACGGCATTAATTTTCATTGTTATGCTGATGATACGCAGCTGTATCTGTCTATGAAGCCAGATGAAACAGAACCATTAGGCAAACTTCAGATGTGTATTAAGGACATCAAGGACTGGATGTCCAGAAATTTTTTGCTACTAAATTCTGATAAAACAGAAGTTGTTGTTTGTGGTCCCAAACAGCTTAGGAAGGGATTAGATGGTCTTGCGATGGCCTCCAGTAAAACTGTGCGAAACCTTGGCGTTATATTCGATCAGGATTTGTCATTTAAACAGCATATTAATCAGGTTTGTAAAACTGCGTTTTTTACACCTCCGTAATATCGTAAAGATTAGGAGCATCCTCTCGCAGAGTGATGCCGAAAAACTAATTCATGCGTTCGTATCTTCTAGACTAGATTACTGTAACGTGTTGTTGGCTGGATGTCCAAGTAATTCTCTGAACAGCCTCCAGCTGATCCAAAATGCAGCAGCGTGAGTGCTGACAGGAATCAACAAGAGAGACCACGTCTCTCCAGTTTTAGCTTCCCTCCATTGGCTCCCCGTAAAATTTAGAATCCAATTTAAAATTTTATTACTTGCATATAAAGTCCAAAATGGCCTAGCGCCGCGATATTTGCAAGACCTGATAGTACCGTACGTTCCTAATAGAGCTCTCCGTTCTCAGGGTGCAGGTTTACTCGTAGTTCCTAGAGTATCGAAATTTAGATTTGGAGGACGGCTTTCTGTTATCAGGCACCATCACTCTGGAACCAACTTCCAGTTTGGGTTAAGGAGGCTGATACCACCTCCACCTTTAAAACTAAACTTAAAACATTTCTGTTTAATAAAGCATATAGTTAGTGTATATTTAGTACCTTAATGTGTCAGGCCCAGTAGTCAAAGCTGCAGCTGCAGGACCAGACTAGAGCAGCTCATCTTAAACAGCTTCGGTGTAGATATGCTGCTATAGGCCTCCGCTGCAGGGGGGCACCAACATGATCCACTGAGTGGTGCCCTTCACCTCCTCTGTTTCTCTTTGCCTTCTCTGTCTCTTCTTCACCTCAACCCTTAGTTATTAACAATATCCCATAAGCATAATTGTGGTCCATTGTTCTTGTAATTTGTTGTGCTTGTCTGGCCCTTCTTTTCCTCTTCTTTGCATGTCCTGCGGGCAAGAGCCTCAGGAGCTGCTTGCTGACCTGCAGTCCCACCTCTGACCATCCCAGTGTTTGCCTTCACCTGTCTGTATGGATGTCTGTTGGATACTTGCTGACATCCCGACCTGCAGTCCTCATCCCCTTGGATCATCGTCTATCCATATTACCCATATACACAGAAGTCTAATTGGACTACTGATGACAGTTACTAATGTATCCTATCTTGTACCTTTGACGGTGTCTCTATGTCTCTATTCTTTCTTATTTCTTGCTCTACCCGGCTGGCCTTCGGCAGGAGGGTCCCCCTTCATGAGCCAGGTCCTGCTCAAGGTTTCTTCCCTCTTAAAGGGGAGTTTTTCCTGCCACTGTTTGGCTTAAGGTTTTTCTTCCACTAGGGGAGTTTTTACCTGCCGCTGTTTATATAATATATGCTCAGGGTCATGTTCTGGGTCTCTGGAAAGCGCCTAGAGACAACTTGTGTTGTAATAGACGCTATATAAATAAAATTGAAAATTGAAATTGAATATTTATTGTTTTATTCCATACTGAAAAAAAGAGGAATAAAAAAATCATAATTCACACTCAAATAGACACACATTAAATCAGTCTGACAATACAGGTCTCTGTTTAATTTTCTGGCAAAATCTGACACATGCACATGTATAAAAAAAATACTGTGACAAAGTAACTGCATATGTACAAACATTGAGTGCTTTGTGCAAATGTGTACAGATTATGATAATGTGTTGATAAATGATACATGGATAATGTGCACAAAACATACATTATACATCTGATTCATGAACATAAAGCAATTAACATTTCATAGCAAACAACTAACTTTTGCACAGTGTAATCAAAAACACAGATGGGTGGATCTTACTTGAAAATTACATCAACAGTTGTGGAGCTGTCACCATTTAAATGAGTGATTATGTGATTCCGTTTTACGGTAATAATTTGAACAAGTTCTGACAATATGTCCTTTATGCATCTCCCTTATTTTTCTGTCTCAAAACACATTATTGAGATCAATAAAACATATTCCTGATTAATTTAGCTGTTTTGTCAGCATTCCATCTGCCAAAACGGGAATAAATCTGGCCGTACACAAATATCAGTTGATATAGTGGTGCTTGTTATCTTAAAAAAAGCAACCAAAGCATGGAGATTTGAATTTCCCTCATATCAGGGAACATGTTTCATGTTCAAGACAAGTATAGAGAGCATGATATGGAAATTAAATAAAACAATAATAGTGCCCCCCCCCCCCCCCCAAAAAAAAAAAAAAAAGTTGAGTATCCTGAAAAACAGAGAGAGCCAACAGCTCACATGCAGAAGAGACTC